>CM060250.1:3069668-3669668 GCA_030684275.1 Acipenser oxyrinchus oxyrinchus
GCAGGTGGATGCACTAGCACCACCAATGGAGTACCTACAGCCATATCTCTGTCTCTGAGACTGCATGCTTTCCTTGCGGCCAATTAAGCAGTCTGCTCCATTCACACATCCCTTCTAGGTCTCTGATAAATCACCTTGTAGGTCATGCCTCATTACTGTCACAGTATTCAGTACATTTAATGCCACCTGGAGGCACTGCACTGGTGCAATTGCATTTGAGGCGTGGACATGTTTAATTTCAGCAAACCTGTTAAACGGCCTTGGAGAGAGGCTGTACTGATTAACACAAGTAACTCATAAAACTAATTAAAAGTTGTAGCCACAGCGACAAAGACTGTACTTGCATGAAGTGGCCTATTAACATTTAAAATTGCCCTTTACAGAAAACTATCCTTTACTATTCGAAAAAAAAAAAAAAAAAAGGTAGTATTTTAATCATATAATGACCTAGTCATGATGTACAGAGAAACATTCTGTTTGGGGGGGGAAGAAAGATATGGAAAAGAGAGAGCCTGGTATCTAATATTCATGCTAATGCACCTGTACTCTGCTCTACAGCAGGCAAGCACTGGCACATGTGTTTGAACTGAAAATACTGAATACACAGTTTTTACTTACGATGGATATTAATCGTGACTACGAAATGCACTTACTGAATATATTACTTGAATACATTATTTAAATAAATGTATTATTATTATTATTATTCTCTGGACCTATACACCTCGTTTATATACATTTCGATAGTTAACTTGATAATTCCTCACATATACGTAATGTATAGGCGCGTTATTATTACTTCAACTAAAACATTCGTACAATATCACAACTTACCTGGGCTGGTGTGACACAAACTATCGCGAGTCTGACAACAAAAACTTTGACCACTGTAAATCAAATTATAATGAAAACAAAAACGCTCCTTTTTTTCAGAAACAAAGCTAGACAGATGACAGCGTCTCCTTCGCGTCTGTCTCGTTCTATATATTTGGAGACCTATTAACTACATTTCACAATCAGCAACGACACTGGTCACAGACGTGCTCTTCTCCTGCGTTGCCACGATGTATAGGAAGTGTAGAAACTTGCGTGACTGACAACTAAAAGGGCCAACAGAATTGCAAAGCAGCGGCAGGTAACCAATTGAAATGAACAAAAAGCGGGGCTTGGGGTTGTTTGTAAAATATCAAACGACCCGGATACAGGCAAGTTAATAATACATGTATGTACTTACTTTTCAAATTTAGGTCTAAAAAGCGTCAGTTCCTTCGACAATTAGTTTATTATACAAGAATATTAATGATAGTCCTTCTGACCAAGTGCTGAACAAGTACAGTGTGGCGAAATATATCTTAAAACAATGCGGTTTCAAGTTTCAGTGTCGAGGAATTGTATTAGTCCCGCCCTGGAATACATGAGACAAGTGCAATATGATACGCCGCTGACCAGGTTTTGTGAATTAATGTATCGTGGGTGCTTTTGAAAGAAGGAAAGAGTGAAAAAGCGCCTTTGTAAAACGACGCTTAGATTTTAATGTACTCAATTCTGTTGTGCCTGTTGACGCAACATTACGATGGATTGTGTAAGCCTAGTTTTGTGTAAGTATACAACTTACTGGGAGCGTGTGGCAACTGGCAACAACACAGCCTCTGCTCCAGATCCTTTCTTAAGTCTGGCAGAGGCTTGTTTTCAGCCCAAAGTAAAGGTGAACCATTATTAAGACATAAAGGTAACACTTTATATGTACACATAAATAATGACACGTTACAGCATGCTATTGTTATCATTATTATTAATAGTAACAGTCGCAGTATGATAGGTATTATAATTATCATCATTATTAATAACAATAATGATCATAGTAATCATACCTGCCATCCTTTGGTAAACGTGTAAGGTGATGATATCTATACCTACTAAAAAGGACCATGTTAAAAAAGAAAAAAAGGAAAAATAAAGACTTTTTTTTATAAAGTCATAAATACAAAGAGTTGTGTATATCAACGTCTCAAACGACTATTTTCTTGCTGGACACTCACCCAGTTGACACGACCTCATCTGTGAAGCGGTGCCCATGGCAACAGATTGTACATCGTATTGCTATGTACTGTGATACTTCCTGTGCAGAAATACGTTGTGCAGACCTACTCAATTGCATCCCTTTCCAGCTGGATGAACATCCAACATTCTTGTGCCTTATATTATTACATTATTATTCTGTTTTCTAATTTTTTTATTCCCAGTTCTATATACCTGTTAACAGTTTTAGAAAGTGTAATCCTACATAAATTACACATTTCTTAGAGGAGAATCACCTGCAATACTGCAATATGCAGTGTAAATACAAATGAAATCCCTCTGAAATATATATATATATATATATATATATATATATATATATATATATATATATATATATATATATATATATATATATATAAATAAGTAGCTTTCGAGTTAAGGTGAGTGAAAGCAATAATTTAAAAAAACAAATGGGTTGTAGGGAGATATGCAAATAAAGCATTATAAGAGCCAATCAAATCGCATGAATGTTGCCTAACGGCTTCTACATTCACAGCGTTTTGAAAGTCAAAATATATATATAAGAAAAAAGAAAAAAAGAGAAAAGGATATTTCAGGCACTTAAAAAGGTAGAATAATTGATTACAAATCAATTATCAGGACATTTCGGACTACAGGGCCTTCATCAGCTGAATACAAAAAAACAGTGCTTTAAGAAGTTGATAAAAAAAAACAAGTATTTTAAACAAAATTCCAGAATGTTGATGATGATGATGATGTTGATGACCTCAGAATAGAATGTTCATTCCAAATGGCTCCAAAGTGCCTAGTTTGAAAATAAGTTCACATTCCTTTTGTTTCCTGACAGCATTAGTTCCATAGCATTGAACCATCCCACAAATTGTGATGTCTTCTATAGTGTGGTCATTTCTGTTAAAATGTCTGGCGACAGGAAAGGTAGAGGTGTTAATTCGTATACAGCAACCCTATCTGACTGTACCCGACGCCAGCACTTTGATACAGCAACCCTATTGTGGCTGTACCAGATGCCAGCACGCACACATCATCTGACTTGTGATTGTTTTTGGTTTGTTTTAAATTTGTACAGCCTCTAAGGACATTTCAAAAGGATCAGCTTGACTCCGGTTTTCCCTGAGGTATGTATATGCACACTAATTCCCTCACAATTACTGTCTGTCAGCACCTCAACACATACTGCAGCTGATTTGAATCAGCACCCCACCAAGCACTTAAACAAATAAACACAAGCCAGCCACTGGAGAAAGGGGGAGGTCTGTAGTGATACAGGGAAGATACAGTTAAAAGTGTCTTCAGATTACTGGTGGTGTTTTAATTATAGCGTCACATATATTAAAGGGGACTACTCATCAAGATGAAAGCTGTAATGTGTGCAGTAGCCTTCTGCCAGTGTTAGTTTCATAGTGTCTCCATTGAACATAAGAAGAGTGATCATCCCATTCCTTTTAACTAGATGTTCTCAAAACTTTGTCAAGTCAGGTCTTAAAGGATCCCAATGATTCAGCATCAACAGCACACATGCATTTTTATCATACGCACACATGCATTTTTGTTATTTAAAGAGATCCCAAGACAAAAATCATAATTATAATAAAATAATGCTCATCAGTTATAGTATCAAGTAGTACGAAAATCCAAATGTTCAATAATAATAATAATAATAATAATAATAATAATAATAATAATAATAATAATAATAAAAACAACAAGCAACTAGGTAGAAACTACAGGATTAGTTAACCTTGATTTTACCAGCATTTGTTAGTGAAAGATGCACCAGAACATAAAAACTGTTACAGGAATTTTTCATGTTTCATCTTTTTCTTAGAAATGAAACCTATACATGCAGAGCTTACTGCCTTCCAGCTGGTTGAAAAGGATACTAAAGAAACAGCTGTTAACATGTTAATATTTTATAACCCAATCTATTCTCCTGTCTTATCTTAATGAATATTAATGAACTGTATGTTAATAGAGATCCCTGGAATGCCCTAGTAAGACATGTAAATGGTTGTGTTCTATCAAGAAGGATACAGCAAATATTATTAACTAAACCATAACAAATACAACCCTACTGTGACCAGGACCATAAACTAAATGAGTTCAAGAGTAAACAGCGTCACATGTACTGCTTGGGTGTATGTTGATTTCCTTTTGTGGTGGTTTGAATCTTCTTGACTGAATGTTTTATTGTTTTCTTAGTTTTTTGTTTTAGTTATATCTCACTTTGTGCATTGTTCCTTTCGTACTCTCAAGATTGTCTAAACTGGGAAGCTCAGAGTTCTCTCTACACAGAAATGTGCCGTCTTGCTTTGATGTCACAAAGGGCTACAATGTCACATTTCAAAGGTGTTTCTTTAACCAGGATAGAACCCTTGAGATATACATCTCGTTTCAATAGGGTCCTGGAAGACAGCATCAGGAAGGCATCACAAGCAATTATAAAATATACCGGGCTGTATTCATAAAGCACTAGTGTGCCTGTAAATGTGTAAATACTGGCTTACTAAAGCTTTATCTCTTATCTCTCTAGGGAGGAAACATTCTATACAAGTGCCACTTTACAGCAGGTGTAGAAAATGTTTTTTTTTTGTGCCAACCATGTCCAATCAATTCCATATTAAGGATTCATAAACTAAGAAGAAAGAGAAAAACAACAACACCAATAATAATAATAATAATAATAATAATTTTATTTATTTAGCAGACGCCTTTATCCAAGGCGACTTACAGAGACTAGGGTGTGTGAACTATGCATCAGCTGCAGAGTCACTTACAAATATGTCTCACCCAAAAGACGGAGCACAAGGAGGTTAAGTCACTTGCTCAGGGTCACACAATGAGTCAGTGGTTGAGGTGGGATTTGAACCAGGGACCTTCTGGTTACAGGCCCTTTTCTTTAACCACTGGACCACACAGCCTCCTAATAATAATAATAATTTGAATATTCAATTGTACAATTTGGATCAAACCCATTATTTGCAACAATAGATTTCAAGAGATTTCTGATGATAACTGCTGATCTTAAAATGACCAGGTTTTTGATTGATCTAAACAGTGCTGAACCTAAGAACTGCTGACCCTTAACTCAATATCCTGCTAGTGTTTTCCACCAGTGGTAATGTATCAACATCACTGACTACATTAAAATTAGTGGGATTTGGAGGCAGGTTTACACATTTTAGAAAAGCTGGTTTCATTAACTGGTATTCTCTGCAATGCTTTTACATAAGATTGCTGTTCTCCACCTCCTGCTAATGTACTGTATCTAGCAGTGGAGCAGCGCAGCATATATCCCAATCACAAGTCATTGTAATGCCTTGAACAGCACAGTCCTGCTTCCCAGTTTTCTGTTACAGACTGAATGACCCGTTTTTGTACACCTATCCTCTCCATCTGCACAGACTGGATCTCTCTTATTCCTGTCCGTAGGGAGAAACATAATGTAACCGATGAGTCACAAAATCATTTTCCAGTTTTATACAAAAAATCTAAGCATCCATGCCACCTTCAACCTGCTTGCCACTCTGCTTTGCTAAGAATAGAAAAGCTAGAATGCTACTGTCACTATACTGCTGCATTGCAACAGTCAAAGGTTGGAAATGTCATCTACCGACTCTGGTGTAGCCCAGGTGAGCAAAACAAACATTAAAGTGGCAATGTCTGATGTACAGTTTTGAATGAACACACGTTACGGCGAGCATGTATGTTCATTTTAAAAAGTATCTGGTTAGTTAAGAACGGGAGTGAAGGCATTGATGCGACTCCCCATGGGCAGTGTGGATTGTGTGGCTAGTGGGAAGGCTCTTTCATAGATCTAGTGATAGTATTCCATTCTTTATGATGTGCAGATGGAGGATAGAGCACAAAAAACAGGTCATTTAGTCTGTAGCACAAAAGTGGGAAACAACAGGGCTGTGCTGTTCAAAGTATTGCACAGCAATTTGGCGAGAGTCATTATTCAAATTCCATCATGATAGCCATTAGTAACATTAAATAGCGAATTGCCATGACCCATTATTACCCACTGTATGCACATGTAAAAAAAACATTTCACATACAAACAGATTCCTTTATATATCCCCAGATTATGATACCCTCAATAGCGTGTTGAAGTACTGTATGTCCAAATAACGTTTCATCATAAATGAGTGTCTCTCTAGATATACGAAATGTCCAGGGAGCCCAAAACATTCTGGTGCCCCATTCTCTCTTACGATTTTCTACAGTTTAGCATCGTTGATAACTTTTTAAAGAAACTGCAGCATGAGCACCTAGGAACTGCTCTGATTGTGTGTGTGATGATTTTAAGTTCATGTGTGAAGATTTTAAGTTTTTGTCTTGAAACAGTCGTGTGTAAATGGGTTGTTGGCTTTGTAAATTACAACATTGATCTCAATGGAGAATTTCCCTGGTTAAAAAAAAAAAAGATACAAATAAAACTAGTATTGTACCAAGTGTATAACGAATAAGAGACTTGCACAACAGGTAGGCTTTATGGAGTGATTCTGTAGGCTACAATCCCCTAACTGACAGTAAGTTGGTCTATGTTTCATTGTCATGTCACATGAATTCAATACTGATAGCACTAGCCGAGTCAGAAATCAGCACAGACAGTTTTGCTGGAGCATGATCCACCGCCAGTCTATGGTTGCTGGCTTTAGTTGTCTTTGAGACTTGAGTACAGCCATAGGTCCTCTATCGGATTATACTCAAGACTCCTCCAAGGCAATAACTGTTAGCTCCTCCAGTGTCTTACCTACCTAAATAGGGTTTGGCAAGTTTTTCAATGTAGGATCTGAAATCATGAACCAAACAGACTTTCTCCACAAGGCAGAACATGATGAACCAGGATATTGTGATGCTGTGCTTCTGTCATTTGTCTATTCATCTTTGCCAGATCTCAAAGTGGTTGAAAAACAACTACAGTCCATGGTAGAAGCTGCCCTGTTTCCAGCTCTTATAATCTCACAGCAACCTTTCTGCCTCTTCTTGTTTGGTGCTAGTGGCTGTTGATTAAAATCCGGATGCCAGGCTATGATCACAGACTAACACCCTTAACACTGGGGTTTTTTCACTTGAGGCTGCATATTACAATAAGTTGTAAATGCACATACTGTATGGAGCATGTCTGAAGAGTATTAAAACACAATGGGGGTTGACTTGTCGCGGTTTCCAAATCAAAAAAGAAGAATGAGGTCCAAAAGCAGTTGAAACAGTTTCTAAAGTCTGTTTCACTTTGTTTTTTAATTGCATTCATCTTTAAATTCCTTTATGAGGAAATATCACAGTTGTCTTAACTGATGTGTTCTTCTTGTTGTTTCAGTTCACTTTGTGTGTCATTTATACTCTTAAACAGAAATGGTATACAAAGTGAATGTAAACAACAAGAACACATTAGTTAACCTTTACTGCCCAGGGTATGTTCCCATACACATTTAATGCATATTCTCTCAGTGTCAGGTATATTGGACACTGGGCAGCCAAAGGGTTAAGATAATAAAGCTGTGATATTTCATATTCATACCTATACCAGATGTTTGCTGGGAGAGTGTTGGTCACCACTTCTCAAAACTGACCTCTAGACTAAGAGAAGTTCATCAGATTACATTGCTCAGCAAGACACTTCCGTTGTAAATGACACCAGCTGTAACCGACTCTTCTTGCCTATTGAATGTTAACAAATTGGAAACTTTATTATACTGCACTGAAAGAATCAATCTCACGAACAGGTGCTGCACTTGAAAACCAGTGAGAAATCATGCTGGTTTATCAATCTGGTATTGAAGAATAAAAAATAATGCTCGCTCAACTTGTGATCCTCTGATAACTTTCAGTATCACAATTCACTGCATGTCTTACTCCAGGAAAGTCCCTGTATACTTTCCTAAATTAGAAATTGTACTTCTTATCCTCTTTATCCTCCTGGCTTACAGGTATTGACCTTGAAAGGCTCTGAAATGGCCTCTGCCATGCAGCAGATCACGCAGCGCATTGAACACCGAGGCTGCGGTTCACTCCTCTGCTGTGTGTGTTTTGTCTCCACTCATATTCTTTTTTTGTATTTGTCTGGTCCTCCTGTGGGTTTCATTTCGGTTCAGTGGTCTTGGGTAAAGTCCCTTTAGTCAAGTTTAACGAACTCTAGCAATCTTCATTTCAGTTTGATAGCCTTCATAAACAATACCTGAAGCCCTCTGGGTTTGACCCAAAAGCCCAGAAATGTATCCAAGGGAAGGAATATTGAGTAAATTACTTACTTGCCATCACTCCCTATAACCCTAGAGCTCAGTGGCTTTCCATACTTTCTAATATGTTCTTGGGTTTAGCAGGCTTCATGTTCGACTGATGCATTGATGCCATGTAAATTGATATTGAATTGAAATTTAATTAAATTGCAGTGTATTAGAGATGACTAGTAACCATTTTTGTACATAATGTAACACTTGCAAATTTAAACTTGCAAGGATAAAGCCAAAGGCCAAATTAGTTTAATGAAATATCAGTTAAAATACTGTTTGAAATGGTTTCTTACAAACTTTCTACCAGTGATTGTAATATATTCTAAAAAAATGTCCTTTTGCCTCTGCACTTGCTTCAAAATATCCTACAGGTCCCTGGGACTGGCATACATATATTTCAAAAGGGCTCAATTCAATTACCTTTTACCTGAGAAATTGTACTAATAAAGTTGCTTTGGAGCACTGGTTCATTTTCAATTTAAATAAAGTCAACAATAAGCAAAACATTGGCACCTGGGTTTTTTATTAAACACAAGCACGGACAGAGCCGAGTGAGACAAACTGCTGTGTCAAGAGTGCAAGACTTTGTTGTTTTTGAACACAGGCAGGGAATATCTGTCCAATAAACCGTGAATTCGAGTACCTGAAAATTGTGTGTGTCTCCTGCCTTCATTTTCCACCATACACTACAATATTAATTTGGCTGTGGGCATTGTAAATCATTTCGGGAACAAAAATGCCAATATTCGTTATAAGGCGAAACACTTACCTAATCATGGACCCCGACAACTGCATTATAACAGGGTAGCACTGTCATTGTTTGAGCAGGGCAGAGCCATAAATGCATTATTTTGTGTTTCATGACCAATCCTCGTCTCTAAGTCCATTTGGTAATGGTAACATTTCATACTTGAAAGGGAACGTTAGGTTAGTATAGTAACCCTGGCTCCCTGAAATAGAAATGTAATCATTAACCTTCAAGGTCGCTGCGTCCATGATTGCAGCAGCCTTGAAGGAAAAATGACTCTAAGATCTGTGAGCGCAATCCTTTTAATACCTCGGGGACGAAGTCATGACCGCGCCACTGGCTTGGTGAGCAGCTTTGCTATTCAATATTCAGGATTCGGTTCTTTAGGAGGTAAATACGCATTCGGTAATGGTTACATTTCTATTTCAGGGAAGCAGGGTTATTATTATTATTTGTTTATTTAGCAGACGCCTTTATCCAAGGCGACTTACAGAGACTAGGGTGTGTGAACTATGCATCAACTGCAGAGTCACTTACAATTACGTCTCACCCAAAAGACGGAGCACAATGAGGTTAAGTGACTTGCTCAGGGTCACACAATGAGTCAGTGGCTGAGGTGGGATTTGAACCGGGGATCTCCTAGTTACAAGCCCTGTTCTTTAACCACTGGACCACACAGCCTCCTTAGGTTATGATAATAAGGTTGGTATTGCTACTGTATGTGTGGAAACTGGAAGAACCCAGGAGAGGCCCTCACATGCTCCTTTCCTACTGGCTCCCCTATTCTGCTGTTTGCTGGTGTGATAACTAAGCCTTTAATACTAGAAAAGATCCAAATGATATTCAACACAAGGCAAGGGGCAGTGATAATGTGTGTCGTGCTAATGAGAGGTTCTGTAAGAAAATGTGTTTATCACAATTAGGTTTGGGGTCAATTCCTGTTTTGCAATTACAATTCCATTTCCAATTCCTTTTTAAAATAAATTCCCAATTCCAATTCCTTTGACGGAATTGGAATTGATATGTTAGAGACATAATAATTGCTGTGATTGTTCAACTGCTTTCATTTGAAGCCAATTTAACTGACTAACAGTGACTTCTATTTAAGTAATGTGTTGCCACTGTGTGAAGCTAATTTTAAGAGAATACTGCTAATAGCAATTTTGATCAGTGACGTGTTGGAATTGATTAAAAGGGAATGGGAATTGAAAAACAGGAATTGAATCCCCAACCCTGATCACAATCCAGACATTTATTAAGTGTTTATTCCGGTTTTCTACATATTCACAATGGGATGCATCACTCTGAAATCACCAGAACCAGGGTGTCACTTCACAAAAGGCTGGGGGGCAAAGAAGGCATTTAGGGCCCCCCTCTTCATAATAATAAAACTCAGCAACAAACTTAAAAAAGTGGCATTGCATGAATAAACCTAGTCAAGCAGCAGATATCGTCTAGGCTTCATTTTTGCAAAGATATCAACCAGGAAGTCAAAATGAAGTTGTTTTTTTTTACCAATGTTTCAGTTGCCATTAGAAGCAGACCACTTAGATTGGTCATGAAACAGCTGACTACAATTTTTTCCCTCTAAGTCCATTTTGTTGCCTCTGATCAGAATACAGCTTTGTCTACATTTTTTGCCAACCGAGTATTAACAATTGAACAAAGTATTCAATAACATTTCCCACGTGTACATCCATTTTATGAATGAAAAAGAAAAAAAACGTAAATGAACATTGAAGCAGAGCATGACTAGAAATGTCACAATATACAGTCTTTAGCTTTAAAAGCTGTGTCAAAATAAAACCTTGTTCATTTAAATAGATAAATGCTACGCTTCATTTACACAAAGGCTGTATGTATGCAATTGTTGTACCCCTGAAAGGGAATGATTGAAATAATCAAAACGCTGCGTTGTGTGCTTGCTGCAGGAGTGATTTTATCAACAATAAAATACAAGTTTATAGTCATTTCATTAATACAGAAAACTACGTGCTTACTCTTTACATCAGTAAAATAGCAAGTATCCTGTTAGAGTTGACACCAGCTCAAAACGAAAAATAAATAAATAAAATACCGGTGGCGCAAGTTTAGCTTTTCGTTCCCCTCTTCGACTCAGTAACTTTACATTAGTTGAATTGGCACTGGCTATCATTTTGCAATCTGAAATCATCTTAGTTGCTGTGTCGTGATAGATCTTATAAGCTAAATACTTTTACTGACAAGTTTGCAAAACACATCATAAACACTTGAACAGAATTATTAATAAAATGCACCTTTCTCTTTTGCTTTTTGTAACACAACAGCTGCTATCATTAATTCTGAATTTCAACAAATGCTAATTATTGCGTTAACTTGGGAGAGTCTGTTGTTATGGCGTTTTTTTTAGGCAGAACAATTTTAAAACTTAGTAGCACTAAAGCTTTTGTCAAGAAAAAAGAGAATATTTCATTCAACAATGTTACATTGTCAGGCTAGTCGCTGCACTTTCGATGTCCAGAAGCATGAACACTTTCCTTTAAGCCTTTTAACTTCTCACAGAAACTGGCATTTGGAGGCCCCCCTGGGGAGCTTGGAGGGGGCGGGCCCTGCACCACAAACAAGGACAAATCCTTCTTATTCTATCATGTACTCTACGTGTTAATAAACAGCTGTTTATCTGACTGGCGGCAGGAAACTTCACCGTATATGTAAATGCATTTTCACATGCTAATGTTGAGTAAAAATTAATTTGATGAAGGATGTCAAGAAATAAAGAATAAATATATTTGTGTATTGTAAAAAAAAAAAAAAAACTTGAGCATTCTCCAGTGACCATTATAATTATATTAATAAACTTTATATATATATATATATATATATATATATATATATATATATATATATATATATATATATATATATATATATATAATCACAACATGTGAATTTTTTATTAAATATCTGCAATCAAACAAGGCCTTTTTTCTTACAATTCATAATAAATGCTCTGATTTTCATACTAAATAGCACTTAATAGTACTGTACATGCCACTATGCACCATACTCTATTCACGAGGCAATATATATATTGCATCACACAGGGCGAGGCAATCCACAAACAGACGGAGGGCGGGCGCAAACCCGGGATATCTCGCACTAATGCATAGCGCCGATACCGCAGTACAAAAGAGCCGGCTCCTTTTCAAGGAGCGTATGTCGGCCTTATGTCTTCGTGTGTGATTACGTCACCTACTAGCCCTGCTGCTGCCTTCCCCCGTGCACACTACACTCTCGCCTGCCAGCCTCAAGTCCGCCCCGGACTTGCTCACCAGGCTAAAGTCCGGCGAGTGCGTGCCGGGGTACCTGCATCTCACTCTGACACCAATGTAGCGATCCTCAGGTCCCGCAGTCAGGCGCATCACACAGGGCGAGGCAATCCACACACAGGCCTGGGGGTCGGACTGAAAGATGGAGAACAGACGAAGAAAAAGAGCTAGAGAGAAAGAGCTAGAGAGAGAAAGAGCTAAAGAGAAGAAAGTGACGACTAGTAGAAGCGTGAGATGTGACAGCAACTTTGTTAAGCAATAATTGAAGCTAAAACAAATAAAAAGTTTAGCCTTGAAACCTTGCCTTGCGTCCTTCTTGACACAGCCACTGTATATATATAGTTGTTTTTTTTGTTGTTTTTTTAACTTACGTCTGAACCAAACAATGTTATTCCACACCATATAAAGATAGTGTGCATTTCATGACTGAATTGTTTACCTGGCATGGAGTTTTATGACAATATAATTTAAAAACCTGTACAAAAAACCCACCATGAAATACTGCACGCAGCCCATCATTATTGAGACCTCTTTTTTTCAACTTTGATGTGTTTTGCTTGGAGGTCTACGGCATACTGTGCGCTATATAGTGTTTGTTTTCTGTTGCTCTTCAAATGCGAATATTTTTTACCTGACGTGTTCATTTTGGCCGCTATGGTGTCCCAGGTGTCTTAGCGTATTCTTATAATCTGGACAGGACATAGCATACAGTTGAGAGCATTTTTGCATCTTGAAAATCAGTCTTTCGTTCGCCGTCTCTCACTGTACATCGTGCAGATTACGTCACACAACAACGCTTCAGCTGATTGGTCTAGATGGAGATTTGCCGCGCGGTATTTTCAAAGAATCGCTCTGGTTTCTATCCGCGCGGTGTTACACTGCACTAACACGTGACCTCATATTCTTTAGGAGGAACGCATTATTTTACATGTATTAAATTCAAGTGAATACATTGTGTTTCAAAGCCTGGTTTTAATGCCTGCCTGTGAATTGTAAGCTGCTTAGAAAAGACACGTTTGCATCTCAATGAGTATAATCCGGGATAAATAATATAGTTAGGTCTTAACTGATGTCCATGAATGTAAAGATAAATGTTTCAGCCAGTCCTTAGCATGAGTGTGTTTCTCTGTAGGCAAACGCCATGTTCTCAATAGAAGAATGAGATTATTAATCTTTGAAGCTAATGTCTTTTTCTTTTTCGCTGTAGTGTGGCAACATTCTCAAAAACAAAAGTAGTACATTTTATAATATGCATATCAGATTGTTGTGAATAATTTTGTTTGGAATTTGATAGCTATCACTCATGCAGTTCTGGAATATAGTTTGGTAAATAAATACACAATGTGCATGTACTGTATAAGTCTAACTCTTCATATCCATATTTACTTATCATATTGATCTGCCCGTGGAGTGGGAGAGTCCATTTGCCTTCTCCATATCTAGGATATAGATCTTTTATTTAACATCATGTAATCAAAGAAACTACACAATTATATCGTAAAGTCTACTGGAAGCCATAATAGTTATACAGTACTTCATGTTAGATTTTGAAATGTCACATTTTTCAAAAAACTATATGGGAAACTAGACCCGAGGTTCGCTAAAATGGTTTAATAGATCAATAGATCAATTTAAAAAAATCGATCAATTTAAAAAATATTCAGCAAAAAAGGCACTTTTCAGAGCGTTTAAAGGGACCAAAACCAAGTACACAGAAAGAGTACTTGGAACTGCAAACACAAGTCAAAAAGGAAGTTAGAAAGGCCAAGAGAGAGATAGAAATCAATATTGCTAAGGGGGCTAAAACCAATTCCAAAATGTTTTTCCAATATTATAACAGCAAGAGAACATTCAAAGAGGAGGTTAAATGTCTAAGAGACACAAATGCAAAATCATAGATGAAGAAAAAAAAGCAAATATATTAAATGATTACTTTTCACAGGTTTTTACAAAGGAGGACATGGACAACATGCCCCACATGTCGACCTGTTCCTATCCACTTTTAAATAACTTTAGCATAACAGAGGCAAGTGTTAAAGGGACTAGGAGCTCTTAAAATAAACAAATCCCCTGGGCCGGATGAGATCCTCCCAATAGTACTCAGAGAAATGAAAGAAGTTATTTACAAACTGCTAATCAAGATCATGCAACAGTCTCTTGACACAGGGGTTGTACCGACAGACTGGAAAATTGCAAACGTAATACCCATCCACAAAAAGGGAGACAAAACCGAACCAGGTAACTACAGACCAATAAGCCTGACTTCTATTATATGTAAACTTATGGAAACTATAATAAGATCTAAAATGGAAAATTACCTATATGGTAACAATATCCTGGGAGACAGTCAGAATGGTTTTCGGAAAGGGAGATCGTGTCTAACTAACCTGCTTGACATTTTTGAGGATGCAACATTGACAATGGATAATTGCAAAACATACGTCATGATTTATTTAGGTTTATTTAGAAAGCTTTTGACAAAGTCCCGCATAAAAGATTAATTCTCAAACTGAACGCAGTAGGGATTCAAGGAAATGCATGCACGTGGATAAGGGAGTGGTTAACATGTAGAAAACAGAAAGTACTGATTAGAGGAGAAACCTCAAAATGGAGCGAGGTAACCAGTAGTGTACCATAGGGATCAGTATTAGGTTCTCTGCTATTCCTAATCTACATTGATGACTTAGATTCTGGTATAGTAAGCAAACTTGTTAAATTTGCAGATGACACAAAAATAGGAGGAGTGGCAAACACTTGCAGCAGCAAAGGTCATTCAAAATGATCTTGACAGCATTCAGAACTGGGCAGACACATGGCAAATGACATTTAATAGAGAAAAGTGTAAAGTATTGCATGCAGGCAATAAAAATGTGCATTATAAATATATGCTGAAATTGAAGAAGGGAACTATGAAAAAGACCTAGGAGTTTATGTTGACTCAGAAATGTCTTCATCTAGACAATGTGGGGAAGCTATAAAAAAGGCCAACAAGATGCTTGGATATATTGTGAGAAGTGATGAATTTAAATCAAGGTAAGTAATGTTAAAACTTTACAATGCATTAGTAAGACCTCACCTAGAATATTGTGTTCAGTTCTAGTCACCTTGTTACAAAAAGGATATTGCTGCTCTAGAAAGAGTGCAAAGAAGAGCAACCAGAATTATCCTGGGTTTAAAAGACATGTATGCAGATAGGCTAAAAGAATTGAATCTATTCAGTCTTGAACAAAGACGACTATGCGGCGATCTGATTCAAACATTCAAAATCCTAAAAGGTATAGCCAATGTCGACCCAGGGGACTTTTTTGACCTGAAAAAAGAAACAAGGACCAGGGGTCACAAATGCAGAGTAGATAAAGGGGCATTCAGAACAGAAAATAGGAGGTACTTTTTTACACAGAGAATTGTGAGGGTCTGAAACCAACTCCCCAGTAATGTTGTTGAAGCTGACACCCTGGGATCCTTCAAGAAGCTGCTTGATGAAATTCTAGGATCAATAAGCTACTAACAACCAAACGAGCAAGATGGGCTGAATAGCCTCCTCTCGTTTGTAAACTTTCTTATGTTATTATGTTCTTATGTTCTTATGTTAACATCAAATTATTCAGCAGGTTTCAATCAACTTTATGAAGCAAAATTAGTTAATTCTAGAGGGTGATGCAAAACTTTTGGCCATAGCTGTACAGCACGGCTGGCCAACCCTGGTCCTGGAGAGCCACAGGGTCTTCTGGATTATGTTCCACCCGCGTTCTCAATTACTTAATTGAACCAGTTATTTTCTTAATTGGTCAACACTAACATTTTCTTCCAGGTCTTTAGCCATAGATGATTTAAAGATACCCAGAAAACATGCAGGATTTTGGCTCCCCAGGACCAGTGTTTGCCACCCCTGTCATTCCAGCCAAGCGCTTATGTCAATTTGTTTTTTTAATTTACACTGAATCTTTAACCACATCCTAAAATCACTATCAGAATACACAAAAATACAATGTCAAAGTGAGAGGGTTTTATTTCTTTGATTCATATTATTCAATCGCAGCAAATAATTAAGTTAAATTACACAGATTTTATTATTTTATAAAACAACAATAAACAAGGACCAGTCAATCAATAAACACATACAATCAAATGCACTCTTGTGAACATGCATCGCACAAACATGTAACCTGTGTCCATTGTCCTATTACTGGGTGCCTTCAGCAGTTAATCATTAAATGAACTGAAGCACCAACATTCGAGACTGGGTAAAGTACATTTAATCAGCCGTTAAAGTGAAGACTTAACAAAAAGTGCACTTGCTAAAATTATTAATGTGCGTATATACAAAGAATACAATTTGTATGTAAACAATATAATTTTTTTATACCAATAATATAATTGTTGATATATATGAGGATTAAATTTTAAAACAGCTTGCCATTGTGAACTGTTTAAATGTTAATGGATTACATTTAAAAAACTGAAAGTTTTGTGTTGTCCACAATGCTTCTGCTCCTGTTAAATGTTATGGTAAATATGATGTTCTTCAACACCAGTTCTCAGTTGAGTACTACTGTGTTAGTGTTATGTTGCCTCTTTCATTTCAATCTCTTCAATCCAGGACCTTTTTCCTAACCTTGCCTCGTACCGGATATTTCATTGCTTAATTGAACAGCTCTTCGCTGAAGTAATTAAGCACCTATCTTAAACAAGTCTGGATTGTTGTGAAACAGCCATCCCCCCTTCTCAAGAACTGCGCACGCTCGACAGACTGTAATACACCTTCCCCTGTCCCAGAATACACCGCGGCCAGCAGCATTCGGCCATGTTTAGATTATTTTAAAAGTGCAGTAGAAAAATATACACAAAGCCTCGAATACGACTGGTTTTTGGTTTCCTTACTGTTCAGACGGCATTTTAATGTACTCTGGTGTTTAAGACGCCCTCCAGTAAAAATGGCTGCGAGTGCAAAAGGTATGGGTAATATTTCAATATTATTTGTAAACAAAGGTGAAGACTTTAAACGAAGGACCCGAGTGGCGACGGTCTCAAACAAGCAGGGTCAAGGCCTAGCGTTCAGCAGGCAACTGAGCTCAGTTAGCGTTGTCTTTCGGGCGTTCGTAGCTTATGATCGTTTAATAGTTAGTTTGAATGTTGTTCAACGTAAAACCTATGCGATATACATTATGTAAAATATTTGCAGGTTGGGTTTAGTTTAGCTGCTGTGCGCGTGCATTGCTAGTGCTGCATTCTGTACAGCCTCACAGTGTAATAAACATATTTGTGAGGATTACAGTATCCTACTCGATTTTGACTCGTTTATATTTTTATTTGCTGGTTGCAGCCGGACTGCTTGAATGTTAATCTTATGTTTTAGAGCTTGAATGGACCCTTCTTCTTGTTTGTGGGCTAATGGAAGTTTTTTGCACATTTTTTTAATTGTGGATTTTGACACTTGATACCTGGTCCCAAATGTACATTAAAGTAACATTACCCAAAAAAGAAAAAAAAAAAACAGCGTTTGCAGAGATGGAAATAAGACTCCCATTGCATAGCAGTTTGATCTATTCCTGGCTTTACTATACGTCTAATAAGATGCACTTGAGCGTCTAATCAAGCTCGTAGTAAAACCTGGAATGGGAGACACTGCTATGCAAAAGGAGTCTTATTTCCGTCTGTCGTTTGTTTTTCATACAGTGCAACTCATTCCTCAGCAATACTGTACAGGCTTTTCAAATCTAGCCAACAACTAGTAGCTCTATTTACAGATTGAAGCTCTAGAAATACTACTGTGGAAAGAGTATGTATGTATGTTTAACTTAATGATAACTATTTATTTTGTTTTGTCAATCAGCAGCCTAGACAGGGCTCCAGACTAACTTTTTTTCTGGAAGCCAATGGCTCCAAGTCCAAAAAAGAAACTCGTCACCAAATACAACTGTTGGGTGCCAATTTAAGAGCAATTTGGTTGTTAACTTGCTACGATATTCAACTGCTTAACATATAACAACTTGTTAAGACACTAAAATGATACTAAAACAGAAACTTATGTTAGTATTGTACTTACTTGTTGAATAGGTAATCTATGACTGCAGTAAACTCTGCATTTTACATTTGAGATATTTTGCAAGGGTTGTGTAGGGAATTGGTGACTGCACCTCTAATTGTGTCCAGTTGTATGGGAAATGGCTTGCTGCAGCTCGCATGCTCAGTGTAGTGGAGTCCTAGTCTGAGAGCATGTAACACAGCCAGCTCTTATTTTTTTTTATTTTTTTTACTGTTCATTTAACCTTTTATTGTTTCAGTAAAAAATCAAGTTTCAGTGAGTCTGTTCTGTTATTTACTAAATTAAATATACCACAGTAAACACAGTCATATTTAGATATTTTATTGTTTCAGTAAAAAATCAAGTTTCATTGAGTCTGTTCTGTTATTTACTAAATTAAATATACCACAGTAAACATATTTGATATATTTTCAAACTATTCTTATCCATTGTTATAATCTGAAAGCTAAGTTTAATGAATGGCAGTTTTTCTACTGCAGTCAAGTAAGCTGCAGTGTGCATATATATATAAAGTTCAGTTTGAGAAATAAACTCTTTTTTTCCCTGCAACAGCTGACCCTGCTTTAGTACAAAACTCGCTACGTTTACTGTTTTTCAGTATGGTAACAATCTTCAGATTCCTATCGCGTCCCTCTCGTGCTTCAGTTTATGCATGCTTTTTTTTTTTTCCTTTTACAGACCGACGTCATAGCGCATTCATAAATATTGACACAAGTATGGAATTGGTGCAACGTAATCATGTTATTGTTTGGATCCAAACAATTCCTAATAGGGGTGTGTCTCTAGTTGCTGTAGCTGAAAGGGCACTGCGCCATAATGGCCGTGAATACACGTAGCTCTACATTTTGAGGGACATTGCGGCAATTACTGCATGGCCGGCGTTCATTTGGAGCCATATGTATATATACACACAAATTACAGGACAAATGAACAATTTCATTTTTGAGAATTCTTTAGATGTTTTATTTTTAAACCTCAGTGGTCACCCAAACCAATCAATCGATAGTGCTGGTTTTATCCAAGGTGCTCACTAAACTGGCCTTGTTTTTTGGTTTGAGACACAATGTAAGGTATTACTTGCTTGTATTATTGCTTATAAGTTATTAACACATGCATAATCAACATGTTTCTAAAAAGTTTAGAGTGGGAACATAAGGGGAACCACAAAACAGATTATTTTTTCAGTACAAGTGAATCTGAGCTGCATCTTGTCTTAAGCAGTTACAAGTTAATTCAGGTTCACTGTCCATGCTGCATGCAAAAATGTTACATTGGTGATCCTGAAAGTGTCTGAAAACAGATTACTCTATCTGTTTTACAGATGATGAGTTTGATCAGTTTGACAAGCCAGGGGCTGAAAGGTCACGAAGAAGAAGAACTGGAGCTGAGGACATGGACAGGTAAAGTAACATCAATTACTTAGCATAAGCAGAGCGGCTTATTGTTGATCATCTCAGTTAATTTCATGATGGAAAACAACACATTCAAATTCGACCTATGTGCCTGCATGTTTAAATTCAACAGTGTGGCCTTTATGGATTTTTTCCGCATCAAGGACTTGCGCCAAGTTCTTGCTAAGAGTGACGTTGTGTCTAAAATATGAGGCTTGAATCGAGTACTTGGGGAATAAGACAAATCTCTTCAGATCGACAGTACATTAGTTTAGGATCATCATCACAGTTTAAGACGACAAAGTCAGATCTGTCAGCCAGTGATGATAACGTCTACTGCTCGCTATCTATAACCTACACTGAAAACATGAAATCGTTCAAAACTATTTTAAGCATCTGTGCACGTCAAAAACGTATATATAAACTAAACTTGTCTCATACCAATTAGAGGAATCCTAATGATTAATTCAACATGGGACTTGTAGGCTATACCTATTATTAGGGAGCAAGGTGTCGCTTGGCACTAGACGCAGAAGGCTGTCAAATTAATTTCAATTTTCAAGTATTAACAGTAGAGCACAAATCAATGCCTGTCTAGTTATTTGACAGTTTAGTGATACTTTGTTATAGAAAAAGACTGAAATTCAGGGAATGATTACTTGACCATGTCCAAAATGTTTTTGAGACCACGATTAAATCGAAATGAAGGCACTGCCATAACAACTTTAAAGTTTAACTTTGGCAGCATCATAAACTTTGATTACATTTATGACAGGACATAACCCCTGTATCTAACAAAACTACCAAGTAATTGTCCATATGCTATCTTTCAGTTGTTGTTGTTGTTATAATTGCTTTCATGTCCCAACTCAGATGAAAGGATTAAAAAAGACTAATCAATTAAATCCATTAGTTTTTTTCTGGGTTTTTTTTTTTGTAGCAGGTGACGAGTATTTGTGTAAAAAGAAACTTGATGTTACAGTTCTAATTGTCATGTCTATTTTTATTTTTACAGTGATCTTGAATACGATTTGCTTGATGATGATTGGCTTTCTACTAAAAAGGTATGTTGCTGTGCAATTCAGCCTATGTGATTGTGCTCAAAGATCTAGCATTTACCAGTGGTGTTGGGAGCAGGGGAATACCGTTAGGTTCTGCCTTTTCAATAAAGCCTTCTCTGCCCCCAGCTGGCAGTGTCTTTGCCTACAGCAGCTGCAGAGTCCAGACAAGGGTGTTTGTGCTGTGTGGACTCCAGATGCTCTTCTCTTAACCTGCTTGCTACTACAGTATCACTTTCTGACACTTCTACTACTTTAGGAGTAGTTATACCTGGCCTTTTTAAATTTGTATTTATTTGTTTATTTGACACAAACGTCACTAGAGCTGATATTTTCTACACAGGGTTTTAGTCAAAAATCCTATTGAAATATGCACCATATGGACAGCAGGGACGCTACGTATTTAAAAGATTATTATTGTTATTATGAGACCCAAGGTTATGGGAATCCAGTTATTCAACAGAGTATATTAGTGTCTTAATTTATTTATTTGAACAGACCCCATTGCATTAAAAAAAGCCTACAAGTTTACTTTGGAATTGAAATCGTAAACCAATCTAATTTAAAGCAAGGAAATATAAAAAATGTAAATGTTAGTTTGATCACGGCTGGCTCTATATTAAGGCCCTGTCCGCACTACATAACCGATCTCGAGAACCTTACTCGAAACCGTTCTAATTAATCCAGCTCCACACTGATGAGTACCGTTTCATGTTTAGTTGGGCTTAATGCGTCCACACGCTATTAGAATAGTTTGGTTACAGTTCCTAGCAGCACAATGAACAGTGGAAATTAATAAAATAGTATCCCACCATGCACTGTATTTTAATTTAAAATAATGTGTTATGCTTCATATTAATAGAGGTTCATATTGCTAAAAGAAATAAAACAAGTATTTTAGAAAAAGTAAATGTGAACACACACAAGTAGGGCTTGAAGTTTTGGGGTTTTATTTTTAATCAAGTGATGTCCCTGTAAACAAATTGAGCTGATTCTGATGCTGTTAATTACAAAATTATCTTTGTTTTTACATTCATATCTTGCCTGCGCCTAATTCTAGTCCCCTTAATTTTGTTTCAAACAGAGCTGACAAATTACCTGAATTGTTCATCCCCAATCCTACTTTTAACTCGCATTTCATTTTTGAAGTCGTGTAATTTAATGTTGTGCTTTAGTTATTTTCAACACTAGTTTAACAGGAATGTCCCGACAGTTTTTATTTATTTATTTATTTATTTATTTATTTATTTATTTATTTTAAGCATAAAAATGAATACCAGTTGCGGAGTGTACACTGATAGCAAGTCCTTCAGCCGCCAGTATTTTGCCAAACATACCACAAAGCATTTTGGGATATTGGAGGATACACAAAAAATGTAGTTCAGTATTACAGCGTCCACACTTCTGACAAACCGCACTACTTGATGCGATCTAATTTAGAACCGGACTCAAGGCTACCTCCTGAGGTGGTCTCGAGTCCGGTTCTCAAGTACGATATTAAACGCTGCGTAGTGTAGTCTCTAACCGTATTTAGAACTTTTAAGCTGGTTTAAAGGCAAGTAATACGTTTTAAAGGCATAGTGTGGACAGGGCCTAAATCACATTGTCGGATTGGTGTTGATTGGTACTCAACACCAATCCGAGTAAACGAGGGAGATGTTTGTTTTGTATTTTATAATTCATGCTTTAAGTGTTTTTTTATTCTGTTTTATCTAATATCCAGTATGTTAAAGGGAATTACTTGGAAAATGAGTATCAGCACAGACCTATCCCTTACACTGTACAGTAACTACTGTATAAACACGAAGGCCAGCATCTATATTGACATACATATTTCTAACAAAGAAAATTCTAAATGTTTAACGTCTGAATAACTATTAACACTCCTAGTACTGATAAAATAAGAGGGTTTGTAGAAACCCTTACAATGTAGTCATTCTTTTTTCACAGTCTTTGGAATAAGATTTCAAATCCCAAACAGTGAGAGTTCTTGAGACTCAATTGAAATGCATTTGTCTGCATTTATTTTCAGTCATTTGTGAACAGTACAGTTCTGTGTTATCTTCTGCTGGCCTGCATGACAGATGTGCCAATGCTTAATCTGATGTGGTCAGAATGAAATTCATGTCTGTGACTGCTGCTGTCGCTGCTGCTTGTGTTACCCATGTTGACATGAAACCCTAATGCCTGTGTATCTTTGTAACCTCGCCCTTAAATTATCATATGCTGCTCGCAATATATATATATATATATATATATATATATATATATATATATATATATATATATATATATATATATATATATATATCCTGACATTATACAGTTTTACTACAGTACTCTTTTAACGTGATTTTGTACCCATTTGATTTTAATAACTTAAAAAAATAATAAAGTAAGAACTGAATGCTGAACCCATGCATTGTTTATGATTTGTGTATCCAGAGGTGTGTTAGATAATCATTTTTATTCCATATCTTTTAGTGATTCTACATCAAGTACTATATTTTAAAATGAAACCTTGTGACTGACAACTTGACTTGATTACACGTTAAAGATAAAATAGATTGTGGTACATGTACTTCATTGAAGACTATTGTGGAATATTTTTAAGCAAACAGTGAAGTGTCTTATAATAACAATGACAAAAAAATAAAATCATCAAAACATGCAAGAACGTAACAACGTTATCTGCGTTCAGTAAATATTCATTTATGTTCAAAAAATACCCAAAATGCTAATTAAATCAAACCTAGCCACACGCTAATTAAGACTGATGTTAGTTAATGGAGAAATGATTTAATAACAGGCCAGTGCTTCTGAGATGTGCAAACTAATGCAGTGAATCCCCTGCCCAGGGTTTGAAATCGATCCAAGATGATGTAAAAAGAGAGAATTTTCGAGTGTTAAATGATCAAAACAATGCAGTTACTATATCAGAGTGCAACATAACCGTGGTAAAACATTATTGGCTATAAAACAGATAGCCAACAGTGGGGGCTATTGGACTGCGATGTATGTAACAAACAATGAATTTCTAATGGTTTAGAAAAACTAATCTAGGTGATACAGTACAAAGATAGTGATAAAGATGTGATTGCGAATTAGCGTGTACAAGTGTGACTTAATGAGCAAGATGTAAAGCTTGGTTTGACCAGTTTGTGTCTTTGTCATGATTTTCCTGATTATCACCAAATCTTTTAAATGATTCACTCTGTATATTGCAGGTGAGTGAGACACTTGGGTGCCTGTCACAGTAATTTTGCTTGAATAAGCAATTTATAATGAAGTAGATTTGTCTCTCCTGTCTATCTCTATCTATCTATCTATCTATCTATATAAAATGTATTTATTTACTTACTTATTTTTGGTAGCTTCATGTAACCCTTTTTTTGTTTGTTTTTAGAATCCATCTGACTTTTCTGATGAAGAGTTGAATGATGACCTTCTTCAAAGTGATGATGAAGATCAGAACATGAGGTACACGTATACATTGTACCTGAATTCTAGGCACCTCTCTTGGCACTCCTATTGCATTTTCAGTTTGTACAAACATTTGTACAGCCCCTGATGAGTCCTGGCTCACTGCCATGAGTAAGAGCTGTGGGCTTCTTCCCAGACTACTGGAAAATGAAGTTGTAGTGCACTCGAGTACACCCCCTGCCATGTTGGAGAGCGGGATGGTAAACTAGACCACAGTCTTGCTGCAGCTGCACTGCCATGTCATTCTGCGTGTAATGTAAGAGATCAGGGGCATTACATGCCAGGTACCTGCAGAACAGCAGTCACAATATGCAGATAAGTAATAGGAAGCATGGATTGCAGATATTTTATTTCTAATTGCAAACGCGTATGTTGTACATTTTTGTAATTAATCTTAAATATCCCAAATGAGACTTCTCCTTTAAGACTTGGGAATGAACCCTATAAAGCTTGTTTTGCTGCTTATTACATCATCTAATTTCACCGTAGAGAGGCTGCTGGTTTTCAGATATGGGTAGTGTATTAAAATGAAAATGAATACATTTAGACACATGTTTACATGAGTCGTCTATCGATGCCAATTTATAATAAAATTATAGCTTGTAAAATAATTAATAAATGTGATAATACAGTGGGGTTGAATATTTCATAATGCTCATGCTACTGTGAGAGTAATTTTTTTGTTTGTTTATTGTGTTATACAGTGCCCAGGGTGTTGCCATTAGCCTCAATGTTACAACCGGTCTGGTTACATCATTTGACGTTACAAAAAGTGATCTTGACCAGTCTTTGGGTGAAGCAGAGTACAGAGAAAGCGGTGATGAAAATGTGGGTGTTGAAGACTATGAAGGTGGAGAGGGGTTAGAAGGAGTGGAGGGCTATTCTCAAGAAGAGTATGCAGATCAGTACGAAGCCAATGACACAGAGCTGGCAGGGGACCACATGGAATACACAGGAGAACAGGCGGAGGAAGAAATGTACAACGATGAAGTGTTAGACATTGAAATCAATGACCCTCTAGGTGATGAATTTCAAGTAAGTCCTCTCTATTGTGTCTCCAAAGATAACATTGCTTTCCTGCCTAGGTTTAGGGCTGATTTCAAATCTATTTCTGTCCCATGGGAGGGGGGAAAATTAGATCCATTATCACTCTCTGCCAGTTTTTTATCTGCGCTCTGACAAACTTTGTGTTGACAGCTTGTTTTGCGGTAGGTAATACTCTTCTGTCGGCTCAGAGCCTGCATGGATTGTGACCTTGAGGGCTGTATCCTGGTGAAAAAAAGAGCTGCTTTGTGTGGTGGAGATAGGCTGCCAATTGTCAGAGGTGGTTAATGCAACGGCTTTTATCTGGGCTTTAGAGAATATCTGATAAAGTCCTGCAAAGGTGAAAAGATTATTGACCTCTTTTAAAGACATCTTTAAGGTTTTAATATTGCTGAAATGATTGATGCTCTTCTCCATTCATTCATTTTTTTAAAACCACATAACAAGCTGAATAAAGAGATTAACTCATAGATGTAGATGGGATATCGGGTATGGTCCATTTATCATTACCTAAGAAATAATGCCAAGACCACTTTTGACAAAGATGTATTGCTTCCTTTTGCTATTTAAAGATAAGCATTTGACCTTTTCACCACCAATGAACAAAACTGCTTAAATGTAATTTTGAAAAGTATCTGTTGTGTGTAATGGCTCTGTTTACAAGGGCACCTAAGTGCTGAGGCTTAACGTTTCTGTTTACTGGTATTTAGAGGTAATATGTGGCACAGTTTAAGGGATTAAGCCATTTTTCCTACGGGGAGGAGTGTACCCTTACTGCAGTGGGTTACTCTTATTTGCCTTTCATTGAACAGTATTAGCATGGTAATTACATCTAGTGTGTGTGGCACCTTACTTTGTCCTAATGCCCTACAACTTGGCATTTTTTAAATTGTATCTGTGTGTGTGTATACACACACACACACACACACACACACACACACACACACACAATTTAAAAAATGTCCAATAGAACATATATGTTCCTTTTGTCTATCTACAGTAGCTTGTTCACTTAAACTGAAATGTTACGGGTTTTTCATGCAGAAAGTGATAAACACCACATTCTCTTTATACCTTGGTGTAACTGAAGATGTATATTCTTGCGGATGAGAATAAGAGGTATCTGTACTGTAATTCATGTAGTTCGTGTTGATCTATTTTTTAATTGTACCGATAGGTCTTAATTTATGTTTACACCTGTAACTCGGATAATATATTTCCAACACACTTTTTGAATTCTTTGTGTGCACTGTGGCAATGAATCAATACCAGGGGATATGTGTAATATGGAATTGGTATTTGAGATTTTCAACACCTATGAACAACAGTATTGGTTTTGTGTATATATAATGACAAATCTCAATTATGGGAAAGAACAAGTGTTTCGGTTACATAAATCCCTCATCACGGCTCAGCGATGGAAATAAGACTCCCATTGCATTGCAGTTGGATCCATTCCTGGTTTTACTATGAGTTTAATAAGACACATCTGAGCTTGTTACTTGTACACTGGGGCTGTTCAAGCATGTACATGTAAGGAGTCTTATTTCTATCCCTGCCGCTCTACACCGCTGTACATTATTTGTCACACTTCACATGTATAGAAGAAACATCGCCACAGAATTTGGTCATTCTGAGCTGGAATGACCCTTATGATTGCAAATTGGATTTAGTTTTAAGTTCTAACCATCACATCATTCTAGAACTGATTTCTTGTAGATCCGGTTAGTAGTGTGTGTTTCTGTTTCTAGGATGATGACTACTCCCAGTCTTACAGTGGTCAGCAGACAGTCCTGGAGGTGGAAGGGGAAGCTGAAGAGCAGGAGACGCACGTTACTGCTCAGGGGAGGGGCATTGAACCTGAAGAGGTAGGCTGTTAGGAAGTGTTATTACTATTGTGGGGATTTACCATCTCCAGCACATTTTTTAACTTTGATTCTTTTTGTTGTAATCATTGAATGTTACCACAGAGCAAGCTGTGAAATTCGCTTAACATTTAAATCTCATTTCAGCTTTTTTTTTTTTTTAACTGTTGCAAATCTAATACACTCACTAGCATCTATGTACACTAAACAGATGCTAGCATTGCTAATTGTCAAATCTAACACCAACAGTAGCTTGTTAAGCTAAGCAGAGTTTATTTAATAATTAATAGTACTGACATCAGATATACTATGCTAATTTGGGGAGGAGGGAAGTAGTAAGTAGAGTGTAAACTGTTGTTGCCCATGCAGTTGAGTGGTAAATTTGCTTTAATTTAAGTTTTAATTTGCTTTCCCGTGCTTGATTTAATGATTGGAGCGATCAGGGTTGCACATGGTACATTTCTGGTATGAAATGTCCATGTTTGCATGGGTTATGTCGAAGCTAAACAAGCATGTCAGTTATGACCCCTTGCCTCTAAATTAGGGGGTCAGTAAGTGAATTCTGGGAGGTCAGAATAGTAACAGTTGCTGAGGACTCAAGGATGATGTGCTGTGTCTTTCCATGTCACAGTGGAAAGCAGCTGGTTTCTGAAAGGTTCATACAGAACAATGGGTATTAATAGCTATATATAAAAAAAAAAAGAATGCAACACCATGTCATTAGTTTCTAGGGGTGTAAGATACTGTTTATTTTCCTAAACCATACAACTTTATGATTTAAACATGTTTTAATTTGAACACATTTAGAAGTTTGGCAATTGCTTGATGCCGAACATCACAGTTGCTGTAAAGTTGTACTTGTAGGTTGTCTGCAGCTCATGTCGATGTTTCAATATGCAATGCCTTGTCAGGTAGAGAACGAAACGGAACAGGAGGTAGAGGCCAAGGAGGAATCTGATGAGGAAGAAGATGAAGACGAGGAGTCCTGTCGACTCCGGTTTAAAACTGAACGAAAAGATGCAACGGTCATACGACTATCCGACGCAGCCAGTAAAAGAAGGAACATTCCAGAAACCTTGGGTATGGAAAATTAAGACCAATAGTTTAAAGTCAGGGCAAAAGCAGTTCACTGGGTCTGTTTTAATGAGTATTAAAATCCAGTTTTAAAGTGTGAAATACCGCTTTAAGTCAACTACAATTTTATTGCAAAATACGTTTTTGCACAATATCTTTGTCTTGTTTTAATCTACCCTGGCATTGCTGTGTGTGTGTGTGTGTGCTGTTTTCATGGAACATGCTACTCCCCATGTCATTATTTGTTACAATATGACTGAAACCTTGGCTACA
Organism: Acipenser oxyrinchus oxyrinchus; assembly: GCA_030684275.1. NCBI lineage: Eukaryota > Metazoa > Chordata > Actinopteri > Acipenseriformes > Acipenseridae > Acipenser > Acipenser oxyrinchus. The sequence goes on from CM060250.1 coordinate 3,098,259, forward strand.
CCAATAGAGACACAGCAAGAGTCAGAAACCTAACATATGAGGCATGTTACAGGGGAATAAGAGAAGCAACAAAATAAAATCTTACTTTTGTAAATGAGCTTCAGTTACAGAATAGTGTTGAATCTGAATACAAGGAATTATCTTGCTAATAAAAAGAAAGAAAAGAAAAAAAAGACATGTCTGTTAAAGTATTACATCTCCCAAGTGTGAAGTCTTGAAATAGCTGAAGGAAAACATTTAACAAGCCAATTGACATTTCAGCTAAAGTTACAAATGCAATTTCCATTTTGTCACATTTTGGTGACCTTGTGTGACAGCTTATTTCTATTGGAAGAAAGCACTTCTTACTTACTGATTAAAGGTGTCGTCTGAAACCATTCTATTTCTGGGGTAGTAAAATTAATCTTGACATTTAGTGCCAGGAAAATAATTGCTGATTCAGTGTGTGTGGAGAAGAGCTTGCTGAACATGGTTTGAGTACAGAAGGCTTCTTTATTTGTTTTTCCCAATCATTATATTTCAGTATACCTTTGTCACTGCAAAAAAGAATAGAGATATAGATTTTAAATGTCTGTGTTTGCTATACAGGTATTGTACGCCACCTACAGGCAACTTAAGTATATATGTATAAAAAGAAAGAAATACTTGTCGAATTTTTTTTTTTTCTTCATTAAATAACCACCAGACATAAATGAATGTTAATTTGTCTTTTTAAAGACTGCCTGCCACATGTTGTCTCTAATCTTTTCCCTGTTTGGTTTTAATTTCAGAGCTTTCTGAAGAAGCTAAAGCAACACTGATGGACTTTGAAGAAAAAGAGCGTCAGCGCAAGCAGGGTCGCTTTGGGGGATGGGGAAGGGGAAGAGGGAGAGGACCTTTCCCTGGCTATGAGCATGGAGATTTCAGGAGAGACGCTGGGGGCAGAGGAAGAATGAATGAGCAGAGGCCTCCGTTGATGACCATGCCAATGTCTTTGCAGGTAAAAAAAAAAAAAAAATGTATAGCTCTAACACATTTTCTGAATCGTGGGTTTCTGAAGTGCAAATGTTCTTTGAAAAATGTGTATCTTGATTTATTGCTTTCCTTATGTGATTAGTCATGGCTCACCCTTTATATTTATTCCGAGTTAAAGGAGTGTGTTTCCTATTATATTTATTGCATCATTTACTTGTTATGCAAGTGGTTCTAAGGATATACAAAATGTAAAAATAATTATGCAGTTTAATGCTAAAACCCACCATGGATATCCTTGGTGATATTTGCTTTTAATATAGGCTGCTGTTTGATTGCACGATTACATTTTGTCAGTCTGCTTTTGTCCTTCTCTTGGCATGTCCTTTTGGAACAGTAGTGTTAGTTTGCTTTTGAAAAAGTCAATTAAACAAGGTCTTTGGCCCTCTTATCCATGTTGATATATGGATTATACTAAATAACTTGGCAATAGTCCATTCAGAAAGCATTACATGAAATTTAATTTGTACTTTGCCCAGGATTTAGTTTCTTGTGCCATTTTTTGTTATTAAAAATCTATTGGAGCATATAATCCGTTCATTTGGACTGTTCATGCACTTCCCAATGCCTTTGAAGGGAGTTTTTGTAAACTGAGAGAAATCCATTTTGGAGGCATTTTGTTCACTTTAAAAAGAGGTTCTTGCTCACACAGAAACATTTATTGTGGCTTTTAAGTTCTCGACGGCAGGCGAGGGTGGCATGATATGGAGTCATTTTTATATACTTATGTTAAATTTTCTGAAAATACTTTATCCTGAGAGATCAGCATTACTCAAAGACCAAGTGCTTTCTTTGATTTGTGATTAATCATGGGCAAAATACTCAGAAAATCATGTTATTTTTTTCAAATTCGATTTTTTTTGTTGTTGTTGTTGTTGTAACAAAACAGGTCGGTTATGTTTTTTTTTATTTTTATCAACTCTTTCAGCTGTTTTTGACTTATCGGTTTTCAGTAAAACCGAAATTAAATGCAAGGCATCTGAACATATCATTATTGCACACGTTTTAACTGTGACAAATAAGCTCAATTCAGTGTTACTGCATCACTCATACCAATTTATTATACAATTAGACACAGTGTAGAAAGAATACAAGAATGTATTAATAGACACACAACTTTTTTATGTATTAATTTCTTGCTACCCCCAGTTTAGCCGCGGTCGGTTGTAAGTTGCAAATCACATCTGAGTAGAACTGCAGCTCATGTGGTATTTATGCAGTACGTCTGGGTAAGGCACGTACACTTGAATTCAATCAATATGCCGGTAGACAAACGATCGGACAAACTAAACAAATTTCAATACATGTGTTTTCTTCCAATATTTTTGCATTTGGCTGTTTATAGTCTATTTAGCATCATGATTTGATTTTTAATAGGTCTACATGGAGCAATTTAATAGATGCAACACTCAGATTTTTTTTTTTTTTTTTAAACTACCAACCTCAGCTTTTCACTTAAGGTGCTGAGTGTTTGCATCTGCCTGCAGTGCTAGTAGCAACAGCATTGTACTCGGGGCTGTCAGAATTAGTCAGGTAGGTCTTGACATAACTTTTGATTTGTTACTATATACAAATTAAGGGATATTAATATGAACCAGCTACATGCAGAAAAGTGTGCGGTGAGCTCCTGAAAATGCCCGCTGGCTTTGTGCTAAAAACTGCAAATGCTTTTTCATTGTACAAAATAATAATAATAAAAAAAAAGAAGGTTTTGGTTCGGGTTTCTATTTTGTCGGTGTCTTTCGGTTTGGAGTTTTATGCAAGTTTCAGTTCTGGAAAATCATAACCATTGCATGCATAAATTGGACATTTAATAGTGCCTTTATCAAAACTTTTTAAGGAAATGGATCCCGTTGGAGATCTGTTCAGGTGATCCATTGTTATATATTGCCTTAATAGTAATAAGTTTTTGCATACTTTCAAAGGAGGGTGTGTCAACGAATAATCATTTTCCTAAGGAATTATCATACTTAAGTGCTGAAGTGTCTGTTCATGTTCAAATCTGGTGGCCTGGGCCCCCATGACGGGTTTGATAGGTTAAAGTGAAGGGACTTGTATCCTCATATCTCGTAGCCTCTTCAAAAAAAAAAAAAATATATATATATATATATATATATATATATATATATATATATATATATATATATATATATATATATATATATATATATAAATAAACAACTGACATAACACCCATGCAGTCAACCGCCAGAATATATGCCTTTTTAGTGGAACTCTTTGGTACATCTGGCAAATCTGTGAACTCTAGCTTTTCTTGCATACCTCCATACAGGCAACCGTTAATTAAAATGTCCTTTGTTTTTTTTCTGAGAATGGTTGGATAATTATGCTAATATGCACTTCATTTTAATTAATTTGGTCTACTTGGTAGGTACTTCGAAATACCACAATTTCTAGTGATAAACATAGTATATTTTACATTATGAATACCAAATCAGAAGTGAATTAACCCATTTGAAATATTCCAATCACTTTTTCCCCATGTGTCGGGCCAGTCCGTGTTGCAGGACAATTGTGGGTGAAAACCGTCTTGATGTCAGATGGGTTTTCGGAATGTGATTTTGAAATGGCAAGACTAAAATAAAGCATTATGCAGGATCTTTGCTTGCTTGTCTGGTCTTCTGTTCCTAACATTGTTTCTGCTCTTTGAGATGAGTAGATACGTACTGACTGACTCATGGACATTTATTAGCTGCTGTCTTCAGTTGACCTGTTCTGTTCTGTGTTGCATGGTCTCATCTGGAGTCGAGCTTAATAATGCACACAGACAGCTCAGAAGAAAGTCATTTACTGGGTAATACCAGAGCTGTCCTTTGCTCATCTATACATTAAACCAAAGTCATTGTATTTTTTATCTTGCTCTTAATTGTATTATTACTTGTGCTGTGATTCTTGAAATGTATTTGTTTACGACTGTAAGTCGCCATTGACAAGGACTAAGAAATAAATAATAATAATAAATAAACACTTTTTTCCCTGTGTGTGTATATATAGCGTTATATATATATACATACACACACACATACATACATACATTTTATTGGCTTCTTACCTCTATGATGTTTCCAGTAGTTATGTTTATGTACACGTAATTGATGCTGCTTGCGCTATATACTGTAAGCTTGCATTGCAGTAGCACCTTTTTTGCAGCCAATAAAAGAACTGCAGCTGACTTGGGCAAAACAACACTTTATTTAACAGTCACCGTTCCAAACAGGTTATCAGCCACATTTTACTACTACTGAAAATAATAATATGAACTTACGCTTGTCAATTGATCCCAGAGATTGGCTGTGATCCAATACATCGAGTCGCATGCACAGTCTGCATTCAACTTTTGTTTAATATGCTTTATACAAATCGAAAGATTCAATTTTGTATGTGTGTGACATTTAATGTGTGATTTATAGTATTCACATATTGTCAAACGGTTTCTGTTAACAGAGGAAAAAAAAACAAAAAACACAGTGCGTGAATGCCGCCTAACGAAACTTCAAAGATTTAGTACTACCTTCGAATTCCTAGCTAGCAACTGAACTTTTGAACACAGCCCTAGTTTGTAGAGCAGTTAGTCAAATATTGTGCCTAGTACTTAAAAACAAATGCCACCCTTCACACAGAGCATATCAAAATTGAATTCAACACAATATTTGAGTAATTGCAAAAAAATAAAATAAAATAAAAAGTTGCTTCCTTTTTACACAGAAATGTCAGAACATGTGACAGATGTAAATATTAGATATCGCTATCAAAAGAAATTAGCAGACAGGCTTGAGGGAAACGAGATAGACCAGTGATTTATGGAATGATTGTACCTGCTGATTTTATTTTATAATTTCTTTTCTAAATAGCACCCACCCTCTAGGATGATCCACTATCAGCAGCTGCACCATCAACAGCTACACCACCAGCAATCTCCCAGAGGCCATTTCCAGGAGCAGGGCCAGCAGAGACAGTCCCCTCAGCCTCTGATACCTTCCCATCCGTACCACCAGTCCTCCTCTCCACAAGGAGCACTCATTCGTCCACAGGCAGAAGGGTCCTCACCTGCACATTCTCCACAGCAGCCCAAGAACATTCATATCAACCCTCACTTCAGAGGCCCGGTTTCCTCTCCTGCGCAAGGTCGGATAGTTTGTTCTTTTAATGAGTCGTGTCGATTATGAGCAAAGTGTAAATTTACCTGTAGCTTCTGATCACATCTGAAGTACATCAATTTACATCAGTTCCTACAGGGCAGAAAGGCAAGTTGTATTGTGCCTGCAGTAATGACTGATAAAGGGGGAGGATTTTTCCCATTTTATTATTCCTCCCTTCAATGAATAAAAACCTAAAGGTAAAGCCATAAAACAAAACCAGCCTTTTCTGTCGGTTTGCAGACATTCGCTGATGCATTTTAGCAGTTAAAAATGATCAGACCTAAAGGTTTATTTTGTCTGACCCTTCTTTTTTTGGACATGCATTCTCTTTATGTAAAAATGTTATTAACCCATCCAAGCTCAGTGTTTGTATGTTAGTATATAATTATTCATTTGTGCAGTTAAAACATGTTTGCTTCCTTTTTGACCACACCGAACCCCTCTCCCCTCCTTTAAAAAACAAACAAACAAACAAAAAACGCAATTAATGTGCAGTGAAATAAAATCTTTGTGTGCAGGAAAGGCTGAACTGTAAAGATATGTAATGGGGTCTTCCCTCTCATTGCAGTGCCCTTGATGCCTGTGCCAAACCAGCCCAGGCCTGCTGTGGTTCCCCAGAGATTTCCAGTGAGTAGCAGCTGCTGCTTCTTTTCTAATATGATATGGATTGCATGTGTCTTTTGTAAAGAAATATTATTATAGCAATTAATTGACTGCCCTGGCTTAATACTGTCTGAGAATCTGTAAACATTGATATGCGAATGCACAACTGGAAATGTTTGATATGAGCTTTAGGCACTGATGGTTTTCGGGGGGTTTAGTTAATGCTGCTTGCAAGTGAAGTTATGGGTCGGCACATAAAGCAACCTGCAAAATCAACCATGGAGAACAAAGACATTCTGGAGGCTTTTTTTCTTTTCAAATATATGTCTTAAGCAAGACCATATATCGTAGAACAGTGGTGGTTTAAAAAATAAAATAGTAATTACTCCAGCAATGCTAAACTGTAAACTGATTACTCTATTTGAAAACAGATTACTAAATCTGCTGCAAATGTTCTTACCAGCTAACAGGGTGGAAGGCATCAGGTGTTGATTGACACATCCTGGCAAGAGCTTTTTGCAGTGATTTATGCAAATCAAGTTGAGCAGAGAATCTGCAGCAAATTGCATTTTATTCAGGTTATAGACCTTGCAGAAATGAGCTTGAGATTTGTACTTAGTACTGCATTTTCATTTCGAATGTTTGCTGTTTTCACAAAATGTTTGCAAAGCCCAGTAATTACGGCAGCCACAGATAGCAAAGGAATGATGGGCATTTTCTCTTATCGGATCTTTCGGCAGAGGAGAGCAGATGCAACATTAGATCCCCCCAGCTGTCAAATTCTGTCAGACTGGCATTGGGAAAATGCAATTTAAAATGCAGGTGACAAAATACCCAGCAACTTCCATTTGCCAGTGGGCATCTGATTAATCATAATTACCATACATTATCATACTATCACATTTAATCGTATAAGTAGGTTCCCATCTGCAGTTGGGCTGTACAGTACTCAATGTGTTGTCTTGGTAGATACGAACCCCGACTTCCAAAATGATTTCCTTTAAATTTGTTGTCTGCAAAGAACTAACAGTTCTATTTATCAGTTTTCCAAAGCATGAACTAGCAGAAATGTTCAGTAACTTCTACTCCTAATATATGGTGCAGGAGTGCTCAAATGTGGTCTTCTAGGATTTTATAGGTATTATTTAATAACCTGATTAAGACCTAAACGTGGGTTAAAATGGTTACAATCTAGGCTACAGGTCGGACAAAGACAGGAGGCTGCCGGATGTTGAGAACTGGAATTGGGCACACTGATCTAGTGTATGGTGAAGTATAGACCAGATGATTTGAGGTGTTACTCTGTAGTAGTTTAAAATAATAGTGCATTTGGTGACTTGCAGGTAGGTTTAAAATATTTTGTTTGTATTTGTACCAGAAGACTTGTGAATCACAGTGGTACTGACCTAAGGCTGTTCAGTCTTTTCCGATCCAGGATCTTGTTCCAAGCATGCCCTTAATTATTGCATTGAGCAGTCCAGAGCCTTGTTTCCACCAGGTATTTGATTGTTTGTTTGCTTGTACCCAGGTGTTAAAACAATGAAGGGTCTGGATTGGAATGGACTGAAAGAGCCACAAGTGATTATCACTGATGCATCATTACAGGATATATTATCTGCATTTGCTCCGCTTAAACCACAGATGCCCCCTGTTTTATTGCAAATTTAATTGCGACAATTGTCTCATAGCACCCTTTTGTGTGGTGCCGTATCAGTTGACCCCTGTGTATTCCTTTTAAAATGTATGTAGGATTAGAAATGAGAAGGCTGCTTCGGTTATTATCAAATTCTGGAAATGTCTGCAGTATTGTATAAGTATTTAATTAAAGTCTATTGTAAGTATGAGGCTGACCTTTTAAAAGAACTGATAAGATGTACAATAGCTATTTGATCCTCTTACTTGTCTAGCGCTTAAGGTAGCCGATTAACTTTCTTAAGCAACTTATGTAAAGTTTTAGCTCTGTTTTCATTCCCAGCAAGAGTCATCAGTTGTGGATGAAAAGATGGATTAAAGCTGATAACATCAAGTAATTAACAGAAGGTGGGAAGAAGTAAGAACAGAATTTGCGTAAGGATCATGTGGTGAATAAAGGTTCATTTCTTAACTGAGAGGGATATTTAAGAGGATAAAAGAGAAAGCTAAGTGGCTCCTTATTTCTTGAAAGGATTAGAGGATTGTTATCTTTTTTTTCTTTGAGAAGGTAGATGGGATTGCTCCTTGTGTATGCGAGCATCATGTTCAGTGAGCTTTTTTCAGTGTATAATGAATGCAAGGCTTGAAATTAGCAGTCGCCAGAAACAAAAATGCTACAGCATGTTTCTGTGTGCTGCACGTGATCTGACAGTCAGAGCTTTTCTCTACTTGCCAAATGTAGTTGCTTTCCTGAAGGATATGGATATGATTCAGAAATGTGATAGAATTATGAAACTGATACCTAAGCACAAAAACAGGAAGTAAAATGCATGTTGTTCCTGCTCTGCTTAATTTTTCAGTAAACTGTGTAGCTTAACTTACTGTTTTTGTATCTACTGAGCTGAACCTTTAGAGTCTGTACCAGTGAACCTTACGTATCTGTAACATTAAATATATGTGGCAGTGACCTTAAAGTTGGCTTTCATATTTCATTTTGTGACACTAAACATTAACTACTTCCACTCTTATCAGAGTTCCTAGCTGGAAGTGTTTGCAGGAGCCTGTACTGTAGGAGCACTCCAGGACTTTAAAACATGACCATTCCAAACCCTATTTGTAGATCTGCACTAGGCATTTGCTGTTGCTTAAGGCTGCCACACACCGTACAGGATGCAATTTCTCATGGCATGACTCGACACTTTTGCTACAAAATGATATTACACACCAGAGGCAACACTGATGAAATACCAAGTGTAACTTAGCTGATTTTGTATTTAAGTCATTGACAGGTTTCCTGTGTAGACAGAAATTGAAGATATTTTATATTCATGTACAAAAGAATAATTTTTGGTACAAACATTGACAATTACTCTCCTATACTAGGAACCTTCATCTATTGAAGATGCTTGGGATGTGTGAGTTACAGATATCGATATATTTAAATAGTTATCTGTAAGTCACACACCCCGAGTATATCCGGTTCTTTGGGAATGTACATGATAGTCACCTTCGTAATTCATAAATATAAACACTCAATTTAGCATCCTTGGGTAAACCATTTTCAAATTCTGAATATATTTGAGTATGTAAAAAAAAAAAAAAAAAGGGATTGCATGCAGAAATACTTCTCACTTTGAATAACTGATAAGCTGCCAGCAGGCTTTACCTGTGTGATATGATTATTTGTAGCAGACTTTGCTACACATAAACATGTATACAGTAATCTGTCGCGTATCCGACTGCAGTGGGACCAGAGTAAGGGCGGATATGTAAAGGCGGATAAATGAATCCTGTTTTAAATACCATTATACACAGCTGTAACCATTAGTATATTCACACAATTATAGTTTTGAGATTCAGCTTTTATTAGGGATCTCCCCTAAATCCCTTGTTTATAAAGATACAGGGTATTAATGCTTGTGACAGGGTAGCCGTCTGCCGTGTGGATGCATGCATTCGCTGCTGAGTGACAGGCAGGAGATCGAGACAGAGGTTGAAGTTGATACGCCCCGCAGGCGAACAGGATTTATTCACATGTCAACACACTGAACAGCTCACGTGAATCTACCAGCAATGGCAGCGCATGGAGCACATACAGCACAGTGTATGAAAACTTTGGTAGGATCTACAGTCTCTGAACTAATCTTCTCTGTTGCTGAAGAGCTTGACCATGGTGGATAAACAGTTAGGGCAAATGTGACAGGTGGATACACAACAGATTACTGTATTTATTGTTTCTGTTTCTTTGCCAGGGTCCCCCAGAATTCCAGCCGCCTGTCCCTGGAAACTTTAATCAGCCCCAAAGGCACCATTCCCCTGAACCCTGGAGAGGACCCCTGCAACCGCAAGAGAGGGAGCCTTTCTTTATTGGAGGTAAGCTGACTACGCCTGCATGTTTGTCTTTGTTTCTCTGGCATTTGTATGTATATTCAGAGAAATGTTTATCCGGTTGTGGTGAAACGTGGGATAGGACATTGATGATCGATCGCACACGTAATTGAGAGTAACACGTTATTAAGCGTATAGGAAAGTAGTGCTGGGGTGAACATGTGTTTTCATATAATCAGACATTATAACACTGCATTAAAGTAAACAAATATCCCATAAGTTAGAGGTTGCGAAGCTCTTTTTCCCCCATTGAATTAACTCCAAAGCATTTCAGACAAACAGTACAGTAGACGGTTTTTTTCTTTTAATCCCTGCCATTGTCGTTTCTTTGCGATAAAAAGTGTCCAAAGACATTTTCATAACGCAATAGGCTCACTCATGCCTTTTTTTTTTTGAGTTGAAACAAGTGAAAACTTCCAAATTTTACTTGAATAAACCCTTGAAATAAAATAACAGAAAATAGGATTACAACATAAAACAAATGCAAAACATTGATCACTATACATAACATTTCCCTTGCAAGATGGGCCAGTGTTAGAAAGCTTGAGGTATTTTGGAGTGATGTACCTGCATCTGTATCCACCGATTCTGATCTTCCCAAATCTGGAGCAGCACCTGTGACTTTAGTAGAGATCACTGTTTGGCATCTTGGGTTGTGTGTGCATCCTAATCTGGACTGTTTACTTCTTTCACTTTTTACATGGGGGATCAAGAGCATCTGTTGACATATTAATCCCACATATCACAGAGAGCTCTTTTTTCAGTTGCCATTTTAGATACTGTCATGCTAATTGTGGCAACGTGTTAAATTGGTGCAAGGCAAAACAAGTGATGTGCATTTCTCATTTCTATCAATTCAATAATTTCTAGAGGACACATGCATTGTGTTTGTCTTGAACTATGTGGATGTGTCCCAGCACTATTAGAAAGTGGCTGTCCATCCTTCTCTATGCACACACTTAAATACTACGATCTACCTTTTCTCTAAAGTTAGAGCCCTAATTAAGGATGCCTGTGAGGGCTTTTATGTTTTAGTAAATCTGCAATTGCTACAGCTTCTTCAACTGCTTGGATCTCCAAACAAAATTGTTTCGGATTCTCCTCAGGCAAAACCTAATTGTGCCCTTCAGTTTGACCTGTGGCCTCGAATGACTGCTGTAGTATAGTCATGACGTTTTTCCCCCCCTTGGACGATAAAGATCTAACGCTTTGAATTTCTGCCTCAACACAAAGTGTTCCATGCTTGTGTAAGTCCAGGTCGTTGTGGGTATCAGAAAAGAGAAGTGAACTCCCTGTGGCAGGAATTGTACAAAACTGCTGTATCACCACCATGTTGTCAAACTATTTGATCAGTGAAACAGTTCTTGGGCAAAGACATCCCTAGTACCTGTGACCAATTATTGGTGATACTTCATTGATGTATTTATACTAGAGAATGTTTGTTTTTATTTCAGTTTAATACTGAGAACATATTTCATTTTTAACAGCATCCATTGTGTGCCTATATTGAGTAAGATGAGCCAGTTGTGACTCATCTGACACGCACTGAATGGTACAAATGCTTGTATGCACTTGAAAGCAAGCAATTTCAAACATAGATATTTTACCTTCTATAAACCAATACCTGGAATAGATAAATTAACTGAAATAACATTTTTTTTTTTATTGATGGCTTCTTTTCTCCCTTTATCTTGTTTTGTGTGTTTGTTTTATAAAAGCCCCAGATCTTTGGACACACTTGTTATGTAGGACTCTTGACATTTTCAACAGGACCTCTGAAATTCAGAAAGGTGGGTTCTAGACCCTTAAACCAAATTCTGCAATATTTATTCTATTAATCAAACAATGTACATGTTTATTTTGTTGCTTTTCTTTAAAATGACAAAAAATGAAACTTAAAGCTGCCCAACATATGTTGAATCCTCTATATTCTAGTCCTCTATATCCTCTATATTCTAGTTTTTCTGTGAAACCAAATGTAAAGCAGTGAATTGCATATATATATATATATATATATATATATATATATATATATATATATATATATATATATATATAATATAAATATATATATATATATTTATATATATATATATATATTTATTTTTTTAGGACTGTGGTCGAAGGTTCTTTAGCTAGCCAGGAATTCGAAGGTAGTTCTGAACCTTTGATGGTTCATCGGGCGGCATTCACGTACTGTCAGATTTTTTTTTCTCTGTTAACAAAAACCCTTTGACAATGTGTGAACACTATAAATCGCACATTCTTTGATGTGTATAATGTCTAATACTTAAACAAAAGTTGTTATATTAAAATCCACTACCAGATCGTTATATTTAGCACCTCTTTATCATTGACACTGCCGCCGTGCATTGGAGCAAGGTATAATGCCAAAGCTCTAGGGGAGTACCTATAGCGGCAATATTGCTTCAATAAAATATGTACTAAATACCTAGTGTACAAGAGGTAAGAAGTGTTATGGTAGAATAAGTCTGAAACATAAAATATACGCTAATACTAATTTTTATTTAAAAAAAAAAACTAAGTAGAGTAGGCTAAGGCACCACCCCTTTTTAAAAAAATAAACAAACCACAGTTGAAAGGTCACAGTAAACAAACCACAGTTGAAAGGTCACAGCACAGAGGCTGACAGTGTCCAAGAAACGGGCTTCAGAAAAAAAAGACAAACGGGTAAACCTCTCGTTTATCTATAGTTTGCAAAAAAAATGTTTTGGAGAAAATGAGCATTTATTTTCAACAGACTAGAGTGGGACCAGGGGAATAAATGTTATAAAGATACATCGGGGTACTCTGCATTGTGCAAAAAAAGTTGCATGTAAAAAAGTGTAAGTATTAATTAATCCTTATTTTATATAGGTTGCAACCCTACTTTTTGGGTTAAAAAATAAATTAGCAAGAGCTGTATATGAAGATCCCAACTGAGGGTCACAGTAACATCTGGTTTGTGTTTGGAACGTGAAACTGTTCAACAGCTGAGAACTGGAAAGCATATTTTTTTAAACATTGTTTTTTCTTTTTTTAATTTTGTAAACAAGTTAGCAATAACAAGACACATTACAAGAAATGTTATATATTTTATTTGTTTAGCCGATGATCATGATCATCGTGATAATCGATAACACAATTATCATCCAACACTACTGTATATGCATCAATTACATGTACATAAACAGTATTTTTTTATTCAATAAAAAAAAACCTGATTACTGTTCTATATAACACATTGTTAAACTACATGTTAATGTTTTATTCCATTTATAAGGATTACCTGTATGATAATAGAATTTTCAATTAAATATAAACTAGTAGCTATGGTGACGTCACCAGTAAATTATGCAAATTAGTACCATGGAAGGTTCAAACCTTACATTGGTTATGTATTCCGAACCGTCATAGGTCAAAGTGTACCCTTCGTTACAGCCCTATATATTTCTGTAATTTAGTACAGTGTATCTGTCCAAATGTGCCATTGTGAAATGTAAAATCTATGTGTTTGGGTTTCCTGAATGTGTATGCAAAGCTTGTGGATTTTAAGTGTATTTTGGGTTGCCACTGCAATGCCTGCCTAGGACACTGGAATATCATGGCATACTACTTCCCTGTCTAACTAGGTAGCAGCTAAAAAAGACAAGAAAAAAGTAGCTAGTTGTGATCAAAACGAGAACTTTTTATTGTACTGCTCTTGTATCTGTACTGTTTACTAGTCAAGTCGCTGAATACAATAAAGATCATTCTAACTGCTAAGATCTTTATTTATTCACTTCCCTGTTTCCTTTCTGGATTTGCTGCACTGTTGTGGTTGAATTACTGATTCCTCTCAGTCTTCTGTTTACCAGGACACTTTTGACAATGTGACAAAATATATCTCGGGAGACTTCTCCCGGATGAAACCTTCTTTAATTAAGGAACTAATTTATAATTAGCCTTTATGCCTAGCTGATGGTAATGCATACAATATGTACACATACTGTATGTTTCATTGTATTCAGTGCAACAGAAGTAGAGATGTCACATTTGATAAATTGAAGCAGAGCAATATGGCACAGTGTGTTTAGAAGCATTTTTGTTGTTCACAGAGCCAAGGTTCCCAGGACAGCATATGTTTGAACAACAGAACCCCCCTCCACTCATGAATAACAACCACCCTTTGCCTGGCCAGAATCCCATGCCTTTCAACCACCAAGGGCCTGGTTTTAACCAGCAAGGGCAACAGACAGTGTTCCAACGTGAAGGACCCATGAGGCCAAACCTCCATCCTCCGGGTCCCATGGGCATGTCTCACTTCAATCAGCCCGGACCTGCCAATCCCAGACCTTTTATTCCTCCGAGACAGCAGTTTCCACAAGGCCCTGGGCAGCCCTTTCCACCACCACACATGCAGCTTGGAATGCAGGCACGCCACAGAGTAAGTGAAGCTAAATAAATCATGATTTAACAGTGGTGAACAATGAAAATGCTTGTTTATTTTTTTTGTTATCATATATTGGTCAAATGTTACTTCTGGAAGATTTTTGTTACTCCAATTTAAAGTACATATAGATACTTCTAGCTTTATCCTTTTATTGAATGGTTCAGTTGCTCCAGTATATATAATCAATCAGTCAGTCAATGTTGGGATTGTCACTTGTTCCTGGTAGTGATTACACCTGCTTCTATAATTTACCTAGAAGCATTTGGTTCTGACAGATTTGAAAGGTCACAGTATCATAAGATTTCTCAAGAACTAGGAACAAGACTACAGCAAAACCACACACCCCTGAATGATTGCAAACACAAAAAGGTAAAGAGGTAAATATATAAATATAAGAAAGAATTACGTTTGTATGTCTTCAGGAATGATGTATCCGTTATTGATCTGTTCAGGTAAGTATTTAGTATACATGGTTTTTTTTTTTTGTTTTTTTGTTTTTTTTTGTAACCTTAAGTTCCAGTAGTAATAGACTGCCCTCTAGTGTTTGTAATTGACACAGCAGGGGTCCCTGAGCTATGCCACTGTTCTAGAAGTCCTAGAATTTGTATCAAATTCCACACCATTGTTGTGCTGCAGTCTACTGTAAAAAAAAAAAAAAAAAAAGTTAAACTTTGGAGGAAATACATTTTTTCTCCCCAAAAAATTGTGTTATGTTAGGGCAATAGCACTAGAAATAGCATTGTATTGTACAAATAAATACAAGTAAAAGAAAATAATGATGTTGAATTGATTTAATGGTATTATATAATCTCTAAACCACTGTGCATACGTATTTAATTTTGGTATGGCAGCTCAAAGTCAAGAGCAGATGAAAAAAATAAAACACAGAATTTATCACGTCAGCACATTCCAACTGTACGAATGCGTGATTTCGATTGAGTGGCTTTCCATTCTGATATAAATGTAGTGGTGGGTGAAGCAGGTGTCTGGTGATTCTGCCTCTGGAGTGTGCTCTGTGCTGCTCATTAACTTCGCTGTTTTCAACTTGTCATATCTGTGAAGCACAATCTTTCTGCATTATTTATAAGTATAAATGCTCCGCTAAACACAAATAATAATCACAATTCTTTTGATTTGTTTTATTTATTAGGCGTGGCTGTATTTTTAGTAACAACAATAGCGGCTGGTTGGTTCTGTGTTTGAAAGGGATACATTTTTCACTTGCAAAAGGAAGAAAACACAAGATTCTGCATAAAGTTCAAAGTGACAATGGATAATTTTTATACTGGCTTTAATAAAAAAAAAAGTTTCATTGTTTAGATGTTATATTAGAGGTGCAGTCGGCACCCTAATTTCATATTCTATTATCGTATAGACATTTATCAACGATAATCGATGCATTGATGTTTTATTTTTCAAAATAAACAAACGTTAGTAGTTTTTTTTTTTTTAACAGAAGATCTAGTAACTAAAAACACCGTTGTGCAGAATATGCGTGCGTCCACATCAGATTAACATTGTAATAATAGAGAATATGCGTGCGTCCGCATCAGATTAACATTGTAATAATAAAGAATATGCGTGCGTCCGCATCAGATTAACATTGTAATAATAAAGAATATGCGTGCGTCCGCATCAGATTAACATTGTAATAATAAAGAATATGCGTGCGCCTGCATCAGGTTAACATTGTAATAATAGAGAATATGCGTGCGTCCGCATCAGATTAACATTGTAATAATAAAGAATATGCGTGCGTCCGCATCAGATTAACACTGTAATAATAAAGAATATGCGTGCGTCCGCATCAGATTAACATTGTAATAATAAAGAATATGCGTGCGTCCGCATCAGATTAACATTGTAATAATAAAGAATATGCGTGCGTCCGCATCAGATTAACATTGTAATAATAAAGAATATGCGTGCGCCTGCATCAGGTTAACATTGTAATAATAAAAAATACAAATTGACGAGTAATTTCTGAACTATAGTTGTTCAAAACTGTTTACATTGTATGTCCAAAAGCAAAGCAATTGAATTAATCTCATAAACCCTGACTAATGTAACTATCGTACTAAATTCAGCTTCTTTTTCTGTAATATTGCCATATAATCCAAACATAACATGCTTTGAAAGTAAAGGTAATTGGTAGATTTAATAGATACAAAAAACAAAACCGTGTTGCCTTAATTTTTAAATTAAAAAAAAGTGAATACTTGACCTACCGTAAAACTTCAAATAATCACCTGTCTCTAATACGCGCTGGGTCTGCTGGCAAGTATTGTAAATAAACGCCAGGTCTCTGTCATTGCCAATGAAGCTGAGTAAGATGTTGAGGAGCTTGAGCATAATGAAGTGACAGCGATGAAAGTGACTCAGGATTAATAATTGAAAACGTAATTTAAGGTAGGTCTACATGTAATGTATATTTGTTTAATGCAGTTATCACATTATTAAAAGTTTTGATAATTTTAAGCGTGCTGAAAGTAGGCCAGATGCAAACCTCTTGGCGTATTTTAATGTGTGTTGTTGTATTAACAATGTACAAGTTTAAGATTAAACAGTACATTATTTTTGATAATACTTATTGCTTTTATTGTTCATTTTTAAAAACATTTTAGAAGTTTTTATTATTATAATTTTTATTATTATTATGCTGATTATTATTGTGCTGTAAACGTTGCCTACACGCCTGTGCTCTGATATCTACAGGGCTTTTTCCTTTTACAATGTCATTTTGTTATAAAACAAAACTGTTACTTGGTTCCCACTGACACACAACCTTTTAACAAAGTTGCTGGAGTGTTTAAATTGAGTTACGATGTTGCTACAAGGTTGTGTGTTAGCGGCTTCTCAATGACCGCATGAAGCATGTGAAGCTAGAGATCTAATATAAACACTGGTCTCCAATAATCGCCGGTCTCCAATACGCGCCGGGTCAGCTGGCAAATATTGTAAATAAACGCTGGAGGTACTTATGTTTTGTCTTATCCAATGCGTAATGTAGGCTTGAAGTGTGTATCCTAGCAACGCGCTAATCTATCGTACTAGCACTAGAAGCAGCGCAACCACACTCAAGGTTTTAATGCAAACCGGCAACAGGAGACTTAAAACTGGGTACTAATTCGATGCAACAATTCACAAAAATGTAATTGAAACTCGGAAAAATTTAAGGACAGATGATCAATAATTGATGCATCGATTAATTGTTGCACCCCTAATTAAAGTTTTATCTTGAGGTTAATGTGTTTCATATTGTAAACATATAAAATGGCACACAGTGATGCTGAGATAGGAAGTAAATGGTAACCGGATAAACATTTGCAGTGCAGACTATTTTTGATTATTTATAACAACTTTGCCAAATAGAAAGCAAATATGTGTGTTTCCAAAAAGGTTCCTAAATACTGTCTTTTGGTTCTGTGCACCCAAAGACTTATAGTTAAATGTTTTAAGAATTTACTGTTTGGTATTCTGTCCTAAACCAGCAGTTTGTCAGTCCCAAACTGTTGTGACATAAATTATATATCAAATAGATTAAATGTGTTAATCAGATTATCCTGACTTGTATTGCAACTGTAGTGCCATTCAGTGAGCCACAATTGTAAAGGGGTACTTGAGGTGAAAACGCCTGACAGAAGGGGTACTGTTTCAAAAAAAGGTTGAAAACCCCTGCTATAAGCCATTCTTTTCTTTACCCTTACTAGGAGCCAAAGTTTTTTAAAAGAAAAGTGAATCTGTTAATGAGTGTGAATTCCTAATTGTGTCGTTTTGTATTTAAGGGGCCGATACACCCTCCTCCACATTCTCAACCCTCACACCATGAACAGCCAGCTCCACACCATCATCATCATCATCAGCAACAGCAACAGCAGCTGCAGCAGCACCCCCTGCACTACAGCCACCCACGTCCACAGCGGCCCCTGCACCCCAACTCACAGCCTTACTTCAGACCTCAGCTACAGAACATGCAGCAACAAATGAATCTGCGAATGCAACGCCCCCCACTCCGCACAGGTCCAATAAAACCCAGACTTGTAAGTAACAGGGTTTTAAAATAACCAATCATTTATTACAATTGAGAACTGGTCATTCCAACTTTAATTGTGCATTGTAAATGTGGTTGTTCTTTTTGGGTGATCGTGTCAAATCATCCAGTTCCCAAATTTGATCACTGTTTATAAAAATATTTTTAATTAAAAGCTCAAGCAGTCTTAATGCAACATGAAACTAGCATTTCTCTTTTTAGAGCAGATGAAGTTTTAATTTTCATAGTTTTGTTTTTTCCTCAGAACACACTGCCTCAGGCTGTAAATAAGCCTCCAAACCAGCAAGTACAAGCTTTGCCTCCGCGCAACAGTAACCTGCGTGAGCTCCCTGTAGCACCAGCTAATATGAACATTCACAATAACCGTCCGATGTCAGCTCCTGCTGCGCAGGTGAGGCCTGTTGCCAGGCATGTACAGAATGCCAGGTCAATGTCTGGAGCCAAGGTGATGCCTACTGCCAGGCCCCAACTTGCTGCCAGGCCCCAAATTACTGCCAAGGCCCAGTCAGTTCCCAGAATGGCAGCGAAGAATGTGGTCAAAACGGAGACTCCAGTGGCACAGCTTAATCCTCCACAGACAAGTGAAGTGGTCAGTTTTTTCCCATTAATCATTTTGTGCATGATTTGCTTTACAAAAGGCATGCATTACGCAGCGCACTTTTTTATTTTTATGTTTTAACACTTTCATGTTCATTCCCGTATATTCCCGTTCATTCCCGCTGTCTTGCAGCTACAAGCAAAATGTTGCAGGATAGACATTTAGAGTTCAAATGATGTCATCACAGTTTTTTTTTTAATTCACACAGCTGCAAATCTTGTTATCTTGGCTTAGGTTAACTTAAATGGTTGCAGTCTTTGTTTTGTTTTTTGTCTTCATACAAATGCGGTTTGAGATTCAGTCAGCTTTTTGTCCTCCACGTTTGGTTACTGAGCAGCTTTGTAAGCAATACAGCCCTTGGGAAATGCATGTCTCCCTCAGCTAGTTACAGAGAGGATATACAGAGGTGACTTAAAGCTGAAGGAATGACATTTAAACATTCTGCAGCACTGCTAGAATGTTAATACTAGCTTTAACAGTAGGTAATAGATACTCTTAAACTCAGCAAATGAAGTTCAAGGTCAGGCAGATTGAGTGAGTGCTGGTCATTAGACCCAATTATTAAGTCACGTATGAGATGGATCTCTGAGAATGCAGTTAGGAAAATCAATAGATCTAGTCAGAGTTGTTTCAGGTGGTGTTTCTTTTCAATGTGTGGCCTGTCAGAAACATGAGATTTACATTAATTTTATTTTGTTGTGTTTCTTGCACACCTTGCAGGCTTTATATAGTATTTTTTTTATTTTAGCACTTTAATTCTGTTGTGAAGGTTTAACCCTTCCTTTATTGAGTATACATGACAGGATGAAACCTTTTTTTTTTGTTTGTTTGTTTTTAAACCATATATATTGGTAAATGGGATTGTAAAGTCCCATCAGTACTTTAAGAACTCAAAACCCCACATATTGAAAAATAACTTGTGTGATTACAGCGGAGGAATCTTTGGCCTCA
The DNA here is from genome assembly GCA_030684275.1 of Acipenser oxyrinchus oxyrinchus. Classification (NCBI taxonomy): domain Eukaryota; kingdom Metazoa; phylum Chordata; class Actinopteri; order Acipenseriformes; family Acipenseridae; genus Acipenser; species Acipenser oxyrinchus. The sequence goes on from CM060250.1 coordinate 3,118,085, forward strand.
GACATCAAAACATGTTTTTTCTCAGTTGTATAACAATAGAGCTGATACAATATTTTTCTTACTTGTCTTTTTATCACTGCAAAACAGAACCCTTACGTTAACATACGGCGCTAAGATAAAGTGGGACCTTAAGTCTGTCGCCTTCGGTATAATCTCTATTAAGACATGAAACGCACTTGCCAGATTTTTTATTATTTAGATTTAGCACTAAAACTTGCTGCATGGCTTTGTTTCCTTGCCAGGCAAGCTTCCGAATCACAGTAAATCCATTTGGTATTTACCTTTATACTTTAAACAAATAAGTAGCACTGATGAAAATGATATGTAAACACAGAAAAAGTGTTTTTCTAAAATTCTGTGTTTTTGTTTCTTTTATAAGAACCCGGACGAGGATGAAGAAACAAGGGTATACCGTTTAAAAATCGAAGAACAAAAACGGTTAAGGGAGGAAATTCTGAAACGGAAGGAGCTCAGAAGACAAATGCAGGCTGGTGTAAGGAAGAAAGAACTGCTAGAACGCATTACACAGCAGCCTCAGCCACAGCTAGCAATACCACTACAGACACCACCACCACCTTTACCACCCTTCGTACAACCACAACAGCAGCAGCAGCAGCAGCAGCAACAACAACAACAACAACCACATGCATTGCAGATACCTTCAAATGGCATTATGCAAACACCCCAGCCTGGTGCTCTACCCAGGCCAAACATAAAGAACCAGCTTGCGATGAAAAAACCACAGGCTCCGGGGCTTGGGGTTCAGCTGCAAAACGTAAGACCCCTGCAAGCCGGGCTCAGTCTACAGAGGAGAAACGTGAATCCGCTAATTCAGAACAGACCGGGCCCCCAATTCCAGACCCCGCAGGCTCAATCCAGACCTGCAGTAGTGGCAGCTGTGCCAGGACTGCAGCAGAGTGCTCGGGGGGTGTTTGGACAAGGCAGACCCCAGGAATTGAAACCTGGTGTGAAAAGGACTGTAATGCAGAGATCCAACAGTGGGAGCGGAGATGGGCCACATGTTGCTGCCAAAGTCAGGGTGGTCAAGCTATTAGGAGCGGTAAGTTCATTTTTTTAAATTATTTTTTATTCACTTCCAATGGTAATATTGCATCAAATCGAAGTTCTAGGTTTGTTATGGCATGCTTTTTTTGTGTTTGATACAAATAGGATCATGTCAAATTTAATGACAGTTCATTGCCTCGTTGTTGTTTTTTTTACACAATTAAAACGGGATCCTATTTGTGTAACCTGAGGCTGTGTGGTCCAGGTTAAAGAAAAGGGCTTGTAACCAGGAGGTTCCTGGTTCAAATCCCACCTCAGCCACTGACTCATTGTGTGACCCTGAGCAAGTCACTTAACCTCCTTGTGCTCCGTCTTTCGGGTGAGACGTAGTTGTAAGTGACTCTGCAGTTCACACACCCTAGTCTCTGTAAGTCGCCTTGGATAAAGGCGTCTGCTAAATAAACAAATAATAATAATAACCTGTAACTAAATTGGTTAAATGTAAGTAAGAAAAAAAAGTAATAACAAAACAAGTAGGTGTGATATAATGATGTGTCTGAATTTATGGTAGAGTTACATGAATGTGTTCTAATTTGATTGCAGCTAGAAAGTTTCAATTACTCCATATCCTCTATGGATCTTACGTGGTAACACGGAGCTGGAATAAAATGTGATTTAGACTATGATTAAAGTTACAGAGCAGTCCATTTCATATGATTGCGTTTTGGCTTGTCTCCAACTGTATGATTAGATTTTGAAGCCCGGCCACATGCTCTGAAATCGCTGATTCCTTGTCTTATTCTTGTATATATTTTAGTTATTATTTATTTATTTATTAATGTATTTATTTATTTATTTAAAAATTCTCTAGACAAGATAGACGATGTATTTGAAACACCTTGTTCCAAGAGTGAATTTAAATGTTAGCTATCCTATGAACTCCTTTTCTTGCAATTTGTTACTTTAAAAAATGGTGCCAAATTTTGATCTGAGTACAAAGCAAGTCAAGAGGATAGAGCAGGGGTTGGCAATTCCGGTCCTGGAGGGCCGGTGTCTGTCCTGGCTTTTGTTCCAACTCTGCCCTAAATTACTTAATCGGTCCAATTATTACCAGTTATCTTTATATACCAAGTTTAAGTGAGGCATTTCAGAATGACAGATTTTTTTTCTGTCCAATCAGACTTGCTCTAATGAAGGGTAACGCTTTTTTGACCCAGATGGCCTTCCATAGAGATCAATATGCGTGCGCGCATAATCTGGTTTGTTTACTCTTTGCTATCTAAATCTTTTAAATAGAAGCTCAAGAGCTGCAGTGTTGATCCTGTGGGTTTTTTATTTTATTTTTTAATATATAAATCTCACATCACACGGAGCGCTTTTTCATTTGCCATTTTTGAAACTGTTACTTAGGTATTTTTGCGGTTTTGTAGCGAATACGAACATCTAATTTTTTGTATCCAAATACATATCAAAAATATGCGGTCAAATATTCGGATATTTGTCCCAGCACTAATTAGAAGGTCAATGTATTTCCTAAACCAAAGCAGGAGGCGATTTAGGGAGGACTCAGCTGACTTAGCAGTGTTCTGGGTTTGTTTTGCTTCTTGTTTGATACGTCACAAGATGCTTTTGTCTGTTTGGTGATATTAAAAATGTCTGTGGACGAGGTGAAACAAAAGATAGCACAGGGTTTATATCATGTAGTGGATACTAGTTCGAGCGGTAAATCAGAAGTGTGGAATTATTCTGGAATCATAGCGAATGAAAATAATGAACATGTGACTTATTCATTGCTTGTAAAACTCATCGTGTTTGTGTACGACACCCACAAAACTGGTACGTCATCTGTGCGAAAGCACAAGTGTAGCTCCCCTTTCAACAGGTGGCACGAATGTATTAGACAGGTATTTTACAGTAAAGTAAGTAGAGACAGTTTATGTTACTATGTTAAAATATGTATAGACCACTAGGGAACGCTACCACGCTGTATAGCCTGTTGTAAAAACTCAATCTCTGGAGAATGGTAGAGATCTATGTGTGTGAGAAAGTCAGTCGGCGCAGGCAGAGGTAAAGGACAAACACTTGTCGGTTCTGGTTGGGTTGCGGGTAAGAAGATGGTGTTGCAGCGGGTTGCGGGTCCGGACCCGCGCAGGACTCTGACACAAACATCATCGTTGCTTTTGATGTATTGTATCACCTAATCCCTGGTGTTTCTGGTAGCTTTATTTACATTTTATTTTGAACCCAAATTGTTTTATTTCTCGTTCGTGGTATTCACTTCAAAAAAATTCTGAATAGTCAAACACATACTATGCCTCCAGCACAACTGCTGTGCAGTTCCATTATAAATCCCAGTCACAATATAAATACATAGACATTTTAAAGCTGTGTAATAAAAATGTATGCAATAAAAACAGACAAAAAGTCAAGCACTTAATAGAACATGTTAATCGCAATTTGTGATTTAAGTAACATGCATCATGGCATTCTAAAATTCTGTATCCTGAAAAATAAAATAAAAAACAGTAATCTAAACATTTGTTTTATTGCATTGCAATAAACAATAGTGAGTCATTATTGCAAACATTGTCAGCAGTAACATATTTTAGCAATTTCATTTGTTCAAAAGTATGTCACCTGTTCAATATGTAACTAAAGTCCTAATAACTGTAATAAATATATTTGGTGTAGTTTAAAGTAGCAGCGGTGTAATTTACATGTTTAAACCTAATTTCTTTCAATGAGCTCAAGCCTCTAATCATTATGGGCATAATGCAGTAAAACCTGAACTGTTGTGTTGATAGAGATAACATAGTGTCAGTTTTAATAGATGCTTATGCAGTAATATCGGTAGGCTGAGGAATCAATGGCAGTACCTTTGACAGTGAAGTATAGCCTTGTTGAAAGGCAGATTCACAAGATGCTGCTCTGGGATGCTGTTCTGCTGTCGTTCTCGGCAGGCTGACAATGTTATCTTTCCTTTCAGTTTTGAGTATCAAATAACTTTCAGGTGTACAGAAATTAATGTCACCCGACGACATGTAATTAATCTTTTACTGGGTGTCCATAATACCTGTTAAGAAAGAGGTGCCAGTTTGGTGGATTTGGATTTTGGAGCTTAGCCATAGATAAGGCAAATTAATTTTTCATCAGGAATAATACAGGCTAGCAGGACCACAAAGCCTGAGGAGAAATGGAGGGGGAATTTGTCAAGTGTTGTCATTCCAGTATAATGCTGCTTAACTTTTGATAGGTGTAATCAAGGCTTGTGAATTCTATAGAGAGGGATTAATCAATTTGCACTCTGCTGAATGCAGGTTGGCGATATCGCTGCTTGCTGGGGCTGAAGAATGAAAATAAGATTTGATCTGTCAGATTTTAAAAGGACTTTCGAAAGATTCTTTCTCAGACCGTATCAATAGGAATTTTAAGTGACTATAAATAAAATGTCCTTATACTGAATGCATCCATTAACTGCTGCTATAGCAAAGAACCTGCATAAAAGCAACAAATGAAATGATTGAGTATATCATTTGATTGAAAACGTTGTTTACTTTTGCCACAATTTACCAATTTTTACTGAAATATTTTTACTGAGAAAGTAAACATTCAAAAGATTTGTCAACTTAGAAAAAAATGTCTTTTAAGCTAGATAGATAGATATACAGTACTGGAACAAATTATGTCAACAACTGATTTACAGCAAGACTAGGGGTGGGGATCACTCAGACCCTTAGTATCTTGGCATCCCTGAATAGAGAATCGTCTCCTCTTTAAAAAGATGCTAAATATTTGAATGAGCAAGACGTCTCAAGTCAAATGGTACCCCGAAATGTTCTCCTTTTTCTAGGAAGCAGTACAATGGGTGATGAGGAGTTTCTTTTGCTAGATAACTTCACTTAGACTACCTGCTCACTAAATATCTTGGTATCCGTGAAAAGATAATTGTCTCCTCTTTAAAAATATGCTACGTGGATCATATTTGGGTTACCACAGCACTTGTGGGAGAGCTGTGCTAAGCGATTATTTAAATAATCGATGTGAATACGATTAGTAATTTTGATTAATTTTATTTTTTTCATTTTAATAATGCAGGAAAAAAACAGTAAATAAAATAAAAGGCACCCCCACTATATAGTAGATGATATTCTGAAACCTTAACTCTCCAGTACTGGTTTAGTTGTTTTACTCTGTGGATGGTCTCTATCTAAAATAGCAAGTTTCACTCAGACAACAACACATGACAACATTAAAATTACAAAAATGTGAAAATCTGACAAGGGACAAGGCAGTTGTGGAAAATAGTAATACAACAAATATTCTCGTCACTCCAACCTACTTGGAATTTTTGCTGTATGCTGAAGTGGAGCAAAAATCTTTGAAAGTCAACTTATTAACCTTATATGCAAAAATATTTAACAGATACTATTCACTTAAAACAAAAGTCTGTACTGTGGGTCTTTTTTTTTTTTAGCATTACAAAAATACTGAACTTTGTCTTAAGTGAGCAAAAACAATTCTTGTTTCCTGAAAACTGTGTTCGTTATTTAATTGTGTTGTCACATGAACGCATTTTAACATAACACAACATGTTGAAAAACAAACACATTATGCTAAGTTGCTGTTTAAAAACACCAGCATATCAATGCGGCTAGGGCTAAGGCTGGCAAGTTTTCTTGTCACAATAGCACCAGCTGTTGAAAAAAGCCTTTCCGATGGAGCAGAGGTAGCAGGGATACAGAGAAACCGTTTAGCTAGTTTAGCTAGGCGAGGAGGGCGATGCATACTATTCTTCCACCCACTCAAAGGCTCAGTATCTTTGACACTAGCCTTCTCGCTGATGTACTACTTCTTTCTGCAAGGCTTGTTCTTCATCAATTTCCTCAGAAGAGCTGTCAGTGCACTGTCCTTCCATCATAAACATCCTGCCTAGCACCAGTTGTGGGTGGCTTAGATCAATGGGTTCATCTGGCTCTGCCTCACTATCATCAGGGCTGTTTTCATGATTACCAAAAATGTCACCAGCATCACAAGAATCTGCAGCAGCTGGATGAAGGATGAGGCTATTGTTGAGAACTTGCATTCCAAGAGTGAGGTGAAGAATTAACCTCTTCTTCATCTAAAACATTTCTTTGAGGTCTGCCCTCATGCTCTTCAACATCAACAGCATCACTTGTTGTTGAGGAGGATGAGGGAGGTTGATGAAAACATGTGGCTGTTCCGACAGTGTTGGCCTTGAAGACGGAGTGCCCTCTCAATCTGCTCTGTGCTAACATTGCATGATTTCCTAACAAATCTAAAGTGTCGGAATCAAGGATCTAAGATAGCTGCTGAAATCATTGGACTCTCCAAGTCTAGTCCAGAACTGCTGTCAAGGATGCTGATCTTCCATCTCCAGCTGCTGAAGTGCAACTCTCTTGAAGTTTTTAATGGCAGAAGAGTTTTTCACAGCAGGATCCATTAAGGAGCTTACCGACTTAATTAGAGATGGCACAGCAGAGAGAGAGAAGTAGGTTTCCCCACTCAGGTATGTTGTGGCAGTCTCAAAAGGCTGCAGAACACTGACCATTTCATTAAGTAAGGACCACTGATCTTGACTGAGATACTGCCCTTGCTGATTGCACAGTAGGGTCAGACAGCAGTGCAACAAATGGCCATCGCTGCTCCAAAGTCACTTTATCATGTGAAGGCTGCTGTTCCAACGTGTTGAAACATCCTGTAGCAGAGTATGCTGGGGTGTTTCCATTTGCTTTTGCTATTATGTTTCTTCACTACTCACAACAGACTGTATTGTGCCAGGTTCATACTCACTGTCGTCTTCATTATACACAGGTATTTTTTCTAGGTTTCTGTGCTCTCCGACCTCTGTTGGATGCGATTTTACCACAGTTTGTTTCTTGGAGGCGTTTACATTTTCTTGTTGACTACGTTTGTCTAGCATCGGTGTCGGATGGGTGTTGAAAACGGTACAACATGCTGAGTTTGTGAGACAAACGCTTTTTGCTCGAGCTAATCTTGATTTGGTTTTTGGCATTTCCATTTTGTTTGTCTATTGATGAAGCAGAACAAAAACAGTTGAGACCTACCAAACAAGTTATTCCAGGGCCTGTAATTTGTTGATGCTTACAAGGTTCTAATTAAGGTTTTACAGTAGGAGGTTTCACAGTAGGAAGTTGATGCCATATGTAATGCAGGAAGGTCATGAGGACAGAAGCACATTGTGGGAGTGTGAGAGGGGAGTTTAGTTCTGGTAGAACTTGACCATATTTCCTGCAGAATAACTAGCTTCAATTTCCAGTTGGGAATAACAAGAACAACAAATGTTTGCTAAATATGTGGGAATGCGATGTAATGCTTCCACATTGCAGGACTAAAAGGGTTGATCTAACCCCTGCCACTGCTACAATAACAGCCTAGATGTATTTATTGCACTGAAGAACAATAACACTAGATCATGGTTATAATAAATGTGTTTATTTTTTAATGAATCTCAGACATTTATTGTATAGAATTTATTGGTAGTCTAACTTATTAACAAGTCCCTTGTTTTGGTCCTTTTCTCTGTAGAGAAATGATTTATTTATGTATTTATTTAAAGATGTGTAGAACTGTTTAATCCAGTTCTGGACTAGGAGGTCCCAGATGTAAGTACAGGTTTACTGGATCCTCTGACCAGTGGGCTTTGGTGTTTTCTCCTCAGGGGGGAGAAGGAGTTGTCAGTGCTTATCCAGTGGGGCAGCCTCAGAGGGGTCAGCTACCACAGCAGCAAAGACAGCAGCCAGCACGAAAGGTCACGTTGGGAAAGGCAACAGTCCAGCAGCAACTGAAACAGCAGCAAACACAGTTTTATCAACCACATCCAGAACCACAGGGAGTGAGAAACAACCTTGGAAATCAACCTCAAAATAGGGTGAGTTATTTTAGACAAAGAAAATAATATAAATATATATATATATATATATATATATATATATATATATATATATATATATATATATATATATATATATATATATACTGCTGTGCAAAAGTCTTAGACATGTTGCATTTTTCTACTCTGATGCATTATGAGCATCAACAATTTACTCAAAGCCTCCATTAGTGTTTTCTACTATAACAACCATGACTTGCATAAAGAAGGAAAAACATTGAGCTTGCATCACTCGATTTTCAAGGTGTGTTATCCGAAGCATAATCAACAAGTACAGAGAAACATCTGTAATTGACAAACCCAGGGCTGGAAGACCCCAAAAAGCTGTCTAAGGATGAGCAATACTTGAAGATATCCTTAAGGAATAGAAAGAAGATAAGTGTTGAATTGACAACAGAACTGGCAGAAGGCACAGGTTTTGCCGTCCATCCATCAACAGTCCAAAGCACCTTTGACCATTGTTCCATAATCCAATTTCTGTGTTCTTGTGTATATTTTAGCCTTTTAGTCATGTTCCCCTTTCTTAACAGAGGTATTCTTACTGCAATATATCCTTTAAGTCCTGATTTCAAGAGTGACCTTCGTATATTTGATTTGATGTGTAACTTTTTTTTTTTCTCACCCACAAAAGCAAAACTTTCGCTACAAAAGATTTTTCCTAAAATTCTTTGTGTTCAAGAAATTTCTTAAAATTATAAATTTCCATTGGGGTATGTTGACTACAACTGTATGTATGTTTCATATTGCAATTGTGTTATATTTCTTTTGTGTTTTGGAAGACTTCGATATTACCTATCGAGATACGTGCACGATATCGATTTACAATGTTCATATTATTGTCCATCCCTAATATATATATACACTACCGTTCAAAAGTTTGGACTCACTTAGAAATTTCTTTGTTTTCCATGAAAACATACATGAAATGAGTTTGAATAGGAAATATAGCAAAATGAATAGGAAATATAGTCATTGACAAGGTTAGAAATAATGATTTTAAATTGAAATAATAATTGTGTCCTTCAAACTTTGCTTTCGTCAAAGAATCCTCCATTTGCAGCAATTACAGCCTTGCAGACCTTTGGCATTCTAGTTGTCAATTTGTTGAGGTAATCTGAAAAGATTTCACCCCATGCTTCCTGAAGCACCTCCCACAAGTTGGATTGGCTTGATGGGCACTTCTTACGTACCATACGGTCAAGCTGCTCCCACAACAGCTCAATAGGGTTGAGATCCGGTGACTGTGCTGGCCACTCCATTATAGACAGAATGCCAGCTGACTGCTTCTTCCCTAAATAGTTCTTGCATAGTTTGGAGCTGTGCTTTAGGTCATTGTCCTGTTGTAAGAGGAAATTGGCTCCAATTAAGCGCCGTCCACAGGGTATGGCATGGCGTTGCAAAATGGAGTGATAGCCTTCCTTCTTCAAGATCCCTTTTACCCTGTACAAATCTCCCACTTTACCACCACCAAAGCACCCCCAGACCATCACATTGCCTCCACCATGCTTGACAGATGGCGTCAAGCACTCCTCCAGCATCTTTTCATTTGGTCCGCGTCTCACGAATGTTCTTCTTTGTGATCCGAACACCTCAAACTTAGATTCGTCTGTCCATAACACTTTTTCCCAATCTTCCTCTGTCCAGTGTCTGTGTTCTTTTGCCCATCTTAATCTTTTCTTTTTATTGGCCAGTCTGAGATATGGCTTTTTCTTTGCAACTCTGCCTAGAAGGCCAGCATCCCGAGTCGCCTCTTCACTGTTGACGTTGAGACTGGTGTTTTGCGGGTACTATTTAATGAAGCTGCCAGTTGAGGACCTGTGAGGCGTCTGTTTCTCAAACTACACACTCTAATGTATTTGTCCTCTTGCTCAGTTGTGCACCGGGGCCTCCCACTCCTCTTTCTATTCTGGTTAGAGCCAGTTTGCGCAGTTCTGTGAAGGGAGTAGTACACAGCGTTGTACGAGATCTTCAGTTTCTTGGCAATTTCTAGCATGGAATGGCCTTCATTTCTCAGAACAAGAATAGACTGACGAGTTTCAGAAGAAAGTTCTTTGTTTCTGGCCATTTTGAGCCTGTAATCGAACCCACAATTGCTGATGCTCCAGATACTCAACTAGTCTAAAGAAGGCCAGTTTTATTGCTTCTTTAATCAGCAGTTTTCAGCTGTGCTAACATAATTGCAAAAGGGTTTTCTAATGATCAATTAGCCTTTTAAAATGATAAATTTGGATTAGCAAACACAACATGCCATTGGAACACAGGACTGATGGTTGCTGATAATGGGCCTCTGTACGCCTATGTAGATATTCCATTACAAATCAGCCGTTTCCAGCTACAATAGTCATTTACAACATTAACAATGTCTACACTGTATTTCTGATCAATTTGATGTTATTTTAATGGACAAAAAATTTGCTTTTCTTTCGAAAACAAGGAAATTTCTAAGTGACCCCAAACTTTTGAACGGTAGTGTGTGTGTATATATATATATATATATATATATATATATATATATATATATATATATAGTACTGTGCAAAAGTTTTAGGCAGGTGTGAAAAAATGCTGTAAAGTAAGAATGCTTTCAAAATAGACATGTTAATAGATTATATTTATCAATTAACTAAATGCAAAGTGAGTGAACAGAAGAAAAATCTAAATTAAATCCATATTTGGTGTGACCACCCTTTGCCTTCAAAACAGCATCAAGCATCAATTCTTCTAGGTACACTTGCACACAGTTTTTGAAGGAACTCGGCAGGTAGGTTGGCCCAAACATCTTGGAGAACTAACCACAGTTCTTCTGTGGATTTAGGCAGCCTCAGTTGCTTCTCTCTCTCATGTAATCCCAGACAGACTCGATGATGTTGAGATCAGGGCTCTGTGGGGGCCATACCATCACTTCCAGGACTCCTTGTTCTTCTTTACGCTGAAGATAGTTCTTAATGACTTTCGCTGTATGTTTGGGGTCGTTGTCATGCTGCAGAATAAATTTGGGGCCAATCAGATGCCTCCCTGATGGTATTGCATGATGGATAAGTATCTGCCTGTACTTCTCAGCATTGAGGAGACCATTAATTCTGACCAAATCCCCAACTCCATTTGCAGAAATGCAGCCCCAAACTTGCAAGGAACCTCCACCATGCTTCACTGTTGCCTGCAGACACTCATTCGTATACGCTCTCCAGCCCTTCAGCTAACAAACTGCCTTCTGCTACAGCCAAATATTTCAAATTTTGACTCATCAGTCCAGAGCACCTGCTGCCATTTTTCTGCACCCCAGTTCCTGTGTTTTCGTGCATAGTTGAGTCGCTTGGCCTTGTTTCCACGCCGGAGGTATGGCTTTTTGGCGCAAGTCTTCCATGAAGGCCACTTCTGACCAGACTTCTCCGGACAGTAGATGGGTGTACCAGGGTCCCACTGTTTTCTGCCAGTTCTGAGCTGATGGCACTGCTGGACATCTTCCGATTGTGAACGGAAGTAAGCATGATGTGTCTTTCATCTGCTGCAGTGGTTTCCTTGACCGACCACTGCGTCTACGGTCCTCAACGTTGCCCGTTTCTTTGTGCTTCTTCAAAAGAGCTTGGACAGCACATCTGGAAACCCCTGTCTGCCTTGAAATTTCTGCCTGGGAGAGACCTTGCTGATGCAGTATAACTACCTTGTGTCTTGTTGCTGTGCTCAGTCTTGCCATGGTGTATGACTTTTGACAGTAAACTGTCTTCAGCAACCTCACCTTGTTAGCTGAGTTTGGCTGTTCCTCACCCAGTTTTATTCCTCCTACACAGCTGTTTCTGTTTCAGTTAATGATTGTGTTTCAACCTACATATTGAATTGATGATCATTAGCACCTGTTTGGTATAATTGTTTAATCATACACCTGACTATATGCCTACAAAATCCCTGACTTTGTGCAAGTGTACCTAGAAGAATTGATGCTGTTTTGAAGGCAAAGGGTTGTCACACCAAATATGGATTTGATTTAGATTTTTCTTCTGTTCACTCACTTTGCATTTAGTTAATTGATAAATATAATCTATTAACATGTCTATTTTGAAAGCATTCTTACTTTACAGCATTTTTTCACACCTGCCTAAAACTTTTGCACAGTACTGTATATATATATATATATATATATATATATATATATATATATATATATATATATATATATATATATATATATATATATATATATATATATATATATATATATATATATATATATATATATATATATCTATATATATGTGTGTGTATGTGTGTGTGTATATATATATATATATATATATCTTTGTTATATGCTGTAGTGATATTCTTCACCTCTGATATCAGAGGAAATGCAAACTATAACCATATTTTTTGCCCTTGAATTTTAAGTCATTGTGTTCAGTCATGGGGCGGTGGTTGTATTCCAGGATTTGAAAGACTGAATGCATTATTTCATGTGGACATTGGTTATCAACCGTCTGTCAGGTTGTGAATTGACAAATGTATAAACTGCTTCATTTCCATAGGGGCACTGGCGCCTGTGTGATACCAGCTTTCTGTTTACTCTAAATTCCCTTATGCCTTGTAATCGCCGCAAGCTGGACTCAAACTGGCACAGAAATTGCTTGCTTCTCCTGGCAGGCTGACTCCCTTTACTCTGCATCACATTGCTCTTGTCTCTCTCTCCTCCCTATCCTTGTGGAAATGCTTCAGTGGTTGCACAGCAATCGACCTTGCCCCACAATGCCTTGCTGAATTGATGAACCTTGGTGTGATGATGACAATCTAGTTAGACTGATGTTTGGAACCCTTTATCTAGGCATCACACCCATTCCTAGTCCCCTAGTCCTAGGACTGGCCATGTCCTCTGCTTTGGGATGCTCTCTCCACTTTGCACTTCAGTTCTTTTATATATTTTAAAGAAAACTGTTTCTAAACACATTTGTCTGTGCTTGCATTTTCCCCACATTTGCTTCCAGTGCAAACACCATCAATTACAACAGGCCTGACTTGCCAATGTGTTAATGATCTTCTCTGAGTGTTAACAAAGAGACCTCTCCTGTGGAAAATGCATACCATTGGTGGCAAATGTAGGGAAGCTACTTTAAATCCTATTGAATTACGATTATTGAATGCCATGCGGAATTGTTAAAACGAAAGGACCTTTTTTGAAGAAGAAAAAAAAAAGCCTATAACCTGCTATGTTTTAAAGTGCCTGTTCAAAACAAACATGGATATTTATTTGCGTCTGCTTTACTTGGCGTCATACTGCTTTTAATAGTTTCTTCTGTATAAATGCTATCAGACAGCAGAAGGGCGAATGGAATTGGCTGACTTGCTCCCTGACTTGTGCTCTCGGCAGGTTGTTATGCAGGGGCGAGGCAGAGCAGCAGCAGGCCAGATGGGCCGCGGCCGCTTGATGCCAAACAAGCAGAACCTGCGAGTGGTGGAGCCTCAGCCATGCGTCGTGTCAATTGAAGGGCTTTCTTCATCAACCACTGATGTCCAGCTGAAAAACCTGCTCATGTCAGTGGGACCCATTCAGGTAGGTCACCTTTTTTATCTGCTTCACGCTGTCATATGTCTTTCAGCCAAAGAAGGTTGATGATAATATCAGCACAATTTACTGTGGAACTGGTTAACCCTTTTATTCAAGGTCTCTCTCTCTCTGTCACACACATCAAAACAGAAAGGCTTTGCTTTTTTAAATTCACCCAGTTTGGAGCATTAATACTGTAGCTTAATGCAAGACCTCTGCAAAACCTGACAATTGTAGTATACTGTTTTATATTTTTTAATTGTGGATTCCCAATGTTGTACAGTACACTATTAATGTAAAGTTAACTAGCTAGCACTGTACAGTACCAAAAAGCATATGTGATGATTGTAACCTTGTTTAAAGATGAACAATATATTTTTAGTTTACAAAGACGACAAGTCCATTACTTGAGTAACTGAAGTAGCTGGCTGACTCCAAAAGGAATAAACCCAAGAAAACATTTCAGTTCCCAGTGCAAAAGCCCCTTCTTTACTGCCTGTAGGTCACATAAACCTTTGCAATCTGGACACTTACTGTGCAGCAGATCCAGAATGTGGTTTAAAGAAATAATACATTTGACATTCTTTAGTTGTCTGAATGTATTTGTATTTTTTTTTTCACACTTGCCTAAACACACATAATTGAAAGTGAATTGCTTAACCCTATGGAACCTAGTGTTTTTCCATTAGAAATGCAGATGTGCCTAAATCCATCCCAGCACTAAAATTAACTGTACAAATAATGGACCATTTTAATTCCCTCAAAATTGTACTTGTGACCCACATGAGAATTGTTTGAAATAAAAACAAATTGGACACCATTGGTAATAACCACATTGGCAAGCAAAACTTAGTTGTCATTTGCCACTTAAAGTGCATTGTTTGTAATACAGACCCAATTGAAAGTGTATTACAGGGAGGGTCAATGGTGCCTTTTGACACCCCAACCACAGTAACAGTACAAATCAGACTCCCAATTTTTAAAGTTTCTAAAAATATGATGCAGCATCATACTCCTCATTTCCACTGCTAATAGAAAAGTGACTGAATGTACCATTCTCGTATGCCTTGGATTTAACAAATGTATTACCACAGGCAGCAGTTGCAGGACTTCGCTTTATAACATTTAAATAAATTGCAGCTTCATATTAATAGCTTTGCTGTAGATTTGTGTAGACGTATAAGACTATGCATTTCAATGTTCTGTCTCGAATGCTGATGAAGTCCCTGATTTTATATATTTTTTCCACTCGTGATATATAAAAAAGGAAATTTCTTCACTTAACGGCACCCTAGTGTTTTTCTTCAAGATTGGAGAATAAGAAAGATACATTAAAAATAAAACATGTTTGCTACCGCAGCATTCAGTTTTACAACGCATTACAAAAGCCAGAATATTTGTAACCTCTCAATACAAACACAAATCTCTGTCTGTCTGTCTCTCGCTCTCTCTCTCTCTCTCTCCACGTCGCCAGTCCCTGTGTTTTCTGTGTCAAGCAAGGCACAGGCTACAGCTCTATAGCTTGGAGGCAAACAGAAGGACACTTTGCAGCGGGTCACTTTGTTTTTTTTCCTGATAAAAAGGACTTGTCAAACACTTGAACTGAGCGTTTGAATTGTCTTTTTGACTTGAAAAACAGTGTGTCCGCTCTGCTACAACTGTGCATTAAATGAACATTATGTGCACTATCTGGTGCAGAAATCATGAAGTGTAACTTCATTTAATGTCAAAAAGTACAACAGGATTCAATGTACTGTATTCACATTATTTCCATGTGGCTTTTTAGCAAAACTTTTTTATAGACCCTTTCGGCACTAATTTTCCTTGGGTATTTTCCATAATTTCAGCAGTGTGTGTGTGTGTGTGTGTCTGTGTGTGTGTGTTTTTATATTGTCCTGAATGATATGCAGTGCCTTGCAAAAGTATTCAGACCCCTGACCAATTCTCTCATATTACTGAATTACAAATGGTACATTGAAATTTTGTTGTTTAATATTTTATTTTAAAACACTGAAACTCAAAATCAATTATTGTAAGGTGACATTGGTTTTATGTTGGGAATTATTTTTAAGAAAAATAAAAAACTGAAATATCTTGCTTGCATAAGTATTCAACCCCTATGCTGTGGAAGCTCCCAGTTTACACCGATGAAAGAAATTGCCCTAACGAGGACACAATTACCTTACCATTGGCCTCCATCTGTGAACCATTAAAGTTGCTGTCACATTTTCTGGATAAAAAACCCACTGTTGAAGGATCATTGGTCAGACTGTGAATCTGAAGGAAAATGAAGACCAAAGAGCATTCTACAGAAGTTAGAGATAAAGTAATACAAATGCATAGATTAGGGAAAGGGTACAAAATAATATCCAAGTGTTTGGATATCCCAGTGAGCACAGTTGGATCAATAATCAGGAAGTGGAAGCTGCATCACACCACCCAGGCACTGCCAAGAAAAGGCCGTCCCTCAAAACTCAGCGCTCAAACAAGAAGGAGACTTGTGATAGAAGCCACAGAGAGGCCAATAATCACTTTGAAGGAGCTACAGAGTTCAGTGGCTGGGAGTGGAGTAATGGTGCACCAGTCAACCATATCAAGAGCTCTGCATAACACTGGCCTGTACGGGAGGGTGGCAAGAAAGAAGCCGTTACTCAAAAAGTACCATCTGAAAGCACGTCTGGAGTTTGCCAGAAAGCATGAGAGTGACCCAGCTGCGATGTGGGAAAAGGTTTTGTGGTGAGATGAGACCAAGATAGAGCTTTTTGGCCAAAACTCAAAGCGCTATGTGTGGTGCAAACCTAATACTGCCCATGCCTCAAGACACACCATCCCTACAGTGAAGTATGGTGGTGGCAGCATCATGCTGTGGGGATGCTTCTCATCAGCAGGGACTGGGCATCTTGTTAAAATTGAAGGAAGAATGGATGGAGCAAAATACAGGGAAATACTGCAAGAGAACCTGCTTCAGTCCGCTAAAAAACTGAAGCTTGGGAGGAAATTCACCTTTCAGCAGGACAATGATCCCAAGCACAAGGCCAAAACAACATTGGAGTGGCTCAAGAACAAAAAGGTGAATGTCCTACAGTGGCCCAGTCAAAGTCCTGATCTCAATCCCATTGAGAATCTGTGGCATTATTTGAAAATTGCGGTCCACAAGCGTCGTCCAACCAACCTGAACAACCTGGAGCAAATCTGCCAAGAAGAATGGGCCAAAATCACTCAGACACTGTGTGCAAAGCTGGTACATACTTACCCCAAAAGACTTAAAGCTGTTATTGCAGCGAAAGGTGTCTCTACCAAATATTAATGTGTGGGGGATGAATACTTATGCAAGCAAGATATTTCAGTTTTTTATTTTTCTTAAAAATATTTCCCAACATAAAACCAATGTCACCTTACAATAATTGATTTTGAGTTTCAGTGTTTTAAAATAAAATATCAAACAGAACGAAATTTCGATGTACCATTTGTAATTCAGTAATATGAGAGAATTGGTCAGGGGTCTGAATACTTTTGCAAGGCACTGTATCTAACTAATAAATGGGCATTTATCCAGCAGCATGGAAAACTGTCAGCTGCTTTCTGGGTTTCTGTTTGAATGAGTGACTTGTTTTTCATAGTCATGCACATCATGAAGCCCTGACAAACAGACTTTTATTTGACATATCTGTGTGTCAGCATTTTTTTTACTGCTTATCTTAATTTAGTACACTGCTTGGGATTGCAGGACTACATTTTTGTTTTTCCAACTGGAACATATACTGAGCATCAAAAGAAACATATCACTTATATTTGAGCATCAAAAGAAACTTCTTTATATTTGGATAAAATTCACTAGATGTGATCGAAAAATGACAAACTCTGTTTTAGAGCTGGTGCATTGACTTTGTATGTGTTGATTAACAATTGACATCACGAAGATGCTGCAAAATGATCTGTCGATCTCGGGCAGGTGTTGTGACTCTTGGTCTCCCAGTTCGTGGCCTGTCATTGACAGAGTGTGTCTGGTTATACCGTCTCGCCAGGTTTGAAATTGCTTGCTGTGAGCACTCAAGACAGTGAGCCACAGTATGCTGCCCTAGTCCAGCCTCCAACATAACGATTGCACGAAGATGCTGCTCTCTTGACAGACGTGGCATATTGTTGTTTTTCTGTTGTGATTTTCATTATTGCTTTTATTCAAGCTTGCAATTCAACAGCTGAAATCACTCCATATCCAGTGTCCAATCAACTGTCTCACTAATTAGGTGATTAAGTGCATATGTCAGTCACTCAAGTATGTCATGGTCCAGGACGAATGATCGAGTGATTAAAAAGAAACCAAAAACATTTTGTCAATGTCCATCATTTATATACCTTATATATTTTTTTAAATAAATGTGTTATAATAGTGATGTTTCTTTTGATGCTCAGTATATTTATATACACTTGTCAGATTTTTTATTTATTTATAGTTTTAAAGTTTAGGACATTAAACATAATCTAACATTGCTAATGGTTGAAAGTGAAACAAGTGAAAATTGTTTCCATAAAACAAAATTCATAAGTTGTCAAAATAAAGTGTAGAATTTAGTTAAATGCTGCTGGTTCTCCCCAGGTAAATATTTTATATGCAATATGTAGTAACTTTTTGGTGCATTGATGAGCATTTAAATTATTTTGTATCTTTCATCTTAGCACAAATATGTGGGAGAACAGAGAGAAGCCAGTGCACAGTAAGTGGAACAGGATGAGGAGATCAGAGATTTAGTGAAAAGAGATCTGACAAGTTAAATGTTATCTTATTTAATTAGCTTGTTGTTGGATGAACAGAGCACTCTATGAATGACATTAGTCACATGCTATAAGAGTTGAGCTTAATGGTAGCTTATATCAGGCATAGTAAGACGCTGTTTATTTTTCTTATTAATATTTTTAGATAAATTGATAAACCTTGAAATAAAAGTACAGAATGAATGGGGGCAGTAAGTTTTTTAATTATATACTCTCTTTTTTATCTTGTAATAATACTTTACCTCAGACTGTAACAGCAATGAACACGGGGCAGGTATGCATCAACCATACCCTTCAGCGTTTTCACATGTTTTGTAAAAAGTATTTCCTGTAAATCCCTAGTTTTTAAAAAAAAACACATTAGAGAATTAACTAAATTAAATGAATGTGTGTGTGTGTGTGTATCATCATCATCAGCCTTTTTCAATCCGCTGCTGGATGAAGGCCTCCCCAAGATTCTTCCACAGAAGCCTGTCTGCTGCCTGTCTCTCATCCACGTTGCTCTGCCGTGTTTCCTAATTTCATCTTGCCATCTTCCTGGAGGTCTTCTTCTTGATCGCTTCATATCTCTTCGGATCCAGTCTAGTATCTCCTTGGTCCAGCGATTGTTCTCCTTGCTACATGTCTGGCCCACACCACCATTTCAGTTTTTGCGCTCTTATCCATTCCTTCCTTTCCTGTCTCCTCTTGTTATTCCCAGCATGCATCTTTCCATACTCCGTTGAGTTGTTTGTAATTTTTGAGTCATTTTTGCATTGAAGGTCCAGGTTTCGCATCCGTAAGGTAGCACTGGCAGCATGCATTGGTTGAAGACTTTCCTCTTGAGGCATAAGGGTAGTGTTCCTTTGAGAACCATGCTTAATCCAAAGGCACTCCAGCCCATCTTTGCTCTTCTGTTGATTTCGCACATCTGGTTCTCCATTGCCAAAACTAGCTGTCCTAAGTATATGTAGTTATTGACTCCTTCAAGCTTGATCCCATTGACTTCAGTTGCCTGTGGAGTGGTATATATTGAACATGACTTGAGTGTGTGTATATATATATATATATATATATATATATATATATATATATATATATATATATATATATATATATATATATATATATAAGAACACCCCCATTTTTCCAGTTTTATTGAAATTTAAGCAGTTCAAGTCCAGTGAATAACCTCAAATGGTACAAAGGTAAGCGGTAAACTGCCAGAGGTTAAAAAAATGTTTAGGTTACCAAAACTGAAAAATAATGTACATTTCAGAGTTATACAAAAGGCCTTTTTCAGGGAACAAGTAATGGGTTAACAACTTACAGCTGTTCTGCAGCAATGGAAGTAAATTAAGCCTTGAAAGTTGATGCTAACAATTCCTACAGGTGTCCCAACTTTTGTTGATTACTTACAAACCCTCTGTCTGTATAAAAGCAGTGTTGGAACAGACTGTTACTACACCCTCTTAAGCATTATTTGGACAGTATTGTACTGCAGGAAGTAGTATATTGCTATCATAATGGCGAGAAAAGGCAATTAACAAAGGAAGACAGACAGACCATTATAACCCTTAAAAGTGTAGGTCTTTCCTTTAGAGAAATTGCAAAGAAAGCCAAGGTGTCAGTGAGTACAGTTTCCTACACCATCAAAAGCCACTTGGAAACTGGAGGAAACTCTGACAGGAAGAGGTCTGGCAGACCCAAAGCCACAACAGAATCAGAAGACAAGTTTCTGAGAGTCAACAGCTTGCATGATAGGCGGCTCACAGGACAACAGCTTCAAGCACAGCTTAACACTGGTCGAAGTAAGCAAGTCTCAGTTTCAACTGTGAAGAAAGCCATTGCTAAGATGGCAAAATAAGAAAAAGAGGCTTGCCTGGGCCATGAAGCACCGCCAGTGGACTACTGAAGACTGGAAGAAGGTCTTATGGACCGATGAATCAAAATTTGAAATCTTCGGTTCATCACGCAGGGTTTTTGTACGCCGTCGAGTAGGCAAAAGGATGGTTCCTCGGTGTGTGACACGAACTGTCAAACATGGAGGAGGAAGCGTGATGGTCTGGGGCTCTTTTGCTGGATCCAGAGTCGGCGACTTGCATAGAGTGAGTGGCACCCTGAACCAAAACGGCTACCACAGCATTTTGCAGCGCCATGCAATACCCTCTGGTTTACGCCTAGTTGGTCAGGGGTTCTTCCTACAGCAAGATAATGACCCAAAACATACCTCCAGGCTATGTCAGAACTACCTTAGAAGAAAAGTCTCCAGACTTAAACCCCATCGAGCTGGTTTGGGATGAACTGGACAGAAGGGTGAAAGCAAAGCAACCTACAAGTGCAACACATTTGTGGGAACTTCTGCAACAGTGTTGGGAAGAACTTTCCGAACAATATTTGATTTCCATTGTAGAAAGAATGCCACGAGTGTGTTCGGCTGTTATAGCTGCAAAAGGTGGCTACTTTGATGAGTCAAAAATTTAGATTAAATTTTGTTAAACAAAACGATTCCATGATTTCTTTTTTATCTCCAATTGTTTATTTGTTCTATGCTTTAATTTCAGAGTACATTGAGACCTTAAACTGCGTAAATTTCAATAAAAACTTGAAAAATGGAGGTGTTCTAAAACTTTTGACCGGTAGTGTATATATAAATTGTGTGTTTTTATATACACACAATCATATTAAATGTTGGGAAGGAGAAGATTGTCCTCTTCTAGCACTCCCTATTTTTTTTTTTTCTTTCTCAATTACTTTTTTTTGTTTAAACTTGCCTTACAATACACAATTCTGTTAATAAACAAAATAAATGTATTAAAGAAACTGTTCTACCTAAAAGGCATATGCTGTATTTACACAAGCACAAGCACAAACAAGTACCATTTCAGATGTAGCGAACCTTTTGTTCCAAGTTCTGTTGCTCTAGTAATACATTTAACACTTTTCTCTGAAGCTGAGGGAACACAAAGCCACTTTTTCAGGAACAGTGGCTTGAAACCTAGTTCCAGGAGTTTAAGGCAACTGTATCAAACCTCAAGTCCCATCTGGTGTGCCATGCAGAGGTCTGAAACCTAGTCCCTTGAAACCAAGTTCCAAGCCACAAAGTGGCTTTGTGTTCCCTCGGCTTTGCTCAATTAAACCGGTAACTTACAAAAGACAACTACTAATAAACTACACTGTACACTACTTTTCAATGCAATCCTATCACTGATACTAAACATTGTACTACGGTTCCTGAACAGAGACTCGCACTGCATTTAAAGAGGCTGTGTGGTCCAGTGGTTAAAGAAAAGGGCTTGTAACCAGGAGGTCCCCGGTTCAAATCCCACCTCAGCCACTGACTCATTGTGTGACCCTGAGCAAGTCACTTAACCTCCTTGTGCTCCATCTTTCGGGAGAGACGTAATTGTAAGTGACTCTGCAGCTGATGCATAGTTCACACACCCTAGTCTCTGTAAGTCGCCTTGGTTAAAGGCGTCTGCTAAATAAACAAATAATAAAGAAGTATTTCAAGAAAAACTACCAATACATACAGACTTTGAGGTGAATGTTTGTCACGCGGTATGGAATTGCGTTGCAGTCAACTATATTATAATATTCGTTCAAAAAGTAAATTAATTAAATTGACTAAACTAGGTAAGTTTACATGTCTAGGCATGGCATTGACACAGGGGGCAGCACAGGTTTACTTGTTACTGTTGAAGTGGGTTTCCATTAAGGTATTTAAAAAACAAACAGACATTTGTTTAAAAATGTACGGGACTGGCATATTTAGTTTTGAATTAAGAACATCTTACAAGCCTTGATAAAGGGTTAACCAGATCTGTGAAATGCTGCTTGTTCTATTCTGTTTTTTTTAAGGTCATAATTAAATGCACACTCCAGTTCAGTATTTACAGCAGCCGTAGTAAAAATGTAACTTTCCTCTCCACAGATGTTACAAATGCAGCCACAACTAAGGAAAGCTGTAGCAAGATTCAACAATCCACTGCATGCTACCACCTTCCAGCAGAGGTTCCACAGGTAAAAGGGTTATTATATGTTCACTCATCATCATTTTTAGTTTTATGGTCTTTCTGTTCTGCGGGGCGGGGGGGATTTTTTAACCAAGAGTACCCATATACCTGTTAAACGTCCAAAGGCGCTTACTTTAAATGCAAACTTTCTTTACATATTCCACAGGCACATGATAGATTTGTCGCATATCAATGTGTCGCTGATAAATGACTGATAGATCACCGCCATGCACACTGAGCCCTTGGAGTAGTTCGGATGTAGCATTGGAGTGGAAACAGTGTCATTCAAAGAAGATCACAGACAGATACACACCAATCTAACACTGTCACGACGCAGGCTTGTGGCATATCAGGACTCTGGAGTCGTCTTTCAAGAGGAAGGGGTGTTCATCCATCACACTGAGGAAGAGAAACTTTTTCTACAGATGTTTTTTTTCTCTTGACTCTACTCAAGCTCTGATCATTAGTAGAAACAGACGTGCATATTAATGCCAGACTTTGTTCAAAATTGTGACATATATTTACCAGCAATGACTTAACAAGGAATTCAGATCAAGACATGCTTTCCCCAATACAAAAAAATACTTTGATTATTGAATAACACTAGATAATGGTTGCTCTTACCTTCTCAACATTTATAATCTCTCGTTAATCAGAAATGAACTAGTCTTATAAAAGAAAACCAGGTTTGTAGTTTTGGTAAGGTCAGAACCCATAGAAATATCAAAGGCGGAGAAAAAAGTTAGGGTTTTTTTGGTGATCTTAAACTCCTAGTTAGCACCAAACCTTTCTGTTCTATTAGTTGAAATCTTCACCAAAACAAATTGGCTTGCACTTTTACATTTTGCTTGGCTGCAGTGCTTTTTGGAACCAATAGATGGCAGTATCGGATCACTTCCGGCCGCCTTCTATTTTTTTTTTTATATTCCATTCATGAAGTATTTTTAAACAGCACCATCTTCTGGTTCAAAATGGAGATGTGCAAGCCAGACTGCTTTTATTTATACAAAAAGGACATTTCACTTACACTTCCCAGGTGGATATTTAGTTCATTGGTTACATTTCTAAATGGGAGATGGTACATTTAGCCTAAGAATACAGAGTTTAATAAGATGGTAATCTTTCTCAAAATTGAATCGAACGGTGCTTTGTTTGGTTTATGACGTGTCAATTAGGCTAGTATTACAGCATCTGGACAGCTGTACAAAGAGTTTCTGTACCGACTAATTTAAATGTGTCTTGAAGACAGCATGGCATATAGTGTTCTGTTTTGATCGTTTCGGATGAAATGTGGACTCTTTATGTATAGGGCTGGCATTGCCAGTACAGTATTTCTGGGATGTGTGGTGTGGTAGTCTCTGCTGTTTGTTATCATTTGAAAGATTCAATGCTCATTGGCATCCTATTTCTTGACCATGATTTTTGTTTGTGTGTATAATACTCTCCATATTATTGTTGCACTTCCGAATGGCCGTGCTTCCTGATTTATTTACTTTCCATATGTGGAGGTGTCCTGTTAAGTGTTTTTATAATGACCAAACAGAAGTTTTGAAATTTGCCATCTGAGTTTAGTTATTAAATTGCCATGCAACTATAGTAGTTCAATTGTTGGCTAGTTTTGGTATTTTCTCTTGAAGATTGTCAGTTTTGTCTTTTTAAATCGGAGCAAGATAATGAAGAAAACATAATGCATCAGGATTTCTTTTAGCTTTAATTTTCAACTGTTTATTTTACTTTTGTTTTGTACATGTACTGTAAATAACGGAGGCTATTCTTTGTATAAAGACACATTCTCTAGGCCCGTCATTGTAGTTAATACAAATACAAAATAGTAGAGGTCCCTAAAGGAGTCTGGATTTTATAATGTAACACACCACTGATTTAATGAATGCAGCGTTCCACAGTGTTTCTCTGCCTGCATTACTTACTGTACTCTTCTACTGTTTAAAATAGAGAGAGTCCTACTAGAATCGCTTTAGTACACATTTTACAGCAGTACATGTTGTGGACAGGTACATTCTGTAGAGTGACATATAGGTCTATATACGACATTTGGAGGCTGTCCAACAAATGATCAGGAAACGTATTTTTTATTTGTATTTTTTCAAGCGACGTTGTGTTTTTTGCCACTTTGTGTTTTGGAATCACACTTTATGTAGATATAACCCAGACTTCTAAACTGCAGAAAGAAAACCGTGTCTTAAATATGAATGATGTTGTGCATAACGAAGCTATTAATGTATGACTGCTAACAATTGTACATGCAAGTGTATTTGAGAGACATGGATTCTTCAAGTGAAGGGTTTTTCAAGTTAAATATGTGGACCGCTGTATACAGCTAAGGATAAAGGGGAATATTTGACTTTCTGTATAATTACATATCTTAGTTTTTTAAAAGTTAGAATCATTTCAGTAGCTTTAGTAGTGTTTTCTTCTCTGGTTATTGTGGTCTTCACATTAGTGGTTTTGGGTGTTTCTTCCTATGATTTGAATTGATGGATTCTAGTCACACCCACTCAGTCTCTGCTCTTTTATGTTCTGAATGCAATAGGTGTAAAGGAGGAGGCTGGTGTGCTCTGATCAGCATACACTCCAGGGCAGAGCAGAGCCTTTACTAATCGGACGTGACCCAGATCAACAAACAGGACAATCAGAGATAGAATAGGGACATTACTCAAGTTCATATTAAAAAGGGTTTTAATGTTACAAATTGTGTAAACGGTGTGTTCCAGTTACTTTGCTCTTCCCAGTGGGTTTTAGTGACAGCAGTGTGTTTTCAACAGACAGAGCGTGTCAGTGGTACAGCTGGACACAGTGTGTGTGTGTGTGTGTGTGCGACAGAATGTGTAAAAAAAATTACATTGGAGTGGTGCTCGATCATTTCAACCCTGTCATTGATTCTGGCATGCATACCTGCTGCTGTTTAGAAAAGAGAGAGCAACTTTACTAAACTCAGTCAGAGATCAGCATTCAATATGTTCAGTTCTGTGTTGGGCACTATCAGACCTGGGTCAGTTTTATAATGATAATTCCAGTTTACACCAGAATTGTTTGCTGAAATTACAATTGCAATGCTATTTTTTCCATTAGTTACCATTATGCTGCATTAGTTGTAATTCTAATTAGAATTACACTAACAAGTTACTTCAATAGCTACACACTAACAGGTTTACTCTGTTTATTCTACCAAGTAGCAGTCACAGGCAGAAATAGAAATATTATAACGTTTTTCAAACAAACGGGGTCACAGAAAGTGGTTGACAATACGAGAAGAATGTTCACATACAGCTGTGAATGATGCTTGGAAAGGGGCGTAATTTGAACTGAAATTGTTAAAATTGTATGGTTATAACAATTACAGTTATGCAGATGGGCACTGTATATCTTTAGCCTTATTTAGTAGCATAACATCTTATGTGTGAAACGACCTAAATACTTTGTGCATATTTATATAAATAAATAAAATTAGGCCCATGTTTCACGAATACGAAATGCAAATATATCATCCCAATAATAGCTTTGTTATAATCAATTAAGTGTTGTTCGTTGATAGTTGTACACGATTACAATTGTTTTATTCCTTTCAGAAATGTGGGTTGATAATAGAGAGATTTTCATTGGAGGTCATAGCAGATGTGCAGTCCAAGCGGCAGTGTTTGACTTTAGTAGCCAGAATCATTTATATGTTGAAAACTTGTTTAAATGATTCTGGAACTATTTGCAAATCATAAACAAACTGCAATATAAGTTTTAATTCATTATTGACTTTCTTTTTAACCCATGAAGCATACTGTCTTTTTAAACTGGTGCACCATGCTATGTGCAGTTACCACACAGGGACACATGCAAATACTGCAGATACAGATATTTCAAATAGATATAGGAAGTTTTATCGGTGTTCATTTATTAGTTTTAGTTTTGCTGAAACCTGGCTCAATTCCTATAAGGTCTGCAGCAACCATGATCAGTTTATTCTTTATCATGATGATGAAAAAAGTTGGAGAAATTATTCTCCTACCATGTAAATATAAGTTTAAAAAAACCCTTAGGATTCAAAGCTTAGCTTAGACGTTTGATTGTTTATTTGAACATTTAGTTTACTGTAATGTGTATTTAATCTTTAATGGATGCAACTTCCTTAGAAGTTCATGTTGTATGTATCACACTTAATTTTATAAAGATTATGTGTCACGAAGTACATTTCACTGGTGTATTATTTGTATTTACGCTTCAAAATACTTTTTACTCAGGGTTCAGAGTAATGGGTATGTGGAGCCAAATGCATATCTCCCTTTTAAATCAATGCATCTGTTTCTTTGAATGTTTGATAGGTTGATAAAAAAAAAATCACATTGTCTTCTGCTAGTAGTAAAGTAAGTTAATTTCTTATGTTTGTGTTTCATATTGGTGCATTTCTAAAGAGGTTAGAAACAAAATGGTCAGCGTCATGCAAACAGGAGACTGTTAATCGGTGCAACTACATGTTCTATAGTACAAATGATCTGTTCCTATATTGGTATCAAATATATTCAAATGCATATTTGATGTATTGATACAATATTATAGAATGGAGTTCATTTTTAAAAGGTGAGCAATTTTGTTGAGTCCTTGTTAATGAGGTTAATTAATGGCATTCATTTGGATGAAAATCAAAGTAAGTTTTAAGGTGTAAAACCTACTCATTCCTTTTTATGAATAAGAGGTGCAATTATTTCCTTAACATAGCATATGTTGTGTTTTTTTTGTTCAGAAAATGTACATAGTTAACGCTAAATACAAATATTTTATGTGTCTTAAATGGATATTTTAATTGATACACAAGAGTACATTTTGTGTATTTGTAAACCTATCGATACGACTAATTTTTTAATCTGAACAGTCTCTGACTTGAAGAGCTGTTGCTCTAAACTGGGTAGTGGCAGCTAATACTCTAATAAAGCCTTACTGTTCTGGATTTTACATCAAATTGCGTTTGCACTGTTAGTACGACTTGTAGCTGTTAATTAATGATGCATCCTATTTTAAAAACAGTACATATAAAAGGAGACATTACTCTAGTTAATATATTAACACACTTCATAAATACCAAACATTTCTTGAAGAAAGTTTTTAAATACATTTTGTACTGTTGCTATGACCGTACATATTTGTTTCTTTGTTTTTGGGTACTTTTGAATTCTTAAGAAATGCACCAGATGTTTTTCCTGCCCTCAGACAAGGTACTTTTACATGACCAGGGAAGTAATGATAATAGTTTTGTGGCTCCCCCTGCCCCCTCATTTTAAAATGATCCCATGTTATAAATGCGTTTTTCTCTCATCTGGCGTACAGCTTTCACATCTGTCAGAATCCAAGCATGCTCATGCCATACCCCTCATTTAAAGTGAGCTGTGCTGTGTTTAAGAAGTGTCTGTGTGTGTTGCTGTTCTGTCTTCCATTGCATACCTGTAACATTCTGGCTTCACATACTCCTTACAAAGCATTACCAGCATTAACTAGGGAGGTTGTGAGGAAGGGGGATGGGGGGGTGGGGGGAATGTTCCTTCACTTGTGGGTTAGTTTACAACATCTTCCATCCATAACGTATACAGCAATTCACCATATTTTAATCTTTATTTAAAAAATGGGGGTAAACATTAAGGTCTGTAATGATTTAACATGATTTTGTTTTTATTGTTTTTTGTATATTGGTTTGTGTGTGCCGTATTGCATTTTTTTTTTTTTTTTTTTTTTTTTTAACTGACTTAAATATGTTTTATGATATCTTCAACTTTAGGTATTAAATCCTGTGGATTTCAAAGAGGTATATTCAGGTTAAACAAGATAAAGTTACAATATTTGTAACTCGTCTGAAAAGGTAACTTATCATAAGCACGTGCTTGTGTTTTAAAACAGATTCATATTGAATCTTGATGTAGCTTTTATAAAATATGGTTGGGAAGGATCATTGTACATAACATTTTATGTATTTTGGTATAAGCGGATTTTTTTTTTTTCTATAGCTGAATTGGGTTTTTATCATTTGGCACTACAGTTTTGTCGTTTATATTAACACACATGACCATGAAATATAGTTTTATTGAAGCCAAATCAAAATGACATGTTGGTGTTTTATGTTATGTTATTGGCAACAGGTAGAGCTGTAAAATTAATCTCTAAACGAGGATGGGGTGTAACATAGTTGTAATATAAAGAATGGTATATATGCTCATTGACTTTCAAATGTTTCTGCAGCTTATCAAGTTTACTGAGGAATTATAACACGTCTAATTCTAGCACAGGGTTTTAAGTGTGATATTGATCTGTAGATGCATTTATAGGTATAAATGTATTATATAAAATTTAATTTCTGTAATAGAAAGGAACATATCTTAAAATATAATTGCTTACTATAAAACATGAAGCTGAAATGTAGAAGTGATTAAGTACCTGATGAGAAATAAGATTCCCTCTCTTTAAAACGCTAACTTTGTTCTATTTTATTGTACAACTGTTTCTGCAGCGAAGGCAATTGCAGAAATAATTTTTTTTTACAGAAAGATGGAGATACCCAGATTACAAATGTTCATTTGAATTCTTATTCTTTTTTAAGTGACTTTTATTTGAAATCCCCACAGGTGTAAAGATGGGTTTCAGACAGACTGATCACAACTAAGGGTTGCTGCAGGTGTCGTGTGCAGACCCAACGTCACTCTTGTTGGAATGACATTAACTTCTATCTTTTATTTTTAGGAAAGACAAGCCAGACCAAAGCCATTCATTCATTTGTGTGTGTGTGTGTGTGTGTGTGTGTTTATTTTCCCATAGATCTGAAGATTGTGGAGGTCCTGATCCAGCAATAATTTAAAGACCAGTTATTTTTATTTCATTTCTACAGTACAAGCTGCTGTTCCACTTGATGAATTTGACCTGTCAATTTAATTGCAACACTTGTATTCAGTGGATGGCTTAGCTGTGGCTCTCCCTGTCACTGACTTGGTCCTTCCTAACCAGAAATAGTATGCAGATCCTTACTTGGGTTATCGGAGCACTGATAGTTTTAGGGTGGTGTTACGAAGACTGCTAAACCATTATGTATTAAATAGGTGCCTGGATTTCTGTCATTTGTTAAAGCAAATGGAGGTTTGCGTAGCAGAGGCTGCATCTGATATTGTTCCGACCATCAGCATTCTCTATCCTTTCCCATTGTTTTAAAAAGAGAACAAATTGCAAGATTTTTTGTGTTGCATTTAGAATTCTAAATGTTCATTGAAGACCATTATTCCACTGATCTCAATGAGATTTTCTACCTGTATGCGTTAACAGTATAGAAATATGTAAATGCAGAAAACTTCAGTTGTTACTTACTGTAAATGAAAATTTTATTCCTGTATACAAAATATTTGTTTTTAATAAAATGCATTGAAGTAAAATCCTTGTGTGGATGTGTTTTTGTAAAGTTGCCAATCTTAAGTTCTTCTTCAATGGTCTTGCTGTCAGTAAGCAGAATTACTTGCTTAGAATGCATCTGAATGTTAAAATGAAGCGGCTCAAGAGTTTAGACAAGATAGTGATGGGACTAATTGTGGGGAAAAGACCTTACAGGGTCACACAGCAAGACTGTATAAGTATAATTGTATACTGTAAAGTATATTGCAACCAAAATATTTGGCGAATCACACCCATAAAGCCTATTTTGCTCCAGAAATGTTGGTGACCTGTTGCTACATACGAAGTATGTATTGTTAGTGGAATTTGATTTTCATGCCAAAAATGTTTGTGTTTTTTTTCCATCCGTGAAAACCGCATAATAAAAGGCTTGCAAATATGTATGGCTTTACAGTATACCACTAATGTGTTTTGTTTTATTTTTATACTTATGTAACAGATTTTAACCATTACTTGTAGGAACAGCATTCCTAATTAGTAATGTTATACTTTTGAAACCCACAAAAAGTTTCAGAATTAAGATATTGAAAGTTTTACCAAGTTCATCACATCAAGCATGTTGGTATGTACTGGCAATTCACTGTAAGTAATGTAGTACCTGGTTATTTCCCACAGTGAAATGTTAAGTCATCACATCGAAAAATATCCTTACCCTGCTTACACCACAGAACAGCATTTCCAGGTTAACTTTCATCTCACAAAGCCCAGATAAATAGTTAATGAACTGTGTTCGAAATAGACATTACACAACATGTATTTATAAAATGGAATGGAAGTCTACACACACAATTTCAGGCATGTACTGTACAAAAAATACAAAGCATGTTGGTCGTTTGTTGTTTTTTAAACCAGAACAGAATTGCGACCATCAGCAGCTTGAGGGAGTAGCTGTCCGAGGTGCTGCAGTCCACTAGCCTGCAGCCTGAACATTTCACACTCCAGTGCCTGAGTATTTTATCATATTGCATGTTGTGCCCCTTGCCTTTTGTGTGGTGTTTGCAATCATTTTGTGTGGTTCTTGTGTTTCCTGTAAGTCTGTTTTAAGGGACCCGAGTTCAGAAGCTGCTCTCCTGTATTCCTTCACAATTCATCTCACCAAATCCATACCATTTGGTTGCTATATGCATGGACAATACAATGTTTAGAGATGATCCATATGTTTATCACATAGAGGAGAAGTGCTGCAGTTTCACAGTTAGGAGCTTTGTAACAGAAATTCAGTGTTTCAGTGGGTGTTTCATTACAGACATGATGGCGCTAAATAAGCAGAGGCATCAGAGAGAAGCTCGGGCCTGACTCGCTCTTGAAAATAATGAACAGTATCACAATATGAGATCTCAAGACATCCCCACCTAATTAACTTGCCTGATAGATACCTGTTTGTATTGAGTTTTATTTTGTATGTGGTAAAAACTATAAGTTGCATGTAAGGAAAGGCTTAGTACATTTTCTGAATTAAATAAAAACAATACTAAACATGCTATTAAAAAAACAGCCAACAGAGGGCCTCCTAAATCACAAATTGAGCCATTTCCAAAGCTGCCCTTTTGCTGCAGAAATCCAGTTATTTAGAAACAAATCGTTGCCTTCCACTGCTTGGATTTGCAACACTGGAGGCTGAAGAAGTCTATTCCTTATGCATGTCCTGTAGCAATGGAAATGTGAGCCTCCAATCATTGGCCTGGAAGCATGTCTCAGACCTGCCCTGTATTTATGCATTCATTTATTCATTAACATTATCTGGCAAGTCATTGCACAGCAAAAAAACACATTTCTTAGTTTTACTTGTTTTTCAATGGTTTATGTATAAATCAATCAATTCATAGGGTTATTTCTTTTAGAGCTGGTGTACTGCATTTAGGTTAGTAGACAATGTTCTAATGCTGTGTAATTATATATATATATATATATATATATATATATATATATATATATATATATATATATATATATATATATATATATATATATATATAAATATTTTTACAGAAAACCAGGTGTTAAAACAAAGACTTCCTTGTCACTTACAGATTAATATAAATTATGAAACTTGTATTAATAGGATACATATTTGCTTATAGCAATTACAGCAGTTGCAGTTTTACCTTAACCCATTAAGTGTTATTGTCCTCATTTGAGGACAGGCTACTTTCATTTTTAACTGGCATCTACCTGTTGTTTACATTTTCTCTTTAATGACATTGTTATGATAACTTGCTCTAATTTTGGTAACTACAAACGTTAAGTGAAAATGTAACTCTTCATTCTGCAAATATTTTATGCTTTTGTGACACCTCAATATAAAAGAAACTGAAGCCTAAAAGTGATACTTTGGTGTTTTCCTCCCCACAGTGATGATGACGCTGTTCTCTATGCGTCTAGCTTCATTAAAGCTGTTTTCTATGTGTTGAGCTTCATTAAAGATCAGTTTTCTATGTTGAGCTTCACAGGCGACGTGACATTTCACTGCTCTGACTACGGCTTGTGTTCTGATTTTTTTCAAAGAGAAATGCATTTGGTAGTTAATGGGTTAATTACTATAACAATTTTAAATTCATTGTTTTGCTGTTGATCTTTTTCCAGACAGATTAGGCTTTCATGAAGCCCATTTAGCCATGACACAGGAAATCTGAATGTAGCGCTTGATTTCCTCTCCCTACTCACTCACAGAGACTGGAATAAAATCCCACCTGATCCACACCCTGGTGTGAGTGGGCAAATCACAGGCAAGTTGCCCTTTCCATAATAAATGTATTACATGAGCCATTTACCTGCTAACGGTAACACAGGAGGGGAACTTGGGTTTGGTGTAGCGGCAGGGAAAAATCACACAGCTTTAGAGATTACGAATAAAATGGTTACAAATCCTAAATCGTGAGGGCTCTGTGACACGGTTAAATATTGCACAGACAATTGAATAGTTCCATTGTCAAACGTGCTTGGAATGCATTGCCATTTGTAATGACTTTCTGAATGTGACCCACAGCACTATTTCAATACAGATCATTCTGAGTAGCTTGAGAGAGGTTTAGCAGTCACTGAGTGGGTACCACAAAAATATTTCCAATGGTAAATGTCTAACTTATTTGGTTATGCTGTATGGATGTATTTTGTTGCACAGTTAACTATCCAAACTTTAACTTTGATTTTCTGGAAAAGTGGACCTACCTTATCTGGACTAATACTGACACCTTGTGGACAAATAGGGGAAATGACGCCACGATACCCAGATTAGCCACCAGGTGTCACTTTCAGTGAGGATAACTTTTTTCTATGGCAGACGAAAAGTGTCACTCTTAATAATAATCCAAGAATCCCCAGTTTTTCGAGTCATGTACTTCAGTGTTTAGATCTGGGTTTGTATATACTGTATATTTCAGTGGTTCATGAGACACAGTATTGTTTTGTGATGCACGTGGTTTGTTTTTATATGTAGAACAATCTTAGCAAGCTCCATGTAGGCATTCTTTATAGACACAAGACTTTAAGTAGCATGTCATGGTAGTTGTGATCTCACCAGACTCTGGAGCCCAAAGGATTACAGATGTTATCTTGCAGGTCCGCAGGAATGCTTTGACTCGGAGCACTATTGTACCGGAGCAGTCCTCGGTGAGACCTACCCTTCAGTATAATGCCTTTGTCTGAGACTGGTTCAGAGATACTGTATCAACACATTGTAGTCGGTTCAATAATGCACCCAACTGGAATTTGAATTCATGTTACAACAGTGTTCTCAGCTGAAAGTGAAAGCTTCCTTCCCCTGTCTGTCAGTTGAATAAATACAGCATGACAGAGCTCGTGGCACCCCTTGCCTGCTAAGTGGGTGTTTCTGAATAGAGGAACACCTTCTCTTCAGGTGTTGCAGAGCATCCTGACAGGGTGTGCAGGACATGCATGGTGTTACCTTTGTGCTCCGTGTCGTCTGTATCTTAGTGTTATATTTTAATCATATCGCTTTTTAATATTAATAATAATAATATTTGTTTATTTAGCAGACGCCTTTATCCAAGGCGACTTACAAAGACTACGGTGTGTGAACTATGCATCAGCTGCAGAGTCACTTAGAACTGCGTCTCACCCGAAAGACGGAGCACAAGGAGGTTAAGTGACTTGCTCAGGGTCACACAATAAGTCAGTGGCTGAGGTGGGATTTGAACCGGGGACCTCCAGGTTACAAGTCCTTTTCTTTAACCACTGGTCCACACAGCCTCCTTTTTAAATGTTTAAGTTCAGATCACGGGTCATATGTCAACTGGGCAATACATTTCTCAACATTCACTCTGTAACATTCTCCAGGAGAACAAAATTACTTAAGGATCGCAGTGCATCCAGATCACGCTCTCTCTCTCCTGCAACAGTGCAGCTTTTCTGTTCCTAGGAGGAATCATGAACGGGATACACTGTGATGTGCAGCAGAGCAAATCTCTGTCTCCTGGTGAACATTCCCAAGTGAAAGTTGAAAAAAGTAATTCCCAATTTGATTCACAGACGTATGTGTGTGTGTGTGTGTGTGTGTGTGAATACAAATATCTAAACAATTGGGATTCTATTGAAATAAAATAAAAAATACTGCGATATGGACAGCACAGGACACAGCAAAGGTCAAGCAATGTGCTGCTTCTTTCTTCTGCAACATTTTAAGCAAGTTTATCCAAGTTGTGTCCAAGTTTAGTGCTGATGAGATTTGAAGTTCTGGATGAATCTTCCTATTTACACATTTTAATGAGGAAGTGCAGTATGACTTATGGGACTTGTACTTCTTTCTTATTTCTAGGACTTGTATTTATGGATTTCCCATGATCTTTCAGTTAGTTATTTAAGAATGGATGCTGTAATTAAGGTACATCACATTAAACAGCATTTGGATTCAAACAGCACCTCCTATGATCCACAGTGCGAGTTGTGGAGCAGATCATTACACTATAGGGAGGTCTGTTTTAATAGTGATCTAAACACTTCTGCATTTCAACACCTTTTATCAAGTGG
Organism: Acipenser oxyrinchus oxyrinchus; assembly: GCA_030684275.1. Classification (NCBI taxonomy): domain Eukaryota; kingdom Metazoa; phylum Chordata; class Actinopteri; order Acipenseriformes; family Acipenseridae; genus Acipenser; species Acipenser oxyrinchus. The sequence continues at coordinate 3,152,733 of CM060250.1, forward strand.
ATGGAATTAAAAACTGGAAATAGTACTGCAGATATGAGAGGTTTAAGGCAGCGTTACTAATCCTGAACACTGTTTAAAAGCTCTATGACTAATACCCATTACTGCTCAGTCCTATGACAGAAGAGGGTGGTGGCTCCCGAGTCCATTGATTGCAGTCCAAGGCAATGACTACACATCACTAGTTACAATCCAGACGGCAAGGGCAGTCATCAACTGGTCCAGTGAGCATCAGAGCAAAAGAGGGGCCTCCCAAATCCCCACCTCAACCCAACTGAATATCTATTGGATAACACACATCCACCAGGCACTCTGCTGTGTGTCAGGGCTGGGAGCACTCACTGGAAAGCTGTTGCACACGCATTGATTTAATGCCAGGATATGTAGCTGCAGTCCTGCCCAGGCATCTGGTCAGCCAGCTGTCATTGGACATGCTTATGTCTGCTGTTCATACTAACAGAGAAAGCTAGTGTTTAAAATGATGTATCTATTATAAGGCAGTTTGCTTCAAAACAAGCAGAAGTTTATTCCAAAAGGGAACATTAAGGGCCCTATTCAAAATATACAGTAATATCCATAAAAATAAAAGCAAGGTAATCCCTATTCGGTAGGAAGACTATGAGACTTAAATGCTTCCTAACAAAAGTGCTTGTCTAACCAAGATTAAAAAGTCTGTTTTCCTGTCTCTTGTTAGCACTGGTCTCCTTTTTATTCTGTTTGCTTGGATTTTATACTTCAGTTTTGCATGTAGATTAAAGAGGCGCTGAATGACTTGTAGTTCAGAAACGCTCCCGTGGTCTGGCTGCAATTAGGCCATATGATGTAAAGCAAAGGTACCAGGATACAGCCTGGAATCTGTAGGGTTGTTGAAACATTATCCTAATAAATAAATAAATAAATAAAATATAAAGTAAAGAAACAAAAGATTGCAAAAGAAAATGGGGATCAGTTATAATTTTATTAAAGCTAATATATATAAAAAATGAATTTTAAAGCATTGATTAGTATTTAACACAAGCTTATAACCCATGGTTATGGCAACATTTTAACTAATCTTGTATTAACTAATATTATAAGTAAAGGTGTCCAGAACTAGTGCTAATTGGGGTCTGTGAAACCAACTGTTAAAAAACAAACAGTTTGCACTTAAAAAAAAAAAGCCATGATTGTTGTTATTCTGTGAAGACCTCACAAGGCCGTTCTGTCAGAGCGGATTACTGGCAGGGTCGATGGAGAGCTCCGAGCTCAGGAATTATAATCTTATGGGAGGCAGAGTACCCTTGTGGTTACAACTGAGAACCAGAGCCAGGAGCTAGCTTAGCCACGACTGGGACAAGACATTTTTTCCTTCCGCAAGCCAGTGTCTCGCCCCATGGTAATAACTCAGATCGAGCAAAATCTCACTGGAAAATAATTACCCCAAAACAGTTCTCAACTCTGAGAGACACACTGGAAATGTACATGCCTAGGACAATGCTCTTGAGATCTGATCTCAGCCTGCTTGGATGGGTCGAGAGCACGGATGACCAAGGTAGGTCTTTCCAGTCCTGGTATTTGCTCCAACCCTGTTCTAAATTGTTTAATCAAACCAATTAAACATGCATCCCAGACTCATACTACCTGTTAAACCTGGCGTGGAATATCCCGCAGGACCAGGATTGGGCACCTCTGCTCTAGATCACAAAAACTGTCATTGTGAATGGTGCCCATGAACACCTATCCATGGATACTAGCAGACTGCTGCAATCTATGTCATCCTTTCCTTTTTAAAAAACGTCAAAATAATTCCGTTCATGAACAGCGCTATATAAATGTAATCATAATGTCAAAACGCTCAACCAAAATACAAGGGACAAATCGCATTGTAAATATTTCCAATCACCAAGAGAAGAGGGGTGCAAAGCATAACTGGAGTGAGGGTAGGAGGTTCAGAGCTTTTTTGGTGCAGAAACGGCCATGCTTCTAGATTAGCAGAGCAATAGTATGGATGGTTCACAATGATTCGATGCATTCAACTCATGTTGGGGATTTTTCAGGGACCACTGAGGAATCTGTTCTGAGGCACCATTAAATAAATCATTTATAAAATACTGTGTATTGATCTAAACGCTGATATGAACTGAGTAGACCCCTGTTTGTAATATGCTACTACCAGCAAACATCTTTAACGCTGCGTTCTTGAAGTCAAGGTTTTGTCATCGAGGGTTAACCATCTTCTTGGATAAAAAGACGTCTATCTCCCAATGAAATGTAGATCAGTGGGAAACCAAATTTCAAACAGCAACCCGGCCTGGGAATAGAGATGGGGCAAATACTTCTTACGACTCGGTAATATCGGGACAAAGCATTTCACACTTGAAAAAATGCACTCTCAAGATGGGGATCATTCCATTCTGTTCCACTGCTACCATGTGGGAATTCTGTTTCGCTAAGCTAGCAAAATCCTGCCATTTGTTGCGGACTTATTTTCCTTGTCTTGGAGCTTCAGTATTTGAGGCATTCATTTTCTGAGCTATACTGATTTTAGCTTGATTTGTTACATTGGTTTTCAGCTTGCTAAATAACATAGATTTATTACCTTCTACCGCATTCACAAGTATTTCTATTTCAGTTTTAGTAAATACATTTTTTTAATTATTTTGCCATCATCACAAACACGTTTCTCTTTGTGTGCGTTTTTATTCTCTGCAAACAAGCATACACTTCTTTGCACCACGTGTGTTTCAAATGGATTCACGATGCCCTTCACGATCATTTGTTAAGTTGGCTTTTCACGTGGGGCTTTGGGAAACACGCTTGGAGATCTACCGTAAAAAGCTGAAGAGGCTCGTGAGATTAATCTTGAAACACCACGTTCCATCGCTGTCAGGAAACGACCCCCAGAACACCGGGAATGTTCCGCTGGGTTCTGAACAAAGGTCCCATTCAATTTTAAAATAGAGGCATTGTGACAGTTTCATCTCGTCCACTTCCTTTCGGTTTAGGGTCTTGAAGACCGGTCTTCCACAGCTTGCTTTGAAAATAATTTTGAAACATTTGGTTTGCATGTGACCGCCTTTTCGCGTGTTTCAATTCCACCAGCTGCGTTTCACACAAAACCATCGATTTGAGGAGAGCTCCTAGAATAATTAAAAAGTCATTGTCAAAATGGCAGAAAAGAAAAACATAAGCTGGCCAAAAGGATGTAACAAGTTCTAGGTGTTTTATTTCTCTGAAGAAACTGCTTGTAATTGTTGGAAACATTTGTATGGTTCATTTTTAGATTCTGCTTTCGTTTATAGGTTTGTAAGTAAAACAGACGTTGCTTTTTGAGTGTGTGACGATTTTGCTTCACGCCACAATCTTTTAGAAAATTGTTCCCACTCTCGACTCAAAGCCCGAATACAATATAGTCACTAGAGGTCGCAATAATACCAGGAAATGTTTCTCTGCAAGGTAGGGTGCTGTATTATTTTCGTTGACGAATACTTCAAAATATTAGATAAGGAGTCGAGGGTAGAAAAAGACAAAGTGGTTTGTATGTATAAAGTAGTCTGTTTTCGATCTTTTGTATGTAAGTGATTGGATACTTAAAATGCTCCTATTAAACGTGGCACAGTAAAATGTTTAAGGAAAAATGCCTGTTTTTAAATAATAATAATAATAATAATAATAATAATAATAATAATAATAATAATAATAATAATAATAATTCTAAAACGTGCTGATCAGGGTTACATGACCGTGTATTTTATGCAAATCTACCCCATCCCTCAGTAAACAAATAGTACATTGAGATTTATCTTAAACTATTGGACTTGCACAAATGATTTATAGTGTACAGTGCAGATTATTGTTGTCCTCTATGTCATTTGGGAAGGTTATTCGTTTGTATTTGCGTTCTTTTTTGCGTGCTTATTTGTTTGTGTTTTTTTTAATGTGAGGAATGACATGGTTGAAACAGACATGTTCTGCGGTTGCTTTTTACAGGTCAAGCAGCAGGTATTCTTGGAAACGGGTCTGACTTCTTGGGAAACGGAGCACAGGGCATGATCAATAAAGAATAAACGGACGTCCTTACACATATAATGAGAGGCCGTGGTTAGGTAATTAGGAAAGCCCTGACCGGCCCAGCCTTGAACAAACCATATAGCCAACGAGTCGTTGACATTGTGTTAAAATCCGCTGTCGTTGAAGTGAATTGTTTCATTGGCACTTTTACTGAACTGTACCAATACATCTGTGAAGCTTTTCATTTAAGTGTGTAAAAAGATAACGAAATGAAACCAAAAAACCCCAAACCCATCCAGTTTCCTCAGCAGACTGCGGGGGTGTGCACTTCGATTCTGTAACCCTGGGTTTGCTGTGAGTGATATTGGACGTTTTAAACGTTTAATCTAACATCGAGCCTCGACTTTCCACAGGTAGACATTATAGAGTTCAAAGCCTTGCATAGTTCAAGCTGTTAGAATTCTCAAACTATACTTTGAATTTAACTGAACTTTCTTTAGAAAGCAAGCAAAAAAGAAAGAACGAAAGAAAGAAAAGCAAGCACTAATAATAATAATAATAATAATAATAATAATAATAATAATAATAATAATAATAATAATAATAAATAGGAAATCGCTTTAAATGTATGTGTTTAAATGCTGGTCTAATCAGCATAGTGCTCATAAAGATGTATGTAATTTAGACAACACGATGAAGTCTATTATATTGAAATTTGATTGAACTGCTTGGAGGAATTATTATGCGGTTACAATACATGGTTATGGAAGTGTAGACGTGAATATCACCTTCATGGGGGAAGACACGGTGTCTGCGTTGATAAAATGCGTTTAGGTTGTCACAGAAACGTTTGTATACAGCATGAGGATGCTGTCAAAACAAGCAAACATGTAAATAGTTCGGTTCTGGGCTTATTTGTTTCAAGTTAACACAAGGTTGTGTTTTACACCAGGTTTGGTTTATTGGGGTACATAATGTGCAATAAAACAGAGACTCAATGCCATTCCCTTTTCATTGTACAAACGCATGTTTTGTTGAAAGTCACAATAACAGGTGTATAGCAGGTGTCATTTGAATATTTCCTGTATCTCTTTTTTTGTAATAAAACATATAAATAATAAAATCTAAACATTTCTTTCGACACATTGCCTCGTTATGATAGTTAGATGGCATGGACACTTTAAGTATTATATACTATTCAAACTGTACATCTGACCTGTCTATAAAACTATTTAACTATTACAAAATATGCAAAAAATACATTTTAGTAAATTTACAGCAGTTATTTCTTTTAATTCATCAACTGAAACATCTTGGTTTTCTGTACTACCACTTTATCATATTATGAAATCGTCAAAATGTGCACTTCTTAAAAATATTTTCTGAAATTAAAAAAGTACTGTTTACAAAGGGCAGATTTTCTATCCGTCCTATTTTTACAATAACTTCCAAACAGTTTACAAAATAATATTAATAAAACAACAATAATAAACATAAACACAAAAACAGTACAAGATAGCCAAGACTTTATATTTTTGCAACTATTTAAATTAAAATAATATATTCTCATATCTTACACTATTTCAAATAACGAAATGTGATTCAGTAAGTAACGATCTGTCAAAAAATCTAATTTACAATTCTGTGTATAAAAAATATAATTTATAGACCCCCACGAAGTACAGTATGTTTTTTCCCCACAAATTAACAGTCAGTCGCACACATATGCACAGAACATTAGGGTTTTTTGTTTGTTTGTTTGTTTGTTTGTTTGTTTGTTTGTTTGTTTGTTTGATATATAGAAAAATAGATTCTGCACACCTGCCTGGTCTCAAAACACTGAAATCCTTTCATTTGGGACCAGCAACCATTCACATGAGAATTAATTATTCAAAGATACGTTTAAGGCTCTCGAAGGCCCATTTATTCTTTGTTTTTTAAAGACACTATAAATGTCAATGAAATAAATATTCCAGAACTTCTTGGGGTATCTTTAGTTCTATGTTCGTGTTTTTTTTTTCTAAATAAAAGTCTTAGTTCGCTTTTTTCTGTTTTATTTTTCATGTTTGTTTTTTTATTGAGCTATTTCAACTAGAGTTTATTGACATTCCAAGTGGGTGAAACGAGCCCTTATCCAAGACCCAAGTCCCTAGTTGGTACAGAGCGTTGGAATACCAGTGGACACCGTCGTCTTGCACGGTGCTATTGGTGAGTAAATGATCTTTAGAAAACAACAAAGACGCGACCCGATAGGAGAGTCTTACAGGTGCAAAGGCCCAGTGAGCCCATCTGTGCTCTTCGATTACAGCATAGCAAGAGGCCAATACCTGGTCGACCACAATGGTTCCCTGGGCGGTGACCGGGGCAAAGGAACCTTCATACTCTTCCAAATAAATCCTTTTCACCGCGACAGGTTTCACTTGGCTGCCGCCGCCTTCAGTTATGAACACCCTCTGACCGGGTTTAACTTTGCTAGCAAATGCTGCTTTGATGGAATGAAAACCAGCGGTGGCGTTGCTGTCGGCAACAAAGAGGAGGTGCGCTGCAGTGAGGGCGATCTGCCTGTGGGGCTCCTCCGTTTCAATCACGTAGAAAACTCTTCTGGACTCGGGGTCTTTGTCTATGAACATCATAAAGTCACTGAATACTCGGTTCCCTTGCTCATCGGCGGCCAGCACTTTATCTCCGGGATTGAGATCTTTGATCAGCTTGTTTCTTCCATCCTGCAGAATCACCGAGGCTGACCCGGGGAAACAGCCTCCAGATTTAGCGGCGACAGAGTTTTCTAAAACAGAGGGGAAAGAAACGGTTATTGATATTATCTCTCCATCAGTCTGTATAATTCGATCTCCTCACAATGGACACTAAAATGACATATACGAGGCAGCATCATAACTACCTATGAAAGTTTGTGAAAAGCCAACATTGCGTTGTTTTTTTTCACCACAATAATAGGTATCCCGTTGATAATCAGTTTGCAAAACTGTAGCATTACAAAGAACCCCGACGTGTTCTCAGGAAATAGCTTTGTAATTGGAGAGGGATGGTAAAAATGAGGGCTGTATTGATTTGTCAAGGGCTTTCTGTAGCTCCCGGTTAATAGAACTCAGCAGAACTGCAAGTTTCCTTTCACAAATGACGTAGCGGCGATAAACACAACATTGTTTCTGTTGTGGTTAGTTCCAAGGAGAACCAGCTCCCGTCTAAAGTAAAGCCATGGTTCCAACAGTATTTGCATTTGCACGGCTCCTTGAATACAATTCTTAGTTAAGAAACTCTACAAACACGCCTGTGAATAGAGCGAGGTGTGAAAACCCCTCTGCCTTGAGAAGCGAAAGCTGGGCTCCTCTAATTAAAAACCAATAAAGAGCGCACATTGTCATTCTAATGTGGCTAATAGATGGAGCCACTCTTGGACAAGAAGACACTTACACTTTTCCCAGCTTCTTTCTCATATTAGCTCAGGTGCAGAAACCCCTGTGTGCCAATTCACACACATACCCTACAAAACCAGACCATTGCAAGCACTATTTGCACAGCAGAGCCACTTTTCCAAAGTACTCAAGATGTGTATTTGAAATTTAAATGAAGGCAAAGTCTCTAAATGCTCCGAGCAGACCTTCATCAATGTTCCTTTTTTTTGTTGTCTATCCCGATGACAATAATGCAAGCCTTGAGAGAACGCTTCTTTGCATTCCAATCTCCAGGATCATACTTTTAGCAAATAGAGATCTAGAGAATGGAATCTTCCTGCACGGAATTTCAGCATTTAATCTTCTCATAGGATTCACTGGCATGAAATGGGGGCGGGACAACAGAAACCCAGCTTGAGCTGACAGAATTCAACACTGCGCTGTTCAAATCCATGTGGTACAGTCACACGACCTTGCCTGACATGGACTAAATATGATCTAAAAAGCTCAACGTGTGTTTTGAATGTTAAACAGAAGCTTTGCCACTCAATACTTACTTACTTACAATATGCGTGGGTGGATTATCCATTTGGTGTTATATAGCTGACCAAAATGCAAACAATAAAATAATTTAGAAAATAGCTGGAGCTCCTCTTACTGATATATATATATATATATATATATATATATATATATATATATATATATATATATATATATATATATATATATATATATATATATATATATATATATATATATATATAGGTATAGCATTACCCCATTCTTTAGTCAATAATCTCAGCCTTACAACAATTGTAAGATTTATTCCCCTTAAGAGAATGTATTAACTTAAGGACAGTGTATACTTCTTGATAATCACTCAAAGCAGAATCCCACATCTAATAAGCCTGATTCACTTTATGGGTAATGAAAAGAATGATTAAGAATAATTATCCAAGCATTCAACCATTCGAATTCATTTTAAAATGATGGTCTTTTCAACACATCTGAACAGAAGAGCGTTATTTTTAAATAACGTGGGAGATATTTTAAAATACGGACAACTTCCTGCTTGAATTCTAACCCATTTTCATTTGTTTCCAGTTGTACTTCACCGAATAAAGCCTATGTTCAATGAGTTTTAGTAGCTCACATTTAAATTCAGTTTTGACATACATACTTAAGAAGTGACATTAGTCTTTTATTTGATAGTGTGGTTGCATTTTGAAGACAGTGTGTGGCGCTATAGAACGCAGAACGTTTAGCTGCAGTCCACTGTAAACCGAATAAGGAGGGCGCGAACATGTTTCCTTACAAATTGTTGTTAGGAATTAAAAATAAATACACAACACTTTCAGATCAATAATCTGCCGAGATATAGTTTACTTTGAAGTGTCTGAAACTTTCAGAATATTGAATGTCACTATAGACAAGGAGTAAGGCTAAACAGGTGTGTTTAAAGGCAGAGTACATAGACCATATTACCATCTATTTAAAAATAATCAAATCAATTTAGTATCCGAAAACAAAATAAAGATCACTAAAAGAATTGCGTTTTTATTACATTTACTTTGCATTACCTGTAGTGGTGTAAAAAAGAAAAAGAAAAAATCGAAGGTTTATCTGGTATACATGAAGCAATATATACATTGTGTAATGTTTATTCGTGATTCGTAGCACGTGTTAAAATAATAAATATTTAATAAAACGAGAAGCTGGGCGTTCTGTGGAGAGTCTCCCTGTATGTGCTATCTTTACAGAAATCATGTTACTTCTGATGTCCTTTACAATGATTGGAAACGATGGTTAATACATCCTGGAATTCGTCTGGGCTCTTGGTAGTATTTATCTATCTTTCCAGTATTTATCTGGAATGCATCACGCGTGTTAAAAAAACAAACAAACACATTGATTCCTGCAAGATCTTTTAGCTAAATGAACTTGTAAACGTTCGCTCGATGTGTGGGTTTATATGCGAACATTAACTGGATACATCTGGTTCTATGTTCGACACGTGATTATAACCGTGATGGATGGGGATCGATGGAGCTTTGAACTTGCTATGCTATATTAATACAGAACAAGATCCTGTGTGGTGCAACTGGGGTAACCCATTAAAAACGTGTTAATCAACATATTGTAGTGCCGTTGTGTTACATCAGCATAATTCCGCGTTGCGCAAACCAGGTGTGCAAGCCATCACCTATTTCTGTTTCATTTAGTTATCCCATAATGATCGAGTTGTTTTTAACACTAACTTGTGCTGTTCCGATTCACCACAACATACTTGTGTTGGAATGGGTATGGACACATTTATGTATTTATTTATTTATTTGTATGTTTATTTAGCGATGTCACAATGATTTTAATGAGTATCAGTCAATGAATGACGCATTTCAGGGCTTTCGGACGTGTATGTTAATAATACAACTGCCTTACCTGCTTTAACAGAGCAATGGATATGGGCTTTCGATTCGTAGTAGACCCAGTCGAATCCAGCCTCCACTGCCAGTCTGGCTAGCATGCCATACTTGCTCCTGTCTCTGTCAGAGGTAGTAATGTCCACAGATCTCCCCTCATAGTGAAGCGATTCTTCAGAGTGGTGCCCATCCTCGTCCCAACCTTCCGTGACCCTCAGCTTTACCCCTGGCCACTGGTTCATCACTGAAATGGCTAGAGAATTCAGCTTGTCTTTGCATCTCTAAAAGGAAAATAACAAAATACACTGAGCATTACACATCGAATACCCGTTGAACACAAGTAATCACAATAACATTAAGGGGCAGGGTTTTTGTAGATGCATAAACCTTTATAAGGCAATAGCAGTTTAGTGTGTGCAGAGTGACTTGTCAAACCGACAAAAACATGGGCATTTTGCAAATTTGTTGTATCCACAAATTCCATAACGTCACCTGAACTTTCCTGTGCACAGGAGACCGAACGAGACATCAATGACATTGTCTCTAGTTTGTTTGTGAGGGGTTTATCCGCTCTCACACGCTTTCGTTTTACAAATCACCCAGTAAGGTGCAAACTACAGTTGTTTGCAATGAACCTGTTGAGGCCTCGGGATTTTGTTTGTAATTAGCTATTGATAAATGGACTGAAAAGTCTATGTCAATATATATATACTTTCATGTAAGCTACATCCGTTACCATATCCTTTATTAATTGTGTAAATGCTACCATAAACCCCTGCTCTGCAGCCACTGTGCTTGTGATTAAAGTGCTCGAGTAATCAGGGCAAAAATAAACAGAGGTAGAATTAACCCTCAAAGTATTTCTGTTTCATACTGTACATGTGTATCAAAGTTAAGGTCGTCGAGAACTTTATGTTAGCCGACTTTAATACTAATCACCCGCATACTCGCGTTGCCAGAGCAGGTGATTCATATTTAATAATCAATCTGAGCCCGCTAGGATCGTTTCAGATATTTAGATCCCTATTTTAAGGTCACCAAGCGTCACTCGCCAATCCAAACAGTAACATGTGTTATCAGAATGGCGTTTCAAATCAATTTTTTTTTTTTAATGTAACTGTGTTGTTTTTTTTTTTTTTTTAAGACGGCATGTTATATGATATATTCACGTTAGTTTTCTTGGACATCACTTTTAACTTAAATTATAATAACGTGTTGGGTTTATCCATTAACACATTCGCCTGCTCTTTTTATTGGCTATACCCAGGACTTTGATAAAAGCGCTTATAATTAGGGGAATGCCCGCCGTAAGACTCAGAGCTGAGATGCCTGGCCTTCTCCGGGACAACTGTGCCCAACACTTTACCAATATGTCAAATAAAACACAACAAAGACCCTTTTCACGGCTCTCAGAATGGGAAAGAAACTGTCATTATTCTTACAGAACTACTTTTAGGGACGTGACTGGATTGCGTCACCAGAACTGCAGAAATGCGCGTTTGAAAACCATACAATAATAATATGGGGGGGCATTTACAATCACAGTTTCCAAACGACTAAAGCGAGATATTTGCTGGACTAAAAATATATTTTTCAAAGACTGTACCACCACCTTTTTAAAATCATGTTGGGCATATTTAAAGCGAAGTGAATAATATAAATAAGAGGTTTTCCTCTCAATCTGCCACTTGTCTGTTTGGTCTTTCCCTAACATATATGTTACAGGCGGTCATTCTGTGTGACTAGTGTGTGCAACGCAATAGTCCTATTGATTATGGCATCAGAAGCGTCTGTACTTATCCCAAAACCGACCCGCTACAGAGATTATGGAACATTAAGATCAAATGCATAGAAGATTATCCTAAGAACTTGTAGCACGCAGAAAGCAAGGGCCATGCCCAAAACCGCTCTCCCTTCACATTCTGAGCAGGATTGCCAGTCAAAAGCCGTGAAGACCAAACTCTTTATTAATTCATCAGGTCGTGTGCCGCAAATCAAACCCAATTCTGTGCAGTCGCCGTGAAGCCCAGCAGGGATCCCTCTGCTTACGCTTTGTGCCGCCGAGGCAAAGTTGTTCAACAAGCCCTCGCTGCCAGCTCGTAATCTCTTCACAAATGACTTGCTTAGAGGAGACACTTAACATGTACCTGTCAGAGCAAACAGCCTGACGGCTATTTCATTGCGAGCACTTTTTCTAAATTGGGAGCGATTATTTTGCTGGGCTAAACTACGCTGATGTTTTTTCAGAAAGAAGCCCGCTTGTGGGTTAATACACAAACTGTTTCTTTGAGGTGATCTCCTTCTAGTTTCACATCAGTCTACGAGATATGTCTTTGTAGTTAAAACGGTTCCCCTGTAAACTCCAAGCTGATCCAACTCATTATGTGTACACCCTCGGGATATTATGCGTTTATTGCTATAATAACTTGAACTGGTATATGATTTACATTTTAGGAAACCACACCAGAAATGAGTTTTATCTTCTGTGAAAAGATCCCTGAGGCTGTCAGTTTATACAAACATACTTGGCTTTTTTTTAAAACTATTTCTACAGGAAGACCAGCTAGCTGTGCGTCCACACTTGATTTGCACACGACAGCAACGCAGGTATAGGGTTCACCTCCAAAGCAAACGCCCGAATTGACACCTAAATAGTTCGAAATTGTCGAAGGCTCTCTTTAGAACTAATTTACCTTCGCAAGTCCCTCATGAGTGTAAAGTTAATTACGCGTGTGTATATTCGTACCAGTGGCATTTTCTTTTCAGAGATTGTCTATTTTACACCGGTGACACTAGTCATGTATCTGCGAAGTAAACCACTCCGTTTCTATTTCAATTGCTACAAATATTATTGAAAGAATACGAATTTGCTTTTGCTTCTTAAATTGTAGAGAAATTGGCAGAAGGTCATAAGTTCAAACGCTGCCAGCTAATGCAGCGAGAGTGGCTAGCCGAGTAGAAAAGACAGCGTCGGTGCAGCAGCCTTTATTAAACGCACGGCAGGCAGAAAACGTGTCTACTATCAAATTAATGCTGCGATTGTGTGTGTGTGTGTGTGTGTGTGTGTGTGTACTGTCTTTACAATACCAAGCGACTAAACATATATACAATATATTTATACTGTTTCATTTGAGAACGAATTTAAAGGTTAACATCGTGGCTATAAAACGAATGATCTCAGAGACGGCGCTTTCAGGTTGCCATTGGTTGTATAAAAAAAAGATGCAAACTGAAATCCTAGCCGTTCCGATCGATACAAGAGAAGTGGAGCTGAAAATGCAAGATGCGTCTGACTTGGTGTAGGTCACTGTCTTGCAGCTTCCAATCGCGATGACCGAGGGCTATGTGTGACTGAGCTGCCTCTTCAATGATGGAATGGAAGCTCTGTCACTCACAAGGCTGTTATAATTTGAACGGAATCTTATCAAGATATAGAAAGGGGGTACGCAATTGAAATATATCCTTGACTGCACGCACTGCACACTACAGGGTGAATATTTAATTGAGGCTCGCGCATCACTGGTTGAGAGAGGCAGGCGCGCGCCTCATCACACTACTCCTGGGTCCTGTAATATTTAAGGAGGATAGCCACAGAATTATTCCCCTAGCACCTATGCGTTTATTAAATCTCGTGAATGTTAAAAACATCGTTACTTCTCGAGAAAATACAAAACGTTTACAGCAGGGACATATTCACAAGCCAACAATAAATGCTAAACATATTATCTGCAGTGATCATTTCTGACCCATATTTAATGTGAAAACGTCTATGCAAGCAGGTCATACAGATACCAGTCTATTCAAACACATAGCTCCCTGGTTTTTCTGAAGCAGTAACACAATTTACCACGTCTGATGTTGTCAATTGATTATCATTACGATTCCCACGTCGATACTGACTTGCAAACAAATAAATGCCTTACGCAGAATAAAAAAGTGAGTTCTAGGCTTTTAGTGAGAGTAATTTTCAAGTCCCGCCCGTCATGAAGTAGCAATGGTGTACAGAATACCCTTAAAGAAATATCAATATTTTCATGCCCTGATGAACGCAACTGCGAATAAATGCAGTATGAGACTCCTCAGATCTACGACGTATAACAGAGGGACCTGTCGATTTATCCCGATCTTTTAATTGGTATACTGTGTAACTGAGGCTTCTATGTCATTTACATTCATATAATACAATACTAGAGAATTAACTCTAAGCTGTGGCAAGCGTGTATTGCAGTTGTAGTGAACGAGAGTCCCGACGGTCAGTATACACTTAAGGTTCCCTTATTTACTGTGTACACTAGGACTGATCAAAGTGCAGCCTTGGAGACACCCATAATAACAATTTCAGACCATGTAAAAAATACAGGCACGCCAAAGGCAAACTGATCTGAATTCTAAAGCAGCAAACGACGGTAAAGTTCAGAAGCTGTTGCTGCTACTGATTTGGTCTCATTTCTAACGCTCCATCAATAGTGTCAATGCATAGCATCGGCGACGACTCTACCTGTGTCATGAGCCTGTCAGCCCCAGTGTTCTCTTCATCCTTAAAGATAATGTCAGGATTGTAGTTGGGAGTCAGCTCCTTAAACCTCTCGGAGTTTCTGGTGATCTTCCCTTCATATCTGCCACTGGCCCCAAGGGTCTTCTCGGCCACATTGGGGATGAACTGCTTGTAGGCTAAAGGAGTCAGCTTCTTCGGGTGCCTTCTCCTTCCATAGCCCCTGCCTGGCCCACAAGCCAGCCCAGAGGACACCAAAGAGCAGCAGATCAAGCACACAAGCGTTATTCTTGTCAACTGCAGCATTTCGTCCATTGAATCTAATTATTGTACTTGAAGCCTCAATGTCTATCTCTGGTTCTCTAGATAGCTAGATAGCTCTCTCTCTCTCTCTCTCTCTCTCTCTCTCTCTCTCTCTCTCTCTCTCTCTCTCTCTCTCTCTCTCTCTCTCTCTCTCTCTCTCTCTCGCTCGCTCTCTCTCGCTCGCTCTCGCTCTCTCCCTCTCTCTCTCGTGCTATGTCCTTGTCTCTCTTCTCGTTCTGTTACTATCCACCTATCCCTATCGAGGCAGGTGCGGAAATGACAGGCTTCAGGTCCTTGATAACGGAACACATCGGGTCGTTGTAGCGAGCAGAAGATAAAGGGGTCTGAATGGAATGGTAGGCAGGCGCTTGTGAGAAGACTCTGCCTTTACTGCTATGTATTATAGCTGCAATCTATGGCAGGGGAGGGAGCTGATTGGCTCAAGCAGACAAACCCTTCTGATGTTATCCCACAAAAGACAAAACATATTTAAAGATTCCTTTTTTTCACCTGAAGGGTTGGAGTTGAGGGGAGGGACTGCACCTTTCTGGGAAAACATCAATTACAAGTTTTTTTTCTTTTCTAAAGCTTGTCTTGGCGTAAATATAAATTTGTCAGACAGTGTGAAATATTTAACTTTAAGATTATCTTCCCTGATATGTGAAACCGCTATTTTCAGTGTTTTATTACACACACACACACACACACACACACACACACACACACACACACACACACACACACACACACACACACACACACACACACACACACACACATTGTCGGTGTATTTTAAAAGCAAATACACGTTTTAAACTATAAAACTACTTAAAAAGCAACATGACAAACTTTTATAAATGAATACATTGATTCATTAATCCATTAATAAATAATATACCTGAAGGCATTTTATTTATTTATTTATGTATTTATTTATTTATTTATTTATTTATTTATTTATTTATTTTTGCAAGCTATTTATCCAGAATAGTAACCGTACTAAGTAAACTTAGTTACCTTTTTGCATATCGCTGAACTGATAGGCTTTTTATACAGGTATTGAGTCTATAGGGTACATATATATTTGAATTTTCTGAAAGTAGACTATTTGTTGCAACTTACAACTAATTAAAATAGTCTACTACTAATGTACACGAAATACACAGGCTACTAAAAATGGAATTTAAAAAAAAAAGACATTTGGTCCGAATGCAAAATGTATGTTCAAGCTAAATAATAATAATAATACACATACTTTATAAAGTGTCTAGCTGTTGTTTTTTCTTCTCTTTTGTTATCATTGTTTATGCTGTAACAAATTTTTCAGGAAAGCCTAGTGTAAAAAAACAGCATTCGCAATTACAACTGCTATCAATCTGTGCAAATTCAATGGGTGAGGATGAGTTTAATGTTATTAACTGTTATCTAGCCGTGTCGCAAACGGTGACATTATCGTAGGAACCAAAGGCTGTTCATCGGACTGGGTTGCTGATGGACAAGCAAACACATAGATTGGGCTGATATGAGACAGGTAAGGCGAACAAGTCGGGTAACACATGTTAGAATGGGGTTGCACTACTTTTTAAGGAAGTATCCTTGCACTGTGTAAACTGATCAAAAAGTTGTTTGAAGGAGGTTGGGCGCAGTTGGTTACATAGACTTTTTTAACTTTACTTTTTCACAATCACATCTTCCTCTCACAAAACAAACAATTAAAGTGCTCCACTGTTTTCTGTCCCAGATAACGGAATGTACATTTAAAGTTTTAAGATCTTACTTGGTCTTTTAATCGTTTTATTTGCTAATTGTTAAATTGGACAGAGAATTAAGGCGATTAAGCAATTAGATTTGTGTGACTCCTGAAAAAAAAAGATACATGACAAGAAGCAAAACAGTCATTTAAAATCTCTTACAAAATGCCATTAATACCGAACAGTTCACGGTTGCTGTTCTGTAAGAAGAAATTACTCGTTTAATAATAATAAAAACAACCAATTTGTACTTTATTACAGCTATCTTAAGAATTCACATACGTATATTATAGCAAAATAACATGCTAATTGTGTATTACGTTAAGCCTTTTATGTTTATGAAATATACAAGTACCCGTACTGTAGTTTCAAAGTTATATTTCTAAAATGTATTTAACAGATTTAAAAGGTTTAATATGGGATCCCCAAACAACACATGTACACTCGCAGCAACAGCTTTTTAAAAAATAAATACATAAATAAATAAATAAATAATTTAATTGTTAAAAGCCTTTTAAAGATTTTTTTTTATGTATTTCATTTTGACAAAAGCTTTGTTTTCTGTTAGTAGTCTAGACTGATCAACTTTTAACTTCCATGTCAGTGGGAGTTGCTAATAATTTAATTCCCTATTATCTTACACTTTTTTGTATCTGTTTTGCATTGAGTCGTTGGACTGCATTCATCTACTGGTTTTCAACCCAGTTTCTGTATCTACTGAATCCAGCGTCCCTAGTCTACTGCTTATGACAAGGTTACATAGGCAAGGGAATACATTCCTTTATATTAAACACTACAATGCAACTGGGATAATAATCGTAGATCTGTGGTATTAAAATAGGAAAATGTTGATTTTAGCCAATGCCCTTAAGAAATGCACGATGAATTATATGACTACCTGTAGTCTATACTATACGTGCCTACACTACACGGCGTGAATTGTTTTTCACAGTAGGAGCAGAGCATAAATGGGTAGGCTGCACTTTACAAATAACATAACGAAAATGCTAACGTCATCTTTAATTGAGCTCAGTAGGGAATGTTGAATTCAAACCAGGTATTTTTTGGAATCAATGAAAGATGTAATTTTTTGGAAACTTAATTTTGTTGTCTAAGCAAAATCTGAAGAAATCAAGACCATTGGATAATAATAGCACAGTTAATCATGGACAAAACTTGTGCTTCTTATTTATGTATATCTCGAACCACTGAAACTTTCTTTATTGGGAACCAAAAGACAATCACACTGAGCAGAGCAGTGCAATGCACACAATGATTTTTAAATTATCTGTGGAGAAGGGTAGCGCTTTGTAATGGAAGTCCATTAGGCCCTTTGCTATGAAAGTGAACGTTGAATGTTGTATTATGTGTTTTTTATTTCTTTTTTTTATAATTTCTATATTTAAGGTATTTAAGGCTTCAATTATATGACAAGTACTAAAGGCAGCCAAAATAGCTTGCAAAAACACTCAAGCCGTGGAATATTGGAACTGGATTGTCCAATGTACACAAACCTGCTGCCTGGATCAGGGCTCTCTGTTTGGGGAAAGATCAGACACAAAGCCTGGCCTCCAGAGTCCACTTCATAGCCAGATCTAGCCATGGTAACCACCGTATTCACTAGCCCTAGCAGCAGGCGAGGTATGTGCACAATTGTCTTACTTTCTCTTGTTTTCATACATTTTCTGACTATTTTTAAACACAGCTGAGATTTTTTTTCTTTTTTGACATATTTACACCCAGACTTAGTTTCGTTTACTTTGTTTACTGCTCCTCAGACCTTCAGGGAGAGTTTATCTTCTCAGCAATGCGATAAAGGGGAAGCATTTTTTTCTGAGGTTTATTTTTTAACAGTAATGAGTTTATATTCATATCCTCTCCTTTGTTTTCCAGGATACCTAATAGTTCTAGTGCCAGGTTTGAATGTTATCTTATCTACATTTTGATAAGTCTGTATGTGTGAATGATATTGTTTTATTGGTCAGTAGAAAAAAGGTTAGCACTGTTTTGCACTGTATGTAAAAGTAAATAAGAAGTAAAACCAATATACATTTATAATAATATATTCTTCAGTCGCTGCACAACCACATAACAGTTGAAATGGTGAGTTAATGGGCCAGCCTTTCTCTTGACGAAGATTTAAACCCAGCTTAGGTCACCAATGAAATTAGTATGGTAGTCCTAAATCATCCTTCAATGGACAACAGTTCACGTCCCTAAAGACACCACTATTTGGCACAATCTGCACCTTTTTACAGTTTCAAGTAAAGAGGCCAAGTATGGATGGGCTTGGAGAAAAGAGTAAGACAATTCATGAAAAACAAACAACATGTTTAAATATTGTGACACTTTATAATTTGCAATGTTTTATTATAAACTTGTGTGTTATTCGGGGGCCATGAATGAGGGCTCCTCCCCCTACTTCCTTCCTACCAATAACATCTGCTAATGCCCAATTTAAACCTCAAGCCTTGAGTTTGCTCTTTGTCTTGCGGTTTTTGTTTTCCACCATCATCGCCTCCTCCCCCGCTACGCTTTCCTCTTCTATTCGGCTACTCCACCTCTGCAACTGCGCCCTCCTCTGCAACTGCGCCCTCCTCTGCAACTGTGCACTCTCCTGCAACTGCGCCCTCCTCTGCAACTGCGCCCTCCTCTGCAACTGCACCCTCCTCTGAAACTGTGCCCTCCTCTGCAACTGCACCCTCCTCTGCAACTGCACCCTCCTCTGCAACTGCGCCCTCCTCTGCAACTGCACCCTCCTCTGCAACTGCACCCTCCTCTGCAACTGCGCGCTCCTCTGCAACAGTCTCCCTCTTGGGGTCAAGTGAAGCTCACTCCCCAACCTTAGAAGCCCAGCCGCCGCTGACTTCGTCCTCTGCGAGGAAGGTTCTCCGAGTCAAGGGGGACCCCTGGCCAAATTTAACTATCACTGTCATCTTCCCATTTCTCTCCTCTAGATCCCCCTTGGAGGAAGTATCAGTTGCTTCCCAGCTTTGGAGACCGAACGGTTCAGTCTCAGCTCTGCGAGGATGGCCCTCCGCGAGCCAAGGGGAATCTCCTTCCTCTTCTCTAAGTTATAAGCTGTCTTCTATTATCAATTCCCAAGGTCTCTTCCTCTACGCAGCCCTCGATCATGTCCATTATATTTGTGCGCCATGGATAGATAGAATAGCTGTCTACCATTTTAAGCTGAGGGAACACAAAGCCACTTTGTGGCTTGGAACTAGGTTTTAGAAGACTAGGTTTCTGGTCACTGCATGGCACACCAGGGGAAACTTGGGGCTTGATACAACAAAGTTGCCTCAAACTTGGTCTCCAGGTTTCTAGTCACTGTTCCTGAAAATGTGACTTTGTGTTCCTACAGCTTTAGAAAATGCTTATGAACATCTTCAATAGAATCAGCTGGTTTACATCACATGATCATATGGTAAATATTGAAGCAGAAGTAGTCATCAAAAGAGGTTGTCAAACAGTGATAACGCTTATTTAAACTAAAAAGGCTGTAACGTTTCCATGCCCCCACCCTGAGCATACTGGTGTAAACAGTACATGCTAAGTGTGGGCAGGGTGGCATTTGACCATTTAACTTGAGCTATAAAGTTAGAGAAATACAAACCTGACCTTGACCTCTTCTACACCAAGTTCAGTACTCAGCCCATATAATAATGTGACCCAGGCAAGCTTGCAGAGAGCTCTGTTAGTTATGCAGTCAATGAGACACAGGATCGAAATATAGAAGATAGAAGGGCACAGCTACTTCATGTTTTGTTGGGCTCTATTCAAGACGTGAATGTACAGAGTCTGAATCAGAACAACAACAAACCTTAATTTAATTTTAAAGGACTTTTATCATGAAAAGGTGACAGACAAGGGATGCACAAACTGATATAGTGAGAGATGGATGGCCCAGGTTGCAACATAATGCCAGTTGCTCTTTGTGGTGGCAGTGTGAACAGAGGCTCAATGAATTGCCTAATTTGTGTCCATCTCTATGTACAGTAATGCACACATTTATTAGAACACCCCATTGCCTAGGTTGTTTAGATTTGTTGTGCATATGAAATCAAGCCACTGGAACTGAAAATTTTAGACAATTGGCAAATAAGCAAATTCATTTAAAATAGTAAATGAAATGGAACACATAACCACACATTTTAAAAGGCATGAGACTTGTTAGAAGTTGTTTAAGACGTCTAATCAAAGCACAAAATGGTCTTTTCACACATTTCACACATTTTCACAATTCTTCTATTTGTTCTTGGTGAAAGAACTTTCTTTCTTCCAGACCTAGGGAGCGTTGTGACAGTACCATGAGTCTTGTACTTCTTGGTAATAGAAACAATAGTTGAAATTGGGATACTCAAATGCTTGGAAATCTTCTTGTATCCTTCTCCAGATTTATGACAATAAATAATTTTCTGCCAAAGGTCTTCAGCTAGCTCTTTACTTTTTCCCATATTGACTTATTGGTAATGACAGCAATCATCCTATGCCTAACCCTTTTATACTGTCTAAGAATGTTCACCTACAATCCAGCATTTTGTAGACTTTTCTAGAATTAGGTTCTGCATTATCATATTGAAATTTCTAGCACCTTGTTCACAGTACTGTCATAGCATAAAAGGGTATGAATACCTTTGAATTAGTATTTTTGGAGTTTTGCAAAAAATTGCTGAAATAAATAATTGTGGACATCTATTTCTTGTAACTTTTTTTTCCTCATCCACAAAATGAAAACCTCGAGAAATTTCTAGAAATTATACATTTCCCTTGGGGTATGTAAACTTTTGACTACAACTATATATGTATATATAAATATATATACAGTATATCTTTCTGGTTCACCATCTTCATTTGATTAACTTTGATGATCAATCACTTGCAACTTGTTTTCTTAGACATAATAGCTGTTAACATTTAGAAATAAACAAGCCAGGAAGCTGAAGGACGCTTCAATGCTACTCAGGTATTTTCTTTCAGTGTTTTACTTATTTTTTTCAAAAAAAATAAAAAAAATAACGGATGTTAAGTCTACAGTTTTGACATTTGAATTTTGTATAAACCATTATCAGAAAATCGTTTTCAGTTCCACACACACATTAGGGTTGTACACATTTAGTCTTATACAATAGTTACCAACGTTCTAAATGGCTACATAGGATATTGAAATGTTTAAACATATTCAGTATTAAGTTTAAACATGTAGTTAAGTGGACTCTAACACCCCTACTACTACTACTACTACTACTACTACTACTACTACTACTACTACTACTACTAATAATAATAATAATAATAATAATAATAATAATAATAATGTGTTCCCAAATTCCTTCAATAAAGGCCCTCGGGGGGGGGCTAATTGGAAGAGTCCATATGAAACAAACAGCATTTCCGAATGTGTATTGCAGGAGTGTCCAATCCCGGATCTGGAGGGCCACTCCACTCCAGGTTTAACAGGTGAGATAATTAACTACTTCAGGGCCTCTTTGTCCCCATGCTTATCCTTGTTTTGGTTCCTGTTTCCTACAGTACTTTGTCAAAGAACGGACCTTGTTAGCAGTCTTCCTGGTTTGTATAGGTGGGTTTAGATGGGTACATAAGTTCTGTTTTCTGCTACAATGGAAATGGTTTCTCATGCAGTTAGGTAAAACAATTGTCCGTTCAGAACAGAAAAAATGAAATAAAAATCTAAACAAATTGAACTTCACAACACATATAAACATCTTGCACAGGGCTTCCCAAACCCAGTCCTCAGGACCCTAGTGTCTTCTGGTTTTCATTCCAACTGAGCTCTCAGTTACTTAACTAAACCCTTAATTGAACTAATACTTAGCTTAATTAGACCTTTTAAATAGTTTTCAGCTCTTAAACACTTGGGGATTTCAAGTTAACTGTAAAATGTTATAAATAACTTGAAATCTATAATCATTTAATCAAATAAAAATCATGCTGATATAGGTAGTAAAAGCATGGAAAAACATTTTAAAGTACAGTAGAATATTATTAATATTAAAAAAGTTACCATGCCAATCCTGTACATGAGTTGGCACAAGTAGTTGGTTGCATAAAATATTAAATTATATTGACCTTTTTATCAGATTAAAAAGGAGAGCACTAACAAAGGTTGCGTGTAAGCCAGCTTTTGCATTTAGTTTGATTGGTTTCACCTAAATGTTTCCTACAGTATTTAGTTCTTATCCACTGCTCATTTGCCAGGGTCTCCCTGCACAGCATGGAGATGTTCTTCCACTTCCTCCTGCACCTCTCTACCTCTTAGTGGCTTTCCATTCACCATGCTCTTTCAATGATATTAACCTGGGACTCCTCGGTCCTATCTCATACACTGACTCACTATAGCAATCCATTACTTTTACATTCAAAACATGTTATACGACAAGGGGGGATATTTGTGTAAAAGGCTGTAGAGCTACAAGCTCCTCAGAAAGCAGCAACATCTGGTCTCAGACCAGCCCATTAATTCCTCAGTTTTGTACAATGTATCTAACTACGACTTTCCATAAGATAAAGTGATCCTTTGGTGTGGCTCACTGAGCTTCCCAGTATGGCTCTTTTGATTTAAACATGAAGCATTTTTAATGAGCAAAAACATACTGAAGCTGTGTCTTCTGGTTAAAAATCGTATCTCTCTTTTTATCTGGTATCGCTTCAATGCAGATGGCTATTTAGCTTTAGTAAATTAAACTTATTTAATATATCATATATAACATATTTAATCTGCATGGCCCTTTTTTTTACCAAAAAGGTTAGACAGCTATGGAACATATTGGGTTCTGATGAAAAAACTCTATCTGGTCAGCCAGTGTATTGTTTTTCCTCCCTTACTACACCCACTTTTTAAAAACTGTGCATTTCATCAAAGGGCTGAACTCGATACGAACAACTAACTCTGCAATGTATATTATTTGGAGCAGTTAGTTAGAGTGTGACAGGGAGTACCTAGTTAAGATGAGTGTTTTATTGTTTTCACCATTGTCGTATAAATTCACCACTTGCACTAGGAGCACTCACCTTGGGGATTGTGACTGTGTGTGTGTTTAAAGTGCATGTTATAATTCTAAAGTATTATTTTGGGACTGAACCCTGTGGGTTTTGACTGGGCTTTACACATTGATGTGTACAGCCAGTCATATTATTTAAGCAAAATAAATCTTCTTTTCACCGTTGAACTGTGTTGGGTCGTTATTCTCCTGCACTGCATCATCACTGCACCTGCGCACTGCAAACCACTTTTCCACAAATCCACACACTGAATGCTGGCAGTGAGCAAGCAAGCAAGTTTTAAAAAGTGTTCTATCTTCCTGAATGGTAAGTGAGTTTAGTGATCATGCAGCCATGTTCCACTGCTGGTGAAGACCATATCTTGAACTAAGAGATTAAATATGCTCAATTAAATATGTCAGAGTTTATATCATATGTGATTGGCTTCATAAAATCATAGCATTACAAGATACAAATCTGTTGCTTCTCACCTTTTTATCAATCCCCCATTGGTCTCTTTTTAAACATGAGGCTCCACCCCTATTGGACTGATGATGTTACATCTCCGTCTCCTCACAATCACTGGAAGTTTGCAATCAGGTACAAATGGCTTTTTACTGGTTCAAAATGCATCTCATTTTAATTTTTGTGTAGCATTTTCAGGTTGTGATTAATTCAATATGAATGATGCATGCATTTTGCACAGGTGATTCTACTTTGTACTGTACATATGGCAACATACACATTACATGCCATACACAGCAACATTAATATTGGCAAGTATTCTCAAATGCCTTCAAGTGACTCCACTAGAAAACCGTAACTGTTATCCCTAAACCTGAGGCGTCTAAAAATAAAATTAGCAATATGTAACCAATGCATTTTAATAGATCGAGTTTACAACTGAAACTGCAGACACTTGGTTTGTTAAGTTGTTCGGAATTTTCCAATAAATCATTTCTTTAATATATCATCTGTCATTGTGTAACTTTCATTGCCAATTCCACTCAAGGGCTACTTAAACATGAAAACAGTTCCAATATCTATGAGTCACAACAGAAACTAAAGTAGGTTCACAGGTAATACATGAGTCAACATTCTTCTAAAGACAATGCATTCCAACCCTGTTTCGAGATTTATAGTAATTGTTTTAGTTTTGCTGCACATTTGGTCTCCTGAGGGGAGTTATACACTGGCACGTGGACTTGTTTCATTCGAAGCATCTAATTATTTTTGCAGGAAAGTATTTAGCACCGTTATGATCCTGTGTTTGGTACCCACTCATGCATATTGTAAAACACAACAGGTTGGCTGTAGTCACATGGTCTTTTTGCATTGCTGTTGTGGAAAAACATTCATTGTCCAAAATGAAGCAGGTCATCCTTCAAGAAGTGCTTCAAGAGCCATCCTGTACATTATGTGTTCTGCATTTTTTTTATCTTAATCTTTTGATGACAAAATGAGGTCATATTGAGCAATGATTACAAAACAACTTATAGTACACACCCTGTGACAACAACAGCAGTATGAAATGACCACGTGACTTTACAGGTGTACTTATACTTCATACTTCTTGTCCCTTTTTCAGGGATTAGATAACCCTTAAAAACTGGGTCTATACAGCAGATTAGATGTGAACAGATCAGTTCATTTCAGTTGTTCGACATCCCCATCCCCTTCTAAAGTCCTTTCAGATTCCTATAGCATACTCCTGCATTTGGTTATTTAGTTATATTGACTCAATGTGCCCTATTCATAAACGAACCCTTAGAGATTTTTTTTCATTTAATGAATAAAGCCTATTCATATATATTTAAATACCTTGTGAGTTAAACCTTTGTTAATATCTTAATAAAAATCATATTGCTATCAGAATCATACTGAAATTCTTTATGAATAACAGTAATGTAGGAATAATGCACACTCAATGACTCAATCATCCTTTATATATATATATATATATATATATATATATATATATATATATATATATATATATATATATATATATACCTATATATATACAGTATATATATATATATATATATATATATATATATATATATATATATATATATATATATACACACACAAACACGCACACATACACAATCTATCATAAAGTATTCTTAAAAGATTTCATAGCAGTTTTATCTTTTGAAAGTATTAATTATGTCTTATAACACACAGCTGTTGTTTTATGACACACAACAAAATACAAACGTATTGGCAGAATGTATTTTGGCAAATAGAAACCCTACATGTAAATAACACACTCTTGAAGTACATCTATAGCTCATCCTGTTCAAGTTAAAAGCTCAACAGAAAAGCCTGACTGTGATACGTGTTGAAGGGTGATGTCAAATGTTGATGTGGACGATGGTCTTGTATGGTATAGGTTGATTACATAGATAGAGCACCGTCCCTGTGTTTTGCTTTCTCATTGAACCAAATCATTCCTAACCCATTGCTGAATAAAATCATCTCACTCCCTAATACTTTAAAAGACGTCCACATGACTAGCATTGTAAAGCATGCCGGCATGCAAATCATCCCAAACTCAACTTCTACGAGCTTGCAACATTAAACTGTCCAAACAAGCTGTGGGATCCATCTACAATGGATAACAAAAAGTCTGTCTCCAAACAAACAGTTACCAAGCCTTTCATAGTATTTGTTTAGGGCTCCATGAGCATGTTTTTAATTGTGTTTGTTTAGTTCTCAGAGTTAATAGCAAGTCTAACTGTAATGTACCCAGGACAACAATCTGTGTGTTCATGTTTGTGTAGCATACATGCATTGGAACTCCTGTGCACAATGGACAGCTTTGATGTTGGACTTTTTGTCTAAATAGGGTTCATACACAGGGAACATGGTGACCCAAATCAAGCTATGGTACTGAATGGCAATAACACTGTTAAAGCATAATACTAATACTAATACTAATACTAATACTAATGATACTACTACTACTACTACTACTACTACTACTACTACTACTACTACTACTAATAATAATAATAATAATAATAATAATAATAATAATAATAATAATAATAATAATAATTTTTATTTCTTTATGTTTTCATTCTTTAACCAGGATTAAACCCATTGAGACAGAGGTCCCGTTTACAAGAGTGTCCTGGCAAGATGACCAGAAACAGACAGCAGTAATTTCACATCCCTAAAAACAACAACATGCCTGACATTCAGTCTAGGATCAGAAACATCTGCACTTCCACAATTCCTGGAACCTATTTGTTACCTACTTGTTTGGAACAAAATTAATATTTTTGTAAAATTAGTAGTAAACGTTTACACATGCACAAACGCCACAAGTTTACAGCCTTACTTTTTCCATTGGTTGCCACTCTAGTTGATAAATGCAAACGTCTTCACCGACCTCCAGTTCTGACAGAAGTGTAACCCAACAGCAGATCACAATGACCTCCACAGTCCTCACGTTTAACTGATGTGTAACCCAACAGCAGATCACAATGACCTCCACAGTCCTCACGTTTAACTGATGTGTAACCCAACAGCAGATCACAATGACCTCCAAAGTCCTCACGTTTAACTGATGTGTAACCCAACAGCAGATCACAATGACCTCCACAGTCCTCACGTTTAACTGATGTGTAACCCAACAGCAGATCACAATGACCTCCACAGTCCTCACGTTTAACTGATGTGTAACCCAACAGCAGATCACAATGACCTCCAAAGTCCTCACGTTTAACTGATGTGTAACCCAACAGCAGATCACGATGACCTCCACAGTCCTCACGATTAACTGATGTGTAACCCAACAGCAGATCACAATGACCTCCACAGTCCTCACATTTAACTGATGTGTAACCCAACAGCAGATCACAATGACCTCCACAGTCCTCACGTTTAACTGATGTGTAACCCAACAGCAGATCACAATGACCTCCACAGTCCTCACATTTAACTGATGTGTAACCCAACAGCAGATCACAATGACCTCCACAGTCCTCACGTTTAACTGATGTGTAACCCAACAGCAGATCACAATGACCTCCACAGTCCTCACGTTTAACTGATGTGTAACCCAACAGCAGATCACAATGACCTCCACAGTCCTCACGTTTAACTGATGTGTAACCCAACAGCAGATCACAATGACCTCCACAGTCCTCACGTTTAACTGATGTGTAACCCAACAGCAGATCACAATGACCTCCACAGTCCTCACGATTAACTGATGTGTAACCCAACAGCAGATCACAATGACCTCCACAGTCCTCACATTTAACTGATGTGTAACCCAACAGCAGATCACAATGACCTCCACAGTCCTCACATTTAACTGATGTGTAACCCAACAGCAGATCACAATGACCTCCACAGTCCTCACGTTTAACTGATGTGTATCCCAACAGCAGATCACAATGACCTCCACAGTCCTCACGTTTAACTGATGTGTAACCCAACAGCAGATCACAATGACCTCCACAGTCCTCACGTTTAACTGATCAAGAGCGAGAAAAAGCAGCAAGGATGCAAATAAAACATTAAAGAATTACTTCATTAAAGAATTACTTCAAACTTAACTCTGAGAAAACAGAGAAACCAAAGAGAAATGTAGCCTACTTTACCTGTACATGTAATGCTCTGATCAGAGCACCTTGATAGAATTATTACACAAAGCAGGATTTATTTTATTTATAATGACCAAAAACCTAATTATATCACATGATTGCAGTATTGTTCTTACTGATTATGTTAATGTAGTTGTATACAAACATATCGGTTTCATCAATTATCAATTACGTAAAATAAGACACATTTTCCTGCAAGGTTCAAGTCCATTCTGAGAGGGTCTACCAAATTTGGTCTTTCATGTATCCCACTTATCATGTAGCTTAAATCAATAAACTGACAACAATTACTAGCAGACTAATAATTGCCATTGAGGTTTTTCATTCCTTGTTTTTTTACTAGTTGCATCATCAACCTTGTAAACCCGTCCTGAGTTTTGCTATTAAGGATCACAATAGCGTTTGATTAATAATTACCAGCACAGAGTATTGTGATCCGAGACTCTGGTAAACAGAGACCAGTGGAAAAAAAAACTTGCGCTCTACCTTTGCTAGTTGTAGAGCTGTCTTGGTATAAGTGTATAGGCAACATCATGTTGGGTTTTCTGGTAACCCATTTCTTTATTTCTGAACTCAGTTACAGAAATCAAGTCGTGTATTTTTGGCCAAAAACCCAGTCTCCAGTGGCTCCTATTCAAAGAGCTGCTATTGATCCCTGGCTGTTTCAATTGATTTCATGTCACTTCTGTCATTTAATCATGTTCTCCTTGTTATCCTTTCACACTGCTTTTCTATTGAGTTCGAACCACAGTCTAGGCCTTTGAGTCTTATTCAAAATAAGTAGATATTTTTCTGTTGCAAACAAATTGCTCTTCCAAACCGTTACCAAGACTTTCCCTTAAAATGTATTTTATAAATCAATGAATAAACTCAGCAACAAAACAAAAAATAGAAAATAATTCATTTGAACACAGCATTACAGTACAGCAGTAAAGCTCACAAGCTCAGTGGGAATTTTGTGAAGTAAATTCTTCATTCTGTATGAACAGGCTAAACGCTGATGCAGAACTGATGCTCACATGCTAATGCTTCTCTGTAAGTCAGGAAGACAACGTTCTTGGCTAATGCCTCCAATAGTGTGTATATTTCTATGGGTTAGGAAGGGCTCCCCTCATCTAATCAAAATGGACGAGATTTACCCACTGATAATATAATGGCAGGCAATGCCATCAATGAAGGCATTATAGCTGAAGCATTTGTCTATTTTCTTACATGTTTTATCCCCAAGGGGCATTTAAGGGGGTTATCATAGGTGACAGGGGATTTCATAAACACATCCTACGGTAATGGATCAGATTTGGAATTAACAAAAGTGGTGTTTCATTTGATAAACTTTCCTCTTTGAAGTGCTGGAAGTGTGGGAAAGTGTATGGTAGGACCTTTCACTCTATTTTATTGATCAAACAGAGTAAAAGGAAATTCCTCAGAGTGAATCAACACCCACTGAAAGAAAACAATACTGTACACACACAAAACAGCACAGCTTTTATTGAATGACCAAGCCTAGGCATTGATAGGAAAACAAGCCCCACCTTAGATATAACAAATTCAGTACCATGAGTCTATACTGAAATGAAGAGAAAAACAAACAAACAGTACAGATCATATAACATAGGAAATACTTCATTTCATTTCTAAACTTCAGGAAGATGAGAATCCAAGAGGACAGCAATAGCAGGTAAATATGAGAGGGAATGTGTTCGTTCTGCGCTTTGTTTAGTTGGGTAAACTCCAGCCTTCTGTTTACTCTTCCAGCCATTCTAACAGAGACCTGTTTAATCAACAAGAGCTTCTCAGCAAATGTAGTCATTTTTCCCTCACCTTTGATGTACTGTAGCTTTCTTGGGCTGTGATGGGGGCTGGATAGACAATCTTATAAAGCCACCAGGCAAACACGAAGGCCACAGACAGGTCAAAGAGGAGCCATGCATACAGAACAGAGGTCCAGCTCTGTGGCCTATGCTGCTCAATAGTAACTGGCAACAGAGGTCTCCCATTGGCTGTGGCTGCATTGGGCATGTCTATCAAACAGCATTGTGATGTATAAGTAGACACTGCCTATAACATGCAACGCTTTGCATGATGATAACACTATTCTGGAAATGCCTCAAGACACACGCTGTAAATATCTAAACACTGAAGTGGGACAACCATGGAAAACCTATTGATGATCTGTGGAAGGCCCACCCCCAACCACTGATAGTGGATTATTCCAGGTTCTCCAAAGAGCTAACTACATGAAAGCAAGAGGCACTCCCAAAGTGGCTCTCAGTCAAGCTTGCTCTTACATCTAATTATCTACTGTATTCCTTGTGTTGCTCTTATTTCAAACTGATCTTATGTTCTACTGATTTTACTGTACTTTATAACTGCTCTTATCTGTAGTGGGATATTCTGTAATGTGAATGAAAAAATGGCTGAATGAAAAAACTGCTGAACAGCGATTCTGTGACCTAACAGAGAATGAATGACAAACATACTACATATAAAAGAAAAAAACTGGCAGTATGAACTTCAAAAACATTTTCGGTTATTTATTTCTGTTATTCAGTTATTTACTTATGCTGTTTCAGCTATATATAAACAATAAACTGTTGTTACCTCCAGGGAAGACTATTGTTACCTCCAGAGTGCAATGCCCTCAGCCTGCAGCTTCAGGCATTATAGCCCCCTGTCGGTAACAATAATTTTCCACTATAGCCCTCCTCTCCAGTCCATTATATATATATATATATATATATATATATATATATATATATATATATATATATATATATAAACAGATTAAAACTTAGAAGATAATTTAACTATTCTGGTGTATTTGAAGCTATTACCACTCGACCACTAGCTGTAAAACTGGGGGCAATGTTTTACACCTTTGTGCTTTTGACAGAATCGTGTGCATAGCTGAAGAAGGTGTGGGGCTACCTCCTGTGATGGAATGTGTACAGCTCTGCTCTCCTCCTTCGATTTAGTCGTTTACCTGTGAAGAGAACAGAGGCCAGCCAGCATACTTTACACTTTATCCAAGAATTCCGCAAGTCTGAAAACAGACTTTGACAGTGCAGGTTTAATGATTAGAGCACAGTATCGTCTGATTTTCTTTTAAAAAAATAATATGTATTTTAGATAAAGTCTAAAATTGTATAAAGTGGTGTGGATAATTTTTGTAGAGTTTCACTGCCACATACAATAGTGTGCAAATGCATTAGAACACCCCTTTGCTTCTGTTGTTTTGATTTGTTGTGCACATGAAATCAAATCACCGTAACTGAAAATCTTGAAACATTGTCAAAATAGGCAAATCGGTGATTGTCTAATTTAATTGATGACTTTAATAGACATACTGCAATTAATTAAAACAGTAAGGGAAAAGGAACACATAGCAACAAATGGTAAAATGCATGAGACTTTGTAGGTTGTTTAAGATGCCTAATTAAAATACAAAGCGGTCTAACATTTTCACACACAAGTGCCTTTTGTTCCATATCACTGATTACTGACCGGAAATTGAAATTCTCACACCCAGAGGTTTTCATGTAGGTAGGTATGTAAAATATATAAATCTTGAGGCGTCCTAATACATTGGCACATTATTGTATATAAAAAAAATGTGTTTTACGCAAGGATGAAAATCTTTTTTTATGCTACAGTTACACATATCAAGGCAGCCATGTAAAAGTCAACACGATTCTCCTCAAACTTCCAAAACTAATGAGCCCTCTTGACAAGCTAAGAAGTGTATATTATCTATGAACTATCCTAATTCAATAACATTAAAAGAAGAGTTTGCTGTCTTTTTCCTTCCTGATTTAGACAAGTGATAAGTAACGCAGACAGGTTTAGTCACCCGTTGATGTTAATGATACAGTTTACAAAAACAATCATAAATCAGTGGGCAGTTTTTCCAGTAGGAATTACATTCAGGCAGTAACCAAATCAACTGCAAGCATTCACCTGGTAGCAACTTTAAACAGCATTGTTGTGACAGTCAGCACCTTTATACAAGAATTGTATTGGAAGTAGTGAGCAAAGCTAACCTGCTGATCACTATCTGTTCATGCCGATTAACTGGGAACAAATACACTACGAGTGACACTGAACAAACACTTTGACCTGCACCTTCAGGGGCGCTGTAAGCTTGAGATTGGGGGGTGTCTATTTAAAACCAGTCAGTGGGGGGGTTAGGGATAGGGATAGGGTTAATGAGATAGAATGCAAAACATTTTAATTCAGATTTCTCAACAGATAAAAACTAATATATTATTTCTTCTTTTTTATTTATTTGCTGCTCAATAGTTTTACCCCTGATTTTCTCCCTAATTTAGAATGCTCAATTATTTTCTTCCTCATTGCAGCAATTCACCACACAGCTGCTCAGGAGAACTGAAGGTTCAGTGAGCGTCCTTCGATCCCACAACCAAAACAGTTTCCTCTTTTACACCCAGGCCAGCCCTGCAGGTGTGGACCTGAGTTCACTTGACTTCCATGCTGGTTTTGCCTCCTTAACCCGCGGGAGTGCCAGAGCCAATGCTACCTTCCCTCCGGTATCCCCAGCACAGGCCGGTGACTTCGCACAGCCAGGATACAAACCTGGAATCCCCTGACTTTATGACTCACCCATAGCCCATCAATTGAACGCACATTTTTTGACCATTTTCCATTTATTTATGAAGACATTTTCCAACAAAAACAACTGAATAAGAAAAAAATACAAATAATTGTGTTCATTAAAGATCAAGAATGTTGTTTACTTTTTTTATTGCACAGTCCCGTCCTGATCCCTCCCTTTCTCTTTGCTGAAACATTTACTTTCAGCGAAATGACATGACCAGCAACTTGTTCTAAAATGCTGAGAGCCCAGGATGGCCTTCTGCTCACATAATCAGTATGAAATGGCAGTGTGTGACCCTGGCTGCCGACACAATGAAAACGTTGCATTTTCCTCTCATTTTTTGCCACCCATAAGTGTCAACAGTTGCCACATTGCTTGGTGACATTCAGCCCTTGGCAGGGACATTGTTAGAATGAAGGAAAATGTTCATATGGAACAATGAAAACCCCCAAAGTGCCAGCTCTGTTCAATGCTCATGTTTTGTAACTGCACAATTCAAAACCTGTGGGAGTTTGAGTTATAATATATTGCAACAAGTAGGCCTTTAAACCATCTCTTGAAAAGTCATATGTTTTGATGAGATAGGACATAAAACAGTGACTGGCGGGGAGCCATCGGCTGATTGCACTGCTCATGTTTGTTGGCAAAAAGCTTATTTTCTGTGACCCTTGGAGGTTGGCTGTTCGCATTTAGTTTTCAGCTGTATCAGTAGGATTTTTGTTGAATTTGTTATATGCATACAGCCTCGATCTATCTCCCTTCTCCCTGGCTGGATACAAGCCAAATTCAAGCAGCAGAATTTCCGGAACTGCCATTGAATCTCGTTTGTGACACTTTCCCCATTCTCACTTGCAGTGCTTCCACAGAAATGGCATGACAGTGCGTAAAAACTCACCCACTTGCAACATCATAAAGCCAGTCTGACTGGAATGGCATGCCATATACAAAAATGTGGTGAATTGATTGAGTAGAAGAACGTCTATAAATAAAGGGCCGTCATCAGCTTCAGCATTAGACACTGCATATTCTAGGGAAATAGTTGCATTTTAACACCTTTTCAGCTTGTTGAAAATAGGACAGTTACATGCACTGAGTTCCTAATCTCGGTGGAGTAAATGACCGGACATTACATCCTGTTGTGTGATGACTGTCAAAGGGGAATCACTCTTTCCCAACAGCATTGGGGTGCACCTCCCATTGATAGGACCATTATGTTAGAAACACATCCTGTAGCCTGAAAGCAGTAACACTTCCAACGTATTAACACAATGTAAGCTTCCTTCGTATGGCTCGATATAGCAAGCAAATAGACATGATATATAATTGATCAACAGAATCTAGGAATATCAGGTGTAGTTGTTTAAATATTTGTGCAAAAGCTGCATTTGCTTAAGCATTAATGTCTGATGAAACAGCCATTATCTGCTAGATAATGTATAGCGTCGACAGATAGGTGACAATTAGGCAAGGGCAGAGGATTTTAAAATGTGTTTTTAAGTTATATTTTAGGGTTAGGGTTTGCTAACATAGGATAATGCAGCCTAGCCAAATAACATACATTTTGCCGGTCAGACCCTCAAATTGATATTAAAACCCCGCAGACCTGTGACCGTCATTGTACAACCCGCAAAATAAAGCTTCTATGTAAGATTACTGTATGATATATATATACTCTTCATTCATTGATCGGTTCTTTATTGAAGTTGCAAATGATATGATTTTTAATAAATCAGTGTTGTTGTTTTCTTTATCTTTTATTGATTTGAAATGTAATTTGAAATAATTTAGGTCAGATTAATCATTGTCCAACATTTTTTCGTGGAAGGGGGTTACCCCGGACACCCTACTCCCTACCCCCACCCCTGTCCATTAATGGATATAGTAACCAGTGTTAGCTAATTCCCATTAAGAAGTCGAAGAGAACGATATCTGCTCCCAATAAAGCTGTAGTAAGGTTATGTACATATTGACTTCCTTTTAAAGCCATGTTTTATGGCTCTTTTGGGGGCTTTTTCTCACAGGTTGTCAAGTCAGAAGGTCATGGGCACTGTGTGTATGTGTATGTGTGTGAGTGTGTATATACATGCATACATACAGACAGCCTGTAATGTATATAAGAAACACACATACATGTACCACTGATAACCATCATGCATGGGAAAAGGGCTAGTTTAATTTCAAAAATAAGATTCTATTCTATACAGCTATGCATCTTTACACATTTCAAATTCTATCATGCTCTAACAAAACCACACTTAAGGGCTCCCGAATTGAAATGCTTTGGGGAAATTTCCAGCTATCTCAGGGATTTCATTGCTCACCGAAGTCGGTATTTGCAGTAATCCTGGCTAATCTTATTATTCTACACTTGTAATATTTGTATGACTGTAATTCTAAATGTATACCTCCAGTCGTAACATGTTGAGCAGCTCCATTAGCTAAAATCGCAAAGTGCTAACTTAAAACGCAAAATGTTTGGGGAGATTGTAAGTTTTAAAAGTCTGCAGTACAAAGCTGCAGTCTAACTGCCATTGTTTCGCGTGGCAGTTTTGTTACATCACGTGTGCTGTGCAGTCTATGCTCAGGTAGGTGACGGTTAAATAACAGTGGCAGATATCTCAATGCATGTGCGTGCACTCCATGTTCTGTCCATTACCATTATGACACTTATCTGCGTGTGGCACATAATTCAGTTATACAGTATGGGCTGTGGGAGTGTGCTGATGCTGGTATTTTCAGAGTAATTACCTTCTTAGGAAACTAAGGAAAGTGAAGAAAAAAAATAATAATATGAAAAGGACAAAAGGTAAGACAAATAATCTCTAAGGAAATATAAATTCTTTTTAATTACATTCATTTTTCGCAGAAGAATTTTTCCTAAGTAAACAAACCCATGTATATTTTAACTATACTTTCAGAAATGTGCATATTCACAGGGAACTACATATTACATCGGAATGGGTAAATTTCACGGAAATCGTAAAATTCTGTGACAACAGTGGAAAAAGTATAGCATTACTTATCACTTGTCACCTGAATCCTATTCAGACTGATGAAGTATTCTGCTGTGCTATAAGGTCCATGTTGACTCAAACTCATACACTCTAACACAATTATGAGACATGCTCTGGAGGATATGTCCAGAACTGGGAATTACACTTCAGATGCTAGGATTAGAATTAGCATAAGGTTCCTAAACTAAATTCTAATCCCCAAACTATGTTAAGAGCCTTACTTAGCACAGCAAAAACCCTGCCAGGCAATAATTTAGAAACAGGACATGATCCTGAATATAAAAAATCAGCAAGCCATGGGGACCTTAGGGTCCCCCTCTAGACTGCAAACCATTTCATGTAGAAATGCATTCATGGACAGAAAGGACATTTTACAATACTAGTAAAAAAGGAGAACCTAAATGAACAGGGTCGGTCCCAGTTGGATAGGTAAACTCCTACATTTTAATACTACATATTCATAAACAGTATTGTGATGCATTTGAATTATTGAATAATTCTCCTAACTTCATCTTGGTGTAAGGGCAGTGTTGTGTGACACACTGTCGGTGTTAAAAGCTCTAAAACCAGAAAAGCAGACAAGCCTGACTCTTTTGCATTGTGGTTAAGATGCTCTTTTGCATTGTGGTTAAGATGCTCTTTTGCATTGTGTTTAAGATGCTCCTTTGCGGTGCGCAGGGTCGCTGGTTTGCACCCAGCTTCCACATTGTTACATAGGCAAACTTCAGTCATTGTGATTGCTTGTGCTTTATGATACACTTTCTTTATTATTCATAAATCCATACATTGTACGGTTATTATTATTATTATTATTATTATTATTATTATTATTATTATTATTATTATTATTATTATTATTATTGTAGCCATGTTCGTGATTCAGTGATGACACATATCTGATTATTTCATTTTGGCCCGTTCCAACCCTTGTATCTTTTTTGTGTTCCCTGAAAAACGGACAAAATCAAAAATACATATCTGAAAGGACTGTGTTTTAAAATAAGTAGGCTTCCTTTAGATGAACTGTATTGGTTTTGTTGGTACAGTACTCTATGTTTAACAGAAGTAGTATTTTAATTCAGAACAATATGATTCTGAAAATATCACTTGCCAAAACTAAAGAGACGACACATTAACTGTAATACAGTACATACTTTTAAATCCGGTACGTATTGTAGCAGTATGTAAAATTTTCCATTAACGACCCAACAGCAAAATGAAATCTAAATGTTATCCATGCACAGAACTGTGTAAAACGTAAAAGGCAATGCAATTTAGCAAAACCAAAAGATTTAAAAAAAACATAGTTTCCAAAATTAAAACAGCATCCAAAGTCAGTATTCAAAATTGCAGAATATAGTGCTTGATAAGGCCCTAATGTCACAGTTCACTTGCAAATGAAAATGCACAAAAGCAACAAAAGATCACAGAGGAAGCGCTGTGTAACTGCACAATATAAGACAAACTGATGTGGCATTAGAGAGAATTTTAAAAAAAAAACACAGGCTGTGACGTATACGCAGATCAATTGTAAGACTGAAGAGATGGGCTTTGTATCAGAAAACAGGTGACAGAGTCAGAAATCGCGTGTGACGGGTAAGTGTATTTATTTGTTACATATATATAAAGGGGATTGATTTTATTCTTAATACAAAGATGGTAAAACGCGACTGACGTGTATCTGGGTAACGGATATCCGAGTGCTGACTGTATTATTAAAGCAGAGCTTTCACCTACATTTGCAGGCCACATGGCACTTAGACTATCACAGTAGTTAAAACTGATGATGAACTAAGATTGTTGTAGGACAAAAATACCCTATATATAATAAGAGTTGTGATGAATCTGTCAGAAGTGTAAGATTGTTAGTGGGAGTTATCATCTTGCAGGCAGGATTTCACCTGCTGTGCTTTATAATTTACTTCCACAGGATTTCCACTGCCTACCTACCTTCACAAGAGAGAAGCCCCAGTTCAGCAAGCCCCAGCCGCCAGCTGTTTTTTTTTTTGCCAGGTGGCGGTAGTGTTGAAAATGTTTCTGTGACATTAATAATTATGCCATGAACTTGAATATAAAACCAATTTGTAGCAATGAATGTTGTGGAACATTGTAAACTCGTTATGACCATATTAGTGTGAACATCAGCTAACGTTGAAGAACTAAATACCATGGATATAAGATAATACCAATATTGTTTATTATTATTTGAATGGTAACACTTTACATTAAGTGTCTCTAATTACTGTATATTTACATAGTAGTTACTTAGTAAATACATGTGTACTTACACATAATTACACTGTTATTATACATAGTTATAATGCACTTAATGTGTAAATCATTTTGTATGATATATGTAACTATACAATTGTATTAGAAAAGGGCTAGGGTTAGGTTTAGAGTTAGGGTTAGGGTTAGTGTTAGGGTTGGGATTAGGGTTAGGGTTAGTGTTAGGGATAGGGTTAGGATTAGGGATAGGGATAGAATTAGGGTTAGGGTTATATCGTGCAAGATGATTTTCACATGAAGTACTATGCATAAAAACATTGTAATTATGTGTAAGTACACAGATTTACTAAGTAACTACTATGTAAATACACAGTAATTAGAGACACAATGTAAAGTGTTACCATTTGATTATATTATCCTAATCTTAATTTA
The DNA here is from genome assembly GCA_030684275.1 of Acipenser oxyrinchus oxyrinchus. Taxonomy (NCBI): domain Eukaryota; kingdom Metazoa; phylum Chordata; class Actinopteri; order Acipenseriformes; family Acipenseridae; genus Acipenser; species Acipenser oxyrinchus. The sequence continues at coordinate 3,191,019 of CM060250.1, forward strand.
CAGTTATTACTGTGTAATAAAACAGAAAAAAACAGTAATTATGTCATGAATTACTCTTTAATTATGATTGTTGGCTGCTTAATATATAGAGTGACAAAAATGACAGTGGTACTAGTTTACTGTAATTCAGTTACAAGGGCTTCATAGTCAAGTTTACTGTCCAATCCTTAGCAGCATTAAATATTGAACAAGAACACATGCCAAAATCCATTCATCTTTAGTTTGCTGACTGCATTTAAGATTGTCTTTGTCACCCACAACACCAACAATCACCGCTCTACCATCATTCACTTGCTAAGTGATGTCATCTTTTTTTAAAGGACCAATGATTAGCCGGGATGTCTGTTGTTTTCGGTTCCCATCGATATTAGGGCCGGGTTATTGCTGTCAGCATGACTCCAGATGCAGAGTGAAGCTCAAGAGAATTACAGCACGATTAATTGCCTGAGTAAGACGGCATCATTTCAGCTCTTAACTTTTTACTTTAATATAACAGAAGAACCAGTTTGTTGTTTAGAAAAGAGAGAGAGATTAAAAACGAGATTAAGCCACAACCTGTACAGAGAATTAGTACTTATTGCAGAATGATCCTCGTACACATTATACAAGTTGTATTTGTTTGGTGTCAGCGTAGTCTGGAAGGACAGATGGTGTACATGACAGCAATATATCAATATCACCAACAAGCTTACATTTTTAATGAGACGCTAGTCATTACAACTGCGTTTTTATTTATGGTAGATTGTTATGATACAGGTGGAACAATTGGTGTGCTGTGGCTAACATTTGAGTTGGTTAATAGGTTGCTTCAAGTCATTATGGTCTTTTTTTTAAGTGTCCTAGACAGTGAACTCAACTAAGTAAGTTTCATGAGTTTGGATTGTTATACAGCTATGGCCAAAAGTCTTGCATCATCCTATATAATTAACACATTTTGCTTCATAAAGTCGAATTAAACCTGCTGAATAATGTTGAATTACATACCACTTTGTAGTTTTCCATATACAGTAGATGCCGGTTATTAACAACATCTCGGTTCCCAGCAAAAAGTTGTCATTAACCGAAAGTTGCCAATAAGCGAAAAGCCCCCATTTTCAAGTGTATTTATATGGAACAACAATATATACTGTAGTTGTACAAATATGGCACTGAAATACTGAATGTTACAGTGTTAAAAAATTTACGAGAAACACGAAATACCCAAACACAGAACTGTTTACTTCACACGTGTGTAAAACAAAAAAAAGGAGTAGGCTTAAATAATACTACACAACGATGTACTACAATTGGCTTACAATGAGTAAATCAAAAATATGTGTTGTACTTACAATAAATTCTAAAGAACACCATTTTAAAATAAGAAATTGTCCAACATTGTCTGCTTTTTACAATATACCACCTCCCGCTGTAAATCCATCTCAATCCATAAATCATGCAAGTGCGCTCTGTAGCACTGGCAACTAGTAATAAAGTTGTCAATAAGCGGCGTGCAGTTGCTAATATCAGAATCCCATTAACATTAATATCTATGGAATGGGACTGGTTCCTGGGAAAATGTTGTTAATAACCAAAAGTTGTCTTTATCAGGGTTGCTAATAACCGACATCTACTGTACTTAACAAAAAACTGACAAAAATTGAAAAATGTGACATTTCAAAATCTACTGTAGGCTAGTACTATTATGGCTTCTGGTAGACTTCTGCAATATCATTTTGTAGTTTCTTTGATTACATGATGTTAAATAAAAGGTCTAACTTATGTCCATATTGCTTTTTTTGTTTTAATTATGCCTGAATCCTAAAATTGTAAATTATTATTTTGTTTATTTAGCAGACGCCTTTATCCAAGGCGACTTACAGAGACTAGGGTGTGTGAACTATGCATCAGCTGCAGAGTCACTTACAATTACGTCTCACCCGAAAGACGGAGCACAAGGAGGTTAAGTGACTTGCTTAGGATCATACAATGAATCAGTGGCTGAGGTGGGATTTGAACCGGGGACCTTCTGGTTACAAGCCCTTTTCTTTAACCACTGGACCACACATCCTCCTAAATGATGCTAAACTTGTGGACATAACTGTAGGATTCAGATCTTCATAAGTAATACAGAAGACTTTCAATTCTTAGACACATTGTACTTGTACTGAACAGTATTGGTATCTGAGTCCAATTCCAGTCTGTTCCAAACACTAAAAAGCTATTGCAGCCGTAGGAGCATAACCATGCGAGGCAATGTGGTAGTCTAACCAGTAGAGGGGTTTACACAGCAAAGCTTCCAGGTGGAGTGTCTCTGGGCAGTAAATGCCCTACTCCCAGTCGATAGACATCCTGAACTACCACTGCACTTGTGAGACCGCTCTCACCATATCTATTCAGGGATACCAATATATTTAGTATAAAGAGGTATACAGGTAACAGATGCCACCTCCCAGATGATCCGCGTTTATTCCTCTGTCTCTTCCAACACAATAGTGGTGAATTAAAAGAAAACACTGGCTTGCAACATTAAATTGCACCTATTTGATTTAAACACGCATAAAATATTACACGATCAAGACAGGTTCTTTATGACCATTGCACCAGCCTCAATATGAAGTCAAAAGAAATCAGCATGGTTTTGCATAAGGCTGTGATGGCAGAGATTAATTACGCAGTGAAAGAAGTCATTTCTGAGCCAGCGTGCATCACCCAGAAAGAGTCATTAAAAACCTATAGACAGATGGATTGCACGGTCATGAAGAGCAGGCGTTTGTCTCTCAACACTAGCAGCATACTGCAGGAAGTAAAAGGTGTATTAAGAATGTCAGAGAGACAAGGGCTCTGAATCTGGTGGCACTCAAATACGTGTTACACATTGGGATGCACACTAATATAATTGATAACTGATAGAATTGTGGAGAGGTGGGGATGAATTGTGTAACCTGCAGACATGTCGGCGGACACCCATTCTTTGTGAACATGTGACATGTCACTCAATTGCTGGTCTTGAATGTCTTTCAAGGTTTCCCTGGCTGACCCAGAACTAAGGTGACATTATTCCACTTCCTCTGCTGAATGCCTTCATTGGCCAATGATTCAGTGTCCTCCTTTTTCTTGAAATAATATCCATACTTGGATGAAGAAATAAGATGATTGTTTCATTGCACACTCTTCTTCTAGATACTCATTTGAGTTAATCTTGAGATGGTGTGAATCTACACCAGATTTCACTCTTAAGGCCTTTGTCTGCAATAGACTATCGACTATCGGGCAGTGACAAATCTATCTGAGGACAGAGCCAGCAAAACACCCTTTTAAAGTGATTGCAGTGACAAATCTATCTGAGGACAGAGCCAACACAACATCCCTTTAAAGTGATTGCAGTGACAAATCTATCTGAGGACAGAGCCAGCACAACATCCCTTTAAAGTGATTGCAGTGACAAATCCCAGAAGACACTGCTATGGGGACATGACCCAGGAAGTGCAAGTATAACATATCTCTTGTGAAAAAGGCAAAGAAAATGGAAACTTCCTTTACATTTAAATAGTAACAGATATCTGGTTTTAAAATGAAAATACTTGTTTGCTATAACACATATTTCTTGTAAAACTGTACATTTGAGACTTGCGGATCTGATGGAAGAGCAAAATAGGTAAGAGAACCATTTATAATGGGTGTTTGATATTAGAAAGTTCCAGAATTTGAATGTAATAGGTTTTGGAAACAAGCTAAACTCTGCTAGGCAAACAGAGGCATATGGTTACATTTTAAAGTAATGTTTTGTATAAGTCAGTACATTTAAGTTCATGCCTTCTAGAATTTTCTAAGAAACTCTACTTAGGGTGACCATATAGCTCCATGTTCACCGGGACAGTTTGAGACATCAGGCTTTTCAAACCACATATGGTCACCCAACAGTGTTTAGTAGTGAATGAGCACCAGAGTCTGTGCAGAGCTGCAGTTCAGTGGAAGTTCAGTCTAAGGCCCTGTCCACACTATATAACCAATCTCGAGAACCGTACTCAAAAAAAATGTAATTAATCCAGCTCAAAGCATCCACACCGAAGTACTGTTTCATATTTAGTCGGGCTTAATGCGTACAAACACAATTAAAATAGTCCAGTTACAGTTCATAGCAGCGCAATGGACTGTGGGGCTTAATATGACATCATCCCACCATGCACTGCATTTTATGTTTACAACCTGGCAAATATGGAGCCCGTAACCATGGAAGAAACAACGCTTCTTAGCATGAACGTTATGGCTTTATTTCTTAAAAACACAAGGTATGTTTTAATGTGTGCATTTCCTTTGAAATTCTCCTTGACTGTCGCTCCAGATATCAATGTGCCTTGATTTCAGCAGTTGATCATGTCGCTCCATGATCCACCATTTTACAACAAGCCTCAGAAATTGCATACGGTACATGAGTATTGATAGTCGTTCTCAGCTCCTTCAGGCTCCTGTTCTGAGTACTGTATTTGTAATGTCCACGCGCCAAAACATATCAGAAAACATTTTGGGATATTGGCCATACTTTTGACAAACCGCACTACCTGATGCAATCTAATTTAGAACCGGACTAGAGACTACCCCCCTGAGGTGATCTCGAGTACGGTATTAAACGCTGCGTAGTGTAGACGCTAATCGTATTTAGCACTTGGGAGCCAGTTTAAAAGCAACTAATACAGTTTAAAGGCGGCATAGTGTGGACTTAGTTAAATAAAGCAGCAGTGCAAGAAGCAAAGGACAGCAAGATCCAGTGAAGGGACTCAGGCTGCTGAAGAAGAGCACAGTACATCTGTGAAGACTGGGAATTCTAAGTACTCTCAGACTTAAAATCCCAGATGCCTATTTGTGTTTCTGTATTTTAATAAAGATAATAAATGTATTTATTTTATTTTACTTCAAAGTCATGTCTGACCTGTCTCTTTGGAAATCACCTCCAAATCTTACAAATGCTAAACATCAGCATGACAGCATTTAGTGTGCAGACACTTTTAAGATGATTAGTTGGTGACGTACCTCAATATTTAGTGTACTAAATATCTGGGATTGACGGAATTGGACAGAGAATTGAGAAAGCAATTTGTTAGATTAAAGCTACTTCCCTGTGTAACCTGCATGATTTAGAAGGCTGGAGAGCGGCTGGAGAGCTGGGTCCTGCGGGACATCACATTCTGACAAGCTACTGAGCAAGACTTTCTAATTATAGTTTGCACGCAGACACAAGAAGGTCAACATCTTATTAAAAGTAAAGATTAAAATTCCCTCTGCGTATTAAAACTCCCTTTCTCACAGACTTACATTTATTTGTTAGCTTCCACAGTTCAATGCATTTCAAACAAGAAAATATTACAAAAAGTACGTGCAGTGCAGTCAAGACAAGAGCACTATGGTGGAGAAAATATACTTAGTACAGCACCATGTGTAGTTTGGATTCATATACTGTAACATTTCTGAAATAGAGATTTCTTGTAGGAATACTGATCTCATTGCCCCTTCTTTATTTCACAAGTTCATAATTTGGTTACTTTACTGTTAGGCCATATTGACAGAAGATTGCACCTGTGATATACTTTCCATGGCAGATCCTTCATACATTCACTTCTCTCATTATTTCCCCATTTTAGTATGTGTAAGTTCAGTCTGGACAATGTATTAAAAAACAAACTGTACAGATGATGAGACATTTGACACCTTCATGACAAACAGCATCTTACTTGCTTTGCTTGCAATTCGGCTTTGCCTTTTGAGGCCTTCAGAGCTTCCTGAAAGCTTTTGCATTTGATAGTGAATGCTGAGATATAGAAACGAGGTAAAGTCAAAGCAGGGAACAGACAGCATGGACAGATAGGTTTACATTCACCTGGCCTTAATATTATTGGTAGCAACCAATGGAAAAAAGGATTGTGTGAGTACCCAGCCTTACAGTACATCAGTGCCTGGATGACTGTGTCATAGTTTTACAAAATCATTCAAACTATGGTTTGTTCTGTGGTTTCACACACCTAGATTAGCACTAATCTTGAACTGCCTAATGTAATGTAAAATAATCCAACGTTAGTGCTGATCAGACTCTGAGCCCAGACGTACATGTTTGTATGCATTTAAATTAAACAGGTGACTAATACTTGGGTTTTATTCCTTTTCCCTACATTACTTATCCTGTCTGCTGCTTTCGGATACACAAAGAATGACTGGACAGGTGATCCTGAACCTTTATAATGGACGAAGATATCCCACAAGGCAACAGGGTTCCAATGTCAGGTTAGCCGGATAGGATTGGGTCAGTTTATGATATGGCTGTGGTCGTCTTTTATTTTGACCCATATAATCCTGATTTCCTCCGATTACAGCAGAACTGGATCAGGGAAGAATTCCACAATGACGGTAAACCCTATTAGCATTATGGAAAAATGTTAAGCTGTTTTTTTTTTGTTTTTTTTTTAACATAATCCTATGTTCTAACACAATTAGAAGTGCTACAGCATTCAAAACTAGCACATAAAGAAACTACACATTTTAATTGTTCACACTTATTTTCTCAAAGTAAGGATTTTTAGAGACATTTTTTTTTTCTATGTGAAATGTCTATTGGAATCTTTCAATTCAACTACTTCCTTAATTTCTATTTCCAAGATAAAAAACAAACATCACTGTGTTTTAAACACTTGTCAAGCCTATACACTATATTTGTTTTATTTGCAGTCATCGTTTTTTATTAGTAATTTAAAAGTTTAGAATATCTATCAGAAAGCATTCATTAGTGATACAGTGAGTGGTTGTGAACAAATGCATGTTAAATATATCCCATGTTCTTCTAGCACTTCACAAGCTGTCAATATACTGGAAGCAGTCTGCACCTTTCACAATTCGGTGATAAACTATTCCAGTAGAACAATACTACTGCACTTACACATACCAAAAAAAACCAATTACGTCTCCCTTTTATTTATGCTTCTCTGGTTATCGCTTTACTATTGAAATCACATCCTGCACTATCGTAAGAGGTCAAACTAGCAATAGAATAAATAGATATGCTTACATTTAGGCTTCCAGATACTATAAATCTATAATTACCAGATGTAGTTCAGTTTATTATTGTGTTAAATGTACAGCACAATTATGAATGTACTCATGTGTTCTTAACTAAATTAAGAATGTAATGGGCAGTGTTGTGTGATGCACTGTTGATGTTAAAAGCCTCTATCACCACACCTGCAGATGAACCTGGCTGTTTTCCATAGTTAAGATGCTTGTTGGCTGTATGCGTGGTTGCTCTTTTACAGCCAGCTCCTGCCCTATTACACATACTCCAAATAGCAATATTTTTGCAGGATTATCCTTACAATTAACCGTTTTCCACTCATACTGAAAAGTAGGGGTGTATTTAGAACTATTTTTGCAGCTGTTCAAAAGATACACCAGCATTACTTGTAACTAATAATTCTGAAACAATCAATAAGTGAAGCTGAAAAAGCAATGCAAGGAGCAGCATGTTGTTTGTGGAGCTCAAATTGCCACCGTGTCAGACAGGGTTATGAAAATAAACTTTTTCTCTGTTGGACAGGGAGTGCTTTAGACATCTCTTTCAGAGGACAGAAAGCTTGCAGACAGACAGATCACTGGACCAGTTAAGCTGCTGCTGGCAGACATGAGCTGCCATAGAATTCAGGATGCAAAGAAACCATTTCAGTCAACAGGAAATACCTTCCTCAACAGCCCATCTGCACCTTGCTGCTTAATTTATCCGCTGGCGTGCCTCAGAATAATTAAAGCCAAAGGTGAAAAGTAGTTGATCACATGAATGGGGTAACACGCCACCGTTGTTATTATCACTGAATTTTACCTCGTTTTTTGTCCTATGAAGTTTTCACACACAAAGGGCTCTGTTAATCTCGTGATAGTTAATTGCTAGGTTCAGAAAAAATTACCATATATGTACCAGAGGTAAACATGCTGCATGTTTCTGTGTGCTTCACATGTGGTTTTTAAACTTAGGTCAGCTTGCATACATCTGCTCTTGAAAGGCATCTGTGCTGCAATAAAGTATTAATTATACCTTCCTGGGCTGGTGTAAAATTGCATGAACTATCAGTGCAGAAGAAGCGTTTTCAGTTTTGTTCTATTTTTGATGGATTTTGGGGGGTTGTTTGAGTTTCATGATCAGACGTGTAGTAAAGCAGAGCTAGCAGGTGGTAACAACAGCGATAACTCTCTTAGATCCAGTAATGTTTACGGTTTGTACAAATTAATGCAACATGAAATGTATTTAGCTCCCGTGGTACATAAATAAATACAAATTTAAAAAAATGATCATTGTACTTTTTTTATAGATACTGCATTTGTGTACTTATTAACCCCCAAATATTTATTTCAGATTATAAATAATACATTTCAATGGAATATCATATTAATAACACTGATTCCTTAAAAAAGAAAAACTTTCTAAAATTAATTTAAAAAAGACCAGTATTTAAAATGCCGTGCTATCAGCAATATGCTTCGCCCACCCTTTGTTTTACTCAATTAGTAAAACAAAAAAAGGATCAATCAATGGCTGTCACTCTGTGTTGTGTGTATGTTTAATCTTGGGTCTGTTTTAAATCTAAAATAAATCATCTCTGTTGCTATGCACCTTTGGGTTATAATTCACAATTCTAGATGACTATATATAAATGAAGGAAAGTGATAATGTTGGACTGTTATTTTCCAGCTGTATTTGGCTAGTCTGGTTTGCACCAGGTTTTGCATTATGCCTAGAAGGACCTCCTACAGATGAGAGGGTCTTCACTGTTGTTCTCCTTGATATTTAGCAAACCCTTTAGGACTGTCCTGCTGTCACTACCAACTGCCTCATTATTACGCACTCTTCTTCTGAATATCCAGCCCAGCTCACAGCAGCAATGCTACACCTGATGTGCTATTCTCTTGCAGTGATACCTTCTTGTAGCTGTGCCAGGTTGTCACTCGATACATGCAGTAAAGAAACAGTTTAAGGCTCCTTGACTAACAGCTTCCTCTGTCAAATATGTCACAGGAGTTATGATCATTTTTTTTTTTTTATCTCTCTCCTTTGTTGACAGCCTTCCCTGTACTTGAGAGGAGAAGGAGTGGTTGATCCAACCTATCGAACTGTACAGGTGAGAGTTTCGCGATCAGGTACAGCTGTTAGTAAGCCAAGTCCCAGCGTTGAGTGGAAGACTCTTTCATCAGAACCACGGCTGGGCTTTGACAATACCAATAATTTTGATTGAGGCCCAAGGAATGTGCTAGCTTAACTATCCAACTGTTGTTGCTTGTGTGATAACGTCAATCCTTACCACTGCCATTCCTTGATATTTTTCAAATGTATCATATGTTACATTCAGTGAACTCCTCCCACCCCACCCCCCAAAAACCCTTCACATTTCTTGGCAAGATCTCTTATCTGATGACACCCAGGGGTAGGTTTACTAAAGAGTTGTCTCAATAGTCGCAAACCAGTTGCAAACCAGTTGGAAGTCCCGAGTGGCGTAATGCTGTTTGCGATTTTTTAGGGAATGCTTTGTGGCTGCAGTTTCTGTTTGCAGTTCAAGCATAGACGAATATGTAACGTTTTAGAACTCAGTAGTTGCAGTAATACAATCCCACAAGGTACATGGATTGCCCATGGTGACAGCATATTTAAATGACACTCCAAATCAGCATTAGTGTATTTTACAGTCTAAAACAAAAAAAAAGAAACAACTTAACATTTACAAGCACCTAAATGAAAAGACTGGTTTCTGGTATGTTAACTTTATAAGGGTATGAATACATTAATGATATGGAGTAAATAGCTTATGAGAATCATTACAAAAATAACTACTGAAGTGTTTCTAAATAGAATTCAGTGGAAAATCTGGACCATGAAATCTACCTGACAACTAAATATTATAATGTTTGTCCAGGCAGTATCTTGATGATATGATCCCCAAAGCCAAAATGATTGATGGTCATTTTTAGTGGTTTTGTCTGCTTTATTACTATTATTATTATTTGTTTATTTAGCAGACATCTTTATCCAAGGTGACTTACAGAGACTAGGGTGTGTGAGCTATGCATCAGCTGCAGAGTCACTTACAATTACGTCTCACCCGAAAGACAGAGCACAAGTTAAGTGACTTGCTCAGGGTCACACAATGAGTCAGTGGCTGAGATGGGATTTGAATCAAGGACTTTCTGGTTACAAGCCCTTTTCTTTAACCACTGGACCACACAGCCTATTATTTTTTTTGTTGTGTTTTTCTGTTGCTTTTTACTATTCTTTTTATTTTGTTATATTTAAAATTCTCGTCATTTTATTTCATCGTGGAAGTTACTTTTATTTTGTTGGTAGTTACGCAGACATACAGTATATCACAATTTTGTTTTCCAAAAACAGCCCTTTCCAGAAAACCTGTAATGGCACAGAATTTCTTCTCTATTGATATTTATAAGCAGTTGGATAAGTGTTAATATAAACTGAAAAGGTGCACTAAACCCCATACACTTCATCATCTTTTTTTTCAGAGAAGAGTAAAACCACAGCTCGGACATGTCAAAACAAGCCATTAAAACTGGCTTTTGATGTGTTCTTTTTAAGGAGATTCCTAGTATCTTCCAATCTAGTATTAACAAAATGAGCCGTGGTTTATATATTTTCAGATAAACCACAGGTCTCACCTTGTCAGACCGTAAGTGTATTTTAAGTATTTGCATTCAAAAAAACCCTTGCCAACTTCTGACAGAAAAAAAGTGAAGGACATAGAACTATTTGTCATCAACTGGCAAACTGTAGACTTAGATTCAAGCTGAAATAGCTGCTGTTAGGGCCTGCTACATTTCTTTTGGGAGAAGTCATTAGCAGCCGTTTGCCATATAAATGAAATAAGGTCTTGTGATCTCATTCCATGTCCTAATGAGCACAGTCCACACCACCAGAGATGGTGACAGCTCTCACCTAATTCAAAGTGGTATAAAAACACATTCATTCAAGTGATGTAGAAAAGGCAGGTCTTTTTTTAAAGACAGTTTTGAAGTTGTTATTAACTAGCACACTTTAAAGATTCAAACAAAAACACAACACATAAATGGAATATACTGTACATATATTATTTTATTATTTCCCTGCTCTTACCATAGGTGTCTGTGCAGTTCCAGCCACTTCCTGGAATTTGTAAATTAAGCAAAGTTGGGGTTCTGGCAGGGAACTCAATTTAACCTTAGACCAAATCACACAAACATCAAGCATATTTTAGGCACTTCCAATACCAGATCAGATCCTCAGTTGAATAGAAAGTATCTTATTTGTCCTTTGATAAACTATACATCCAATGATTGGCAAGGAAAGGATTTATATCTTACCTCAATCCATTACGTCCCTGCAGTGCGCCAGTTTGCCTCCTCTTTCTCAGCCTCCACCTGCTTTTTTAGGTGTCGTTTAATGAGCAGGGCAGCTATTTCCTACGGTCAGCCTCTCCACTTATCTGCAAGCTAATTTATGGGCAGGGATACCTCTAAAGGTGAGGCCAAAGGTCATATAATGTAGTGTAAGATATGTTAAATGTAGTAGTATTGTCTAAGTTTAAGAAATACTCTATCGCGTGGGGCCAGATCTGGGAGTGGCTGTGCTGCCTGATGGGGTTATCGAGCCATCGTGGGCTGGTCTCCTGCCTGCGGGTCATTTGGCCCGCCGTCAAATTTAATTGCTGACCACTGGTTTAGACCGTGGGTCTTGGTGTTCTGCCCCCGGCAGAAGAAGGGGCTCTACCCGAAACTTTGTAGCCCCTGAGAGGGCCCGTGCATTGTTAGGCTCCGGATGAGGGACTGGGTGGTTAACCTCCACCAGGCCTGCCTGGCCCCCTACTGTCCTGGGATGGACGGACCTCACAGGACCAGGGGAGGCTGTCCCGGGACTCTGGAATATGTTTCCCCCGCACCGTTGTCAGAGCCGCGCCGTGAGGTCCAAGACTCTTGGACTTTATACAGACCATGGACAGTAGGCCGGCTGGGCATTCTGCCCTAAGGAGGGCAGTGTAGCAAACATGGCCGACCTGGACCTGCTGCCCGCTGCCGACAGCTGTGGGACACTGCAGCCTGGCAAGCTTCTCCCGGAGGAGACCCTGGAGGTAGAGGCGGGTTTTTTTAAATAGGTGCTGGGACTACAGGGTTTTGGGAAAATGTAAATGATCACTGTATTCATATTCGAAATTGTTATTTGTTGATTTATTTGATTGTTCTGTTCGTTATAGTGCTTAGTTCAAGTGGTTAATAATGTCATTCTATTGTTATTGTGCAGTGGGTGGGTATCATCCTGGGAGCCAGTGTATCGCTCCTGGGCTGTCTGGGGCTGAGTGAGTGGAGAGTGTGGATAACTACTCGGCTAGCTGGTGGTTCATCTGTTTTAATAGAGTTTGAACTAATTCCGGTGTTGGCTGTCTCTCTCAGGTAAATCCTAACAACAGTGCTTGTAAGCGCTACAATATAAATGGATCGCCAGGAACTAAGAAAAGTGATGGAATGTATGTACAGTATGTGCTGGCTGCAATAGAAGGTTTAAAATCAGCCACAACCAGACAGTTCCAGATTAAATCCTTGTAAACAACAAGTTATACAATTCTAGAATAGCTCTATGTAGCTTGAATTCACATGCTTTTAAAGGCTTTTTATGCATCTTTTGTCTGAAACTAACCACCTCAGTAATTGCCTGTAATTATTTCTAAGAATTGTTTGTTTCAGCATTTTAATACCATTTTATTATTTTAAAGGCAGATTAGTGCTTACGGAAGGTGAGAATTAAAGGATAGAAGACTAAAGCCCTCTGGTTTATGATAGCATGAATAGGTACATTTTTAATATGGGCTTCCTCAGAAGGGCATGCTTCTTATCTGGTCTACAGGAGGATTGGCAGAGGAATTGGAAGGTTGCTCTTTCACTGAATGTTAGTCAGCTGTGTCCTAAATCCAATACTTTTATGTAAGTGTTATTATGCATCACTGAAAACTCCCCAACTTATCCCATAAGATCTGCACACCTACAAGTAGTTGCCAGAGCAGAATGGCTTTATTTACTTTGATGTAAAAGGGATTGTATCATAGGGTTTAGAGATGAAAGGCCAGTAAATTAAAGACATGCATTTATTGTACATGTATATGCAAGCTGCTTAGCTGCCATAACACATGAGTTTGTTTCAGTCAGGAAACATATACATGTTAGATTATTTATTAATGCTTAGACTATTAATGCTACACTACTACACAATACATATTTTTACACTACATTCTCTGCCTGACTGTAGAGAAGCCATGGGCAGGGGCAGCAGGATAGCTGCCCTCCCCCATTACACAAAGCCAAACAGCAGGTGCACAGCAGGGATGTAATGGATTGAGGTAAGATATAAATCCCTTCCTTGCCGATCATTGAACATATCGTTTATCGAAAGACAAATAAGATATTGTCGATTTGATCTGGTATTGGAATGGCATGAACTATGCTTGGTGTTTATGTGATTTGATCGAAGGTTAAAGTGAGTTCCCTGCCTGAAGCACCGCTTTGCTTAATACCTAATGTCTTCTTCGCATTGAATATGCAGACAGGCCTCGACTCCTGTGTGTCAAATATTATTATTATTTATTATTATTTGTTTATTTAGCAAACGCCTTTATCCAAGGTGACTTACAGAGACTAGGGTGTGTGAGCTATGCATCAGCTGCAGAGTCACTTACAACTACATCTCACTCGAAAGACGGAGCACAAGGAGGTTAAGTGACTTGCTCAGGGTCACACAATGAGTCAGTGGCTGAGGTGGGATTTGAACTGGGGACCTCCTGGTAACAAGCCCTTTTCTGTAACCACTGGACCACACAGCCTCCAAATAGGTTGGATACCTGGAATAAAACCGGAATAAAAGTGACTCAAAGGCACAGCTCTTGCTCTAAAGAGCCTGCCTCAGCTTTGTCAGTCTGTATGTATTCTGTCACTCAAATCAAACACTGGAGTGACAGATTATGCACTTGGATCTCAATGGCTTGTAATCATTTTTTATTCCCTGGCTGAATGCTTTTCACTTGCCTTTTTTTTTTTCAATAACCCAACATCTTGAAAATCTCTTCCACAAGTTGTATTCGCGTCATGTTGAGAATCTAAAAAAGCTTTCAGTGATGAAGTATGACTGCCTTTGCTATGAATCTATAGTGGGCTGATCATGCATTATTACAGAAAATTATATACTATAGTAACAGGCACCTGGGCAGACAACACTTCTCTCTGATTTTAGTCAGACGCCACCACCATCCCTTTCAGAAAAATGTGCTTGACGTTATATTATGGATCACTCGACTGAAATCAGTTTCCATTCATATGAGAACATCCTCTTTATATGAATTTCTTTTTTGACGAATGACACAAGTTTTACAGAAGGGTTAAGACATTTACAGACTGCTAGTAAAGGCATTGGGCATTAATCCTTCACAACTAATCAACTAATCTTGAGGGATGTATGGTGACAGCAAAAATCAGAGAGGTTCTATATATAGCGATTGCATCTCTGTGGGTAGGACAAAGAAGATAAGGCTACAGGTACAAGATATTACAAGAAGTTAAAGAGTCTTGAGCCAGTCGATAGACTCCAGATCTGCAGGTGGATAGACCCAGTGGCGGTGCTAGCTAATTGGGGGCTCTAAGTGGAAATATTTCTTGCCCCCCCCCCCTTAAGTTGTAATTGATTGCTATTGTTCCAACTCTGATTCTTAATTAAGTTGATAAACCTTAAATTGTTAATTAATTTAACTAATATAGTAACAGGGTGATTTTCAAAGCTTTTTGCTCCAGAGAAAAATTTGCTTGTGATTTTCTGAAATTGTAAAAGTTTAAAGGTGTAAATCTAGCAAGAGACAACATAGGTATGGAAAAGAGAAATTAAATGAATTTTTTTTTTCACTTAAAAAGTACTTGGAAAATAAGCTGAAATTTAGTTGCGATTAGAAAAAGTGGAGCACATTTTGCACTGGAGCAAAAAGCTTTGAAAGTTCTCTACTTCATAACACCATTCTGGGTACATTCTTGTATACAGAGCACAACACTTGCAACTGATTTGTTGTACTACTAAATCAGACATATGGAAACTCAGCTGAATAAATATTGTATTCCTTGCTTTTAACAGCAGAGGATTTCTATTTAAAGACAAGTTTAAAAGATAAGTCTAAGCTTCCTGTATTCGGCTTGCTTACATTTGCAACATGACTAGATAGGCTATATAATAGGCTGAATACATCGCGTTCAGTTGTTCAGTTGATTAATAACTACGTTCTGATCTTGTCAATAATTTTTTGTTTTAAATTGGTATGAAATTAATGTCAAAATATGGGGGGATGCAACATACATGCACGTGTGTAGAGGTGCTGTGTTAATTTAGTTTGAGTTAGTTTATAAATGTGTGTCTGTTACTTTATTATTATAGTTTATTAACATACACTATTGCTTTTCTCTTATTCAGTTAATTTCATATGTTGATGCAGATGCGTCATGACAAGTAATACATATTTATTGATTGATTCATATTGTGTCTGGTGGCTAACTCCGTCTTAGAGAACACTTTAGCTATAAGAACACTTTGCGTGTTCTCTTTAAATCTAAAAAAATATGTACATATGGTAAATGGCAAAAAAGGTTAACAACACTAAATTGAAAAAGAAAAAAACATTAAACATTTTACCCAGGGAAAGTTTGTCTTGAAATGCTTCTAAACAGTGAAGTTTGCATGTTTTAGTTTTTTTTAAAAACATCCCAACCAGGACACACTTGGCCACAGTAGACTCAGCAATCATTGCACAAATTACACAACACCAAGTTCTCTTATCAGCTACCTTGTTTTTTTCTGTTGTTTTTTTTACTTACTCTACTAGATTGATGCATTTAAATGTCAGGTTCATGTATTAAGACTTTTACAAAAAATGTAAATAATACCTCAAGATGCGAAGAAGTTTAGTCTATGCCTTGAGAGTCTCTTGGCAGCCATTTCTGTTTTTGTTTTTGTAACCAATAGAAGATTGGTCTTTTCCACAGCTAGCCAATCAGAATTGATAGGGATGGGACGTAAACACACTCAGCTATCTCTTTTATTTATCTAAAATAAAGAAATAAAATAAAGTCTGAAATGTCGAAAGTGTGGATTGATGTTTGTTTTCTGACTGGTTGATTAGAACTGATGTGAACCGGTCTGAATCTGTGCCTGTTTTTAAATAAGTACAATACTAAAAAATTCAAAGTTCTGGTTAAAACAATAAATTAAAAAATCCCAGGGGCCAACTTGAACTGTTTGGGGTCCTGAGCAATTGTTTAGTCTGCTTATGGCAAGACTCCAGGGAGTCCAGCACAGAAAGAGCAGCTCTGGATCTGCAGTGTTCAGCTTGGATACACCTCCAGGGAGTCCAGCACAGAAAGAGCAGCTCTGGATCTGCAGTGTTCAGCTTGGATACACCTCCAGGGAGTCCAGCACGAAAGAGCAGCTCTGGATCTGCAGTGTTCAGCTTGGATACACCTCCAGGGAGTCCAGCATGAAAGAGCAGCTCTGGATCTGCAGTGTTCAGCTTGGATACACCTCCAGGGAGTCCAGCATGAAAGAGCAGCTCTGGATCTGCAGTGTTCAGCTTGGATACACCACCAGGGAGTCCAACACGAAAGAGCAGCTCTGGATCTGCAGTGTTCAGCTTGGATACACCTCCAGGGAGTCCAGCACAGAAAGAGCAGCTCTGGATCTGCAGTGTTCAGCTTGGATACACCTCCAGGGAGTCCAGCATGAAAGAGCAGCTCTGGATCTGCAGTGTTCAGCTTGGATACACCACCAGGGAGTCCAGCACGAAAGAGCAGCTCTGGATCTGCAGTGTTCAGCTTGGATACACCTCCAGGGAGTCCAGCACAGAAAGAGCAGCTCTGGATCTGCAGTGTTCAGCTTGGATACACCACCAGGGAGTCCAGCACGAAAGAGCAGCTCTGGATCTGCAGTGTTCAGCTTGGATACACCTTCAGGGAGTCCAGCACAGAAAGAGCAGCTCTGGATCTGCAGTGTTCAGCTTGGATACACCTCCAGGGAGTCCAGCACAGAAAGAGCAGCTCTGGATCTGCAGTGTTCAGCTTGGATACACCTCCAGGGAGTCCGGCACAGAAAGAGCAGCTCTGGATCTGCAGTGTTCAGCTTGGATACACCTCCAGGGAGTCCAGCACAGAAAGAGCAGCTCTGGATCTGCAGTGTTCAGCTTGGATACACCTCCAGGGAGTCCAGCACAGAAAGAGCAGCTCTGGATCTGCAGTGTTCAGCTTGGATACACCACCAGGGAGTCCAGCACGAAAGAGCAGCTCTGGATCTGCAGTGTTCAGCTTGGATACACCTCCAGGGAGTCCAGCACAGAAAGAGCAGCTCTGGATCTGCAGTGTTCAGCTTGGATACACATCCAGGGAGTCCAGCACAGAAAGAGCAGCTCTGGATCTGCAATGTTCAGCTTGGATACATGGGAGTCCAGCATGGAAAGAGCAGCCACCCAGCAGGTGTGCAGCATCCTCCAAAGCCAGGTCGTCATTTGTCTGGTCTGTTTATTATATGGGAGTTTCTAGCAGTGGTAGATGCTTTCTCCCATTCAGTCTGCCATAGGAAGCTGCTGACGTTCTGAGCAGGATGGAAAAAGTGCAGTATAGTCCAGACATGTTTTCTACTTCGCAGTCGAAGACGTGGTGCACCCCAAATATCCCTAATTAAATCAGGAAATATATATTTATATATTATAGCCCAAACGTAGATCAAATAAAATAAAATGCTGTACATTTAAACACCGGTGCAAGGTCAATGATATACCTGGCCTACCCTGTCTAAAAGAATATGAAAACCTTTTACCCAATGGAGCGGTCTGTTTATAAAATTACACTGTTCTTTGAAAACTGGAAAATAAACTTTCTACTAAGCTACTAACCTTCTACTAAACTGCTGGAAGGGTGAAACGATTTGTGAAAACCTTATCAAGATCTCCTTCTTTGCTTTTGTTTGCTAGTGGCCAGAGACACTTGTGCTCAGTCAGTTCAGAATAAGTTTTCTTTGCTGTGATTTTCAGTGGGTCTGAATAAAAAGCCATATAGATAGTATAGGTAAAGAGTTGATCTCAGTCTGCAAAATCAAATGATATTGAAATATTGGAACAGAAACTTTTGATGTAATAATTTACAATACATTGTAACAGCTGTCATTTGTAATTCAGACAGATTCAGTTTTTGTCCGTGGGTCATTTACATTCAGTCAGTAAACTCATGCTATAGATTATTTATTAAAACTACTACATTCCCCATATTTTATACTACATTATTTGTCCTCTGTAGTCCAGTGGTTAAAGAAAAGGGCTTGTAACCAGGAGGTCCCCGTTTCAAATCCCACCTCAGCCATTGACTCATTGTGAGACCCTGAGCAAGTCACTTAACCTCCTTGTGCTCCGTCTTTCGGGTGAAACGTAATTGTAAGTGACTCTGCAGCTGATGCATAGTTCACACACCCTGCTAAATAAACAAATAATAATAATAATTGGCATTTTCAGGTACCCCTGCCTATAAATTAGTTAGAAGATAAGTGCAGAGGCTGACCGTTGGGAAGCCATGGGTAGGGCCCTCTCCCTTTAGATGAAGCAAAAAAGCAGATGGAGGCTGGAGAGGAGGAGGTGAACTCTGACGCAGAGTGGGGATGTAATGGATTGAGGTAAGATATCAATCCCTTCCTTACTGATCATTGGATGTATTGTTTATCAAAGGACAAAAGAAATACTAGCTATTCGACTGACGATTTGATCTGGTAATGGAAGTGCCTAAAATATACTTGATGTTTATGTGATTTGATCTAAGGTTAAAGTGAGTTCCCTTCTAGAATTACTGCTTTGCTTAATTTAAATATAGCTCTTGAGCTTTTTTATAATTGTCTGATTGTGTTCCCTCACACAACAGCTCAGGAGAACAGAAGGTCGGTGGGCATCCTCTGATCCCAAGACAATATCAAGGAGTGCTACTGGGCTACTGGGCTATTGAACAGTAGGGTCTGCTGTAGTGTAGTGAGGAGAAACCCTACTGATTGTGTCTCCCTAATCTACAGAATCCCCAGCAGAGATCAGCAACTTTGCACAGCTAAGTCGAGAACCTGTGCTCCCCTCTTTAAGAGTCATCCCGCCACCACCTGGCTGTGCTTTTAGCAGGTGAGCCACTCAGGGATCACCTTCTTTATCTTTTCTACAGGTATAAATCACCTGCTGTCCAAAAAAGAAAGTGCTTTATAGTAGATCTGTCTTGAACTGTAAACTGGGTTTAAGACTGATCATTGTATTAGCCGACATATGATAAACAGACATGGCACTTTTCCAAGGCCTGTGAAGCTCCACTTCAAAGTTAAGTATGAAACATTCATAACCCTGAAGTTGAATATTTTGATGTCAATTTGTGATAACTTTCTAATCAGTTTGATTGCCAGCTTTTCTGTTCGTGTTTAAGGAGGTGTTACATTGTTTTGGTTAATTTACATCAGGAAACTTTTGTTACCCAGCATTTCCAAATACCTCTCTTAACTTTCAAGCAGAGGTTAAGAAATTCGATTTTTTTCGGAGGTTTTTCAGAGGCAGCGCTGTAAACGTCTTTTGATAGATATTGTGGCTATCTTTCAATCAGAGCTGCTCTTTGCAATCACTGTTGCATTGTTCAGGTCATGTTGTGGAAAATGCTTTTGACAGGACCAATGATGAATCACCTGTGCTTAGGCAAGAAAGAAGCTGAGATCCGATCGGCTTTTTCATCAGGAAAAAACAACATTCAATTCATTGCTCTATCTCTTTCATGTTTGATGCTTTTCATTGGAACAAACTGTTTTAAAAGTTATTCACTGCCCTCTTTTCTTTCCAGGAGCCTCGCAAAGCAAATATCTCGCGGGGAGTTCATAAAAGAATTGCTTTTACTTGCTTGAGGTGCTGACGGCATAGCATACTTTTGTTATGTTGGGAGCTTAGAAAAACAAAACTTAAGAGGACTGGACGTTGGCTAAATTAGGTAGCAAGAGCTTCTGATTGCAGGAATAATCTTTTCTGTACACGGACTGCAATTGAGGTTAGTTTGTGTCCCAACACCTGTCCACATCTCAAGAGGTTATCAGGTAAAAATGTTTTAATAAATAACTAAATAATTATCTTGAGAAATCAAAACTACCTTTATATGCATACAGCCTTATAAAACACACACACACACACACACACACGCGCGCACACGCACATGCACACACACACACACACACACACACACGAGGTATACACTGTTCATAATTACAATTCTAGTAAAACGATAGGAAATATTGCATGTAATTAACAATGCTGTTACTTTTTCTCTGTTTGAAAATAATAGCATTTCTTTCCACTATATAATATGCTCTCTATGCCCGTTTGCATATTTATTATTCAGACTGAGCAAAATAATAATAATAATAATGATAATAATAATAATAATAATAAAACAAGTCAACTCATCTGGCAATACTCAGTTAAGAGTTGCACTCACAAAGTGCTTTTCATGGCATCTGGAGCACAAATGTTTTTCATCCACATAGCAAGAAAAAAGATAAAACAGCATAGATAGAAATTAAAGAGTATATCCACCTTAATAATTTTGTATTTTACAGCACTCAATAAACAGTTCCCCTTTAAAAGCCTGACGTGTAAAAAGAATCAAATCCCTGAACTAAAGAGGCTGTGGAGTGACTTTGCCTTTAGGCGGCTCTGTTTTATGCAGTGATTTGTAGATTTAGCCAGACTTTACCTGCCAGCTGCACTATGCTGGCTGCGCCCACCCCTTCACAAACCCAGACAAAACAAACTGCCTGACTGACAGGAGCTAATCATGTGACCACGGCCTTGGCTGGGAGAGCAAGATTCATTCTTTTAATTATCTAACAATTAAAACTAATTTCATGAATGCACTGATTAAAATATATGAATTGATTTAATACTTCAGCTTATCTACTATTTATGCTGTAGCATTTAAGATATTGAATATTGCCAAAAGCCCCCAGGTGATATGCATAAACTGTGCAGATAGACTTTCATTCAAAGCCATTCCAATTAACCCTATGTGCAATCTTTATTTGAAAACCCCTGACTGTAAATTGTGAGAGACTTGAGTATGAGAAAGCGGTTTAATCTTGCATAGAGAATATTAAAACAGGGCATCAGAATAAACAGGATGGGATTGTAGCTATGAATTCTTTGTGGGTAGGACAGTGAGGATGCTTGGCGGTGGCTTCTGAATAGATATCATGTTTTAATATTTATTTTAGTGTAACTCTACTTGGTGAACATTGTTTTGTTTGAAAAGCTTAGATAAACACACAAAAAAGTAAAATGCCAAAAAAACTAAGTTCTAAGTTTTCTACAATGCGTGATGCTCACAATGCAGTGAACTGGTGTTTTCAGACCTGCGGTTACCTTTTTGTTTGTACTGTTCTTTATAATATTAGCCATACAAACAGCAAAGCTAAAATCTACAGACATGAAGGTTAAATACCTGGACACACCCATTACTTTGTCAATTTATAGGCCTGACACCTGGACAAACATTTGCGCAAAATAAGCTGTCATCAAGAGTCAGAACCAGTAAATACTCAATGGCGTTGCAGATAGGTAAAATAATTCACAATTATTTTTTAACACTTTGCTTCCACTTAACTGAAACTGCTTAAAACTAAAATGGTAACAAGAAACATGGAATGAATACAGTTAATTAAATCCACATGAATTAACAAGACTACATTCAAAATGAATGACTTCAGAAAGCAGAGGAAGTGCGTAAGATGTTCAGGTGTTATTCCTGTGGTATTCAGCCAGAATTAATTATGAATTTGCCATTATTTTAAAGTGTTACCACTACAATGGATAACACTGATCTAGTTATCTCCTAAAGCAGCTTCTGGGTCTTGCAAAAAATGCTGGTGTGGGTAGCAAGGAGTTGTTTTGTCAGTGATACCTCTTTAACCTTTTCAATGCCTTTTCCATGAATATATTGTTAAACATAAAGTTTGTATCAGTAGGTAATTGCTTATTGCTATACTATCCCAAGGGCTCTCATCACAACCCAGCAGACTCAGCCCACCTAGTGCAGCCCCCGCTTCAGTGGTCCTCAAAGTTCTTTAGCCTTGGGAACATGCCTGTATGGCTCATAAGGTTGTGGGCATGATAACTGTAGCTAACTACTGTACTACGTTGTACTTCTTTAAAGGCTTGAGAGAGCTCAAATCAAATGGTCAATGGCAGAGACAGGGTAATCAAGGCAATGGAGACATAACATCATGCCCTGTTTAATATGAAAACTTCATGCCCTACTTTAGGTATCTAAAAATAATCTGATTGCTTTGAAAAATGAAGAATTCAATATATTTATCCGTTAAAGTACACAGATGCATTAAAAGTAGTGATTTCTTTTGAGGCAAGCAGTGAGCTTGGAAGACGTCAAATTGGTTGTCATGGCAGCGGTGGGCATAGCCTACCATTTCCTACTTTTGACTTTGCTTTTCACACGGACCAAATGTCTATAGGAGGCTATAGCATGTTGATAATTGAAATCCCCTTTTCATCTTTTACCTTCCCTTTGTCTGTCTTCTTCTACACAAACAATTTCTTAAAAAGGGACTGGGTAAGCCTAGAGTGAAACTTACCTGGACAAAGGTAGCAGGTGTTTATTGTGAGAAATGTCTTTTTTTTAAAAAAGCTTATTAAATGCTTTTTTTTCAGTGGGCTACCAGTCTGATTATTATTATTATTATTATTATTATTATTATTATTATTATTATTATTATTATTATTATTATTATAATAAAACAGAGTATACATTGAACATTAACAAATCACTCATTGTTTTTCATTTGATGTTTTAAATCTATATCATCCCCAGTACAATCAAAGGAATTCCAGTTCTTATGGAAAGGGATCACATGTCATCCTATTTGTTCTCTTTAATCATAATGTATGATAATAAGCCAAGATGCTGTATAATGATCATTATTCAATCTCAATTTACATAATCTGCTACTGGAACAACACAGGTCACTAGATCACAAGTAAGTTGCATACCGAAAAAGAGGATTACAACTTTGCCCCAAAAGACTGTGACACAAACAAGCTTTATACATAGAGTGCCATGCTTAAATATAACAGCACTGAATTACATAAAAGCACTGCCATAATGTGTTATAATAATGTTATAATATTTATTATTACATGATTCATGAATAAAACTACTTATAATGAATCCCTTAACTACATTTTTATCAAGATGTTTAGTTAGTCTCTAGGAAAAATATAACTAAAGGGTAAAAACAGTAAAGAACAAAAAATAATTACAAAAAATCCTCCATTATTATTGAAAATAATAGTTCTGAATTGGATTGATTTTGATTGAGTACAGTTTTCAAAGGCTCTGACTGGCTGTGCTTCACAATACGATTACAGGGATCGTAGCAAACACAACAAACAAACAAAAGCAAACTGTTTTGATACTGTTTTGCTAATTAGAGGGAAATGATGGGGTTGATATTGTTGATCCTATTTCGAAAGGAACATTTTTACTTGTTTAAACATCCCCTCCACACAGGGGTTAAACAAACTGTTTTGTTGTTGCAAAAAAATAACTCTCTATACATAACATGTACAATAAAAAGATGCCTTCCTGTTCTATGAATTGAATGACAAAACTTTACTGTAACAAAATATTAGAATGAGAGTAAGAAAATGATTAGTTTTTTTACACCCCAAACGGCAAAACGGCAAAAACCCTTAGCGCTCTTAACAATAACTGTTGTCACTCCTGTTCCTCAGATGAGTTGGCCCTGGTATTTTTCAAACAATAAGGCACAAAACCCTGATCCACAAGCAAATGAGATCTTGAAGTACATATATGAGCTGCTGCTATTGCCAAAAGTTTTGCATCACATAAAATTTAAGATTGAGACATAATTGAAAAAAAAACTATATGAACATAATTTTGGTCTTTTATTTAACATCATGTAATCAGAGAAACTACAAAATGATATTGTAAAAGTCTACCGGAAGCCATAATAGTAGTACAGTACTTCATGCTAGATTTCAAAATGTCACGTTTCAATTTTTGTCAGTTTTTCAAAACTACAAAGCGGTATGTAATTCAATATATTAATGGAACATTAGTCAGCAGGTTTCATTCGAATTTATGTAGCAAAATGAAATAGAATTCTATAGGGTGATATAACTTTTGACCATAGCTCTTCTTTAAATCAAGGTCAGTACATTAGATCTAGAAACAAAAATGATATCCCCCTTCATTAATGATCAGATCCATTACCTTTATGTTTACAGATCAACCCCTGCCTCCACCCATTTTAAGATTTGAGAAACTTGTTTAAATTTAGTTTGGTGTTGTAAATAGCATGTTTTTTCATGTTTCAAATATAAAAATTAGGATTCATTTTAAGGTTGTTATGAATTGCTGTCCAAAATGTAGTTGTATTTGCTCCTTTTATTCCATTTTGCAAAACAAATCTAGCTCTGCATTTATTGTTATTGCATTTATGAAAACTTGCAAAATTGTGTGATCTCATATTAAATAATTATATAACCATTTGAACTTGCTAGCCAGGGGTGGGAAGGGTGGCTTTTAATAAAGCCTGTCTCATATATCAGAAGCAACGTATTTCTGTAAAGGCTATTACAATCGAACATTAGCCCAATCAAATTGTGGAATCATAATGACCTCTAGACAGTATCCAAAGCCTTCCAGAGAGGCTTATTGAGATCCCTCATTTTTTTTAGTATAGTAGTAACTGGAGAACGAAAAACAATCCCTATTGATTGGTTTCCAGTTGAGGTTTGTGATCAGTCAGGCCCTCTTCTCTAATGAATAAAACGTTTAAAATGTCTGACCTCACCTATGAACTGGATCGTGGCAATGCGGTCGGTGTCACTGACGAGGAGATGAGCGTGTGTTAGTTTGTTGTGGCTACCTGTCAAGAAGATCAAAGCCGTGTCTTACTAGCCATGCCACATCAGAAGCAGTGAAGATGTGGAGGTTGAGAACATCGGTGATTGAGGATCAGTTCTCTCTCCAGCTCAAATGTACAGGTAGTTTAGGACCATTGTGATCTTTGCTCTGTTATTTTACAGTATAAAGTAAGTACATTCTTAAGAACCTGGAATAACCACTCACCAAAGAGACTTTACACAAGACAGGTAGAAGCTTCATTTAACGTGCCTCTATCATTCGCAGGAGCCGTGATATAATATGGGGTCTATTTTAATGATGTCAGCAGCAGCAAATCTTAAACCTCATATACAGTATCTCCATGGCACAAGATAAAACCAGGAGCTCGTTCATTTCTATATACCAATAGAATGTCGTATCAGGTAAGTCCGACATTGGTTGCTTACAAAATAAAATAGTATAATTAATTCCGACCTCTTTTTGTTTTTGTTGTTGTTTGGGCAGATGCTATTATTGAGTTTCTTGCCAGATCTTATATATATACAGTATATATATATATATAGGGATGTAATCTTAATACTAAATGAAATAGGCTAGTAATCTAGATTCAAAGTCGTTTACATGTTTAGTTTTTTTTTTTTTTGATGCAATCTTGGTGTCACAAAGGATAACTTTTACAGGAAGGAAGCAGCCACCAGAGCATTCTAAACGGATCTAGCTCCCACATTCTCTTTGCTAATTCACTATGATTTGCTGAGGGCAAAATTGACACATTAATTTGCACTCTAATGGCTCATCTGAATTGAAATAAATGGAGAGTGTGCTCTTTGTGCTACAAATTATTCTTCATCCTTAGATTCTAAGAAGAAGGTCGCTATTTCAAAGGAATGAGACTCCACTCCTAGATACCGGCTTCTCCTCCACATCAAGGTACCACTCTTCAGTGACGTACATGGGCAGGTATTGTATTAGCCAGCAGACCATATCTGATCTCCAGAAATGATTTCCTTAGAGATCCTCAGCTTACACCTGAGCACGCCTGCAATTTAAATATGCAGATTAATTCTGCACTTACAAGTGCAACACTTTTTACAAGAATTATAATTCAGTCAGGAAACTCATGTGATAGATTATTTATTAAAGCTCAGACCAGACAACATTACTACATTATACACAGTTTTCATGATACATTCGTTGGCCTTGGCCTCGTCTTTTAAGGTACCCCTGCCCATAAATTATCTTGCAGATAAGTGGAGAGGCTGACCACAGGGAAGCCATGGGCAGGGGGACAGGATAGCTGCCCTCCCCCATTAGATGAAGCCAGAAAGCAGATGTAGACTGGGGAGGAGGAGGTGAACTCTGACACACAGCAGGGGTGTAATGGATTGAGGTAAGATATAAATCCCTTCCTTGCAGATCATTGGACATAGTGTTTATTGTAAGACAAAAAAGATACTAGCTATTTGACTGAATGATTTGTTCTCAGTATTGGAAGTGCCTAAATTACGCTCCATGTTTACGTGATTTGATCCAAGGTTAAAAGTGGGTTCCCTGACTTGATGGGCTGAATGGTCCTATCTCGTTTCCAAAATGTGTTATGTTCTTATGCCAATCTATTTGCCAATCTATTTGCCTTCCTTGTTAAATTACACAAACGGGTCATGACGGATCAAGCCCACTGAATTTTGTAGCTAGAATCAGATGTTCTTCAGATACCCAAATAACAGAAACTTTCAAAACTGGACAAGAGCAGGTTTCTGTTTTATTTCTCGGTCAGTTGGTCTGCTACACATTAACACCTTCAAAACAAACGTGTTGTTCTTTCAGTCTGATGCTGAGAGTCAGTTTACTTCTAATATTCAAAGAAGTCATTGTGGGATTCCCTTGTAAAGAACATGAACCATCGAGGCAACCAATTAATTTCTTCTGTGAAATTCAATCAGTAAAACAAAAAAAAAAGATTTATGTCTCCAGCTTCAAGAGCCTATAAAAGCTGACCTGTTGATACTGGAGTCATTTGTTACTGCCATTTTACCAGCACAGATTAGAGCACATAAAAGATGTTTCTTCCACCTTTGCGTCATAGTCTGAGTCAATAACACTTCCATGATTTTACAAGTTCAGTTGCTCTTAACTATGCCTGTGTCCTTCATTGCCTAGTAAAAATAATCCTTGTAGCAGACTTACATGTAGGATTTTCTAATAGCTCATACATCAGTCACCTAAGCATACATGTTGCTATAAACCCCAATGAATTAAATAAATTCCAATAAACCCTGCTGGTTTGTTCTTGTAATATCTGTTGTGTGTTTCACTTGTTATTTATTCACGATATTCAAAACTAGACATTCTTCCTTATTCCAATATGAACAACTTGCGAAATGCAGCAATGGTGTAAAATGTGCTTGAAGTGTTGATTCTTGTGAATACAGTGCTCGAGAAACGAGAAGGACAGTGGCGCGGACTACAGTCAGGTGCAATGCCAGAAGCCGCCATGAGCATTTCCCCTGACTGCTGTGTAAGCCCATCCCAATACTAACCTGTTACCCCCTGCCATTCCACTCACCATCTCTCCAAGCGGTACTGCCAACCATGCCAACATGTGTGGTGGTTTTGTGATGTGTATTATTAGGGACTAAGATGAGACCATTGAACTCGTTATAACTGAGACCTGAATAGGATGGGACCATTAAACTCACTATACCTGAGACCTGAGTAAGATGAGACCATTAATCTCATTATACATGAGACGTGAGTAAGATGGGGAAAATGTAACTCATTATACCTGAGACCTGAGTAAGATGGAACCATTAAACTCACTATACCTGAGACCTGAGTAAGATGAGACCATTTAACTCACTATACCTGAGACCTGAGTAATATGAGACCATTAATCTCATTATACCTGAGGCCTGGTTAAGATGAGACCATTAAACTCACTATACCTGAGACCTGAGTAGATGGGAAAATGTAACTCATTATACCTGAGACCTGAGTAAGATGGAACCATTAAACTCACTATACCTGAGACATGAGTAAGATGAGACCATTTAACTCACTATACCTGAGACCTGAGTAAGATGAGACCATTAATCTCATTATACATGAGACCTGAGTAAGATGGGGAAAATGTAACTCATTATACCTGAGACCTGAGTAAGATGGAACCATTAAACTCACTATACCTGAGACCTGAGTAAGATGAGACCATTTAACTCACTATACCTGAGACCTGAGTAATATGAGACCATTAATCTCATTATACCTGAGACCTGGTTAAGATGAGACCATTAAACTCACTATACCTGAGACCTGAGTAGATGGGAAAATGTAACTCATTATACCTGAGACCTGAGTAAGATGGAACCATTAAACTCACTATACCTGAGACCTGAGTAAGATGAGACCATTAAACTCATTATACCTGAGACCTGAGTAAGATGGGACCATTAATCTCATTATACCTGAGGCCCGAATAGATGGGAAAATTTAACGCATTATACCTGGGACCTGCAAAACCAGCTCAGCTGTCCATATCTCATGCATCTCAAGGTGTTTTACAAATATCAAAGCACAGCAAAAATACAGTAAAGCTCAGATAAAAGAGAATACAAATGCAACAGAATTTAACATGAAATGCATTTGGAAGAACTTCAGAACCAAAGAAAAGTTACGAATGAGAGAAGACCGTTTGGCCCACTATGTGTTACCCTTTTCCCTAGTAGCCAAGTTGAACCTAAAACGTTGTCTAGTCATCTCTTAAAGCACCCCAAAAACTCTGAGCAACACATAGCTTTGTAACCCATTCTATGTACTCTCCACTCAGTTGTCCCTGTGTCCTGGTCTATGTGCTGCGTTTGAAATAGTGACTTGGGTTAACATAGGCTAAATAGATTCAGTTCACTCAACCTTCATAACTCATACCTTTTTGGTCTCTCCAGTGCGTTATACTACCTCATCATAACCTCCTTTGATTTGAACTCTATTGACTGTATAGCCAGCATAGAGATCAAATCAATGGAGGTCCTTGTAAAAGCCCACTTATGGAGTGTGTGGGGGTCTGTACTGTATTTGTATTGGAGCCTTTAGTAAGGTCTGGTAGAGAATCAGTGAGCAATAACACATTCTTTCTTACAGAGCAGAAAAGTGAAACCTAAAAAACAGGCATCATTTCATGAAGCAATGACCGGCAAATATCTTCCCTGCTTTTATAAAGATAAAAAATACTTTTGTGTCCCTGTCCTCTAAGTGGAGCTTCTTTGCGAATGCCCTTTTATTGGCAGGCCAGGGCATCCTTTTTAAAGCTTGTTACAGTACAAGCACCGGTACCACTTTACATGAGTGTGTCTAATTACTGTGTATTTACATAGTAGTTACTTAGTAAATACATGTGTACTTACACATAATTACAATCAGATCATGCAAAGTTACAATGTAATTAATGTGTATATGTTTTTGCACAATATCACTGTCACTGATGGCTGCGTGGTGTGACGTCAGATCAGGAAGGAGACGCAGAGGTACAGATAAACCTCACCCTAACCCTAACCCTAACCCTAACTATAAACCTATCCCTAACCATAACCCTTTTGAGATATAATTGTGTACTTACATATATCGTGCAAAAAGATGTACACATTAAGTGCATTGTAACTATGCCTAATAGCATTGTAATTATGTGTAAGTACACATGTATTTACTAAGTAACTGCTATGTAAATACACAGGGCAGGATTTTCACAAACCAGTGTTATTGTATCGAGCTTGTGGTATAGTAACGAGAGCTTTAGTAGTAAGTGATTTTCAAACGAAATGTGTTAATTAAATCAATCCATTAATGCTTTGAAACTGAGTCGATGAGGCTGTTAATGAACACATTTCTCTTTAAAAAGCTTAATTGTCGCAGGTCAGATACATCACTTCCTGTCTCAACGACTAGATAAGGGGAACTCGTTAATCAAAATGTATGTTAGCGAGATCAAGAAAAATGAATGGAAGCATAATTCGCTGTTATGGAAACTACTAGCGTACAGGGAGACGGCTCTCCCACCAGCGAGCAGCAGCCAAATGGAAATAAAAAATAATGGGAATTTCTATGTTGTGTATAATTTGTAAACTTCATTTAAAATTGTGTATTTTGTCATACAGAATGTACATTTATTTAGAACACTTCACATATAAAATGCTGATTTATGATTATCTGGCATGTGGGTAAAAATCGGACGGCACAGATTAAAAAAAAGAATAAATAATTAAAAATGAAACCCCACTAGTCATTACCCTGTTTCGGGGTGATATTTAACCACAGCTTATTACATACAACTCTTTTCATGTGCAATCTTTTTTGGTTAAAAAGAAAATAATGCTGTAAGCTATCGATGTATATTGGCTGGAATTTATTATCTTATGTTGACATCTACTTTTGTCTGTATTTTAGTATGTACGATTGTTGGCTATAAATAAATAAGTTTGAAGTCTCATTTGTGTATGTAGTTGTTAGTTATTATACATGTATACCATGTATGTAACACTTAATTATACATTTATTAAGCTTTTAAAATTATAATAGAAGTCCCTACCTAATACACAATTTGTTTATAATTTCCTGTGGCACTGTTTGCTCGCCTCCACGATAAATAAACTCAACATGATTAGAAGTAGCCACCGAACACTTACAGTATTATAAGAACATTTTATATGCATACAGACATGTGAAGGTGAAAGTGTACATTGGACATAAAGTATGGGGGGAAGTCATATAATATACATATGCAGAATTCAAATAGGCTACAGTTGCATTGATCGTTTCTTGGTAGTAACATTACACTCATTTTAGCAATACAACAAACATTCTGTAAGGTTACAAATGGTTAAAACAAGTGAATAAATCTGCTTCATAACCACAAGTATAGAGGAGTAGTGGTTAGGGCTCTGGACCGGAGGGTCGTGGGTTCAATCCCAGGTGGGGGGGGGCACTGCTGCTGTACCCTTGAGCAAGGTGCTTTACCTAGATTGCTCCAGTTAAAACTCAACTGTATAAATGGGGAATTGTAAGTAAAAAATAATGTGTAAAAAATAATGTAGTTGTATGTAAAAATAATGTGATATCTTGTAACAATTATAAGTTGCCCTGGATAAGGGCATCTGCTAAGAAATAAATAATAATAATAATAAAAGCCTAAAATATTTTCATAACTACAAATATTGAATTATCTAGGTTGTCTGTAAGAAATTAACTCTGGTCCTGTACACTCTCTCTCTCTCTCTATATCGTCAGCCTCATCTGATAAATTTGTTTCAAGGTGAGATATTAAAACCCTCCTTTTCCAAGTGCAAATTAACTCCTGATAAATTATGACAAGTAACACGGATTTGCTTTTAAATTCCCACGCAAACAAAAGAAATAGTTGCAAGAAGCCCTGCTCGTTAAGATATTAACATTATTTCGTAAATCAACATAATTTTGGGAATCACATTAGGATGATTATTTAATAATGAAATAGGTGTAATGACTGCTTGAAAATGCCCACATCAATGCTACATACCAATTTCTTGATTAACACTGGAGTTATCATTTACGACGTTTTGAAAATCCTGCCCACAGTAACTAGAGGCACTTAATGTATGGTGTTACCCAAGCACATTACAGGACCTTGCTGTAGTGAAGCCAGGTACAGCACACATGCTTTGAACGTGTTTATAACACTCCCTGCCAGATATATAAAAAGAGAACTTCTTTGAATTAAAGACATGCCAAAAGCAAGCTATGTAAACCTGAACCTCAAAAGATATTTAATGTCACTCTTTTTTTCTAATGAAGTGCCTTTTTGTTATTTCTGACTATTGCAAGTACATCCTTACAACTTTGTGTATAAATGATCCCTTACAAACTGTCTCTCTCGAGTTTGAACATGAGCAGCAATGGGATTGCCGGTGGAGGTTTGTGAATATTTCCATGGTAACACATATGTGGGTCCCTTTCAATTAAAGAAGACATTTGGATATTGTATGCAGAAAATTATGAAAAAATATATATATACCCCTGAGTGCGTTGAAAGAACAATAATTAAAAGAAAACCTTGAAAGAAAAATATAGAAAGGAATCCTGACAAAGTCTGTACCTATAGCGATCATCAGTTCGGGGCTTGCATCAGCCCATGCAAAAAGGCTCTTTTGAGCCCTATGAGATACTTTTATTATGCAGTAAATGTATATTACTAAAGCTATATCTGTTTGGTTGGTTTTTTAAATAACATTTTCGTTATGATTAGTCCAGCGTTAAAATAAAATATTTTTATAGAATAATGCTATTTTTTCATGAAAACAAGGGTATGATAAATATGAAAAAGCCACAGTTACACTTTCTCCAAACTTGAGTCCTCAAATAAGCACATGTCAGAACATTTGAATGCAACTAATGTTGTTGAAGCTGACACCCTGGGATCCTTCAAGAAGCTGCTTGATGAGATATTACAGCGTCCACACTTCTGACAAACCGGACTACCTGATGCGATCTAATTTAGAACCGGGCTCGAGACTACCCCCTGAGGTGACCTCGAGTCCGGTTCTTGAGTACGGTATTAAACGCTGCGTAGCGTAGACACTAACCTTATTTAGCACTTTTAAGCCAGTTTAAAGGCCACTAATATGGTTTAAAGGCATAGTGTGGACAGGGCCTCAGGAAACATACTGCTCTCAGAAAATACACGAGTAAACAGCATCTCAGTCAGAAAACTCATCCGATAGATTATAGATATTTATTAAACAGACTAGACAACATTACTACAATGCACATGCTTTATGCTACATTCTTTGGCCTTTGGCCCCACCTTTCGAGGTATTTCTGCACATGTCCATATTACTTGCAGATCCACATTAGGATGAATCGCACTAAAATAATGTATTATGGTATTATGGTAATAATGGAACCATGAGGGTGCCAATAATACCAATTTCAAACTGGTAGATTAGGGGTACATAGGTATGGTACCATATTGGCACATTGTTAGTAAAACAATCTCACCAACAGTAATTGTAACAAGCTTTGGCATAAATGCGTTTTTTTTTATATAACAACCTTAAATAAAGATGTCTTGTCTTCCATAAAACAAGTTTCAATTTAACCGTAACAATTAATATAATTACGTAAGCTTGTGCCACTCAAAGATTTCTGATTCCTTGAAAGTTATTAGAAATTAGTTTTCATGCGAGGGGTGCGTTACAACAACAGATTAAATCTTCAATTTCAAATTATTGCCGACAGCCTCTATAGAACAAAGTGGGTTTTTTCGCTGTTGAATATGAGGCTTATGGAAGCTAAAGGGCTCTTGAGGGGAATTCTGAAGGGATTACTGTGGCATTTTACATAACATGAGAACTCAAAACAGTCTTGAGCAACGCGTGATCATAAATGCATTCCCCCAGCAATCAAGGGCCTTTTTCACATTGATGTTTCACCACCGAGGGACAGAAAACTGTCAAGGGGCAACCCTACTTGTGAGGATTAGTGTAAGTCCAATTGATAATGAAATCAAGAGCAGGGAAGCTCTCGTAGGATTTCATACAAAAGATAGCAGAATTACTTTACGTCCCTTTAAATCCTTTATTGTCTGTTTGTGAGAACTTTTTAATTAGTATACTGAGTTATTTTGTTGAGACTGCTTCACTGCACCCATATAAAGTAGAAATAAAAACCAGTAAAATTATACTGTTTGCATTTTCCATTGCTTCAGAGCTTTGATGAACTGCAGTGAGCCTTTATCAGACTAGATCTATATATGTCACTTTACATGGTTCTGTATATGTAAGAAGCACATTGCGTATGTACATGTATTTTGTACAAAGTAATGGGTAATGCAAAGTAATGAGGGTGCTTGTAACGTAACAAAAAAATATTACAGAGACGTTCTTTAAAATGTTTAAAGTAAGATTCACCATTATTTAGATCAAAATTCATGTAGATAAATGTTTCACCAAATGCCTTCCTCAGCGGTTTGACTTGACTTCATTTATGACTGAGTACTCAAAGTTATGAATAAATTGTAGTGATTGCATAGGTGTCATTTACATGGGGGACTCAGCGGAATCAGCAACCAACTAGACAGTGTTGACCCGTAATGCGCTATGGAAGAACTCCAGCAGAGAGGTGAAAGATACCACTTCCAATGTCTATTTGATCATTGGGATCTTATTGTAATAGCGTGGCTGTGAAATACCCTCTCCTGTCCTCTGAACAGTGTTCATGACCAAAGCCACCAATCTGAGTAAAATGAACGTTTATTTTTAATTTTATTACAATATGCCCGAGCTACAGAAACTGTCCCCTCCAGTTTTGAAACCAAATTATGACACTGAGTGATTGCACACAGGTTACAATAAAGCTTTGTGGATACAGTCCTTAATGTTCAAATCCATCTCTCATTTTACCTTTGTATAGTATGAAAATGTATTTATACCTTAAATACTTAATTTCAATCAAATTATCTACACAAGACTACTTTTCTGTGTTGGAAAGGGAAGTTCAGCATGAGAGAGAGGGAGAGGCAGAAGGAGAGGGAGAGAGAGGGAGAGAGAGAGGGAGGGAGAGGGAGGGAGAGGGGGA
Source organism: Acipenser oxyrinchus oxyrinchus (assembly GCA_030684275.1). Lineage (NCBI taxonomy): Eukaryota > Metazoa > Chordata > Actinopteri > Acipenseriformes > Acipenseridae > Acipenser > Acipenser oxyrinchus. Next base: position 3,225,612 of record CM060250.1, read on the forward strand.
GGGAGAGGGAGAGGATGAATGAGAGGGAGAGGGAGAAGGAGGGGGAGGGAGCAGGAGAGGGAGAGGATGAGGATTGTTGATTAGGAAAACAAATGCTGCTAACCATGCATAACAAGAGCTAAGAATTATTCTTGCTCATAATATCTTGTGATTTGTAATTTTAACAGTTTTTGTTATATTTAAAACAATTTATTAATTTATTTAAGATGAATTACAAAAATGAAGGTGTAGTGTAGATGTTTTTTTGCAGTTGATGATGGGATAGCACAAGCCAACACTTTACTTAATTTGACTTTGGGGGGAATCAGAATCACTTCCCTGCAGAGAGTACAGAAACATCCCGCTATTGACTTTCCAACACTAGCTTCCTGGTAGTCGACTTAGTAGACGATGGGAAGCATTCGTTCCATTCAGGAACGTACAATTATGCCATTTATACAGGGTTTGAGAGTGGGGTAAAGCATTACTGTGCATGTTTTTCCACCTCCCTAACCCTGTCCATGCCACTTAGCTAATCTGAGTCAGCTGCAGATTTACTTTCAGATGGAATGCAAGTACTTAACATTGAATTCCATTACATGAACAAGAAGCAATCACACACATCAACAACGGTGCAAATATTTACAGAATAGACATATCATTCTATCCTGGAACACTGAACTCAGATGACAGGTTTTGTAACATTTTTTTTAACATTAAATGAGAACTATTTAAGGGTGGTTGACACCAAACTCAATTTTAATGTTATGAATTCTATATTAATGTAGCTGGGGGTTTCAAACAGGGGTAATTTTTTTACACCCGCTTATTAACATTATTATCTTCAGCGACACTTTTAAATTCTCACACCCAGAGGTTTTCATGCAGGTAGGTAAAAAAGGATATAAATGATGCATTTGAGGTGTTCTAATAAACTTGCACACTCCTGTAGTTAAGAGGTTTCATCCAAAGGTTTCTTGTAAGTTTTAAAGATTACCTAATTTTGTCAAATATAGAAAAGGAAACGTAATTCAATTGTATGAATTAATAAATAGTAAATGCATTTTCAGTTTTTTTTTTTTTTGTTTGTTTTTTTGATGGCCAGGAACCAAAATGAACATAGGAAACCTCGATTTTCCTTTCAAGGGATTTCAATAATATCGCATCTATTCAATGGAAAATGTTTGATATTAGCAAATGCAACTTGGAATAATACAAAATTGGGACTTCCTTAAAATGGCATTCCTCCTTCAATATGGGTTATAATTTCTATAATAACCTGATATTATAAATTAAACAACATGTCTTTTTTCCTTTTAAGCTCATACAACTCGTTCAAGTGTAAATGCCACAGGAAAAGAAGTTAGGCACTAGCCATGGTATTTTTCCTTTTACAAGTTGTCCAAAAGTACCTCATCAGTATATACATACTGTAGGCACACTGTGTTCATTTCTTCAAGGCTATACAGAGTTTTGTGGCTTTCATTGTGGTCTCTGTTGATGTCACGGAATCCCTGCTAAATAAAACTCCTTTTGAGAATCCTCAGGCAGAAAAAACTAACAAGCCTTTCCCACTCGTCATGAAACGTGTTTGTGAAAAAGGTATCTGGAGTGGTTTCTCTAAGTGTGAAACAGCAATCATTTTGACATGGCTGATTCATTTTTTACTAAGGAAATCACAACACACCACAAAAAGAATAAAGTAATGTTGCCGAGCACAGATTCAGACTGTCACCAAGACAGAATTGATACATTGAGGAGCCCAGCATGCAGTTGCATGTCTCTGAATTAATTACTGGCTTCAGCTGAGATGGTAGTAGTTGGTTGGTGCAGCAGGTTATTTCCTCTCATTCATTTTATTTTGACCTCAGAGGCTTGTTCAGGTCTAGATCATGCCACGGATTGAACAGAAGTAGCTTCAAGTAGGCTTGGCCTAATTTGTAATGGGCATGAACACATCACATAAGGCCCTGTTACACTGCAACGACACTCAACATTCAACAAATGGCAGATTGTCCCCAAAATAGGTCTTCTTCTGAAACAACATACAGTAAATACTAAGTATCCCATTCATTCCCTACTTGTTAGGAGTTCATTCCAGGACATGAATGAAGCTTACTGCTGGGCCAGAGTGAAAAAAAAAAGATATCCCGTTTTCTCTGTCTCAATATAAAAAGTGTCTTCTGTCGATCGACAGCTTCTTATCTGTCACAAGCAAGTTAATAAGTGCTGTCCCGTAATCCACAAGTAGATTAACTCAAATTCCGTTGCACTGTGTAATTATTTATGACACACTGGGATTTTCCAGGTGAAAGGTACCAATGTGGATCATGGGAAAATGAAACAGATGTTGTAATTATTGCTTTTAGTGTTTTTTTTTTATTTTAATAAACTTAATGTAACACTTCTGAATGCAGTACACAGCATCCCAGAGAAGTAGAGAAGTACTATTTTATATAAGCATTCAAAATAAACGTAGAAAAACATCTTTATGGATATCACAATATTATGGTCTAATTGAAATAAATCATTGTTTGTTGATTATATACCAAAAAGTTAAGCTAATTGGGCCCCAAGTTTTTTTTTTGTTTTTTTTTAAATATTTTAATACTACAAAAAATAACTACCCAAACAGTGCTCACCTTTAAGTTCTTCACAGCATCAGTGGTAATTGCTAGAATTTGCAGACACCTTTCTCTTTTTAATGGTATGAGGTGGATTATCATTTTGAACAAAGATGGTAGACCTAATGCTGCGTAACCTGTAAAAAAAAAAAAAAATAAAGCTAAGCAAGTCCCCAGGCAGCAATCTTACATCCTCCCTACCGCTCCTCATATTATACTTGCATCTTAACATGGATTTACTTTGTCATAACAGTGATGGCACTTAGCTTCTTGTTTAATATAATGTAACTTCAATACTGTACTACACTGATTGCTCTAGGACCAAACATCCCATTTATTTCTTGTCAGTCAGTCTTGCTCTATGTGTTGACAATGTTCACCCATTTGTGACCTGAAAGATAAAGAAGTGAACGCGTGAATTTGGCCCTAAAAATACTTTAATTTCTTATCTAATCAATACACACTTTCTCTGGTTACCCCCTGTAACGGGCAGTGCTGTGTGATACACTGTCATTGTGGATTCTGTTTGATAGAGGTGTAACGGGCAGTGAGGTGTGATACACTGTCATTGTGGATTCTGTTTGATAGAGGTGTAGCGGGCAGTGCTGTGTGATACACTGTCATTGTGGATTCTGTTTGATAGAGGTGTAACGGGCAGTGCTGTGTGATACACTGTCATTGCGGATTCTGTTTGATAGAGGTGTAGCGGGCAGTGCTGTGTGATACACTGTCATTGTGGATTCTGTTTGATAGAGGTGTAACGGGCAGTGCTGTGTGATACACTGTCATTGTGGATTCTGTTTGATAGAGGTGTAACGGGCAGTGCTGTGTGATACACTGTCATTGTGGATTCTGTTTGATAGAGGTGTAGCGGGCAGTGCTGTGTGACACTGTCATTGTGGATTCTGTTTGATAGAGGTGTAACGGGCAGTGCTGTGTGATACACTGTCATTGTGGATTCTGTTTGATAGAGGTGTAGAGGGCAGTGCTGTGTGATGCACTGTCATTGTGGATTCTGTTTGATAGAGGTGTAACGGGCAGTGCTGTGTGATACACTGCTGTTACAGATTCTGTTCTATCCCATACCGGTGAGATGAGATGAGCTTAAAAGCTCTAAAATCACAAACGCAAATGAACCTGGCTCTTCTGCATTGTGGTTAAGACACTTGCTTGTATTTGACTTGCAACATCACTCTTGAAGATACAAAAACACTCTCTCCGTTGATTCAGACATACCGTCCATAATCACTGAGAATCCTATATATGAGAAGCAAAACCAACAATTTAGTAGCAACTGTTAAAAACTGGGTACGTAAAATGAAAGAAAATAAATAAACATAATGATGGTAATCAGCTGGAGAAGGCTTTGTTGGAGTAGACATACCTATAGAGCAAACAGACTCCCTTCAACAATTCCTTAAGAAACAGTGTTAAGTCATAGGCGGAAGGGCCGTCAAAAAAATGTTGGGTCAACAGCATAATACAATGGACAAACATAACAGTGAAAGAGTTGACAGAAACGAGCAGGAACTGGAATGGTTGGCAGCGAACAGTGAAAGCTTTGTGTGCTGCTGTTCCCCTGTGGTGAAAACAGACAGGGGATTAATACGAGACACCATGCCGTGGTACAGTGCAATAGAAATGAATGAGGACTGGGCTTGCCTGGTAAATGCACCTTGAGATCCATGATAGGGTTTATTTTTTAATTAGGGCTTTTAAAGAAAATTACATTACAAAACCAGAAAAACCAGCAGTTTAAAATATAACTAGCAGTGGAAGTGTTATCTTACAAATTAAATGAAATGTAGAACCTAATTGATTGGTTCAAGCAAAGGAGATCCAATCCAAAACCCACCACACTTGGACCACAGGTATGAACAAAACCCGCCACTCAACAAACCCGTAAACCTACAAACGTTCTACTGCAGTTATAGGAATGAAATATCTACTCCTCAAAATGAGATGACTTCTCAGTTCCTCGAAGTAGACTTGATGTTTCAGGAAATAAACTCCACAGCAGGTATTTCTCTGAACCTCAAACATGTGCCAGTATTGTTGAAATGCATTTCTGGCTGTAATTGTCTACACACACGTACACACACACAAACATTTCTCTTCTAGAAATGTGATGAGACTTTCAATCACACTTGTTGAAATTGAATGTTTACTGAAGTATAAATCAGTCTGTAGCATAAGCAAAACAATCTACTCAACATGTATAAAAATGCTAATATTACAGGGGAAAAAATGCAATTTGCAGAGCTTTTTTTGTGAACACCAAACTGTTAGTGTGGAACTGTTAGTGTGAAACTCTTAACAAATACCGTAAGCACACTAAACAACCCTTCAGGGTTAATCATCAGTTCTGATACATTAACCGCTGTATTCTGTGTTCAATTTAACAGCTGTATTCTGTGTTCACATTAACAGCTGTATTCTGTGTTCACATTAACAGCTGTATTCTGTGTTCACATTAACAGCTGTATTCTGTGTTCACATTAACAGCTGTATTCTGTGTTCACATTAACAGCTGTATTCTGTGTTCACTTTAACAGCTGTATTCTGTGTTCACATTAACAGCTGTATTCTGTGTTCACATTAACAGCTGTATTCTGTGTTCACATTAACAGCTGTATTCTGTGTTCACATTAACAGCTGTATTCTGTGTTCACTTTAACAGCTGTATTCTGTGTTCACATTAACAGCTGTATTCTGTGTTCACAATAAAATGGTGTAGATTGCAATTTGGTGCAAAAACCTTTATAAATAAGGCCCTTCGTTTCAGCCTATATAACTAAATATTTTTCTTCATTTTTCTTTTCCATAGACATAAAAAAATGCTACATGTGATTATTCTTGCTCTACTGTCCGATAATGGCAGAAAGCAATGTGATAGCACTGAGAGGTGTTGCTGGGTGCTGCTGTAGTAATATGTAATACAGACATTGGCTATCAGATTATCAAATAAACTCTCAAAGTAGAGGGTGGGTCTAATTTCCATGTTTCTGGAAATATGGAAAGTCCAGCCTTCATGAGGAAACATTATTTCTTAACACATGCTTCCTCCTGTACTCTGGGCTTTGGTGTCAATGAGACAATACTACAACATGCATGATGGAACACATTCCAGCTGGACTCCTGCCAGGTCTGTGAACCAGCTATGAAATACACATAATCAGTTGCAACTGCATTTAAACTGGAAATTACATCTTTTTTTTATCTGATTCATATTCCCTTCAGTTAGCAGATCCAGTAAACACTTGTAATTACCAGTTTACCTTCAGATTCATAAGCACATTTTCTTTTTTCATAAAGGATTTGAATCCTTATTATTTAATTAGATTAGTCACATAATTATACTGCTCAAGTATTATTCTTCTTGTTATTATTATTATTATTATTATTATTATTATTATTATGATTGTTTGATCAGAGTCATAACATCACCACATTATTAAAAAGTCTGATACCAAAGGTTCATCATTGTAAAAAGATGTCTAGACTAAACAGCCCCTTGTTGATTCATGGACGGGACTTCCTGTAAAATATGGTAGAAAGGCACCATTTGATTTTTACTGACTGTGCACTTCTAACACAGCTTCTGCACTGAAAATTCCATGTATTGTAGGTACCGAATTAAAATATCAACAGTATTTACAAAATCCTCAATGAAGGCTTCCAACTGAGAGATTTCATGAAGTAGCATGACCGAAATACAAATACACTATAATTTTATTGAATTCTGTCAGAAAGAAACTGAGTATTAATTTTAAGATTTTGGCAGAGCTGCTGTACTTTCATTCTACTTTGGGGAACAGTTACATTTAGTGTATATTTTACAGGTTTAACTATAATTACAACTCAATACACTCAAAAGAAAGGGATCTGTTTAACCCTTATTATACGATAAGTAATCCAGAATAGTAGTCTTCTGTCACCTTCACCAGTATCATCTCAACCAGATATATTCACTATTACTTTCCATTACTCTTCAGTTCAGTGTTCAGTGCAATTGTCACCTTACAGCAGGGGTGGCCAAAAGTGGGTCCGTCCAGTCCTAGTCTTTGTTTCAACCATGTTCTAAATTGTTGAACTGATCCAATTCCACCTCCATCCAGACTGAAGCAGTTCATTATCTCATTTTACCTGTTAAACCTGGAGTGGAATGGCCCCACTGTATTCCTCCACATGCCTTACTGTATTCCTCCACATGTTGACCTAGAACCCTCACCCCCATTACAACAACCCATTTATGAACCTCAAGGTTCTAAACAATCTACAAATTGAGCAGCAGTTTCACATCTCTAAAAAGAAGCATGCACAGGCTCGTTGATGTTATGCAAGCTTAAACAACTGTTACTCACTTAGGAAAACTCATGCGATAGAAAGAACAATATTTATCAAAGCCTAGACAACAAATACTACATTATACATACTTTCATTACACCCATGGCCTTTGGCCTTGCCCTTTGAGGTACCCCTGCCCATAATTTAGTTTGCTGATAGTGGAGAGGCTGACTGAAGTGAAGCCATGGGTAGAGGGGCAGGATAGCTGAAAAACAGGTGGAGGTTGGGGAGGAGGAGGCAAACTCTGACACACAACAGGGACGAATGGATTGAGGTAATATATAGGTAAGATATAAAGCCTCTTCTAGCTGATCACTGGATATGTTGCTTGTCGAATGACGAATGAGATACTAGCCATTTGACTGAATATTCTATTAATGGAGGCACCTAATTTGCTTGATGTTTACGATTTAAATCTAGGTAAAAAATGAGTTCCCTGCCTGAACCACCATTTTGCTGAATTTTTTAAAGGAAAGCGTTGTTTTGAAAGAGCAAGTATAAAAGCAGTTCTAGCAACGTGCACAAGAGTTTTGTTTTTTTGTTGCTTGAACTGAGTGGCTCTGATTGGCTTGTGCACCTGTTGAGAAACATGTAGTTTTAAGGGGAACATGTTATGCAGAATACTTACATAATATTGTACAATTGTAATCCTCCCACACAGGAACCTGCATTTATGTATTGTATTATTGACTGTGAATAGAGAGCAGAACAGTTTGATCAGATATTTGGAAATGTCAACAAGAAACCCTAACCCTATCCATAACCCTAACCCTAACCCTATCCATAGCCTTAACCCTAACCCTAACCCTAACCCTAACCCTATCCATAGCCTTAACCCTAACCCTAACCCTAACCCTATCCATAGCCTTAACCCTAACCCTAACCCTATCCATAGCCTTAACCCTAACCCTAACCCTAACCCTAACCCTATCCATAGCCTTAACCCTAACCCTAACCCTAACACTATCCATAGCCTTAACTCTAACCCTAACCCTATCCATAGCCTTAACCCTAACCCTAACCCTAACCCTAACCCTATCCATAGCCTTAACCCTAACCCTAACCCTAACCCTAACCCTAACCCTATCCATAGCCTTAATCCTAACCCTAACCCTAACCCTAACCCTATCCATAGCCTTAACCCTTTTCTGATAGAATTGAGTGCTTACATAAAACATGGAAAACAATTTACACATTAAACACATTTTAACTCTGCATAACACCATTGTCAGTCTCCAAAAAGCCCAAACCTTAAAGGAACAGAGCTAGAATATACATATAAGGGACCATTACAAGCTCTTCTAGTGACATGACCAAACTTTGCTTCACCTCATACAGCGTCTGTGTGAATGATCTCCAACCCTGTCCTGGAGAGCCCCAATACTGCACATGTTATAGGTGTCTCTACATCATCAGGCTAAAAATCTAGAACACATGTTAAGACTTATTAAGCCAATAACTGGTTCAATGAAGCAACTGAGTGTTCTGTTGAAACGAAAACCAGGAGTTGGAGACCCCTGCCCTAGACAGTGATCATAGTGATGCTGTGGTTGATGAGAGCGATAGCAGAGGAAAGATGAGATGCCATAGTCATAAGATTTTTTAAGAAGACTTCACTGACTAACTTATTGTTATTGTCTTTACAAGGTACTATGTATAGTTTTGAATTAACCATGATTATAAAATGGTTTGATTAATTACGGTAGGCTGGTAGTCTGCAACCCGCCCCCCCACCCCAGTGCAATGGTAATCACATTTAGATGCAGGCTTAGGAGTCACATAAAAAAAATGAAAAAAGAGAAAATATTCTACTCAACATTCTAAAAACATCTTCACTAAAATTACTAAGCACTGCTTTGCATCCGATTTGCATAAAATAACCACATGGATAAAGTTGAGATCGGTCAACCATGTAGCCCTGTCTGTGCCCTGAGAGAAACCTGAATGTACTGTTAATAGAAACTATTCCTCTAGCAGAACTGTAGAATAGATTAAAGCATATATTATAATTTATTTATTTTTCTTTTCTTGCCTTTATAAAATGCACAGTTAAGGGGATATTCTCAAAAGCTGGTAAAATTGTTTACATAGGCTCCTCCCCACTGTTCTGTCCTGCCAAAATATCTGTCAATTTTCTTCTTCTTCTTCTTCTTCTTCTTCTTCTTCTTCTTCTTCTTCTTCTGTAGGCTTTAATGGTATTTTAGATTTTAATAGAAAACTTCATTTCAGATTTGGAACACAGTCAAAGGAAGGGATGCTTGCATGGGCTTTTGTACAGGCATCTCCTAAATAAACAAATAATAATCTGCATACCTTTATATCATCTATTGAGGTGGTGTAAAAATAGTATTTTCATGTGAAAAAAGACAGGAAGACATTGTGCTGCTGATTTGTAAATGAATGAATTGAAAATCACCTGTAAAAATACTGCAGTCACAATTAGCACAATTGCTGTTGAAGAAGTGACAACTATTGACTAAAGAAATCACAGTAAGAAAGACAGTACAAGTATCCAACAGTGAGAATCACTCCTCTTCATTTCAATTTACTTAAATTCAAGTCAAGTCAACTAATCACTCTTAAGGGTTTATGAAATGTCTATAGCTATGGCCTACAGTTTTGCAGTTAAGACATCATTTAAAAAAAAAACAACTATATGAACATAATTTAGATATTTTAGTTAACACCATGTAATCAAAGACCTCAAAATGATATCGCAAAAGTCTACCGGAAGCCACAAAAATGTCATATCTTTTAAGTGTTGTCAGTTTTTTGTTAAGTTAATGGACACTACAAAGCAGTAATTCAGTATGTTAACATACCATTATTCAGCAGGTTTCATTAGACTTTATGAAGCAAAATTATTTATTCTATAGGATGATGCAAAACTTTTGGCCATAGCTGTACATCTTATCCACTGGTACCGATCCTATGCATAGAATATATGGCTCAGTTTGAAAGTTAAAAAATTAAATAAACTACAGTAATACTGTTACAAAGTGTTAACAAGTCACTATTTATATTAGCAAAGTCATATAATAATGTAATTCTATTTGAATGAATGTGCTCTATACATTTCTAAAGATGATTACACTCAGCAACATAATAACAGCCTCATTAAACACAGCGCACAATACAAGGTAAGACTTTTTTTTCAAGGATATCCCCACCTTGGGATCTATCTGTGAAAGGGACTTTACCAAATGATTACCCCTGTGAAGCTTGCAGACAGTCTGACAAACCTTTTAGATTCACCCATGTTAAAAAACTGTTTATGTGTTCCTAAAATGATTGATGAATAGGCGTGCATGGTCCTTTATTTTGGCATGCCAGAAAAATTCCTAAGAACATTTTCTCAAATGAATGCCTTCATGTTAATGATTAAGCTGTTTTGGTGCCTGTAAAACTTGGAGACAAGAATTAATATGAGTTATTCTTACCCTGCCTGTCAGTCACTCTTTATGCAGATTCCCTTATTAAAGTGCTACACAATATTAGCAGAGGTCTGAATGGCCTCCCCTCAAGTGTAAATTTAGTTGTGCTCTTGTTACAGAGGTTTACTTAATTTCGACACTTTCATGCCATGAGTGCTCGTCCGGTTTTTAGTTGCTGGTTGATCTCAAAACAAATCAGGTCTTAAAGGATCCCAGCATCACCAACATGGCTAGACAACCCATACCCTCATCACTCACTGTGTAAATAACTGTTGTCCTACCCTCTGTCCACTTCATTTTAGTGGAGGTAATAGCCTTCATAGTGAATAACAGTGAGGGTAGGAGGAGGTAATAGTCTTCATAGTGAATAACTGTGAGGGTAGGAGGAGGTAATAGTCTTCATAGTGAATAACTGTGAGGGTAGGTGGAGGTAATAGTCTTCATAGTGAATAAATGAGGGTAGGAGGAGGTTATAGTCTTCATAGTGAATAAATGAGGGTAGGTAATAGTCTTCATAGTGAATAACTGTGAGGGTAGGTGGAGGTAATAGTATTCATAGTGAATAATTGTGAGGGTAGGAGGAGGTAATAGTCTTCATTGTGAATAACTCTGAGGGTAGGAGGAGGTAATTGTCATCATATTTAATAACTGTGAGGGTAGGAGGTAAGCCACATTTCCATCCAACATAAACTACTGTTCCTAGTGTTCCAGTATTCTGCATCCACTAGCTTATTGTCCTGCAAAATCCATTCTTCACAAAATCCCTTGGATTCTCTCTGGCAAATCAATCATACACTGGGATCGTTATGTTATTATAACTGACGTTACTTAAATGTAGACATTTAGAATTATTTGGGTTTTAGCGGGATGTGTCAGAGACTAGATGTCCAGCCACACTGATCTGCTGGATAGGGTCAAATAAAAGACATATTTAGAATTTAGAATATATATATATATATATATATATATATATATATATATATATATATATATATATATATATATATATACAGTACTGTGCAAAAGTTTTAGGCAGGTGTGAAAAAATGCTGTAAAGTAAGAATGCTTTCAAAAATAGACATGTTAATAGATTATATTTATCAATTAACTAAATGCAAAGTGAGTGAACAGAAGAAAAATCTAAATCAAATCCATATTTGGTGTGACCACCCTTTGCCTTCAAAACAGCATCAATTCTTCTAGGTACACTTGCACAAAGTCAGGGATTTTGTAGGCATATAGTCAGGTGTATGATAAAACAATTATACCAAACAGGTGCTAATGATCATCAATTCAATATGTAGGTTGAAACACAATCATTAACTGAAACAGAAACAGAAGTGTAGGAGGAATAAAACTGGGTGAGGAACAGCCAAACTCAGCTAACAAGGTGAGGTTGCTGAAGACAGTTTACTGTCAAAAGTCATACACCATGGCAAGACTGAGCACAGCAACAAGACACAAGGTAGTTATACTGCATCAGCAAGGTCTCTCCCAGGCAGAAATTTCAAGGCAGACAGGGGTTTCCAGATGTGCTGTCCAAGTTCTTTTGAAGAAGCACAAAGAAACGGGCAACGTTGAGGACCGTAGACGCAGTGGTCGGCCAAGGAAACTTACTGCAGCAGATGAAAGACACATCATGCTTACTTCCTTCGCAATCGGAAGATGTCCAGCAGTGCCATCAGCTCAGAATTGGCAGAAAACAGTGGGACCCTGGTACACCCATCTACTGTCCAGAGAAGTTCTGGTCAGAAGTGGCCTTCATGGAAGACTTGCTGCCAAAAGCCATACCTCGACGTGGAAACAAGGCCAAACGACTCAACTATGCACGAAAACACAGGAACTGGGGTGCAGAAAAATGGCAGCAGGTGCTCTGGACTGATGAGTCAAAATTTGAAATATTTGGCTGTAGCAGAAGGTAGTTTGTTCACGAAGGGCTGAGAGCGGTACACGAATGAGTGTCTGCAGGCAACAGTGAAGCATGGTGGAGGTTCCTTGCAAGTTTGGGGCTGCATTTCTGCAAATGGAGTTGGGGATTTGGTCAGAATTAATGGTCTCCTCAATGCTGAGAAGTACAAGCGGATACTTATCCATCATGCAATACCATCAGGGAGGCATCTGATTGGCCCCAAATTTATTCTGCAGCATGACAACGACCCCAAACATACAGCGAAAGTCATTAAGAACTATCTTCAGCGTAAAGAAGAACAAGGAGTCCTGGAAGTGATGGTATGGCCCCCACAGAGCCCTGATCTCAACATCATCGAGTCTGTCTGGGATTACATGAGAGAGAGAAGCAACTGAGGCTGCCTAAATCCACAAAAGAACTGTGGTTAGTTCTCCAAGATGTTTGGGCCAACCTACCTGCCGAGTTCCTTCAAAACTGTGTGCAAGTGTACCTAGAAGAATTGATGCTTGATGCTGTTTTGAAGGCAAAGGGTGGTCACACCAAATATGGATTTGATTTAGATTTTTCTTCTGTTCACTCACTTTGCATTTAGTTAATTGATAAATATAAACTATTAACATGTCTATTTTTGAAAGCATTCTTACTTTACAGCATTTTTTCACACCTGCCTAAAACTTTTGCACAGTACTGTATATATATATATGAATCTCTGGAAATGTGTAATAAGAGTTAATGTGTAATACAATACAAGATTAGAATGACAAAGCTTTTGCAACAGACAAAAAAGCATAAACTGGAATTTGAAAACAGTAACCTGGTGAAAGTGGTGATAAAAAACATCTCAATTGGATGTGTCTATTGGAACAACATGCTGGTCAAGGTTTCCTCCTACAGCACGTCAGGGAATAAAGGGACAAGCATGCGTTCTGGATTCCAGGCACCAGACTAATTACAAATCTAACAATTCTGAGATGTACTGGACACGAGTACAAAGCCAAGGCTTTTTAAAAGTCTGGATCAGCTCTTATTGTATCTGCACAAACAAACAAAAGGCTTGCATGCCTTGTATCTGGCAGGTAGTACTTAAGGACAAAGGAGGTATTTGTACAAAAGAAGGGTTTATGATGACATAGATTTGTCAATTTTTAACTCCCTGTATTTGTATGCATTAGGCTTAGCATACCATTGATTTTCCCTGACTCCATTAAACTTTTGGGCAGTAGTATGTACTTGTTCAGTGTGACCCTTACTTCTTTTACATATAATAAAATACATTTTAATTCTATGTGCACATTTAAAATAACAAGAAGCCCTAGAATTCACCAGTGATCATTAAGCAAATTCTATATATATATATATATATATATATATATATATATATATATATATATATATATATATATATACAGTACTGTGCAAAAAGTTTTAGGCAGGTGTGAAAAATGCTGTAAAGTAAGAATGCTTTCAAAAATAGACATGTTAATAGTTTATATTTATCAATTAACAAAATGCAAAGTGAGTGAACAGAAGAAAAATCTAATCAAATCCATATTTGGTGTGACCACCCTTTGCCTTCAAAACAGCATCAATTCTTCTAGGTACACTTGCACACAGTTTTTGAAGGAACTCGGCAGGTAGGTTGGCCCAAACATCTTGGAGAACTAACCACTGTTCTTCTGTGGATTTAGGCAGCCTCAGTTGCTTCTCTCTCTTCATGTAATCCCAGACAGACTCGATGATGTTGAGATCAGGGCTCTGTGGGGGCCATACCATCACTTCCAGGACTCCTTGTTCTTCTTTACGCTGAAGATAGTTCTTAATGACTTTCGCTGTATGTTTGGGGTCGTTGTCATGCTGCAGAATAAATTTGGGGCCAATCAGATGCCTCCCTGATGGTATTGCATGATGGATAAGTATCTGCCTGTACTTCTCAGCATTGAGGAGACCATTAATTCTGACCAAATCCCCAACTCCATTTGCAGAAATGCAGCCCCAAACTTGCAAGGAACCTCCACCATGCTTCACTGTTGCCTGCAGACACTCATTCGTGACCGCTCTCCAGCCCTTCTGCGAACAAACTGCCTTCTGCTACAGCCAAATATTTCAAATTTTGACTCATCAGTCCAGAGCACCTGCTGCCATTTTTCTGCACCCCAGTTCCTGTGTTTTCGTGCATAGTTGAGTCGCTTGGCCTTGTTTCCATGTCGGAGGTATGGCTTTTTGCCGCCAAGTCTTCCATGAAGGCCACTTCTGACCAGACTTCTCCGGACAGTAGATGGCTGTACCAGGGTCCCGCTGTTTTCTGCCAATTCTGAGCTGATGGCACTGCTGGACATCTTCTGATTGAAGGGAAGTAAGCATGATGTGTCTTTCATCTGCTGCAGTAAGTTTCCTTGGCCGACCACTGCGTCCACGGTCCTCAAGCGTTGCCCGTTTCTTTGTGCTTCTTCAAAAGAGCTTGGACAGCACATCTGGAAACCCCTGTCTGCCTTGAAATTTCTGCCTGGGAGAGACCTTGCTGATGCAGTATAACTACCTTGTGTCTTGTTGCTGTGCTCAGTCTTGCCGTGGTGTATGACTTTTGACAGTAAACTGTCTTCAGCAACCTCACCTTGTTAGCTGAGTTTGGCTGTTCCTCACCCAGTTTTATTCCTCCTACACAGCTGTTTCTGTTTCAGTTAATGATTGTGTTTCAACCTACATATTGAATTGATGATCATTAGCACCTGTTTGGTATAATTGTTTAATCATACACCTGACTATATGCCTACAAAATCCTGACTTTGTGCAAGTGTACCTAGAAGAATTGATGCTGTTTTGAAGGCAAAGGGTGGTCACACCAAATATGGATTTGATTTAGATTTTTCTTCTGTTCACTCACTTTGCATTTACTTAATTGATAAATATAATCTATTAACATGTCTATTTTGAAAGCATTCTTACTTTACAGCATTTTTCACACCTGCCTAAAACTTTTGAACAGTACTGTATATATATATATATATATATATATATATATATATATATATATATATATATATATATATATATATATATACTAAAGGAAGTTTACACTAGAAAAAAGATTAAAGTTGTCCCATAGGGCAGCAGTCTTGGAGTAGTGGTTAGGGCTCTGGACTCTTGACCGGAGGGTCGTGGGGACACTGCTGTTGTACCCTTGAGCAAGGTACTTTACCTAGATTGCTCCAGTAAAAACCTAACTGTATAAATGGGTAATTGAATGTAAAAATAATGTGAAATAATGTATAATGTGATATCTTGTAACAATTGTAAGTCGCCCTGGATAAGGGCGTCTGCTAAGAAATAAATAATAATAATAATAATAATAATAATAATAATAATAATAATAATAATAATAATAATAATAATAATAATAATAATAATTAAACTAAGGGAGAGAAATACTACAATCACATGCTCAGACAAGGTAAGGGCAGGATGGAGACTAAACTACTATCACATGCCCTGAGACGTTAAGGGCAGGATGGAGACTGAACTCCTAAGGGCAGGATGGAGACTGAACTACTATCACATGCCTTGAGACGTTAAGGGCAGGATGGAGACTGAATTACTATCACGTGCCCTGAGACGGTAAGGGCAGGATGGAGACTGAACTACTATCACATGCCCGAGAAGGTAAGGGCAGGATGGAGACTGAACTACTATCACATGCTCAGAGAAGGTAAGGGCAGGATGGAGACTGAACTACTATCACATGCTCAAAGAAGGTAAGGGCAGGATGGAGACTGAACTACTATCACATGCTCAGAGAAGGTAAGGGCAGGATGGAGACTGAACTACTATCACATGCTCAAAGAAGGTAAGGGCAGGATGGAGACTGAATTACTATCACATGCTCAGAGAAGGTAAGGGCAGGATGGATACTGAATTACTATCACATGCCCTGAGACGTTAAGGGCAGGATGGAGATTGAATTACTATCACATGCCCTGAGACGTTAAGGGCAGGATGGAGACTGAACTACTAAGGGCAGGATGGAGACTGAACTACTATCACATGCCCTGAGACGTTAAGGGCAGGATGGAGACTGAATTACTATCACGTGCCCTGAGACGGTAAGGGCAGGATGGAGACTGAACTAATATCACATGCCCTGAGACGGTAAGGGCAGGATGGAGACTGAACTAATATCACATGCTCAGAGAAGGTAAGGGCAGGATGGAGACTGAACTAATATCACATGCTCAGAGAAGGTAAGGGCATGATGGAGACACTTTGGTGGGACATGGTGGCTGAGCTCCCATTGTCTATGTCTGTATCTAAAAAAAAAAAACACCTTCAGTTTACAGTGCCATGGGTTTAGCAACTTTTCACATGCTATACAATTCACAAAATATAACAAATACCAATATTAATAAATCACTGTCATGTTTGACAGTATAGCATTATATAAGTTGTAAATCTGATGTAGAAATCTATCCTGGAAAAAAACATACTACAGAATATGTAGGTATGTAGGTCTGTGAACTTTTTACTGAAATCAATATCAAGAACAATCTATCACTCCAGTTGAAAATTTCAGTTGGCAGAATGGAATATGCTTGAAATGGCTTCTCTCTGGATTCTATTTACTGTAGCCAAAGAATTCTGGGACGAGACCAGGCTACCTCTTATCATCCCAGCACTGGACATGTCACTCCATGTTTAACTGTTGTGGTCCAGTGGTTAAAGAAAAGGGCTTGTAACCAGGAGGTCCCCGGTTCAAATCCCACCTCAGCCACTGACTCATTGTGTGACCCTGAGCAAGTCACTTAACCTCTTTGTGCTCCGTCTTTCGGGTGAGACGTAGTTGTAAGTGACTCTGCAGCTGATGCATAGTTCACACACCCTAGTCTCTGTAAGCCGCCTTGGATAAAGGCGTCTACTAAATAAACAAATAACAAGGCACAAGCTATCAGGGTTTCAGACAGTCAGCAAGCTACTGTTACCCTGGTACTGCTATCCCACCCAGGTAAAGACAATCCATTTTGTTGGTTGAGTTTTAATAAATGAATGTTTGTGTTTACTTAGATAAATCTCTAAAATATACTTATGTGCCTTCTTTAGTCACTGCTATTGATTTGGTATGTTTAGTATGTTAAGTAAAACACTGATTAGATGTTTTATTATATATTCATGTATTTACTATTGAAGCCAATGATTGTTTACTATAGTTAAGCTAGCTTTGCAGCAGACATGTAAAGTCATGCAGTGTTATACTAGCTAAAGATTTTCTGTTTCTTGGATTTTTTTTTCATTCAATTTCAGCATTATTTATCCATACTTATAATAATAATAATAATAATAATAATAATAATAATCTTTATTTTGTATAGCACCCTTAAAAGCAGTCATCTCAGAGTGCTTCACAATTAATAGTACAACAATAAATAAACAGATTATACATAAAAAAGCACAAGGAAATAAAACAATCATAAAAATCATAAAAACGCCTTTCTAAAAAAGTAAGTCTTTAAATTAACTTTAAAAACACTCAAAGAAGCTGAGTCCCTGATCTCTAGTGGAATAGAGTTCCATAATTTAGGGGTATAGCAACAAAGGCCCTGTCGTCCATAGAGCGCAGGTGAACAGGAGGGACACACAGCAGTCTGAGATCAGCAGAGCGGAGGTTGCGAGTGGCAGTGTAAAAAGATGAAAGATCTGACAGATAAGTCGGAGCTAGCCCATGAAGAGCCTTATATGTCAGCATTAAAATTTTAAAATCAATTCTAAACCTGATAGGCAGCCAGTGCAAGGCCTCCAAGACAGGAGTGATGTGATCTCTTGAGCGGGACCGAGACAAAATTCTGGCTGCAGAGTTTTGAACAAATTTAATTTTAGTGAGGATGCTATTAGACACCCCAGCGAGCAGGGCGTTACACTAATCGATCCTGGAGAAAACAAAAGCATGGTTTCATCAACAGACAGATTTAAAGCATTGGTTTTACCTAGCTGGTGGGGAGTTATATATTTTCAATATAATTTATAACGCTTTACTAAAGAAACGGATATAGACACCAATGGTCAGTATCAAAGGACAATGTTTGATTGTACTTTTTATTGTGTTCTTACATATCAAATCCACCATGCTGTTTCCTTCTTCTACCTCCCTTTCTGTTGCATCTCTGGGAGCCTTCATTTACATCAGTTTATTGTTAGGTATTTGCATGCACTTTGCAGATGTCTTACTTTAGCTAACATCTGTATATTGTGGTATATAATCATGTTTCATCTGTCAGAATCAGGATTGTTTGAGAACTCTAGACATATTATGCTAATTTGCACTCTTATCTTGAAAATGCAGTTTAATTAGCTAAGCATGTATGAAGAAGCAAGACTTGGTGAAACATGAAATAGCTTATGCTAAATCAGATAAAACAACAAACATGGCTTAATTACTTACCTTTTAAAGTAGCCTGTACAATATTATAAGCGCTGGGATATTTTAAGAAGCATTGTGTACCCATAGCGTATCATTTTTGTTTTATTTAGCTTGGTTCTATGAATTATTATATTTAATTATGAATCATTTTTCTTGCTTTCCAGTTTGACACATTTTATAGCAGAATCATTTTAAGCTTTACTATTAAGGTTTAATGGCTTTATCATGGATGACACGAGGATAACGCACATCTTGAATATCCACCGTGCCTCATGGAGAGGTTGCCTTTAGAAAACAAAAGTACATTTTGTAATTTTTTTCCCTCAAGATCAGTCAAAACACAGAAGTTTAATTTCATCTGACAGCTCAGTGATGCTTTCTGCCATACAGCTTCTCTGCAAAGTGCTCTAAAAATGAGCTAATATTTTATTCATTTAGCTTTATTTAACCCCTTAATAGCCATAGGATCACACAGATGCTATTTGAGAATGCAATTGATAAATAAAACTAGGAAGAAGATTATATACATAAAAGTAGGAGGAAGATCCAGTTCAGCCATTTATGCTATGCAAGCTCTTTGGGGTAAATTCCACACATGGCAGTCTTTACAATCTACAGTTCTTGGGCAGACACACGTACATTTATTTGTGATTCTTTAAGATACAGTCACAATTAGGACAAAGCAGCATAGTGAACAAATATATTACACCTGGCAAATGCAAGACCCTTTTCAACAAAGGGTAAAAAGAAAGAAAGAAAGAAAGAAAGAAAGAAAGAAAGAAAGAAAGAAAGAAAGAAATACAGTAATTTATTTCTCTGGACATCATTAATAGTGCTGTGGAAAATGCATGTTCACTGTACTCATTCACTTTTAGCCCTTAAAAAAATGTAAATTACACAGACAAAGAAAAAAAACAAAAAAACACCAACAGAGCTCAACCAACAGTCTAGGGCTAATACTACTAGCAC
Source organism: Acipenser oxyrinchus oxyrinchus (assembly GCA_030684275.1). Classification (NCBI taxonomy): domain Eukaryota; kingdom Metazoa; phylum Chordata; class Actinopteri; order Acipenseriformes; family Acipenseridae; genus Acipenser; species Acipenser oxyrinchus. Next base: position 3,245,277 of record CM060250.1, read on the forward strand.
TTTATAAACATGCTACAGAGGCAACCACACTAAAGAAAGCTGCTTACCTGAAGCAGGAATGTTAAAAGGGACCCATGGCCCAGTTCGACACATGATGAAAGTACAAAGGGTTATACTGTTAATGAGGCTGTCCTAGTAAATCACTGTATACACAAGACAGACATTGCCATTGCTGCGGCTATTATTTTTAAACAGTTTTTCAAATGCAGTGAAAAGACCCACTGCTCTTGTAAGAGACCTGCATCGAACTTTGTTCCCTTTTTGGACAGGCTGTGGTGTAGTGCTCTTTATGGCGGTTTCTTTGAAGGATACCACAGTATCTTCTTAATACCATTGTCTAGGTATAATAACACATCTTTGGTAGACCACGTAATGCATGCTTTAGGACCTTCTGTCTGAATTGTTACTGTAGGAAGACACTCTGAAACAGGAAGAAGCACCCGAATTGATAACTTAATACCCTTTAATAATAATGCAGAGTTCTTTTAAAAAAAAATTGAAGGTTTGGGGTCTGTTATTATATTTGATTCCAAACAGATTATATGTTGACATAATAAATGCATTTCATATAATATTTGTTTTAGTAAGACGGAATGCATTGGCATCACAAGCCATTTCAAATTGTATATCAGCACTTCAGAGCCACGCAGTAGCAACACAGAGCTTCCAGAAAGTTCATTGAATGCCTTGCTTTGGGTAGGTATGCAATTAAAAAGAGAGTGTGGGATATACTCTGCGACAGATTCATCAGTCTGCACATTGCTTCACCAGGAACTAAGTGCCGTAAAGATAGTCTTGAATTAAAGCTGCCTTAAGGCTGTGTGGTCCAGTGGTTAAAGAAACGGGCTTGGAACCAGGAGGTCCCCGGTTCAAATCCCACCTCAGCCACTGACTCATTGTATGACCATGAGCAAATCACTTAGCCTCCTTGTGCTCCGTCTTTCGGGTGAGACGTAATTGTAAGTGACTCTGCAGCTGATGCATAGTTCACACACCCTAGTCTCTGTAAGTCGCCTTGGATAAAGGCGTCTGCTAAATAAACTAATAATAATAATAACAACCAGCTGTGTGTGGCAACGTGACGTACAGAGCGCAAAATATCGGTGGTCTGTGAAAAACAGGAAAAAACAGCGGTGAACAGTGCAGTGTGATTCATGACCAAGGAGACCGGGACAACTTTGTTGTTTTTAAATAATAAATAATAAAGAGTGGAAATGTGATCTATGATCTAGTGTTGTGCACCTCTCCGTTCATGGATTGTGATATATTGGGAAACTGATCCCAATGAAATAGTCTGTGTGCAATATTAGCTACATGATCCAGACACAAAGCGACCAAACTATTGTGCTAATGTTTAACAAGAAATGTGCAACAATATGTAATAGACAGAAGACTTAAAACTAAGGGAAGGTGTTTATATAAAAAAAAAAAAAAAAAAAAATAAAAAAGTTCTACACATTCAGTTCATATTCCCTTGGCTACTGTTTTTTTTCTTCTTCCCTAAGTCAAAGGCTGGAATGCTGGGTAAGAAAATCTAAAAGATGATTCTAAAGCTGCAGCTGTTAAAGAGAGTTTTTTGTACAAGGTCCCATTTTCCTCAATCATGATTTAGGTTGTAGTTTTCTCCGATGGGCTATTGCTATAGCAACCACAGCTTCTGCCTGAGTACAGATATAGTATAATAAGAACTCCACAAGGTAAATGAACAAACCCTGTAAAAGAGACACAAAAAAATAAAAATAACTTAAGGTAATAATAAGCCAGATACAGGTACAACTCCAAACCACTATATTAACTTGTTTTTTAACTTTAAAGTACAATATCCAGCTGCATTTTTGAAACACAATGAAATGTATTAATGAAATACTGCTTTTGCTACAGCTGTGGTACCTGCATTATATTGTAGCGGAGGCGTATCTGGTTTGCAGCGAGAATGAATGGAGAGAAGCAGGTAGTAGTTAAAAGCAGTAAAAACGCTATTTTTACTGGACAGCAAGAAGAAGCATAATGTTCAGTTAAGCAACACCAACAACACACCCACAACACAACCCTGAGCTGCTCGCAGGCAGCTCCTAAATAGAGATTCCCCGAGTCCTATTGGCTCACACACAAAAGGGCACATTTACATACACACTGACCAATCGCTCAGACCCTCGGTCCCGTGCAAGCAGTTTACTGACGGAACCGAACACAAATCACAGTGCAGCCAACACAGACCCCTCTCTCACACAGCTGCACTGTGCACGTGACTCCCAGGGCAGCACGCCAGTACTGCCTAGACATGAAACACGCTTCCACTCACTGACTCACGCAGGATGACACACACAAATGGAGGGGAAGACAGGACAGCACACACACACCTGTACAGCAACACACGGAAATACACTATTTACAAGAGAAGTAATAGTCTTGGTTCCCCCGCAAGTTCAATGCAACACACAAAAAGACCCAGTTGTCGGTACTGCGAGACCAAACGCTACAATATTTAAGCTAGATCTGTACATTTCCTTATACAATCTAATGATATAATTTCATCCAAGTAGTCCCATTCACTTATTAGCACTCAGAGTGCTGCATTCTGATTCCATTGCTAACATGGGTCCTGTGTGATTGATTCCTCTTCAAAATTAATATACTGTTGTATATTGTCAACAAACAGCGTATATTTATTTAACATCACTCTGGTTAATATCATGCCCAGTTTATTATCTTCACATTGAAATGTCCCGACCACAGTATAATGGGAATTAATGGGAACAAGCTCCAGATAATAGCACTTCATTTATTTAGCGAGTCTCAACTTGTGCAAAAGTTGCCAATGAGGCAAAAAGATCATCAGACTGCAGGGGACCTTGGAGGTACCTGCCAATGTTGCAGGAATGTCACTAATGTAGGAAAAGGATCACTGCCCACTGTCCAGTGATGAGCCTATATAATGTGCAGCAGCTACTAGGAGTTCTTGGCACGCTGAAGGATCAGCTTTTCCAGCTCAATAAAGAAACCAGGAGCACAGAGACGATGGAGAGTCCATGCGTTTGGTCATCTTACAGGACACACTACGGGTGTGGGGGTAGTTGCATATCATGCTGCATAGCATTATTTATTATGCATTGTTTAACATTAAATTATTTTTAAAACTGTAACAATAATATAAATTAATGCCTTTAAATTAGTGTCAATTGACAAGCATTGTTTAAAGTTTGAAATACATACTCAATTTAGCGATTGCATGTATTAACTGTTTTTGGGTTTGGGTTAAATGTTCAGCCTGTCTAATTCCTCTTCATTGATGAGTTTGGTTTCAAAAAGGTGTTGAGGAAGAAATGCCACTGTGGAAAAAAACTAGAAATGCACCCAAGGAGGAGAGCCCCTCCAATTGGACAATGGCAGTTTTCATTGCACATTGTGTGTGTGAAAGTGCCGTGATATACTGTATATTATGGTCATTTATGAATTGCTTTTTAAAAATCTAAATTAAGCAAAAGCAGTGTTTCAGGCAGGGAACTCTCTTTAACCTTAGCATGTTTTATTGGTCCTTCCATAAACAATACATCCAATGATCGGCAAGGAAAGGATGTATATCTTACCTCAATCCATTATGTCCCTGCTGTGCACCAGTGTTCGCCTCTTCTTCCCCAGCCTCCACCTATTTTTTTGGCTTTGTCTAAGGGGGAGGGCAGCTACCCTGCCTCCCTGCCCATGTGTCGCTGCGGTCAGCCTCTCCACTTATCTGTAAGCTAATTTATGGGCAAGAGTACCTCGAAAGGCAAGGCCAAATAATGTAGTGTAAAATATGTATAATGTAGTTGTGTTGTCTAGTCTGTTTAATAAATAATCTATTGCATGAGTTTCTTGAATGAACAATCATTCTAATGAATGTCACAAACTAACATCAATTAACAATCACAAAGATGTTTAAAGCGGAGCAGATTGTGTTTGCATGTTTCATCATGTGTGTTTTTGCTTTGACTGATTTTTTTTTTTTTTAAGACAGCTGTATTTTATTTTGGTTGAAGAGTTAAATGCAACGTAACTTTGTGTTTGATATATGGATGTGAGTATTATGTTTTGCAAGGTGAGAATACATTTTAATTTGAATAAGGTTTTGGTGTTTGTTTTAAAATGTAGCCTATTGATCATTGTTTTAAGCTGAGGGCACACAAAGCCCCTTTTTCAGGAACAATGGCTTGAAACCTGGTTTCAGGAGACATCTAGTTTCAGGCAACTTTGCTGAATCAAACCCCAAGTCTTCCCTGGTGTGCCATGCACTGGCCTGAAACTAGTCTCATGAAGCCAAGTTCCAAGCCACAAAGTAGCTTTGTGTTCCCTCAGCTTTACTGTGCTTTAGCAATTGAGAAAAACAGTAAAAGTGTACAAATCCTGTTGTTGATAAAATATTGAATCGGTTTGCTGTTTTAGCTGCAATATGTATCGCATTACACACCAGACTGTCAGCATCATTCCACCAGCATTGCTCTAGTATAAATCCAAGCAGGTGTACAGTTACAGTCATCATTATTTAGATTACTGAAAAAATACCTCAATGCTTTTTACAGCAGTTAAGCTTATGTAAAAAGCCAAATGTATTTTTACTTGTATGAGACATGGACTTTTGTTGTGGCCCTTAAAAAGCAGCAAACAGGCCGGTTGTCAATTAGCCCAAGAAACATCCTCATCTTGAAAAGCACCTATCATATAGGACTAAAGAGGCAGTATCACGTCTATATAAGTTATAACAATACCTGTGTGATGCATTAGACTTTTCTGTGCTGTGTTCAATCTTCCCGGATCACCTCAAATAACCTTTAGTACTTTTTTTTCTGAATTATGAGCTGCTTCTGGTAACTGATCAATGCTTGTGGCATTGTTTACATCTTTGGCTGCAATCCCAGAATTAGTGTCTTCATTCTTTCCGGTCAGGTAGCAGCACAGACCATCCCATAAAACTCAGTGGATACACCTGTTCATTATTCTCACTCAAGTCCCCCCTTTACAGATAGTTGCTGCTCAGGTTATCGATCAAATCAAATCTAAACATAATGTCTAGTCTACACATACGCTAGTCAAAGAGACAGGTAATTAAACGTGGTCTTAATAAAAATCACAAAATAAAATATTTATTAAAAAAAAAAAGAAAATTGAAATGCTGCTCTGTTTCAATTCTTAATCACACAAAAAAATTACAACGACACATTCAAATTATTAAAATATCAACCATCTCTGAAAATGTTCCTAAATGTTTCTGTATATTGAGGCTGCAAGAAAAGAAACAGTACGTCATTCCAATGTTTGTTTGTTTTTTATAAATGTTTTATATTGTTATTATTACGACCACATTTGAATAGCTGTCTCTTTTATTAACGTAGACTAGACATAATTGCTTATATTTTATTTTGCCTGTATTTATGCTTTTATTCTCAACTGTTGTCAGTACTACGGCTCTTGAAGACGCAGTAATTTGCAAATGTTTATAGCAAATATTATTCAAATGAATGAAAGCACTCTGCTTTAGTATTTCTTCCTTAGTAAATCAGGAGATAAAGGTAATATGCAGATGATTTTAAATAATTCTTAATAATATCTTTTTTTTTTTTTTTACTTGATATTGGTAACAACAACAAATACAAAAATCCCAGTAATTTCATGTAACCGACAGCAAGTATCAGTGGTTCCAGTAATTGTTTTATTATGTATGTGTACAGAATTATAAGCATGCAGCGTTCTGTTATATTTGACCGAATGATTTGCTCATGAAATCTAATATATATAGACTAGTTGCTGTTTTCCTGAATAATAACGTATATTTCTGTTTCTGTTCCATGCCAGCGTTTTTGCTCTCTAGTTTAGATGGTACACCAAGTAGAGTTCCATCTATTTGCTTTCCTAAAACCAAAGCTAATGTTAACCCTCCATTCAGCAGTTGCCTGGGTGCGTGTGAAATGAATCATGTGGATAAAATAAACCACCGTCTGTACCCATATTCCATTGTCCCCTAAGCTTCCTCAAGAGGCCTTTTCACAGGTCCAGCAAAAACCACTCTAGACACTTCACATATTTCCGAAGATTCTCCCTTTATACATGAAACACATTAATCACTCATTGAGGGGGAACAGTGGAAACAAGGCACCAAGTGAACAAAAGGCTGAAGTAGTCCCAACTAATTTCTCTTCACACCGAGAGATAATTGGTACTGATTTTTTTTTTTTTTTTTTTTTGTAGAACTTAATTCAATGAAGGAATCGCAACATGGGAAAACCTGAAAGGGCAGCAGATCCTGTCTAAAGCATAGCTGTTGCATTGGTGAGGACTTTTCTTTGGAAGTGAATACTAACAAGGGCAAGCATGTTCTTTTTGAGTCTCTAATTACTTTAAGGTCTAAACTTTGCAGCCCAATTAAAGAAAAGGTAGTTTTACTTCAAATGACTGCTTTTTATATGCACGAAAATAAATGCATTTAGTGCTTATAATATAATGAAAGTATATGTCATTAAATATTAGTTGTACAGTGAATTCAGTTAAGGAGATTGATTTTGCCCATAGAGACTACAATTATTTGGGATCGTACTCATAAAGCATTAGCACATCTGTAAATCGAGAGAAACAGTTCCAAATTTTTTTTATTAAAATGCCAGTGGTCATGGAAACATGGCAGCTTTGCTTTCTGTAATATATAAATCCACTTCATTTGACTAATTAAAATGATGTCAACATTGTTCATAGCATTTATCTATTTGCCATTAGCAACCAGCAGTGAATTCTTAAAATCCAGACCGTTATTGTGCTACTCAATAGATACAAAAAAAAAAAACAGTTTGGCATGCAATATATAAAAGCATCCATGTGCTTTTAGGGTAGACTTACTTATCTGATTCTACTGCAGCGGTTTTGCTTTTTGTGAGATTCTACTACATTCTGAAACTTGTAATATGATTGGGTAAACTTTTAAAACCCCTTTAACAAGAAAGAAGTAAAGACTACATTTTCTGTTTTTCTATAATAATAAAAAACAGACATTTAAAAAATGAGCATTGTTGCTTTATACATTGAAACTATTTTTGAACAAACAATTGCACATACGAATGTTTGTAGAATTTGCTGTCAAAATCTGTCCTAAAGTTTCCGTCAGTCCACAACGAGGGGCAGCTTGAAGGTAATCCTCTCCTCTTCTCCATTGATGTTTATTTTTTGTGTCTCTCTCTAACTGAAACCTAGTATAAATACATGTCCACTTCCATCATTAAAAGGTGTGGAATGCATGTTGTAAACCATGAAATCATTTAGCTTGTCAACAAAAGACAACAACAGCATTTCACCTAGGGCGACAAAAGAGGCAAGGTAAGTGTTAATAAATGAGTGTGCAGTGGCAGTATGTTTGAGGATAATGATTCCAGATGTACGTCTTGATGGTCTACAGCAACAGCGTGGAAGGTGAGTAGAGGGGGGTTGGCTTGGTCATTGACGATATGAATGTGGAGGAAGTTCTGAAAAGCTCTTCAGAACGTAAAGAGATAAGGTTCTTCGTGAACCCCTTCAGTCTATATATAGGGCAGCAGTGTGGAGTAGTGGTTAGGTCTCTAGACTCTTGACCGGAGGGTTGTGGGTTCAATCCCAGGTGGAGGACACTGCTGCTGTACCCTTGAGCAAGGTACTTTACCTAGATTGCTCCAGTAAAAACCCAACTGTATAAATGGGTAATTGTTTGTAAAAAAATAACATGTAAAAAATAATGTAATTGTATGTAAAAATAATGTAATATCTTGTAAGAATTGTACGTCCCTGTGGCAGAGTGGTTGCAGTGCTGATGTCACGGACCAGGAAGAAGCAACACAAAACAAAGGCAGCAAAGGTAAGTAGGGGAAACGAGACGCGTTTGCGTTCGCGTTTTAATAATAAATCAAATAATAAACAAAACACTTTACAGCAAACAAAAGGGCACGTTGGCCAAACAAAACAAACCCACAAACAGTTGTACTCACAAATATTGTGCTGGCTGTTCCAGCACAATAGCAGTTGTTTCTTTTTCACCTCTTTCTCTCCTTAACTCTCTCGTTCCTTACTCCCTGAACTCTCCTCCCAGAGCGCAGAAAAGCTGCAGGTTTTATACAGGTGACCATCTCCCGATTAGCAACAATTAATCAATGAATTAACTCGGAGATGGTCACTGGCTGCTACGAGGTTTTAAATAAATAAACTAAACAAACCCACGGCTTTTAGCGTCATCCCAAATAATAACTAAGACGGACGGCTTTGTCCGCCTGCATAAAAACACAATACAACAATAATAATAATAATAATAATAATAATAATAATAATAATAATACAAAATATACAAATAATAATACAGGGACGAGGTGTACCCCATCACACGCCCCCTTGTGCGTAGCACACATGGCCTCAACGGCCACCTCCCCTTAAAACCCAGCAGTCCAGGACAAAGTCTCGGGCTGGGAAGGGAGGCTTCAGTGGGCCCATGGCTGGCAATGCTGTCAGCACCCCTGCCGGTAGTGGCACGGCTGACAGCATGCTGGTCCACTCCTGCAGCGAAATTGCTGCGGGGATGCTGGTCGCCTGACCTCTCCCCTTTCTTAGTAGCAGTAGCTCCCTCCTGTGGGGCTCCAGCCACAAGAACTCCTGCAGCGAAACTGCTGCTGGGGAAAGTGGTCTCCTGACCTCTCCCCTGTCTTTGTAGCCGTAGCTCTCTCTTCCGGGGCTCCGCCACAGTATCTCCTGCAGCCCAAGTGCTGCAGTGGGAGCAGGTCTCCTGACCTCCCCCACGATCTCCGGCAGCGAAAGTGCTGCAGTGGGAGCAGGTCTCCTGACCTCCCCCACGATCTCCGGCAGCGAAAGTGCTGCTGGGGTTGGTGGTCTCCGGACCTCCTCCCCCTTTTTGGGCCGTGGACGCACCGACTCCTCCCTCTTGGGCTGTGGACGCACCGACTCCTCCCTCTTGGGCTGTGGACGCACCGACTCCTCCCTCTTGGGCTGTGGACGCACCGACTCCTCCCTCTTGGGCTGTGGACGCACCGGCTCCTCCCATTCAGGCGTAGGACGTTCGGGCTCCTCCCACTCAGGCGTAGGACGTTCGGGTTCCTCCCACTCAGGCGTAGGACGTTTGGGCTCCTCCCACTCAGGCGTAGGACGTTTGGGCTCCTCCCACTCAGGCGTAGGACGTTTGGGCTCCTCCCACTCAGGCGTAGGACGTTTGGGCTCCTCCCACTCAGGCGTAGGACGTTTGGGCTCCTCCCACTCAGGCGTAGGACGTTCGGGCTCCTCCCACTTGGGCTGTGCGAGGCAGGGCAGGAGCAGTCCTTCCCATGATGGTGGAGGTCGAACCAGCAGGTATTCACCCTCTGCTGGTGGAACTGGGAGCGGCAAGCAGTCCTCCCACGGCGGTTTAGGCGGAACCAGCAGGCATTCACCCTCTGCTGGTGGAGCTGGGAGCGGCAAGCAATCCTCCCACGGCGGCTGAGGCGGAACCAGCAGGCATTCACCCTCTGCTGGTGGAGCTGGGAGCGGCAAGCAGTCCTCCCACGGTGGTGGAGACAGAGGCAGCTCCTGCTGCTCTGCTCCTGGCGGTGGTGGAGACAGAGGCAGCTCCTGCTGCTCTGCTCCTAGTGGTGGTGGAGACAGAGGCAGCTCCGGCTGCTCTGCTCCTAGCTGTGGTGGAGACAGAGGCAGCTCCGGCTGCTCTGCTCCTAGCGGTGGAGGTGTTGGAGACAGAGACAGCTCCTGCTGCTCTGCTCCTAGCTGTGGAGACAGAGGCAGCTCCTGCTGCTCTGCTCCTGGTGGTGGAAGCGATGGAGGTGGCGGAGACAGAGGCAGCTCCCGCTGCTCTGCTCCTGGTGGTGGAAGCGATGGAGGTGGCGGAGACAGAGGCAGCTCTTGCTGCTCTGCTCCTGGCGGTGGTGGAGACAGAGGCAGCTCCTGCTGCTCTGCTCCTGGCGGTGGTGGAGACAGAGGCAGCTCCTGCTGCTCTGCTCCTGACGGTGGTGGAGACAGAGGCAGCTCCTGCTGCTCTGCTACTGACGGTGGTGGAGACAGAGGCAGCTCCTGCTGCTCTGCTCCTAGTGCTGGAGACAGTGGCGAGGGCTCCTCACCCTCTGGCATTGGAGACGGCAGCAATGGCTCCTCTCCCTCTGGCGCTGGAGACGGCAGCAATGGCTCCTCTCCCTCTGGCGCTGGAGACGGCAGCAATGGATCCTCTCCCTCTGGCGCTGGAGACGGCAGCAATGGCTCCTCTCCCTCTGGTGCTGGGGAAGGCAGCGATGACTCTTCTCCCTCTGGCGCTGGAGAAGGCAGCGATGACTCCTCTCCCTCTGGCGCTGGAGATGGCAGCGGCTGGGCTTTTCCCGATGGAGCTGGAGATAGCGGTAGCCCTGCCATATCTGCAGCCAGGTAGCGGATTACCATGTCCGCAACCTCCGGGAGGGACACTGGGCAGTGTTGCTTTTCTCAGGCTTCCCATCGCTCTCCATCTCTGGCCCACAGGAGGTTGATCACATCGGGAGGGCCTCTTCAGCATTCCTCCCAGGCTCCACCAGCCAGCCCCAGATTCCCTCAGAGGAGAGTGGACTCGTCTTAGCCAGCGGGCCCTCTCCCCTGGCGCCGGACGCTCAGGCTCCTCCATCTTCTGCCATGCGTGGCTCTGGCTGAGTGGAAGATACCTTACCTCGCCACACAGGAAGCACCACCCTTCCTCATCCAGACAGGCAAGGCAAACATCCGGCGTAGTAGAGGCAGCGGGACCTGTGACCGGGCCCGCTGCTCTTGATGCACCATCTGCTGCTGTTGCTGCTTTCTTGGCCGCTTCCCATTTTTTTTTTTTTTCAAACACAAAAACACTTCTCGAAAAAAATAAAAACGCCCTTTGTATTCCTGGTCCGGCTCCTGGAGGCGTTTGTCCCACGCAGGACACCATATGTGGCAGAGTGGTTGCAGTGCTGATGTCACGGACCAGGAAGAAGCAACACAAAACAAAGGCAGCAAAGGTAAGTAGGGGAAGCGAGACACGTTTAGCTCGCGTTTTAATAATAAATCAAATAATAAACAAAACACTTTACAGCAAACAAAGGGCACGTTGGCCAAACAAAACAAACCCACAAACAGTTGTACTCACAAATATTGTGCTGGCTGTTCCAGCACAATAGCAGTTGTTTCTTTTTCACCTCTTTCTCTCCTTAACTCTCTCGTTCCTTACTCCCTGAACTCTCCTCCCAGAGCGCAGAAAAGCTGCAGGTTTTATACAGGTGACCATCTCCCGATTAGCAACAATTAATCAATGAATTAACTCGGGAGATGGTCACCGGCTTCACAAGGTTTTTAAATAAATAAACTAAACTAACCCACGGCTTTTCGCCGTCATCCCAAATAATAACTAAGACGGACGGCTTTGTCCGCCTGCATAAAAACACAATACAACAATAATAATAATAATAATAATAATAATAATAATAATAATAATAATACAAAATATACAAATAATAATACAGGGACGAGGTGTACCCCATCACAGTCCCCCTGGATAAGGGCATCTGCTAATAAATAAATAAGAATATGCTGACTGCCTCCCCAGCAGAACTTCTTCTAAAGGAGAACACATGCTCAGTGAAATGATGGGATCACTGCTTTATGAGAGCTTCTTGAGACAACGACAATCTCATCAGTGACATCAGAACAATACTGTGATGCGTCAGGGGCCAGCCTTCGTTAGGTAAAACTCCTTGCAAAAAGTATGGCAGTATTAACTGAATTAACAGAAGTATACAACAATGTATTAAATTAATACACACCACTGCAGAGTTAAAATACTTTTGAGAAATGCAGATAATACATTTTCAAACTGACAGCACTCATACTGTAAGTCCCAGTTGCTACATATATTGGATTTTGGTACTTTTAAAATGACAGGACCCAAACAAACAGGTGAGCAGAGAGCGGCTCTACTGCCACCATGTAAAAAGACCTGCGAGCATGAAGGAAAGGAAAACCCCCTTAGTGAGAGGAAACCTTTGTGGTCCAAGTCCAGCATTCTCCCAACTAAAAGAGAAAAGGAACAGCAACATCATTTGGAAACATTTGTTCTGATATCTTTGGACAGCAAAGATATCCCAGGATTCAAGACTATTTAAAACAGGAAAAAAAACACAAGGGCCTATAGTGTGGGAATCAACTGACTTGTAAGTCGCCCTGGATAAGGGCGTCTGCTAATAAATAAATAATAATAATAATAATAATAATAATAATAATAATAATAATAATAATAATAATAATAATAATAATAACTATATATCGTAAACTCAACAATTGATTCAAATAATGGATTCTTATCTAGAGAAATGATACACATCTAAGATACACAGATTCTGTTGTAGATAACACAAACCTCTTAAACAGGATACTGATGACAGAAACAACAGCAGTTTTCTTAAATGCAGAAACTTTGCAACACTTTCTTTTAAAATGTTCTTACTACTCCCACCGGCATTGTGCTGTCTTATGTGTTATGAGTACCTATTTTATACTATTATCTGATTTATAATCTCTATGGTATAGCTACAGCACAACCTAAGATTTCCAGGGACCCCATATTAAAATAATCTACGTTGTGTGCCTAACTGCAAACTAAACAGATCGTTTTTACACTCCCCAGTCGCTGGCAGTATATTCAGAACATGTCTGTGTGCTTGCACATCTGTTTTCTTTGTTCTGAATGTAGCTGTCTAGAATAAAGTGCATAAATCAAGATAAAAACATTGAACATCTCAACATAGGATAGGGCTAAATAGGGCCATACAAAATAAAGCAATTGTGCAACAGCGAGATATACACTGAAGAACACAAAGGGAATATGTTCCGTTTTAAAATGAATTCATTAATTAAGCTCAGCAATAGATTTCTAAGTATCAACTTATTCAATAATATTGATGGAAGAACAGTTCTTGTCAGGATAAGCAATAAAAAAATTAACGAAATTAATTCCCATTTATTAAATCCCATTGATTGTGCTAACCCTCTTGCGGTGTTGTTACAACTCTGTACTCTAATACGAAGTCTGAGATACATACAAACAATCAATACAGGAACGTATTAAGTATTTTAGTGTGCTGTGCATTAATCTGTATCGACATGTGCACAGAGATCATGTGCTACCATATTCAGTGTTTAGTTCAGTGCTGACCCTATTTTTTCAGATGTGTAGTGACGTGTGAAGAAACAGGGTAATTGATGGTACCATATTGTGTAGAAAAGAACATTTTTTGCTTTTGTGGGTTTCTTTTCTTACTGTGGTGTGGAGAAAACTATGAATTATATTATTATTAGTGTATATATAGCCTTGGCCAAAAGTTTTGCATCAAACAAAATAATTAATACATTTTGCTTCATAAAGTCGAATGAAACCTGATGAATAATGTTATGTTAACATATTGAATTACATACAGCTTTGTAGTTTTCCATATACTTGACAAAAAAATGACATTTTGAAAACTAACATGAAGTACTGTACAACTATTATGGCTTCCGGTAGCAATATCATTGTGTAGTTTCTTTGATTACGTGATGTTAAATAAAAGATCTAAAGTATGTTCATTTAGTTGTCTCAATCCTAAAATTCTAGGTGATGCAAAACCATTGGCCATAGCTGTCTACTGATTAATTGCTTAGTGTATGTGAACTCTACACACTGTAAATCTGGCTATAGGAGTGATCATCAAAAACTGCTAGGTAGTCATTCTTCAATACTGCAGCTGCATGCATTGTTTGAACAGCTGCAGTTAAATACAAACTTAATATACCGGTGGTGCCACGCTGAATAGTAAAAAAAACAAGAGAAATGGAAGGACAAGATACCTGAAAATGTTACCTGGAAACAACCCTAACAAAGGAAAAGAAGCAGAAGCCATTGAACACACATTTAGAAACAGAAACAGACATAATACCGACACAGTAGCAAATTACACAGGATTACCATCGTCTCACCATGCCCGCCCCCCTCCCCCCCTCCATGAACCCATGAAAGTCTAACAATCTACAAAGATCATTGTGAACAACTGCCCACAAATATTTAACTCCGAATAACAGTCACAAAGCAACCAATTCGACTCCACCTTTCTTGTTTAAACATCCAAATAAAAGCAGAATATTTATCACCGTTTCACTGATCAGACATACAGTTTTGCTGAAAAAGGCTCAAGGAATGGGTTTGTTTACTGCCATACATGCACACGCCCGGGGAACTTTGTCAGGACACATGCGTGTCTCCTTTTGCATGGACTTGCAATTACCTCAGGCATGAGTGTCTTGCCTTTGTTAATAGTGTATGTGGCAAGGGCAGGGCAATCCATTTGCAAACATTGAACATTCTTGTAAAGATCTGTGGATGTATTAAAACACACGCATGCTCATATAGAACAGAAGCCTAGGAACATTCCCTAATAGAAAATTAGTGGTGACATTCCAGGTGGCTTTGATAACTGACTTTACTCACTAAAAGCAGATCCTTTAGTATTTCACCAAAGATAGTATCATTAACCTGGATTTTGTACATAGCATTCAGCTACTGGACTGGGGAAACTAATGGCTACTGCAGCCTTTCCCACTGTCTACTATACTAAAATATACATGTATGCCTAAACAGAATAGTTGAGGAATTCAGATGATGCATTTGCATTTTCCCAAGCTGGATGGCGGCATTGCTTTTGAAATTCTGATTTCTATTACATGAGAGTAGCTGTTATTTACTTCATGTTAATGTTAGACTCGGCTTTCACCAAGATAAAATGAGATAGTAGTGGTGGGGACCAACCAAGACATAGCTTCACTATAATATATGAGCTTGCAGCAGTTTTCCTCTGCCAGATAACATGGATTTCCTATTGGTCCTGTGTTGATGGCTGAAGGGTAATGCTGGCTCCAGGAATCAGCATATTTACAGCCTCCCTGGTCCAGGAATCAACCAAAGTGCGGCCTACCTAGTGCCTCAGCATGGCAGCTGTCTGGAATGGGCTGGGTAGGACACTTTGCTGGGGTCACCAGGTGGGCACCTCCCATCTTGTGTTTCATCAACTAGCCCATGACACCTCAGGAAGGCTTGACTGTGATGGTGGTGTCCCAGCACAACTCCCCTCCATGTCCAGAGACATCTATTCACACATTTCAGGTCAACAAATCCGATTAAACAGAATGGACCAAAGTAATTAAGATGAAGGAATAAACAATATATGCCAACAATATTATGGATACAACAACAACAATGTTTTATTTGTGTGGTTATTCAGCTACAATGTATGTGGTATACATAAAGTTTCAATTTCATATTATTGAATACTTGTAGAAATATTTGTACATCTTTATATCTTTTATAATAAGCAGAAATGCCAAACTTAATCACAGTTTAAGGTCTGTATAGATATCAATAGCTCTTTAGTGCATATTTCCCTGATTCCATAATCAGGATATTATAGAAAATAAAGGGCAGTGAAGTGAGGAAAGAAAGAGGATGGAAGATATAAAGAAAGCCAGTCAAGATAAATAACTATACTGGAAAAATTACTTTCTTTTGTGTTCTGGAGATGAAAAATATTTGTACATTAAATGTGCCTATCCTTGTACAGTATGTTGCTATACAGTAGTGTGCAAATGTATTAGAACACCTCAAGATTTGTCATGTATATCCTTTATATACTTACAGTACCTGCATGAAAAACTGTGTGTGAGAATTTACATTTTCAATCAGTAATTGGTGATAATAGAAACAATAGACACTCGTGTGAAAATGTTCGACCACTTTGTGCTCTAATTAGGCATCTTAAACAACTTCTAAAACATATTCTTTTACCATTTGTGGCTATGTGTTCCTTTTCTCTTAATTTTAATTACATTAAAAAAATTCCATGTACCCTACTGAGTTGGTTGGGAGAGCTATGGTCACACACTACTTCACAATCCAATGGTGGGAGCATCATGAATAAACTCTTACGAACAGACTAGATTTTTCTCAGGAAAATTATGGTAGAACAAAAAAAAAAATCCCTGAGCCGCTTATGTGCCTTGTTGTCCACTGAGTACCTTGCCATACCTTTCACTACACATTTCTGTGAGGCTTCCTTCATTGTCCTAAAAACTGACAGGACCAGACACGTTGTATTTACCAAAGAGCGTGAAGCTACCAAGCAGCTTAATCTGCATGAAGCCATTGACTGATGTGGAACGTGTGGAACGTTTCAATATAAACAGTAAGTGTAAATGAAGCAGAAATAAACACTTTTTAAATGAGCTCTAAAATGATCATTTACTTCACAAATGCAATTTAGAGAGTTCTGGAAAAGTAGCTGTAGGTCTATTAAACAGATATAAACATAGACAATCTGGATAGCACTGTCATTTGGTGTTTTACAAACAGAAATCCACTAGAGGTTCACGTGCACTGTTAGAAGTTCTGTTCTAATGACTCCAATAGTGGGGGTATGTAGAACAAAGACAAGCAAGAGATAAATGCAGGGAGACTGCATACAGTACATGGCTTAACCTGCTCCCAGGTCTCCAGCACTACTGCAATTCAAAGCAAAATCATATGTTTCTGTTCTCTGTTCTACCAGGACAACTGACAATCATCCACAAAAAACAAACAAGAAAAGCTCTCTCCTTTCCTCATCACCCACTGTTAACAGCAATCATAATGATGCCTGCTGTTTACACCTAGCGATCCTAGGAAGAGGCCACCTCTTCCTAACTGATATATTAATATATTAATACCCCCACATTCAGATTCAGTCATTACCGAGGAAGCCAAAACGTTTGTCTTCCTTTCCAATCTTCTATCCGATTGAACATGTTGAAGTCATGGAGGGAAAATGTAAGTTTCCTAAGAATAAATACTGTTAACCAGAACTACAGAAAATAGCTGCGAGTTTCCCCGCAGTGAGATGACATGTTGGGATAATTGCATTAGGGGCACACTGCTGACATCTTTGGATAATTGCAGCACTGCTCTCCAGATAATAGGAAATGTAGGCTGTGTTTCAGGTTTTACAATGAAGCAGCTGGAAAGAATATCATGTTTCTTGCTAAATACTTACAAGACAATGCATTTAGAAAAAAAAACCTGTAAACACTGTTGAATAGAAGACACCCCAGGGGTTTGTTGCACTCCCTTGCCTTACCCTATTATACACAAGTAGTAACATATTTGTAGCAAGTTTTACAAGATAAAGAGATAATATAATAGTCTGACTACGCCAGTGAGGAAACACCACTCAATAAATACAGGGGCGATTAATATTTGAACATGTCTTTTTCCAGATTTAACTTAAATCTTGTATTTTTTCCCCAGATTTATAAATGTGAAAATAAATAAATATACAGTATATATATATATATATATATATATATATATATATATATATATATATATATATATATATATATATATAATGTGTGCATTCAGATATAATTTATAAATCTAGTTACAAGATTTAACATTTAGCTAAATATTTAACTCAATCTTAAATCTCTTAACAAGATTTAACATTTAGCTAAATATTTAACTGGCCAGCTAAATCTGGGGGTTGTATGCAAATGAACTCAGCCCGCTTTGTGCTTTCACACAATTTGATTGGCTCTTGTAATGCTAATCGGGAAATATGCACATTTTTTAACAATTGAATTCTTATCGAACGTTTTGTTCTTTGCTGTATTTGGATTGTACTTTGTTGGACATGCATAATTATTCTTGTTTTAAGTATATTATTAATTGGGAATGACTCAATTTAAGTGTTTTTAATTGTAAGAGAGTGTTGTGAGTTTGTGTTTTAAACATCTTTAGAAACAGATGTAATTAAAAAGGAAAGGCAATTAACCACAACTCAATGTCTAATCAACCTTTCCAACCAAAATTGTACCCTGTATACATGTATCTTCTCATATTGGGCTACATTCTCAAAGCTATTTACTCTGAATCTTCATTAGCACATTTTTTGTCTGAAAGAAAAAAACACAATTTACAATTCTAAAATCAATTTAAAAAAAAAATACACACAAGCCACAAATGAAAGGCCTAATATTGTTTGCTATTTTTAGGATGATTTGCAGGTATAATATTATAGCTGAAACTACTCAGAATACTCGTAACTCACATTTGTTATTGTCTTTAAGAAGTATTTATCAGCAGGTATTCAATAAATCCATTCATAATGTGTTGATTGGAAAGCAAGACAAGCTACCCTGCCTCAGATAACCTGGATATTTCACACCGCTGCCAGGCTGCTCTGCAACTGTAACCTAAAACCCTTTAGCTTCATCTCTTTGCAATAATTTCAGAGTGTCCCTCAGCATGAGGCTAGATACACTTGTCTCCTTTAAGTCACGTAGCATAACGCATGGGGATACAAAATGTCAATAACCATTTTTGGAATATTTTTTAGAGCTTTTTTTTCCAAATAGATGCTCCTTGGTGTACAGAATGTATCATGATCTCTGAAATGATTTTGTTCTGTGTATCTCTGACTAGGGTAGAATGTTATGAAGCAGGCAGGGATGCACTGATGTTATAGATTCTCTCCCCTGTCGGTGGGATAAGGTTAAAAGCTTGCCGGGGTCGCCGGTTCGCGTTCAGCCTCTGACCTGTAACATTTACTGATTCAAGGTGTGTCTCAGCACAGTGACATATAGTGTAAACATTTTCAAATAACCATATTTAAACTATCGCTACAAGTCGTTGGTCAACAGTGTTTTAATTTTGGTAGACATGCAAAATGATGTTGTTTGATCCAAACACTTGAAAGCCTTGTTCTAACCCTTTTGCAAAGTAATTTTTGTGAAGCTACAATTTGAGTTCATTTTGTGTGTTAGGCAAAGGAAATGTCCCTATCGCACAAGCACCCGCGAATTATTATTAAACCTTTATTTTACTACGAAATCACATTGAGATTAAAATCTCTTTTGCAAGTGAGACCTACCCAAAAAAGGTAGCAGCAGTACAATAAAACATATTACAATACAAACATAAAAATACAAAATAAAATACTTTTAAAACACAGACAAGTCATACTCAATGCAAAAAACAATCAGTTAGTGACAATCAATTCGAGACTACTTAAAACAACTACTAACTGTCAGTTAGATAATCATGCGACTGCAACTTAAATTTAGACTGTAATTCATTCCAAGAACATGAAGCAAAATAAGCAAATGCTCTTTTAGCAGCCTCAGTACACACTTTAGGAACCGTAAAGTACAAAAATGAGTGCAATCTAAGACTTTAGTTACTACAAGAAACTGTAAAGTATTCATTTATATATGGAGGTCGCTTACATAGAATAGCCTTGTATAAAAAATACACCAGTGCTTCAACCTGAAAGGTTCAAATTGAAAGGTAAAAAATATAAATAATAGGTTCTGCAGTAACTACAGCAGCTGTTTTTAATAAAAACGGGTCTAGACCATCAGGACCTGCAGGCTTCTTACAATCAATAGCTTGTAGAGATTTTAAGATATCAGTAACCTGATAAAAATGCTAAGAACAAATTTAAAAACAAGAAATTGGAAAGCATAAATCATGTATTGAAACTCAGAACAGAAAGAACTGAATGGAATACAATTTTGTATTAACAAAATTTGGATCAGTCATTGGAAACATCTAAATGAAAGCCTGAAATCTGATCTTGATTCATGAGAAGTTTCATTCATGCTACAATTCTGATATTAAAAGCCATTGCATAGGACTTTAACTTTACAGAACATTAAATATATAAATACATAAATAAATAAATAAATAAATAAATAAATAAATAAATAAATCAGACACAATTGGATATACTAAACAAATATACACAATATATATGTTACGGTTCATTTGTAAAATCGGTAAATCTATAGGTTAACCAGTAGATTTACCAGCTCTGCATTCAATGTATAAAATAACCAGTATATGTGTAGCTTTACCAGCTCAGTGGTCAATATATATAAAATAACTAAGGAGATGGTAGTTATAATGCTACAGCATCTGAGGTGAATTTGGAAATAAAGTAACATCAGGGAGCTTAATGGCAAAAAAAAAAAAAAAATTCTGTAAGATCTTTTACATACCGTACTTGGGTAAATTAACTTCACTACATCCCTTCTTGCATTATTATTATTATTATTATTATTATTATTATTATTATTATTATTATTATTATTATTATTATTATTATTATGCTTCCAAGCCCATGACTGGGAAAATTAAAATTAAAATTATGATTATTATTTTTCTTTTCCACCAAAAAAACCTTAAAAGTTGCATAAAATGAAAATCGCACAAAGAATTTCACAGAGTTGTAGACGTCAATGGGAACTAATGTCCACAGCTGAATTAACATGTTTGGTCACATGGTTTCACAGCCATATTGGATTTTACAACAAGTTTTGGACTATTTACAAACATCTTGTCGGAAACCGGTTATCTCAGAGTTCTGAAACTTGTTATACATGATTAGGGATTGTCCAAGACGCAAGGTGCTCGAAATGAAGCTGATTGGTTCAGTGGTATGGCGGCCATGTTGGATAACTTAATTAACACACAAAGTCTTCTTCTCCGAAACTGCTAATCTGATTGAAGCAAAACTTGGCATACATGATCCAAGTATGGTTTTCTTTAAAGTTTGCCCAAATGAAGTTGCTACATTAAAAAAAAAAAAACATGAATGTCGTGGGCTAATCAAATTTCAGCATTGCTCTAGTTGCATATATTGCGCATAAAATGAACACCGTTGAACACAAACTCTTGAAAGAGTGTGTACAATAGAGTGAATGGCAACCTATGGATGACAACCAATCAAAATGCTTAAATTTCTTATATACAGACATGATTAGAGACAGATTTCTGGTTTTATTTCTAATGATTGTATCCCCCTTGTCTTTTGATTTATGTAAATAATAAAAAGCACTTTATTTACCATAGGCATTTATTAGGTATGGTAATAAGTGTGATTTAGTATTATTAAGTTGAACTCATTTATAAAAAAAGCATAACCTAAGTGCATGAATGTTTTGCATTTCAGTGAGAATTATACAGTTGTGCTACGTCATTTTGCTGCCAAAACATTATTTTGTATTGTGAATTGTTGCCAGACAGTGATCATGGATGTAAGTAAAATAGATCGTTTACAACCATCTCCTTAGTTATTTTATATATATTTACCACTGAGCTGGTAAATCTACACATATACTGGTTATTTTCTAGATTGACCACTGAGGTGGTAAATCTACACATTTACCAATTAATCTATAGATTTACTGATTTTACATATGAACCGTAATGTGTGTGTGTGTGTGTGTGTGCGTGCGTGCGTGCGTGCGTGCGTGCGTGCGTGCGTGCGTGTGTGTGTGTGGTCCAGTTGTTAAAGAAAAGACCATGTAACCAGGAGGTCCAGGTTCAAATCCCATCTCAGCCACAGACTCATTGTACGACCCTGAGCAAGTCACTTAACCTCCTTGTGCTCCGTCTTTCAGGAGAGACGTAATTGTAAGTGACTCTGCAGCTGATGCATAGTTCACACACCCTAGTCTCTGTAAGTTGCCTTGGATAAAGGCGTCTGCTAAATAAACAAATAATATTTTCCTTGTTAAACTCACATTTGAAGGAGCAGTGAAGTATTCAATGGAATACTCTATAAAGCAATTTTGTTCATCTCCTACAACACAAAAGTAAAAAGGGGGTGGAATAGAACAATTGAATTAAGCAGTCTTTGAGGTTGAATTGAATTTCAGGACTCTGGACAGAGCTTTTGGGAGATTAACTTTCCCCGAGTACTTGTTTGGCATCTGGAAATATATCCTGTGTTAGTGAGTGTTGAATAATGTAGTCATTAAGTGACAGATATGGGCAGTGGATGTTATAGATAAAACACAAGGGTATCTACAGGAGTAAAGCAGACATGGAACACAATAAAGTAGATTACACAATGACTCATCTCCATGGTAAAAGGAACCTTGTCTTCAGGTGCACTCAGCATTCTCACCATTTGCATCCATTACTTTTCTTTCATAATGTCACATTTAAAGAATATGTTTATGTATTTAATTGCCTATGCTGACTGTCCAAAATTTGGAGAATGTCTTTTTTTTCTATTGTTTTGGTCAGTGTATTAGAAAACTACAAATTAATCCAGACAATTACATGTGATGCATTTTATAAAAAGCAGATCCCTAAAATAACAACTCCGACATGCTTCAAGTTCACCGTGAACAAAATTGGTAAATTAATAAACGAAGAGTCAAGAAAACAGAATGTCTAACAATACAAGCCAAACAGTATAAATTTACCAGATCAACTGAAGGCGTTCTGATAAATAACAAAGAGGAAAGTCACGACCGACCAAAGAATCATACAATGGCCCATAATTACGTAAGCCTTTACAAATGTCAGACCATTGACACTGCCAGTAAGGTATGCAGCTCATTCTAACAACAGCACCTGATAACCCCACTACAGCTCTTCAAACACCCCGCTCAGCCTTTATGAACAACCAGAAATAAACCAAATAAAAGATGGGTTTTTGACAGCCACAATAATGCACTTGCAGGTGTGTGGTTGTGCTGAGGCAACCGGCTTCTCACTGGTTGAACTCACAGGAGGCATGTGGTGTCTCAGAAAACCCCATGCCTTCTCTACTTACACTTTAAATATCACAGTAATGGAGCTGCAGCAGGTTATGCAGAAAATGACCGATTATGGAACCATGACCAACAACACAATCACTTAACCACCCAAATATTCTTCATCTCTCTAACGCATGCCGCTGCCCTGCAATGTGTTGGGTGCTTTTTTTGGACACCAGTGAACCCTGCAAGGTCTACAGCTCATTGATAACTGTGCTTGCTTAAGTTCCATGATGTAATGACAAATATATTGGCGAAACAAAGAAGGAATTCCATGAGTGGATGATCATTACGTGCCATGTGTCAAATGTGGCCAAGCAACCTCCCTATGCAAACATGTACTGTATTAGTAACCAGACCACAGCACTAACAACACTGAAGCTAGATTGATTACCCAGAAACTGAGAACATTTGAAGCTAACAACTTTTCATGCACCTGCATGAAAGAAAATATTTTCTAATCCCTTACTCTACAGCACTGAGAAACACTGCACAGTGGAGAAGAATATTGCAGATAACAAGCCGCTTTACGTGTAGCACTGAACTAATCAGGATTTACATTCCAATTCGAATAGATAGGAACTGGGCTTGATGTTCCTGGATGGATCAGATCAAGCGTTCTATACCAGCTTGCTTTACTGCTGTTACACAATCGCTTGATAGCTGTAATCCACAGGTGGGGTGTGTGTGTGTGTGATCATGCCAACTGCATTATGCACTTGGTAAATATTTATAAATGTCATATTTACTGACAGAAATACTTCCTTACATCAGTCCCCAAGCACTTGTACCCTGCACTCCTGTGTACTTCTAACCTGCATTACTTCGATATCCTCCTTGATCAGATCACATTCGATCCCACTGGGGTCCTGCAGTGATTCACTCCATATGAAATAGGTCTCAGCTCAGCTTTAAAAAAAAATCGGGCACTCCAAAAACCCCCTTTCACCTAAGGAAGACCTATGGGTCTTATCTGACCTTTTATAGGACCAATATGGAACCAAAAAAAAGGGCAGTTTATCTATCCCTGTTCCAAAGTGCAAGCTACAACAACGTGTGTAGGGCTGAAGGAAATGAATATGCTATATCCCCTTCAGTCACGCCGTGTATAATGGTACCATGTTATGTTTCCTATCTACAGCTATGGACAAAAGTTTTGCACCACCCTGTAGTATTAACACATTTTGTTTCATAAAGACGAATGAAGCCTGCTGAATAATGTTATGTTAACATATTGAACTACATACTGCTTTGTAGTTTTCCATATACTGAACAAAATCATGACAACATTAAGTACATTGTAACGATGCGTAATAACATTGTAATTATGTGTAAGTACACATGTATTTACAAAGTAAGTACTATGTAAATACACAGTAATTAGAGACTCCATGTAGTGTTACCTTTTTTTTTTTTTTTTTTTTTTACATGGACTTAGAAGGTAACAACTTGCTTCTTTGCACCTGACAGCATCTGACATAAAGAAGTTCTTTTTTAATGAACCTGTTGTTACACTCGAGTTCATGCAGCTCAGACAGCAGGACAGCAGGCACCAAGCCCTCCCATGGTTGCCAAGAACACATGGTAGATTTTCCCATCACAGCCACTGAGTTTCATTTTACTCTCATCATTCCATAGAACATTATTCAATGTTCTGGCTCATGCGTGTGAGTTTTGGCGTCTTTCTTGTGTTTTACAATTTAGCAAAAGGCTCTTATTTATGAGCTACACAATCACTGAAACCACCAGAATGCTATGTATGACAGTGCACATTCCAAATCTGCCCGCTTGCCATTTTCCATCTCCTTCACACACTTGTTCTGTATTGGTCTTGGGATTGTACTTCACATTTTTGAATTGCGTTCCACAGTATGCTTTTAGTACTATTATATGACTTCCACAGCCCCTGTATTATCCCATATAGAGATAACACATTCCACTCTGGAGTTTGGCAATCGGAATTTCTTGGAAATGCTATGAATTAACAATAAAGACACACCAGACGCAATTTTATTAAGGTCTTTGAACCAAAATGGATTCTACCCCATTTTTTGGGTAAGACCAAAAAATGGTCCAGTGGTTAAAGAAAAGGGCTTGTAACCAGGAGATCCCAGGTTCAAATCCCACCTCAGCCACTGACTCATTGTGTGACCCTGAGCAAGTCACTTAACCTCCTTGTGCTCCGTCTTTCGGGTGAGACGTAATTGTAAGTGACTCTGCAGCTGATGCATAGTTCACACACCCTAGTCTCTGTAAGTCGCCTTGGATAAAGGCGTCTGCTAAATAAACAAATAATAATAATAAACTATTCATGTTACATAACTAAAAATAAACCATGCACACCGTTGAGTCCATAAATGAAGCTTCTGGGTTGTTTGTTACTTGTTTTATTTTACTTTCCCAAAATATGGTGCAAATTGCATTGCGGAGTAAAAACCATAATCCATTGTCCACTATCCCTTTAAAACCTTTTAAAAGAAACAAGTGTGATCAATGCTCCAGGATTTGTTCAATCTAAATCTCTATCTTAAATAAGAACATTCTAAAACAGCATTAGTAATGAGCAGCCAGTCAGGAGCATGCAGCAACAATGTTAGTATCACAGGTACACAATCAATTAATGATATATTATTGAAATAGCTTTTGTATCCTACTAATAGGTATTTTTCTTTATTGGTTACAAATTAATTTGTATTTGTTCCTCTATTGTAGTTTATATGTTTATAGAACTGATATCCTCTGTATCCCTTCATTCATGACTTCACTCCAAGGTAGAACTGCAAGACACCAAGAAAGTATTGAAGCATTCCTCCTTACGCACACTGAAAGCATGTTTTAACAGTTGCAATTGTAAAATGTATTTAGCACTCCAAACTTGCATCCTAGGCAACTCGCTTTAACAGCTTATTGAGGATTTTATACGTTAAAGATTTAACGACTCAGAACTGAAATAACTTAACCTATTAATAAGAAAGCACCGTCCCTATTAACATTCAAGGGTTCAATGACTAATTAGGTCAGCTCTTCCAATGATCATTTACTCATCCCTGAACACAAATTGCATACTAATAGTCTAATTAAGTAACCTACCACCAGATTAGCAATCCTGTCAAGCAACGAGCAGAGTATTTCTCAGAATGAAAATACATTGCTATTGATTAATGGTGCTGTGACTGTCACTGATTGCAATTTATTGGAATCAATGAAAATTCCAGAATACTTAGTGTATGTTTCATTGATTGTGATTTATTGGAATCAATGAAAATTCCAGAATGTTTTCCTGTTCGAATTACTCCCTCAATTACACTTTATCAAACTGTACCTATGTAATTCTGTGCAATGATTGTAATGTCAAATGCAGTGTATTGGTCAATCAAAATAGCTTGTGAGAATAAAGTGGCCATGTGATAGGTATGAAAAGCATAAGCACAAATTAGGCAAACTATATCTATTATTAAGAAATGAAGAAACATAGAGGGATACTTTACACAAAAAAATAATAATTCTACTACCACCAACAGCAATAAGAATATGCAAAGCAAAAACATATATGGCTATACCAGGAATATCTCAAATGATGAGCAATATAGTGTACCACAATCATTTTAACAGCATGTGCTATACATTAAAGTGTTCAAATATCAACAGCATTACTGTTACTTACATACAGTTATGGTGTCCTGTAGCAAAGATACAGATACAGTCGTGCTCATTTATTAGAGCACATCAAGGTGTGTCATCCATTATATACCTACCTGCATGAAAACCAGGTGTGACAATTTCAATTTTCAGTCAGTAATCAGTGATATAGAAACAATCCACACTGTGAAAAGGTTAGACCACTTTGTGCTTTAATTAGGCATCTTAATCAGCTTCTAAAAAGTCTCATGCATTCTATCATTTGTGACTGTGTTTATTTTCTCATACTATTTTAAATTAATTGCATGTGTGGCCTATTAAAGTCATCCATTAAATTAGACAATCACTAATTTGCCTATATTGTCAATGTTCACAGCTACAGTGGTTTGATTTCATATGCACAGCAAATCACAATAACACCAGCAATGGGGTGTGCTAATAAATCTGCACACTACTGTATCACTGGGAATTACCCAGTGTGAGTTTTCTAAACCTCAGTATAAATACCAATACATTGCAAAAGGCCTCATTTGACCTGGATACGCTAATGTCTAGATAAAAGTATTGCTGGGCAGCCCCTGATCAGCCACGAGTAATCCCAGAGAAATCATGTAAAAATAGAAAGACCCATGTTTTGTTCTCACTTAAACATGCTAGTATTATTGTAGGTTTTATTGTAGTACCCCTGGCACGGCATTGTTGTTATATTATATGCAGCACAAACCTTACAATTTTCTTATATTTAAGAAAATTGTCTTCAGCCCACAGGCAGTATTTGATTATGATAGAAGATTGCCATGTATATACACTACCGTATCAGCAGCAGTCACACAAAAAAATGGATGCCTGATATTTAAATTTTTTTATTTTTTTTGTGACAGAAAACATTATACATTTTAGAGTAAATCTGGCAAAAGCGATTAAACAAGGGGCCAAGAGGGCCCCAAATGCAAGCCTTTTCTTCAGCGCGCGTTGCCAGATTGCTGGTTAATGGTCAAAGAGGGGATTTATACAGGTCTTGCACATGCAAACTGCTCAACTTTGGAACCGGGAAGCCAGGAGTTGTGAAATAAAAAGTAAAAATAGAACTAATTGCAGTGGTGTGTGGAAAATGCACAAGAAATGACAACAAGCCTACAGAACCAGATGCCTGCCTTATCAAGGTGTTTGCATCTGCTAACCAGCCTCTGCATCCTTAAAGGGACTTTTAAAAAGTAACAAATAGCAAGAGCTAGGATAACTGTGTACCGTTATTACATTTTAATACTGCATAACATGCCCAGACCCATCACTTATCTTTGTCGTATTTGTTTTTCTATTGTTATTTAGCAGCTAAAAGGATGGCAGCACCATCATTTCAATGTATTCCTGGGGTTAGTGAGGAGCAGGAATAGGAACCAAATAAGGTACAACTTAAAGTCACAAGCTGAGGGCACAAAAATACACTTTTACCACGTTTCCATGAACCACAGAACTTGTGTACGTGCTCGAGTTGCCCCCACACACACACCATTTCTATGTTTTTAAATTACTCGAGTTGGCTCCCAATTTGGACAGGAGCCTGAATTTTCTCGTCCGATTTCACTCCTCTGGCTGGCCTGAAATCTAAAGTCTGAATTCTGGCTGGGAGGAAATTACATCACTACATGCCAATCAAAAATGCTGTAGGGGGCAGGAACATACCGTATAACGGGACATTGTGGCTGCTATTGAATTCAGCGAATTTTATATCTTGGGAGATTTTGACTGCTTTTGAATTGCTGTTTTTCACTAGGCACGTTCACAAAGAAACATGCAACACAGTTTTGTATTTATACTTTTAATTCCGAAAACATTCAAATAAATGTTTACTTAATGAAATCTGTCTGCTAAAACAGTATCTCATTTACATTAACTCGTTATTGCATCTACAATGTCACTGCAGCAACTTGGAGAACAACAAAGAAGGCCTTCTAATCAGTTACAGTATTTATCGTTCTTATATGGGCCTTACATTTTAAGGTACGGCTAAACTTTTATGATAAGCATTTGCTATCTTTTTAACTTAGGGTTCACTAACATAACACAGTGGAATGATCACAGTATCATGTAGTAATTGTAGGACAGTATAGCCACGTGTAAAAACTTTAACAATGCAAAGCTGAAAAGAAAATGTTTTAATTTGCTTCAAAATAATTTCAAACAGGTGAATAGACTAGCAAGCACTCGTAAAAGCTCAGTTTTATGCGGTACAGAACTAATTTATTTTAACATTTTTCTTTCTTTACGGACTTTGCGATACTGGCACATTGGGTGTCTTCAGTAATAGTAGTATCTACATGTATCTAACTTTCTAACAAGTCTGGCATAAACAATTTTGGCTTTACAGATGCATTTTCATTTCC
Source organism: Acipenser oxyrinchus oxyrinchus (assembly GCA_030684275.1). NCBI lineage: Eukaryota > Metazoa > Chordata > Actinopteri > Acipenseriformes > Acipenseridae > Acipenser > Acipenser oxyrinchus. The sequence continues at coordinate 3,273,935 of CM060250.1, forward strand.
AGTATTTTTTCTCCTCACGGCAGCAATTCCCCACACAGCTCAGGATAGCTGAAGGGTCTGTGGGCGTCCTCGGATCCCACGACTGAGCCAGTTTCCTCTTTTACACCCAGGAACTTGAGAGCGGATGTCAGCGAGCTACCACCCTCTGGAGGACAAAGGCTGTAGCGCGATGAGTAGAAACAGTCCCTGCCTCCCTAACCCATGGGAGCACCCTTTGGAATCCCCATTGAAGACCAGCGACTTCACACAGCCAGGAAGCGAACCTGCCCTGCGGTGAGCCATTCAGGGAGCCCCTCTGTGGTCATTTTTTAAACATACTATGAAGTCGGGTATTAAATTCAACATCTAGTAAAATAAAAGAAACGTGGTACACCTAAACAAACTTTGTGTACATTGTATGCCTGTTGCACATACAGGTTTCATGATGTACATTGAAGATCACTAGTAAAAACAAATGCTCCTCTAAAAGGTGCACTCCTCAAAAATAAACACCGAACACAAAGAGCCCTAGCTATACCTAATACTGTAAGTTGAAATAAGGGTAAAGACCAAAATAACCATATACAATTGGAACAGACCCCCGTGGCAAGTACGTGTCTTTTAAAATACATATAGTACAGCTTTCAGGTGATTCTTTATTAAAATTATACAGGAGGCGAGGCTGTGTGGTCCAGTGGTTAAAGAAAAGGGCTTGTAACCAAGAGGTCCCCGGTTCAAATCCCACCTCAGCCACTGACTCATTGTGTGACCCTGAGCAAGTCACTTAACCTCCTTGTGCTCCGTCTTTCGGGTGAGACGTAATTGTAAGTGACTCTGCAGCTGACGCATAGTTCACACACCCTAGTCTCTGTAAGTTGCCTTGGATAAAGGCGTCTGCTAAATAAATAAAAATAAATACAACAGCAAAAATTCCACGGTACATAATTTGTCATTTATTATGTTTCTTTTAGTGTTCAACATTCAGTGCTATTGAGTGTTTCATATTTCATAGCTGGATTTGTCCGGTTTTGGAAAAATTGAAAGTTGGCAACCTTATTCAGAGAGTCAAAAAACGTTGTTAAATAGATAGAGAGACAGGCGCAATCTGGATAGTAAATTACCTTGAACGCACTTCAAATAATGACATGGCGTGGGCCACTGTAGCTGCAAGTGGGGTAAACGTATACCGGACACAGCCCCCCCCCCCAAAAAAAAGAAAACCCGAAGTCACAGAGAAAAGATGGGAGGAGGGAGTTGTGTTTTTTTATGAACTATTGTAACATATTGTACACATATTGTACATTTTCATACTGTTATAAAATATAAACAACTAAAACCTAAAAAACAGTAGAGGCCTAAAAAACATCAATTAAAAATATTTGGGTTTTTCACAAATAATTAAGTCTATTTAAACAGGAGTGTAAACTCAAAGTAAACAGGAAATTGGATGGGCCAAGTACAATGAATAAACTGAAAGAAGTTTTAAAGGTGGCTTTACATACACACACAGACACACACAAATCTCTCAGTAATTGCAATGCAGAGGCACATGAGAGGCTTCAAATTAAAAACGATGTGTCTGATGGGCAGAATACATACAAGAGAAATCCCTTGTCTCTTTGTTGGTGCTGAAGACAGTTGGACAGTAGGTTGAAAGGTCAACAGGGTGAGTTTGCTGAGGCCCATCTGGGAGCCAGATCTGTTTGTGCGCTCAATCTCCATAAAGAATGGCAAGGCCTCAAGAGCGGTTCTGTTGTCATAACACTGCGCCACTTAATAACAGAAAGAAAAACACGTCGTCATGGTCTACACGCGGCTAACCAGCGGTGGCTACTTCTACATTTTACCAGAAACAGGAATCCAGATCTGCTATGGCTAATAAAATATATTACAAGCCTCCAACACACCCAGCATTAACACTGAAAGGCACTGTTCAATTGTGCATTCCCCAAACATGCTTTCAGCTGTTCAGAACTAAATTATAGTCATTTCTTTTTTAATCTGGAAAACTATTAAACAGCCATTGAGTAGCTCTGAATGAGCAGCAACCAAGTGAAGTTGTAAAAAGATGAACCATCTGAAAAGAAACCTCAGGGCATTACCGTGTGGAAAACTATTTCATACTTAGGTGTCAATTTTTGCATAAGCCTTAAGCCATGCATAAGCAAACAAGGGCTAAGGGAAAATGTATCTCCAAATAGTCATGGCAAACATAAACACGGGTGTTGTGTGTATCTAGGAAGAAAGGTTTTAGGGATACGACCACAATTCCCGACGACTGTAAGATCTGTCGTCCAGTCTTTCAAATGTAACAGCTAATTTAAAAGCCAGGGAATCCTTTGGTGAGCCTGCTTAGCCCACAATCCAAACCAGTCCTTCTCACAGGGTCCAAACCAGTCCTTCTCACAGGGTCCAAACCAGTCCTTCTCACAGGGTCCAAACCAGTCCTTCTCACAGGGTCCTGCTACATCGTCACCTTGAAACAGCTCTTTAAGAGAGAAGGAAAGAAAACAAAGTACAACGAGAACTTCCCTGGCAACTTTGATGTCAGATCCCATTTAAAACTGAATCCAAATGAATGTGACTTCATTCCCACTGTCTATACGATTTAGGGCTTTGACTCTCATTATCAATGCCGTTTTACAGTAATTCTGGCAAAGCAAATTATAACTATGGAATTCAACTGTAGTATTTTCTCATCCTCCTTTATAGGCAGTTATATTCTTAGCAGATTTATGTTATATTACAAATTATGTTATCCAAAAAGAGAAGAGCTTCACCTGCCCCTTTCAAATAAAAAAGTAACGGGGCTGACTAGAGGAAGCTGTATTTGCAGTTATATGCAGTTTTACACCACAATATTATTCACTATATATATATATATATATATATATATATATATATATATATATATATATATATATATATATATATATATAGTGACGATATAGTGACGATCTTCACGTCATTAAGTGAAGCAGGACTTGGGGAGATCAGGTGGGATTCCAAACTAATTTAATTTAACGCAATGAATCCCAGTCTGGGCCGAGTTTACACCAAAATAATAAAACTTCTCTCCCGTTTCTCTCCCAATTGTCCTTTCTCTTTCCCTAACTCTCTGCCCTCTTCTTTTCTCCCAGTCACTTTCTTTCTACTTCACGCCACAGACACAGTTTGGGGTTCTTCACACTCAGGCCCACAGTAACCACTCCAGTCTTCACGTGTTCCCCTCTTCGAGGCTCGCTGCCGCTGATCCCCTCCCCGCTTACATACACCCTTACTCTAACGCACACACACACACACACAATCCAATGGACGCACACACACACTCTAACGGCGTGCCCCGTTCCCTTACAATACACATAACACTAAACGAGACATGATAAACGACAATCATGACAAACAGTGTCCAGCGATATAAATATATATACAGTACTGTGCAAAAGTTTTAGACAGGTGTGAAAAAATGCTGTAAAGTAAGAATGCTTTCAAAAATAGACATGTTAATAGATTATATTTATCAATTAACTAAATGCAAAGTGAGTGAACAGAAGAAAACTCTAAATCAAATCAATATTTGGTGTGACAACCCTTTGCCTTCAAAACAGCATCAATTCTTCTAGGTACACTTGCACAAAGTCAGGGATTTTGTAGGCATATAGTCAGGTGTATGATTAAACAATTATACCAAACAGGTGCTAATGATCATCAATTCAATATGTAGGTTGAAACACAATCATTAACTGAAACAGAAACAGCTGTGTGGGAGGAATAAAACTGGGTGAGGAACAGCCAAACTCAGCTAACAAGGTGAGGTTGCTGAAGACAGTTTACTGTCAAAAGTCATACACCATGGCAAGACTGAGCACAGCAACAAGACACAAGGTAGTTATACTGCATCAGCAAGGTCTCTCCCAGGCAGAAATTTCAAGGCAGACAGGGGTTTCCAGATGTGCTGTCCAAGCTCTTTTGAAGAAGCACAAAGAAAGCGACAGCGTTGAGGACCGTAGACGCAGTGGTTGGCCAAGGAAACTTACTGCAGCAGATGAAAGACACATCATGCTTACTTCCCTTCGCAATCGGAAGATGTCCAGCAGTGCCATCAGCTCAGAATTGGCAGAAAACAGTGGGACCCTGGTACACCCATCTACTGTCCGGAGAAGTCTGGTCAGAAGTGGCCTTCATGGAAGACTTGCGGCCAAAAGCCATACCTCCGGCGTGGAAACAAGGCCAAGCGACTCAACTATGCACGAAAACACAGGAACTGGGGTGCAGAAAAATGGCAGCAGGTGCTCTGGACTGATGAGTCAAAATTTGAAATATTTGGCTGTAGCAGAAGGCAGTTTGTTCACCAAAGGGCTGGAGAGCGGTACACGAATGAGTGTCTGCAGGCAACAGTGAAGCATGGTGGAGGTTCCTTGCAAGTTTGGGGCTGCATTTCTGCAAATGGAGTTGGGGATTTGGTCAGAATTAATGGTCTCCTCAATGCTGAGATGTACAGGCAGATACTTATCCATCATACAATACCATCAGGAGGCATCTGATTGGCCCCAAATTTATTCTGCAGCATGACAACGACCCCAAACATACAGCGAAAGTCATTAAGAACTATCTTCAGCGTAAAGAAGAACAAGGAGTCCTGGAAGTGATGGTATGGCCCCCACAGAGCCCTGATCTCAACATCATCGAGTCTGTCTGGGATTACATGAAGAGAGAGAAGCAACTGAGGCTGCCTAAATCCACAGAACAACTGTGGTTAGTTCTCCAAGATGTTTGGGCCAACCTACCTGCCGAGTTCCTTCAAAAACTGTGTGCAAGTGTACCTAGAAGAATTGATGCTGTTTTGAAGGCAAAGGGTGGTCACACCAAATATGGATTTGATTTAGATTTTTCTTCTGTTCACTCACTTTGCATTTAGTTAATTGATAAATATAATCTATTAACATGTCTATTTTTGAAAGCATTCTTACTTTACAGTATTTTTTACACTGCTTAAACTTTTGCACAGTACTGTATATATATATATATATATATATATATATACAGTACTGTGCAAAAGTTTTAGGCAGGTGTGAAAAATGCTGTAAAGTAAGAATGCTTTCAAAAATTGACATGTTAATAGATTATATTTATCAATTAACTAAATGCAAAGTGAGTGAACAGAAGAAAAATCTAAATCAAATCCATATTTGGTGTGACCACCCTTTGCTCTTCAAAACAGCATCAAGCATCAATTCTTCTAGGTACACTTGCACACAGTTTTTGAAGGAACTCGGCAGGTAGGTTGGCCCAAACATCTTGGAGAACTAACCACAGTTCTTCTATGGATTTAGGCAGCCTCAGCTGCTTCTCTCTTCATGTAATCCCAGACAGACTCGATGATGTTGAGATCAGGGCTCTGTGGGGGCCATACCATCACTTCCAGGACTCCTTGTTCTTCTTTACGCTGAAGATAGTTCTTAATGACTTTCGCTGTATGTTTGGGGTCATTGTCATGCTGCAGAATAAATTTGGGGCCAATCAGATGCCTCCCAGATGGTATTGCGTGATGGATAAGTATCTGCCTGTACTTCTCAGCATTGAGGAGACCATTAATTCTGACCAAATCCCCAAATCCATTTGCAGAAATGCAGCCCCAAACTTGCAAGGAACCTCCACCATGCTTCACTGTTACCTGCAGACACTCATTCGTGTACCGCCTCCAGCCCTTCGGCGAACAAACTGCCTTCTGCTACAACCAAATATTTCAAATTTTGACTCATCAGTCCAGAGCACCTGCTGCCATTTTTCTGCACCCCAGTTCCTGTGTTTTCGCATAGTTGAGTCAGCGTGGCCCTGTTTCCATCGCCGGAGGTATGGCTTTTTGGCCTAAGTCTTCCATGAAGGCCACTTCTGACCAGACTTCTCCGACAGTAGATGGGTGTACCAGGGTCCCACTGTTTTCTGCCAGTTCTGAGCTGATGGCACTGCTGGGCATCTTCGACATTGCAGGGAAGTAAGCATGATGTGTCTTTCATCTGCTGCAATTATTTTTCTTGGCTGACCACTGCGCTCACGGTCCTCAACGTTGCCCGTTTCTTTGTGCTTCTTCAAAAGAGCTTGGACAGCACATCTGGAAACCCCTGTCTGCCTTGAAATTTCTGCCTGGGAGAGACCTTGCTGATGCAGTATAACTACCTTGTGTCTTGTTGCTGTGCTCAGTCTTGCCATGGTGTATGACTTTTGACAGTAAACTGTCTTCAGCAACCTCACCTTGTTAGCTGAGTTTGGCTGTTCCTCACCCAGTTTTATTCCTCCTACACAGCTGTTTCTGTTTCAGTTAATGATTGTGTTTCAACCTACAAATTGAATTGGTGATCATTAGCACCTGTTTGGTATAATTGTTTAATCATACACCTGACTATATGCCTACAAAATCCCTGACTTTGTGCAAGTGTACCTAGAAGAATTGATGCTGTTTTGAAGGCAAAGGGTGGTCACACCAAATATGGATTTGATTTAGATTTTTCTTCTGTTCACTCACTTTGCATTTAGTTAATTGATAAATATAATCTATTAACATGTCTATTTTTGAAAGCATTCTTACTTTACAGCATTTTTTCACACCTGCCTAAAACTTTTGCACAGTACTGTATATATATATATATATATATATATATATATATATATATATATATTAAAACAAAATATGAAACAAACACAACACAGCGTGTTTTGACACATAGTGTGTCTTCATCAGATGTTGCAGAGATTGATTTTTCTTATATTACTGTCACTGAGATACTGCTTCTTATATGTTATATATCTCCTGGGCTAAAAGCTTAAAATAAACACATAACCCAAATTATTCTTTCTAATCCTTTATTTTCGAAATCTGTGATTATACATTTAATAATACACTGCATTTCAGAATGCAAATTATACTGGAATAAGTTATGTTGCTCATGAAAAGGTGATATTTCAAATTAAATGGTAAAAAATTAGTTTTTTGTGATACTTGTGATACTGTATTTAAAGCAAAGTGTGCCTGCACTTGCAAAAAAAAAAATGATAGTCTTCACTATGTATTTAACCAAGCCTGAATATAAATAGGAATGTGATCCGAGTATACCAACCAGCCACATAAAACAGTTCTTTAATATCACTGGACTTCAAAGAGCACAAAGTGCATGCACAATCAACACAAACAATCATTTCATGTTTTATTAGAAATGTTTTGTAAAATGCCTGTTTGTGTCAGCAGCTTTAAAGTGGGTTTTTATGATGTTCGGTGCATGTAATAAGTGGTTAAGCTCCCAGGTGGTGGTATGGCTTTCTTTATGTATAGAAATGTAATAAAATGATACATTTGGTTCTGACATTTAAAGTGGGTTGTTATTTGAGAAACAGCATAATTGCTAAAATACCTTTCAATGCTATTTTCATGCTGGTGGGTTTTAAGTGTGAAAAGCATAGCTGATTAATGGCAATTTGTACTTCCGAAAAAAAATGCAAAGGAATACAAACTTTTAATATATATATATATATATATATATATATATATATATATATATATATATATAGTTTACAATAATAGAGGTTATACCTACATGAATGTAAATAAATACATTAAAGAAATACAGTAGTGTGAACACCTCATTGTATTGATGACTTTAATAAGCCATGCATGCAATTCATTTAAAATAGTGTTTAAAAGGAACACATAGCCACAAATGGTAAAATGCATGATATGTTGTTTAAGATGCCTAATTAAAGCACAACGTTGTCTTGCATTTTCACACATGGGTGCCTATTGTTTCTATATCACCGTTTACTGAGCGGAAATTGAAATCCTCACACGCAGAGGTTTCCATGCAAGTTGGAATATAAAGGATATGCATGAAAGATCTTGAGGTGTTCTAATATATTTCCACACTACTATAGGTAAATAACTACATACATACATACATACATAAATATATCAATAAATGAATAAATAAATACATACATATATACTTTAAATTGAAGGCTTACTAATTCCATGAAAGTAATTTATAGTACCTATGCATTAGTTGTTTGTATACTGTGTGACGGGTATTTCTCAAAACAAGGTTTCCAACTAGATTACACAAAATCAAAAAGTGTATTTCTGATTACAGAAAGAATATTATCATTTGTTTTGTCTCCCTAAAGTTCCAATCTGGGTCCCAAACCGAAGTCTGAGCATCCTAAACAGAAAGCATCCTAAACAGAAGTCTGAGCATCCTAAACAGAAAGCATCCTAAACAGAAGTCTGGGCATCCTAAACAGAAAGCATTGCATAAACAGAAGTCTGAGCATCCTAAACAGAAGTCTGAGCATCCTAAACAGAAGTCTGAGCATCCTAAACAGAAAGCATCCTAAACAGAAGCCTGAGCATCCTAAACAGAAAGCATCCTAAACAGAAGTATGAGCATCCTAAACAGAAAGCATCCTAAACAGAAGTGTGAACATTAGCACAGTTTGTGTTAAACGTCAGGCCAGCACAGCTTGTGTTTAGGACAATGCTGGTTTTGTTTAATTGAAAACAATGTGTGTTTTCCTTTAATCAGAAATAAAGCACAAACTGTGTGCTGTCCATAATTAATTATTGAGGCTCATTAACCAAGGATTACGAAACAGTTTTGCATAATACAAGGAAGAAATCCCAAGAAAATTCCAATTACAGCAGTATTTAGGATCCATCAAGAGCAGCCATATAAAAGCAACATTTAAGCACTGATGTCCAGTAAATAAAAATAGTTTTTGAGTATACACATTATTATTATTATTATTATTATTATAATAAAATACATGGTTAACTTTAATTTTAGATTTGTTCTACAGTTTGCATACTGTGTGTCAACTGTACCTATATATTAGTATTTGCGTTTGAACTATAAGGGATTCGTTATCTGGTCCTGCACCTTTGTCACTTATTAATTAAACACAGACAATATAGTGGGTTGTATTTCAATAAGGTTTCAAGATTCCTGATTATATTGTTAAATATATAGAAATATATTTAATTACAAAATTTGTAAATAAATACAAAAACAACAAACAAACAAAAGTGATGCAAAAAAAAATGGGGGTGGGGATTCTTTCCAGTTTTAATTACAAGCAAAAATATCCAAAGACATCGCCTCACAGCTTCTATAAACCTGGGAAATTCCTATTGTTGGCAGATGCTTAATAGGCCTCTTAAGACCTTAGGCATATATTGAAAATGCACAGTCTTGTCCTGCCACACAAAGGACTGCCTACAAGGAACAAAAAAGAACAAATACAGTTCAGACGAAACACACAGACACAGACTGACTGTTCTGGTACGAGCTACAAAGTATTAATGCCTGCCTCCAGACTGAAAACGGAACAGCTCAACTGGATTGTTGTGTGTATATACTGATTAAAGATATATATATATATATATATATATATATATATATATATATATATATATATATATATAACAACGAAATGTCACATGAGAACATTTCAAGTAATATAACTCCAGCCCTTGCACAATTGCATTACTTTTTACAGACAGAAGCTAGCGCTGTGCAGGTCCAGACTTGTAACTGTTTAATACATTTTGCTTGAAAAAAAGCAGATTAATTAGTTGATGGGATTTTTATGCAACTAAAATGACTATTGTTTGACATTTAAAAGACTTTCTGAGCACATCACATCTTAATAATGAAAGATTATCCATGTCCTTCCCTCCAACAAGTAATGGGACAGCAATGGGATACCTGAGGATATTTTATTGAACTAGAAAGAGGCAGAACTTACAGTATTACAGCTGTCCAAAACCTATAAACCTGCATGGATGAAGGCTATATTTGCATCCTCAGCCATTCGAAAAAAAGGCATAGTACCACAGTAGTGACGTCAAAATTGCATATTCGTCTAGAAGATTATACTTGACCTTTGACCCATATTTGACCAGTGGTGTGCCGTCAGGACTTTGAAGGTATTTTCTGCTGACCAGACAGTGCCAAGTAAACCGTCAGTCAAATGACATTACGCTTCCTCACTCACTTGCATACAGTGTGCTTGCTTATACTATGAAACATACTATTCTAATTATTATTTGTTCATTTGTCTGATGCCTTTATCCAAGATGACTTACATGGTTTACTAGAGGTTTTTTAAGAGCCCAGGGGTTTCCTGAAGGGGATGTGATCAGCCAATAAGAGATCTGCATTTCCCCCGCATATGTCTAAAACCACGACCAGACGCTAGAAAAAAAACCAGTTGAGGGTATTCGCCGTTTCATTTGAAGGTCTTGAGTGAGTTTAACCAATAGGCAAGTCGAAGAATGTTTTTTTTTTTTTAGACAGGCCACCAATCAGGAGTGAGCAGAGGCGGGCCATAAATCTCCCACTCGCCTCACTTGAAGGGCCTGTTTTAGCAACCAATGGGAAAGTCAAAGCTCTGCTATCCCAGTCCATTTTGTCACGGCACGCCACTGTATTTGACTCCTGTGTACCCCAAGACTACTTTCAAATGTCTAATTTTCAATCACTCGACAACACCCACAATTTGTGGTTTTTAGGCACTTTTAACAAATCTGTCTCTATGAAGATTTACAATCATCCTCCACCAACGGGAGCACCAAACAAGCGAGCGAGAGAAATAATCGACTCTGACAGCGACTAAAAGAAAAAAAAAGCAACCCTATTGAAACACCTTTTCCTTAAAAATACGTTATTTGTTGCAGTTCATTATCTACCCAGCTTAATTCACTATTCCTGAATTATCAAAAAGAAAATTATATTTAAGATTCTTTAATACTGACCGAATTTACATTTGCAATTTGCAATTTGAACCTTAACAGCCACTTATTGCGTACATGCATATTAGATAGATGTTAGATGTTCTACACCATACAGATGCTAGACCTTTCTTTTTGACAAACTATAACTTGGGCACAGGGAATGCTGCTGCTACAGCAACACAACATACAGAAATGTAATATTTTGGGTGTATCTATCTACTAATCAGCTGGACTTACTGAAGCAACTGTTTGTTAATGTGTATAAAGTGTGCTACATGGATACATTAAAATGCGAATGGTATTTAAATAAATTGGGTAATATTTAGTAAAAAAAAAGTGTATTTCATTTCGTATGTGTTTATCCTGACTGTGCTTTGCTGCATATTGTTTGTCCACAGGCAGTTTTAAGGAATGGTTGTGTCTGGATTGAGAGACAGGACTTCAGCGGGCCACTCATCTTCCTGCCAATCTGATACATTCCATTGATCTGCAGCTCTGCACAGGCAGTGACTCACAGTCACTTGGGAAACTGCTGGATCTCAACATCAGTGGGCACACAATGGTGCAAAGGTTTCTGTAAGTTAACAAATGCAATTTGCAAAAAGGAAAAACTTCATAAAGAGGAAATAAAATTGACCACATTGGCAAAAGACCAAAAAAAAAAAAAAGAACAAAATGAAAATGAAAATGAAAATACTACCATATCAATAAAATATATTGAAAATCCTAGTGGAAGTGTGCTTTCTTTGATGCCTTATAGCTTGCTGCTATGCCAGCTTTCTTAATTGAACTACCTTAGACTGAATACTAATGCATAAATAGACAGTATTGCCTCCAGATTATGTAGAAAGAAAGGAAGAATTGTCAATCAAGTAAAGTAGGTGGGCTTTTATAGGAATCGAGCACAGTTAGGAATTTGTTAACATTTCAGTACATGCTACCTGTGTGCAGACCATTCCTTGCAAAGAACACATTTGTTTTTGTGATTTATAAAAATGTAATATGTTGTGTGTAGGATGTCTCTAATTATAAGAGACATCATTACATATAATTTGAGTTTCACCTAAAACATGTTTGATGCTTGTATGATTTCATTAAGCTTAACGTGAGTTCCCTGCCAGAACCACCACTTTGCTTAATTGACTGCAGTCAAAGCACAGAAATGACCAAGGAAGTGAACAGACATAAGGTCTACAAGCAGGATTCTTTAAGCAAGTGAAGTAACTGATATCATTTTTACATGTTTCTTTCCCAACTACATTTGAGACCTATATAGTGAATAGAAGTGCATGACAGGTAAGATTTATGAAGTGATTATGTTAGCTGCGACCACTTTTAACTCACTAGTAAACACATGAGTATGATATTTGCGCGGCTCTGCCTACAGTAACCGTTTCATTATAGAAGGTTGGGACTCAGGAACATCTCAATGTCTGGCTCATAAAAAAACATAGGTGTTACCAGAGAATAATCTGGTAAGTTTTGTCTTCAGAATATATATAATATAGATATATAACAGCCTAATCCTTGGATGGCCTTCAGTGTCTGCAGAGGTTTTCTGAAACATTCTACTCTTTTAGAAACCATAACCAATTGTAGTGTCCCTTTTTAATAGGTTCTTTGTGTCAAAAACTAAACTGTAACAACACACCTGATCCTTATAGCTAGGGACCTACCTAAATCGCGATTTCGCGGAAATCGTGAAATTGAGGGGTCACCGCGAAATTCACCTCTTAGGGGCCAATGCATACAAACAAGTACGGAGAGGAAAAAAAAAAGAAAACTTGTTTAAATGAACTACTGCACAACGCAAGTGACGCAAACTACGTGCCTTCCTTCTCCCTTTTTTTATTCCTTCACCGTCCTGTGTGCATTGCACTTAAGCAAAAAAAAAAAAAAAGTCCACAAGTAACATTTACAAAATAAATTCTCCAAAGCAGTTAACATTCTTGTTTTAATCAGCCTATCAGTGCATCTTTACTGCTTCTATGTGACCTGTACTGTGCAGGAGGGGGCGGGACAAAGTTGGTGCTGCATTGTTTTGATTTAGGTTGCTAAAATCTAGTTTTCAGCATTGGAGGGAAAATAGTAGAAATGGACGACAAAAAAAGCAAAGTATATTTCGGCTGATGATCGTTTTAAGATATTTCCCAAAGAAACGACATGCAGACTGAGGTAATTGTTTTCCATATCTTAATGTGTATTTGGAGAAAATACGATCGATCGCTATCTAGCTTCAGAATCACACATTAAACAAAAGGCTACCACAGAGGCTGCTGAACAGAACGTAAAATAAACAGTTTTCATAAACCAAACTGGAAAGTCAGCGCCGACAAGAAGTATTCCTGTCTGCAAGTTAAATCAGTACTAAACGATCCAGCACAGCCACCTCGCTTCAACCTGCTGTTACAGTTGGAATTTTAGAACCGAATAGCCACTTTCTTTGATTTGACTCGGTACAGCCACATCGCTGCGCATACAGCCACATCGCTGCATGTACAGCCACATCACTGTGCATACAACCACATCGCTGCGTGTACAGCCACGTCACTGTGTGTAAAGCCACGTCACTGTGTGTACAGCCATGCCACTGTGTGTACAGCCATGTCACTGTGTGTACAGCCACGTCACTCTGTGTACAGCCACGTCAATGCGCATACAGCCACGTCACTGTGTGTACAGCCACGTCACTGCGTGTACAGCCACGAAACTGCGTGTACAGCCATATCACTGTGTGTACAGCCACGTCAATGTGTGAACAGCCACATCACTGTGTGTACAGCCACGTCACTGCGTGTACAGCCAGGCCACTGTGTGTACAGCCATGTCAATATGTGTGCAGCCACGTCACTGTGTGTACAGCCACGTCAATGCGCATACAGCCACGTTACTGTGTGTACAGCCACGTCACTGTGTGTAGAGCCACGTCACTGCGTGTACAGCCACATCACTGCGTGTACAGCAATGCCACTGCGCGTATAGCCACGTCACTGCATGTACAGCCATGTCAATGTGCATACAGCCACGTCACTGTGTGTACAGCCACGCCACTGTGTGTACAGCCACGTCACTGCATGTGCAGCCATGTCAATGCGCGTACAGCCATGTCACTGTGTGTACAGCCACGTCACTGTGTCTACAGCCATGCCACTGTGTGTATAAAATAAAATAAAATAATTTTTGAACTCATAAATACTCATAAATGTTGCATCCTAAAATATATAATTATAGTACTGTTGTCATTCAAGTCATGGAATAGGAAAGGATTGTAATTCATGGCTAGTGTTCACACTCATTGGGAGTCTAATGACAAAACATGCAGCTCATTAAGAAAGAGAGGAAACCAAAAAAAAGCTTTGTGAGATAGAGATCCATACAATGAGTTCCATCTCTTCTATGTGACACCAAAAGAAGCTCTTCAACTGCTAAGGGTGCCTCAAGGATAATCCATCCAGGAAACACAACAGCAGTGAGGAGATTTAACTACAGAGAGGCATTCCCTGCACCTGAAGCTGGAATCCTTTGTGTTTGAGATGATGGTCTCCATAGATTAATTGAGGATGGGTTAGGAGGTTTCCCCCATCACCTTGACAACACAATAAACTGGGCGAGGAGTCTGATGAACAGCCTTCCTCAGCAGATGAAGGACTGGAGCCACTGCTCAGACAACAGAAAGGACAAGCAGGATTCAGACTGGATACACTGCTCAGACAACAGAAAGGACAAGCAGGATTCAGACTTGATCCACTGCACAGACAACAGAAAAGACAAGCAGGATTCAGACTGGACCCACTGCTCAGACAACAGAAAGGACAAGCAGGATTCAGACTGGATCCACTGCTCACAACAGAAAAGACAAGCAGGATTCAGACTGCATCCACTGCTCACAACAGAAAGGACAAGCAGGATTCAGACTGGACCCACTGCTCAGACAACAGAAAGGACAAGTAGGATTCAGACTGGACCCACTGCTCAGACAACAGAAAGGACAAGCAGGATTCAGACTGGACCCACTGCTCAGACAACAGAAAGGACAAGCAGGACTCAGACTGGATCCACTGCTCAGACAACAGAAAGAACAAGCAGGATTCAGACTGAAACACACAACAGCTTTTTTTAACGTGTTGGCTGAGCACTTGAGATAGAGCCAGCCAGTACACTCACTGAAGAATGGTGTCTTAAAGGCCAGTGTATATACAGGTCTGTTTGCATTCTCCATGCAGAATTCAGTGTTCTGCATAATTGGGGAGTTGGATTTTGGGGTTTATTTTTGTTCAGTTTTCAGGTAAAAAAAAAAAATCAATATTTTATATATATATCCTAAACAAAACAAAAAACCTTTTGTGCCCTGCAATGCTTAATATGTTCAACATGTTCAAACCTTGTTATTAATTGGAGCACACTCTCTTAATATACCTCATCTTCCTATGTAATCATATTAAATTAGAGAGTTAGATCGATTACTAGTATACTTAAATCTACAAATTGGGTAAAACTTTATTAATTACAAAAAGATACTCTCAATATCTTCTAAAAGTTCTCTCTCCAGTCCTGAATCATAAGGATAAAGGTTTGATGGAACATTCCCGGCTGGTTGGCATAAATTGAGAGAGACTTTTACCATGTTTTTACCATTGTCATGTGAAATAGGGTATATAACTCTAATTAAAAAAATTCCATTAGGGTGGAATAAAAAGCTTTATTGGGTTGAGTCCTGAAATGCATAAAGCACAAAATTCAACGTGATAGACAATATACAGGCAGATTCTCTTTAATTTAAGGTACAACATTACAAAACAAAGAATTTGTTGCTAAATGACACGGCTTGGCAGAGTGGTTTTGAATCTTGTCTCCTGTACGGCACTAGATAGAGACAGCTCATTGCCTGGTTGTCAAGCCCAATTAATGTGCCAAGTAATGAGTACAAACTAATATTCGTAACAAGAGAGCCAATTCAAGGGGAAAGGAGGAGGGACCATTAGAAGTGTGACAATCTTAGCTACAGTAAGCAAAACTGAGAGCAGAAGTGCAGTAATTGAATTATTACATACTTCCAATTGGAAAGAAGTTTTCCCCAACATGGGTGTTTAGTATATGTAGAATAATACGTGGGCTGCAGTGCATTACGAGTGGGTTATGTGACATCATTAACTGCGAGAGCCCATGTGTTATTTTTTATATTACATGGATTGCGTAAATGACAACAAGTGTTGAATTCAAAATAGTTTAAAAAGATGCCACCTACCGAGTCTATAAAGAAAAGCCAAGGCACATAGCTCAAGGAAATGTGCTCTTTATTAGGCAACAATCTCCAACCGTAGTCTGACCAGAGGCTCTGGGGAAGGCCCTGCCCCATCATAGCAATATTGCTAACAGAAAACAGCAACGCACACAGAGAGAGTCGGCTTCCACAACAGCGGGCTGAGAGAGCTCAGCCCACACTACACCGAGTGCCAGTTTCATACTCAGTGTCGTCTTTTTTTCATTACACGGAAAATTACATTTGTCAGGTGTGTGTCGAGGCCGGACATGGGTATTTCTTCTGGATTTCTGTGTTTTCCAATCTCTGTTAGATAAGATTTTACCACAGCCAAGTCAAATGTGGTTTCCTTGGACGTGTTTACACTTTCTTGTTTTTTGCGCACCGGTGTCAGTTGGGGGTTGAGTTTGTGAGATAAACGTTTCCTTGAGATAATCTTGATTGCCAGCAATATGATTTTTTTTGCATGGGCCACAGTGTAAATATAGCTGCAGTATATTTTATAAGGCTGTCTGTACTGATTTGGTGACGAGAAATAATGGAAACAAAAACAAAATTTAGAAAAGCTAAAATAACAATAGTGAATACATAATCCTGTAAGCAGTTTTAATAACTGATCTGTAACATAACAACTGATCTAAATACATCTATAAATGAACTTTGTTATTACAGTTTGTTGGGCACATTATTGTATGTACAGTATCTAGAATAGTACACTGTGTTCCATGCTGTGTGTTTTAACAATACAGTAGATGTCACTGCAGAGGCCATTTTGCCAGAATATTCCATAACAGATGTGTGCGCACTTTAATGAAGTAGAATAAACTATATGGATAGCATTTATTTTTGGTTTGATTGTATTACTTATTGTGTCTTTTAAAAGCCAAGCTTGTATGTTTGAGTCTTTAATCTAATCCTGACTTGCAATTAAACATTCTTTAGGAATGTGGAGGATGAGGTTTACATTCTGTAGATGTTTTCTAATTGTTTTCCTGTAGATGATTTACTTTAGTTAAACGACTGTAGTTTAACATTAAACATCAATTTCAATAGCCATTGTGGAGAAGCCAGGGCTACAGTTGTCAGTCAGTCTGTGAATAAATAAGGAAGGAAAAACAAACACAAACGAATAAAGGGAAGTCTGACCCTGAGGTCATTGTGATATCTTACTTTTGAGATAAAAAATTAAAAAAAACTCTTACTTCCCGCAAATTAGGGACAACTGATAACTACTATTAAATAACATGGACGTCTTGACTAATAGGTAAAGAACATTGACCTCATACTTTAGTTAAATAGCTATCACTAGGGTCCCCAGTGACTCACCTACTAAAAACACTACTACTGTACAGGGATTCATGCAATCCAGAGCTTGCTGGTTCGAACCTCAGGGGAATTGAGTTGCCCATCTTAACCATGGCCCACAGGTAGCCATGTTACGCGTATTTCCTTTAATAATGCTTGAGATGTTCTATAGGTTTAGATTTCTTAGTTACTTTGCTTTGCTGGTTTATGGTCAGATATGGGGGACCCCCCATTTCTTTTCTCTCCTGTGCTATCAACACTGATAGTTTGGCATTTAGAATTCTAAGCTGCACAATGTTGTGCTCAAAACTGAGCACTGCGCCCCAGTATCCAGGTTTGCCTACAGTCGTGCATGATTTATATGAAAAGTAATACTGAGCTGTATGCTGTTTATCATTTTGACAGGACAAGCTTGTAAACAGGTTACTGTCTAGACAATGCCCTGTTAAAAAATGTATATTCAGTCATTAGATAATTGTATAGTTTTCAGCATTGTATAGTTGTCATTATAATCATATATTAAGCAACGCATACGTTTTCTTGTAGTGCTTTGTTTTTGACATACATTATCTTAAGCTGAAGTTACTTCGTTCTAGTTGATTTAAGAAATTACAAGTGGCCTAATGCCTAGTGACAGAAGTTGACATATCAAAGGAGCTGAAGGAAAATAAACAAATAAAATAAATCACCACCACTGTACCCCTCCCCAAAACTAAATTCCTCATTACACAAAGACCATATAATCCCTCAAACAAATACCACGGTGTCCTTGTTATTCTAGCATAATCTAGTATGAATCTTACTACAGGGAGCATGTTTAATATGCTTTTTAATTGTCCCGTTTGAAGGCTTTCTAACTGATATCATATTGTTCAGGAATCCAGAAAGGATGATGTTTGTCAGTTGTATCATTTGAAACACAAAGGACCTATCTTAGTGTTGACACTGCCATAGTGAACTATGCTTTATTTAAACTTTTAAACAGGCTTCTATTAAATAAATGAATAGCAAAGCCATGTTGGGTAACTACAATCGAAGCTTAATGATTTGTTAAAAAATAATACCAGTGGGGCTCCCGAGTGGCACATCCAGTCAAGGCGCTCCACTTGGAGTGCAGGATGCACCCTATAGCCTGGAGGTCGCCACTTCAAGTCCAGGCTATTCCACTGCCGGATGTGGACGAGAGCTCCCAGGGGGCGGTGCACAATTGGCCGAGTGCCACCCGGGGTGGGGAGGGCTTAGGTCGGCCATGGGAGTCCTCGGCTCACCACGCACCAGCAATCCCTGTAGACTAGCCAGGCGCCTGCAAGCAGCCCAGAGCTGTGTGATCCTCCGACGCTGTAGCTCTGAGGTAGCTGCATGGCGGAGCTGCAGAGTGAAAACAAGTGGACGGCTGACGGCACACATTTCAGAGGACGCGTGTGTTCATCTTCGTCTCTCCTGACTCAGCGCGTGGGTTGCAGCAGGCTTACGAATTGTGCATTTCAAATTGGGGAGAAAATGGGGTAAAATACAACTGGCAATTCCAAATTTAAAAAATAAATAAATAAATAATAATAATAATGTTTTAAAGATTACAATATTATTATTTTGAAAGACATGACATACCAAAGGTATTAGACAAATGGCTCCCACCACACCATCTCAAATTCTTTTGTTTTTACCAAGGGTTAACAGGAGATATTTTAAATAGGGCACTCATATATTAGCATTCAGCTTCCATTATCTTTGGAATCATTGATCAAAGAAGGAATACCCTTTGTTTGGTAATTGATTACAAGATATGAAGCCTGTGAGGTTAGTAACTCCCTGTGAATCTATCCTTTAAAGGAATAATAGCTAATGAAATAATTTAATACATCTTATTTGCAGTGCGAGCTCCTCATTTGCTAGGTCTCACGTGCAGTTGTGAAAGAAGCACATGCTACAACAAGCTTCTATTTGAGCTCTGTTTGCATGCCTTACTTTAACATAGCTTTGCATTTCCAAGGTCATTGTACATGAAGAACGAATGTCCCCATCCCTTCACTGTCATCTTTCATGTCATTAACAACCCAGCTGCCAAGGAACTGCAAGCGTAACAGACTAACTGAAAGCAGGACATACAAATTGAGAATTTTCTTTAACCTACTAAGACCATCTGCTGTTGCAATTGGCTCTGTTGTTTTGATGCATGATAATGCCCGCTGTTTTACTGCCAGTATTGTCATGGATTAGTTTGAGCAGGATACTACAGATATTATGGACTGGCCAGCAAGAAATCCAGATCTTAATCCAAAAAGCACCTTTGGGACCTTCTGGGACATCATGCTTGTCAGTGCTGTAACCCTCCACATGACATCAGAGAGCTTGGTGTTCCACAGACTGAAGGAGCAGGATCGCACAGAAAGTCGTCTACCACCTGATTATGCCCCACCGATGTAGAGATAGCATCAATGCTCGAAGAGCCCATACTCCATACGGAGGCATTCATAGGGACCTGAACTTTAATGAAAAATGTACAGTATCTCCAGAAACCAAGCCTGTAGGCACTTTGATTTCCATGGGTCCTGTGCTCTGATGCATGTCCCTGATGTTACGCACATAAATGCAATATCAATGTGTAAACAGTGTTCCCTTGAAATACTCAGATTTGATTCTTGTTGTTAATTGTGTTTTGGGTACTGCCTATCAAATTATTTTATAGGTCTGTTGTTTTTTCTGGAGATATCATTCCAAGACGTATTTAAGCCAGGTCTGCAGTGTTGAAAGAGTTAAGTAAAGGTTTGTCTATAAAGTTTACAAAAAACTAAACACTAGCCGGTCTAAGGCTGGCACCCAAAAGCAGATGAAAGATGAAAGCTTTAAGCACCGACTCTGTTCTTTGTATTACATACACGCTGCACACATCAGAATGCTCTCATATTCTTTCAGTTAAACAGGTGGAAAAACAGGAAAGTGGGCACAAGTGCTAAAGGTAAAGCCTCACTTGTGGTAGATGATAGAATTGCATGTGCACTTTGATATGTACTCTACACTCAGTATCAGAGATGAGCACTGACTTGTTTTACTCTTTCTGGGATGCACATTTATTAATCACTGTTTTCTATGGTAAATCTCTCATCTTTTCAGCTCAGAGTTATAATTACATTTTAAAAGGCACCGTTTCTATGTAGATGAGTGTTATGTTTTTGTCTCTTTTTTGAAGTTAAGGCAACCTGTGGTATTAACTTTTATGTTGGACCTTGCTTCAAACCAAACCTGTTGTCCTATAATTGTTTCTTTTGAATATAGCATTTCACATCATGTCAAGCTCAGCAATATTATTAGAACTTAAACATACATTAAATACGCATGCATCATCCCTTTACGTCAAGACAAGAATTTATAAAAGCAATAATTTCTGTTCTTGATTGTTTAGTATATTGTACTATTAAGCAGTATCAGGGTACTATCATTTCTATTTTAACATGAAACAACTGTTAGTTAAAAAGAATCACACTCAAAAACCAATTTGAGGGTTGTTTGTTTATTGCTTGCTTTGTTGATTTTTTTGGTTTTAGTTTTTTCAACACATATGTATAAAGATTATAATACATAATACAGTTGACATTTCATGGAATGCCCTTTTATTCAAATCTGTTTACCATTATTAGCATAACTAAGTATAACATGCACCCTAGCACAAATTGTAGAGAATTTTGGAGTGCTAAATATGAGCTGTGCATGATATGCAAGGTGCACAGTACAGTCAGTCTATATTAACCCATATAGTATACTAGGCACATGTTATACAAGATTGCATGTGTGGAACTCTTAGCCAGGTCTTAGAAACAGATAAACACACGTTATGAATGCGGTCCTACACGGCCCACATTTTAAAGAAGTCTTTTAAAGATTGATTGACATATTGCATAATTCTGATTGCCTGTTGTGTATGAGCGGTTCACTGACAGGAGCTGGTTTTGTATGACCTGTTCAGTGGACAGGAGCTGGTTTTGTATGACCTGTTCACTGGACAGGAGCTGGAGTGTGTTGTATTGATTTGGTCCTTCTCCGCCTCACTGAGAGAGGTAAGGGCCAGCATGGCCAAGACTGAAAGGTGGGGAGAGCTTCAGCTGCCTCTTGCAAATAAAAGAAAGGGTAGTGACAGGGGATTTAAACAGCATGCTCATTGAAGAGTGGAAGAGGTAAGGAGCAAAGCTATTATTCCACAAACTACATGCTATTTAACACCAAAATATTATTCACTATATATACAGTATATATATATATATATATATATATATATATATATATATATATATATATATATATATATATATATATATATATATAAGAAAAGGCATCTTCTTCGGTCTTTGAGTAAATCGATATAAACAGTCAGAATTAATTTCAATTGTCCGAAAATTCATTCCTAATTGTGGACGAAGTACCCAAAGAAAACAATCTTTCCCTGTACCTCTGTTATTATCAAAAGAGTGTTTAAAATGAGGCTGAGCAGCCCAGATGAAAATGTTAATTTACCAAAGTTGTCATCCTCTAAAATAAAAACATTGAAGAAGGTTTTTTTGTTGTTAAAAAGCAGTCTCTGTCTTTATTCCACAGTCTGGTGCTGATCGGGTCTGCAAAACCTGTTTTCTAAAAAGTGGTAGTTCACCCCTTCCTATGATTTATGAAAATATTAAAAGTTTAATATGCATACTTTTTTTCTTTCTTTCTTTCTTTCTTTCTTTCTTTCGCTTAAAAAACAGTGATTTTACAAATGTGGATTAACATTTGCAGTGATTACAGTTTAAATACTGTGTGTACAGTAGTCTTATAACATGGACAAAACAATACATTTTAATTGTGTTCGCTTATTCCTCTAAAACCATGTTTTCTAAATAACAAGACGAGAACATTATTAATGTTATTCTTTACTCAAACACCGAAAAAGGCTCTCTTCTTTTGTGTTTCATTCTTTGCTTGTTTGCTTGTTTGATATTTTCCATTTCGCAATTTGAGCAAAATCATTTTCTCAAACACTGAAAAAAACCTTTCATTTCATCCTTTGATAATTTGTCAATGATCAAATCGCAAAATGGTTATTTTTGTCAGTCTGAATCCTGACAATATAATAGACGGGCTTCAGTGAGTTACAGGAAAACAATTCCATCTAGGGTTTCTGTGATGTCATAAATTATGAGACCGAAGGTCGAGTAATTTATAAACTGTCACAGAAACCCGAAATGGAATTGTTTTCCTGTAACTCATTGAAGAGGCACATATATTATTTTTCATAATCCATGGATACCCTTGTGATGCTAATATTAAAGAAGACGAGGTTCAACAGTACAGCTGGGTTTTTTTAAAGATAGTGCTTCAGTGCTGTACAGACTTTCTAGATTGTTATCCGTTAGTGCTTCAGCTTTATTTGGATGATTGCCTTTACCTTATTTTAATTTCCCGTTCCTCTCAGGATGCAAATATAGCCTTCGTCCATGTATTATATATATATATATATATATATATATATATATATATATATATATATATATATATATATATATATATATATATATATATATACAGTACTGTGCAAAAGTTTTAGGCAGGTGTGAAAAAATGCTGTAAAGTAAGAATGCTTTCAAAAATAGACATGTTAATAGATTATATTTATCAATTAACTAAATGCAAAGTGAGTGAACAGAAGAAAAATCTAAATCAAATCCATATTTGGTGTGACCACCCTTTGCCTTCAAAACAGCATCAATTCTTCTAGGTACACTTGCACAAAGTCAGGGATTTTGTAGGCATATAGTCAGGTGTATGATTAAACAATTATACCAAACAGGTGCTAATGATCAACAATTCAATATGTTGGTTGAAACACAATCATTAACTGAAACAGAAACAGCTGTGTAGGAGGAATAAAACTGGGTGAGGAACAGCCAAACTCAGCTAACAAGGTGAGGTTGCTGAAGACAGTTTACTGTCAAAAGTCATACACCATGGCAAGACTGAGCACAGCAACAAGACACAAGGTAGTTATACTGCATCAGCAAGGTCTCTCCCAGGCAGAAATTTCAAGGCAGACAGGGGTTTCCAGATGTGCTGTCCAAGCTCTTTTGAAGAAGCACAAAGAAACAGGCAACGTTGAGGACCGTGAAGCGCAGTGGTCGGCCAAGGAAACTTACTGCAGCAGATGAAAGACACATCATGCTTACTTCCCTTCACAATCGGAAGATGTCCAGCAGTGCCATCAGCTCAGAATTGCAGAAAACAGTGGGACCCTGGTACACCCATCTACTGTCTGGAGAAGTCTGGTCAGAAGTGGCCTTCATGGAAGAATTGCGGCCAAAAAGCCATACCTCCGACGTGGAAACAAGGCCAAGTGACTCAACTATGCACGAAAACACAGGAACTGGGGTGCAGAAAAATGGCAGCAGGTGCTCTGGACTGATGAGTCAAAATTTGAAATATTTGGCTGTAGCAGAAGGCAGTTTGTTCGCCGAAGGGCTGGAGAGCGGTACACGAATGAGTGTCTGCAGGCAACAGTGAAGCATGGTGGAGGTTCCTTGCAAGTTTGGGGCTGCATTTCTGCAAATGGAGTTGGGGATTTGGTCAGAATTAATGGTCTCCTCAATGCTGAGAAGTACAGGCAGATACTTATCCATCATGCAATACCATCAGGGAGGCATCTGATTGGCCCCAAATTTATTCTGCTGCATGACAACGACCCCAAACATACAGCGAAAGTCATTAAGAACTATCTTCAGCGTAAAGAAGAACAAGGAGTCCTGGAAGTGATGGTATGGCCCCCACAGAGCCCTGATCTCAACATCATCGAGTCTGTCTGGGATTACATGAAGAGAGAGAAGCAACTGAGGCTGCCTAAATCCACAGAAGAACTGTGGTTAGTTCTCCAAGATGTTTGGGCCAACCTACCTGCCGAGTTCCTTCAAAACTGTGTGCAAGTGTACCTAGAAGAATTGATGCTGTTTTGAAGGCAAAGGGTGGTCACACCAAATATTGATTTGATGTAGATTTTTCTTCTGTTCACTCACTTTGCATTTTGTTAATTGATAAATATAAACTATTAACATGTCTATTTTGAAAGCATTCTTACTTTACAGCATTTTTTCACACCTGCCTAAAACTTTTGCACAGTACTGTATATATATATATATATATATATATATATATATATATATATATATATATATATATATATATACAATTTAAGGTGGGAGAAAGCAGTAATTATAGAATTATGGGTAATTGGGATATGCAAACTTCAGCATTACAAGAGCCAATCAAATTGTGTGAAAGTCACCAAAAGGTTTCTACATTCACAGCATTCTACATTCACAGAGATATATTATACAGGAGTTAATTTGTAAACAAAAAGGTTTGCACAGTGGTAAATGTATATTAACCATTCAGGGCACAATTCCTTTAAGTGGATACACTTTTTCAGTCATTCAAAATCACAGTGTCAAGTGTAACATGTCAAGTAGGACATCCCAAAAAATGTAACCCCAGTGTCACATTAGTTACAGTGCTTGATATCTTATTTCATGATCGGGAAGAGGCTGTGTGAAAGGGCTCATTACTTTGTAGTAACATGATATTGCAGAGTACAACTCAAGTATGAAGTTTAAAGTCAAGTACTCATGGTTCAAGTCCAGTCCTGGGCGGGTTTATATTTTACAGCACTTAGGCTTAGACTTGCTCTTTTTATCCTGGATGCACCTGTAGCTAAAGTTACAATTATCATTCCCGTCACTTTTAAAGGGCAAAGATAAACTTTTTGAAAGGAATAAAAACTATCAATCAGGACAGGGGTGCGTGCAGGACTGTAGTTATAGTAAGGGGTAGTGGGTAGTGCTGTGGATGGCTGCAGAAAACACCTTCATTTTAGTTTTCACAAAATGTATTTTAGAGATTCTCATATCCCAGATTAAAGTCACATGAATACAGATGGATACCATACCCAAAAAACAAATAACAAATAGTTATAAAGAAAATGAGGCTAACTTTCCCCTATTGTTTTATGGCTGATCACTTTATTGTAACTGTTTTTGGGGTTCTGAATTTGCAAAAATATCATGGTTAGGTAAGTAAACAGGTTTCTTTTTTTAAAGTGATTGAAACTATAGATTGTTACATTTATCAAATTATATATATATATATATATATATATATATATATATATATATATATATATATATATATATATATAGGAAGCACAGTGCTGTAAAGTGCTTGGTAATATGCTTTTATGCTTGTGTCAAACACCAGGGTCTTGGAAGTGTGAACAGACAGACTGCACACCTGTGTACCTTGGCATGTAAATCAATAAAGAGAGATCAGGCAAACAGCCAGTTCCCTGTCACCTCAAGATTTATTTGAAGGATTTGGTTATAATCTGCTCAGATATGATTTAACTAAAACTATCCTTATCCTGAATGACTTATGGTGTATTTGTTGCAAAGTATTTATCATCTGTAATGACAAGCAGGTAGAATTGGTGGGTCTTAATCGCAAGAAGAATAATTATCATTGAGTTAAGTTAAAAGGCTTTGTTAGGGCAGTGTTGGGTTTGCAACTCTCAAACAGTACAGTAATTAGACTAACCTTTGCAAAGTCAACATGTAGAGTACTGAAGCCAAATGCACTTCTAACAAACACAAGAAAGAACAAGGTAACCCATACACTTTGATGTGGTACACAATGTGAATATAATCCAAGGGTTGCTATCTTTAATAGTTTGTTGAAGGGGTAAAACTTGAATACCATAATTAAAAAAAAGGTTTGACACAACTTTTAATCTGGTTATTAAAACGCATGTTTTGCAATGTGATTGAGTGGATTCAGTTTCACCTTGACTGGATGCAACGCATGTAGAAACAAGCCTATCATTGTTACTTGGCAGATATATTAAAAACGTTATTGTCATTATTGTTTTCTGGTATTATTTTCTGTGGCCATTCTGGGTGTGGTTTAGATGGTTTTAATCATGTAGATTTGGGAAGTTCAGTTTTTCAAGTAAAGGGGAACAATAATGTTTTCTCTAAACATTTTTCTGTCGGGAAATAATGATGTCACCAGTGCTACATTCAGGACTTTTGATCCACTGGAACAGGAGATGATGCAAGAATTAGGAAAACGTCTCACAGGCAAAGCATGACATAGGCATGTCTAGGCTGGACATTTTGAAATGTTTTTTAAGATATGTAAACCAATATTATCGCAAGTCACTTCAGATTTAAGAGAGAGTGAAAAATGCCACAGGAAATGAATAACATGAAGGTATGGTATGGACTCTGTCAGCTTACCACACAGAAATGTAACTTTGTCTGTGTAAGTGAAAAATGGATTCAAGTGTCCTTATTATATTATAAAATCACTATAAATAAAAGTTAAGGTAGTGTGTGCGTATTAACTAAGTTTGACATGCATTTACATTGTAATCGCTATTGACGGTACTGAATAAAAATGAATACAAATAATACAATTAAAGCCCTTTTAAAATAGATAATAATTAGCCTGTTGTACATGTAAGTGGAGACAGACTTTTGGCTACACATTTGTACGCTTTCAAATCCATTCTAAAAACAATGCAGCAATTGCATGATATTGTAAAACACTTTGTTGAGTGAGATATATTGTGGCTGCTGGTCTTTAAAGAAATGAGAATATATATCTACAACTTTGCAGGTGTACAACTGTATACATCATTTATATCACTACTGCAACTTTTGTAAAATCCAGCACCAATTTACTACAAAACATCTGCAAATGAGATAAGCATGTATACCTCATGAACCTATTAACTCCAAAGTACACAACACGACTTGCATGTCTGTACTGGAGCGAGGCTTCTGCATGATAATAAATGAAATCTGTACTGGAGCGAGGCTTCTGCATGATAATAAATGAAATCTGTACTGGAGCTGGGCTTCTGCATGATAATAAATGAAATCTGTACTGGAGCGAGGCTTCTGCATGATAATAAATGAAATCTGTACTGGAGCGAGGCTTCTGCATGATAATAAATGAAATCTGTACTGGAGCGAGGCTTCTGCATGATAATAAATGAAATCTGTACTGGAGCGAGGCTTCTGCATGATAATAAATGAAATCTGTACTGGAGCTGGGCTTCTGCATGATAATAAATGAAATCTGTACTGGGCGAGGCTTCTGCATGATAATAAATGAAATCTGTACTGGGCGAGGCTTCTGCATGATAATAAATGAAATCTGTACTGGAGCGAGGCTTCTGCATGATAATAAATGAAATCTGTACTGGGCGAGGCTTCTGCATGATAATAAATGAAATCTGTACTGGGCGAGGCTTCTGCATGATAATAAATGAAATCTGTACTGGAGCGAGGCTTCTGCATGATAATAAATGAAATCTGTACTGGAGCTGGGCTTCTGCATGATAATAAATGAAATCTGTACTGGGCGAGGCTTCTGCATGATAATAAATGAAATCTGTACTGGGCGAGGCTTCTGCATGATAATAAATGAAATCTGTACTGGGCGAGGCTTCTGCATGATAATAAATGAAATCTGTACTGGGCGAGGCTTCTGCATGATAATAAATGAAATCTGTACTGGGCGAGGCTTCTGCATGATAATAAATGAAATCTGTACTGGAGCGAGGCTTCTGCATGATAATAAATGAAATCTGTACTGGAGCGAGGCTTCTGCATGATAATAAATGAAATCTGTACTGGGCGAGGCTTCTGCATGATAATAAATGAAATCTGTACTGGAGCGAGGCTTCTGCATGATAATAAATGAAATCTGTACTGGAGCTGAGGCTTCTGCATGATAATAAATGAAATCTGTACTGGAGCGAGGCTTCTGCATGATAATAAATGAAATCTGTACTGGAGCGAGGCTTCTGCATGATAATAAATGAAATCTGTACTGGAGCGAGGCTTCTGCATGATAATAAATGAAATCTGTACTGGAGCGAGGCTTCTGCATGATAATAAATGAAATCTGTACTGGAGCGAGGCTTCTGCATGATAATAAATGAAATCTGTACTGGAGCTGAGGCTTCTGCATGATAATAAATGAAATCTGTACTGGAGCGAGGCTTCTGCATGATAATAAATGAAATCTGTACTGGAGCGAGGCTTCTGCATGATAATAAATGAAATCTGTACTGGAGCGAGGCTTCTGCATGATAATAAATGAAATCTGTACTGGAGCGAGGCTTCTGCATGATAATAAATGAAATCTGTACTGGAGCGAGGCTTCTGCATGATAATAAATGAAATCTGTACTGGAGCGAGGCTTCTGCATGATAATAAATGAAATCTGTACTGGAGCTGGGCTTCTGCATGATAATAAATGAAATCTGTACTGGAGCGAGGCTTCTGCATGATAATAAATGAAATCTGTACTGGAGCGAGGCTTCTGCATGATAATAAATGAAATCTGTACTGGAGCGAGGCTTCTGCATGATAATAAATGAAATCTGTACTGGAGCGAGGCTTCTGCATGATAATAAATGAAATCTGTACTGGAGCTGGGCTTCTGCATGATAATAAATGAAATCTGTACTGGAGCGGGCTTCTGCATGATAATAAATGAAATCTGTACTGGAGCTGGGCTTCTGCATGATAATAAATGAAATCTGTACTGGAGCGAGGCTTCTGCATGATAATAAATGAAATCTGTACTGGAGCGAGGCTTCTGCATGATAATAAATGAAATCTGTACTGGAGCGGGCTTCTGCATGATAATAAATGAAATCTGTACTGGAGCTGGGCTTCTGCATGATAATAAATGAAATCTGTACTGGAGCGAGGCTTCTGCATGATAATAAATGAAATCTGTACTGGAGCGAGGCTTCTGCATGATAATAAATGAAATCTGTACTGGAGCTGGGCTTCTGCATGATAATAAATGAAATCTGTACTGGAGCTGGGCTTCTGCATGATAATAAATGAAATCTGTACTGGAGCGAGGCTTCTGCATGATAATAAATGAAATCTGTACTGGAGCTGGGCTTCTGCATGATAATAAATGAAATCTGTACTGGAGCTGAGGCTTCTGCATGATAATAAATGAAATCTGTACTGGAGCTGAGGCTTCTGCATGATAATAAATGAAATCTGTACTGGAGCGAGGCTTCTGCATGATAATAAATGAAATCTGTACTGGAGCGAGGCTTCTGCATGATAATAAATGAAATCTGTACTGGAGCGAGGCTTCTGCATGATAATAAATGAAATCTGTACTGGAGCGAGGCTTCTGCATGATAATAAATGAAATCTGTACTGGAGCGAGGCTTCTGCATGATAATAAATGAAATCTGTACTGGAGCGAGGCTTCTGCATGATAATAAATGAAATCTGTACTGGAGCGAGGCTTCTGCATGATAATAAATGAAATCTGTACTGGAGCGAGGCTTCTGCATGATAATAAATGAAATCTGTACTGGAGCGAGGCTTCTGCATGATAATAAATGAAATCTGTACTGGAGCTGGGCTTCTGCATGATAAAAAATGAAATCTGTACTGGAGCTGGGCTTCTGCATGATAATAAATGAAATCTGTACTGGAGCGAGGCTTCTGCATGATAATAAATGAAATCTGTACTGGAGCGAGGCTTCTGCATGATAAAAAATGAAATCTGTACTGGAGCTGGGCTTCTGCATGATGGAAAAATAACTTCTGTGAAGCTCAGGTGAAAAAGCACAGCAATAATACATGGCAACTATCTATTGGCTTTAATATCTGCTTTTGCCTGCATAGTCTCCAGCAGCAGCTGTGACAGTGAGTCGTCTATCAATCTTCTATCACTGTTCCCTTCTATCACTGTTGATCTATTTCCTGGCTAGCAGACCTGAAGACACAACATTCTCTGTGCCATACAGCAGCAGACCAAGATAATCCTAACACAGAGTGGGGGCAGCTGGTTCAAAACCGAGGTCAGCCACTGACTGACACGGTAGCCTACTGTATGGGCAAGCACATTAGTGGCATCCAGCTGTGGGAACATGTACAAGCAGGACCCCAGTGTAAAAGAGGTGCTGTATTGCAGTTGGGGCATCCTGGGTAAGCAGATTGTTTTTTTTTTAACTCTGTCTGTGTCTGACCCTAGAGGGTTAGTTCAGTGAAAGGAATAACCTTTTCTTTCTTTAGACATTCAAAGGACACAATGAAACTAAACTTGTAGCACAGTATTTCCTCTCGCTGTGGTGTGACATTTGTACCTTCTATTTAAATGTTCGGATTCCTGTCCGAGCGTCTGTCAAGGCAATTCCTCAACACTTGCATGCAGTTTAAGTTGTATATATACACCAATGTAGTTTTCATTTATCTTTGACTGTCATATTATATACCATAATGATTTCCGTTACACAAGAGTAGATGTTAAAACTTCATGCTGATTTGAACTCGGCTCTCGCCAAGATAGGCACCAACTAAGACATAGCTTTACAGTAAACTAACGTGATCCATCTGTGTCTCCATCCATTTGCGCTTCCTTCCATATGATGCTGTAGATATCCTTCTGTCTGGTGTTGATGGCTGAAGTGTAATGCTGGCTCAAGGGATCAGCTTGTTGCCTCCCTAGCACATCAGCATACACAATGGCTGCGATGCTGGCTCCGGGAATCAACCACAGTGCGGTCTCCCCAGCGCATCAGCATGACAACCGTCTGGATTGAGCTAAGTAGGGTACATCTCTGGGGTCTTCAAGTGGGCACCTTCCATCCTCTGTGTTTCATCGACTAGCCCACGACACCGCAAGAGGGCTCGACGGTGATTCTGGCATCACCCCCCTCCGTCCCCCACTCAACTCAGCCCAGCTTACTTACCTGTACATCAGCGTTTCTTTCTTTCTATTGTGCTTGAGATTCCCAGCCAGAATCTTTCCGTCTCAACCACAGCCAGTTGCTGCTCCTCTCTGCTGCTTCAGATAAGTTCTTCACTGTGCGACGCAACTTTTGGCCACTGAATCCAACATCTCTGAGAAACCGGGTTGTAGAGTGTGCCACAAATCCTCGACAACCCACCTCCACTGGGTAAACCCGGACTCTCCATCCTTGCTCTTCCGCTTCAGCGGCTGGTTGAGCACACCGCAGTTTCTTCCTCTCATACGCCTCATCTACAGCATCCTCCCATGGCGCTGTTAACTCTACCAGGTGAACAAGGCGTGCTGATCCAGACCACAAGACAATATCTGGTCGAAGGTTAGTGGTGGCAATCTCAGGTGGAAAAATAAACCATTGACCAACATCTGCCAACATTTTCCAGTCTTTAGCAGCTTCCAGTTGTTCTGGGCGAGGCTTGGTTTTAACACCTTTTCTTGGCGGTTGCTCTCCTGGGTGGAGGAATGTTGTCTTTTGTGTGTAATGTTTTGATGGAACTGGTGGCAACTTATTGGTCATGTTATGGTTGTCTTCCAATGCTAAGGCCAAACATCGCAGCACGTGGTCATGGCGCCAAGTAAACCATCCTTGGCTAAGAGCCACCTTACATCCTGTCAAAATGTGCCTTAATGTTGCAGGTGATGAACACAAAGGACATGAGGGATCCTTTCCTACCCAGAGGTTTAGGTTCTGTGGTGATGGGAGAACATCATACAGTACTGTGCAAACGTTTTAGGCAGGTGTGAAAAAATGCTGTAAAGTAAGAATGCTTTCAAAAATAGACATGTTAATAGATTATATTTATCAATTAACTAAATGCAAAGTGAGTGAACAGAAGAAAAATCTAAATCAAATCCATATTTGGTGTGACCACTCTTTGCCTTCAAAACAGCATCAAGCATCAATTCTTCTAGGTACACTTGCACACAGTTTTTGAAGGAACTCGGCAGGTAGGTTGGCCCAAACATCTTGGAGAACTAACCACAGTTCTTCTGTGGATTTAGGCAGCCTCAGTTGCTTCTCTCTCTTCATGTAATCCCAGACAGACTCGATGATGTTGAGATCAGGGCTCTGTGGGGCCATACCATCACTTCCAGGACTCCTTGTTCTTCTTTACGCTGAAGATAGTTCTTAATGACTTTCGCCGTATGTTTGGGGTCGTTGTCATGCTGCAGAATAAATTTGGGGCCAATCAGATGCCTCCCTGATGGTATTGCATGATGGATAAGTATCTGCCTGTACTTCTCAGCATTGAGGAGACTATTAATTCTGACCAAATCCCCAACTCCATTTGCAGAAATGCAGCCCCAAACTTGCAAGGAACCTCCACCATGCTTCACTGTTGCCTGCAGACACTCATTCGTGTACGCTCTCCAGCCCTTCGGTGAACAAACTGCCTTCTGCTACAGCCAAATATTTCAAATTTTGACTCATCAGTCCAGAGCACCTGCTGCCATTTTTCTGCACCCCAGTTCCTGTGTTTTCGTGCATAGTTGAGTCGCTTGGCCTTGTTTCCACGTCGGAGGTATGGCTTTTTGGCCGCAAGTCTTCCATGAAGGCCACTTCTGACCAGACTTCTCCGGACAGTACATGAGTGTACCAGGGTCCCACTGTTTTCTGCCAGTTCTGAGCTGATGGCACTGCTGGACATCTTCCGATTGCGAAGGGAAGTAAGCATGATGTGTCTTTTATCTGCTGCAATAAGTTTCCTTGGCCGACCACTGTGTCTACGGTCCTCAACGTTGCCCGTTTCTTTGTGCTTCTTCAAAAGAGCTTGGACAGCACATCTGGAAACCCCTGTCTGCCTTGAAATTTCTGCCTGGGAGACACCTTGCTGATGCAGTATAACTACCTTGTGTCTTGTTGCTGTGCTCAGTCTTGCCATGGTGTATGACTTTTGACAGTAAACTGTCTTCAGCAACCTCACCTTGTTAGCTGAGTTTGGCTGTTCCTAACCCAGTTTTATTCCTCCTACACAGCTGTTTCTGTTTCAGTTAATGATTGTGTTTCAACCTACATATTGAACTGATGATCATTAGCACCTATTTGGTATAATTGTTTAATCATACACCTGACTATATGCCTACAAAATCCCTGACTTTGTGCAAGTGTACCTAGAAGAATTGATGCTGTTTTGAAGGCAAAGGGTTGTCACACCAAATATGGATTTGATTTAGATTTTTCTTCTGTTCACTCACTTTGCATTTAGTTAATTGATAAATATAATCTATTAACATGTCTTTTTTTGAAAGCATTCTTACTTTACAGCATTTTTTCACACCTGCCTAAAACTTTTGCACAGTACTGTATGTTGACCTTATAAGGAAACTGATCCTGCTCTGTTCCATTGACCATAGGTCTTGCCAGCCAATCTTGCGTTGTTCCACACTCTCCCATCTCATCCATTCTCCCTGCTTGGCCTGGGAAATGGCCTTTACACACCTCATCCTCTCCTCCTGCTTTTGCACCTCGTTGACTACCAGCTTCCTCCGTTGAGCTGGGGCTGCCTTGTGCCATGTAGGAGTAGATGAACCGAGACCAAGACCCCCTCTTCCATGCTGAACTTGCCCCATGATATCACCAATTCGAAGGGCAGCCTTTGCATCCTCCACAGCTTTCTTTGCCGCCCACTTTCTTCCAGTTTTCAACACAGGTGCTGCCTCCCTTACGCATTTGTAATAAGAATAATTAAAACCAAATGAACTGTAGACATACTGAACATTTTAATGAAATTACTTAGAGTGGAAATTATTAACTGCAGTGTGATAATTACCAAAGGGATATTATAACCCCTTCAGTCACTGCATGTATACTTGTACCATGTTAAGTTTCCTATCTGTGTATCTATTTTATAATGCATATGTG
The DNA here is from genome assembly GCA_030684275.1 of Acipenser oxyrinchus oxyrinchus. Taxonomy (NCBI): domain Eukaryota; kingdom Metazoa; phylum Chordata; class Actinopteri; order Acipenseriformes; family Acipenseridae; genus Acipenser; species Acipenser oxyrinchus. The sequence continues at coordinate 3,307,988 of CM060250.1, forward strand.
CTTTTTTTTCTTTTTAAGTTTTAGCAGGGCAACTACTCAAATTCCATAGAGCTCACACAAACTGCTTTAAAATCTCTAAAAATTAAAATTAAAACAATGTGATGAAGGGAATCCTATTATATTCTGGCCAGGACATTTTAATGTGGTGATGATAAGTGGAGGATGACATAACAGGAGCGATATGAAGCATGTCTGACTACTGTTAACAGAATTTAGATCTGCCTTCCTACAATTTAAGTTAATATCCATACAGGGATGATTTGTTAGGTGTTTCATCAAAAGGTTTATGTAGGTGACACCACTTCCTGCAACTACGTTTCCTTTTTGGTTTGCTTTGGTTCTGTAAAAGGACTTTCAGATCCGAAGTTTGGCAATGACCTTCCTCTGGTGCACACCTGTATGATTTATAGATCTGTCATCGTCAGAGGATCGTGCTGAACTCTGAATGTTGCTACAGTGCATGGAAATGTTTGAGAAACTGTTTCAAGTGCAGAGGTGTAAACTTGCTTGCATTACAGCACATTGCTGTCTTCCAGGGTTATATTTTTAAGTTGTGTGGAAGCCAGATCACTTGATGATACATGAATGATGATAAGCTAGTTAAGTATTTCTTGGCTACCTGTCAAGTCAACCTGCACAAAACATATAATATATCAAGAGTATCAGCACTACAAGCAACTGCTGAGAAAGTTTGTTTTCAAACAACAAGGACTTCATACTCCCACATAACTTTCACAAAATGTTACAATTGTTCAAATAAAAACATTCTGTGAAATGTATAAAAAACAGAATCTCATGTAAACATACCAAATGATTTATTAGCTTTTTTTTTCAGCAATCCAATAATATGATCCTGTGCATGAGATCCTGTTTTGCATTTGAGATATGTTTTGTTTTGCTTTGACATTCACATCAGATTCAGTGTTAATTTTTCTATTATTTGAAGTCATAATACATTCATGGACACTGCTGCATTTTCATATATCCATAAATGTTTCTGATCCCAGACTGAACGTATGATGTCTTTTAGAGGGATGTTGTTGTTTTTAGGGATGTGAAATTACTGCTGTCTGTTTCTGGTTATCTTGCCAGGACACTCTTGTAAATGAGGCCTCTGTCTCAATGAGGTTATTCCTGGTTATAGAATGAATACATAAATACAAATAAATATATACTGCAGCCTACTTATGTTCTCATAATGTAGCTATTCACCTGTTAGAGGTAACTACCGTAATGCATTTCTCTATTTAGTAACTGCCTAGGTACAGTGTACAGTAAGGCATATGGATCAGTCTTATCATCTTCACACACATGGGGGTCCATCCTGAGATTTCTACACATGATTTTTCACATGCATCTTTTTATTGTGTTTTTATTTCATGAAGTAAAGATAATAAGTCAGTTTAGGATTATTATTGAGTTAAAGAGTCGAGGTTACGATCCTGCCGTTGTTAAGATCATTCAAATTGACTCCTTTATGCATAAGAGGGAGCATTTATCTTTTGCTTACATTTTTATTTTTTGTGTGCAATTGTCTGGGGTGTTTTCAGTTCATTTTCAATGATGTTAAAGGTAAATAGTCACAAGGTTATTTTAAAGCACTTGGTCTGCACCATAATCAGCAGGTGTGTTTCAATATTTCTGACAAAATTAGAAGCAAAAAAATCCTGTGGTATAAAATAGCCTTTAGACTCTGAAATGTAATGTGTGTTGAAATAATTTCACTGCAAGTAATGTTTTGAAACTGTAAATGTCAAATTTACTATATATATTTTTTGTTTTCTTTTTTGTTATTTTTTTAAACGTTTTTTTTTCACAACTCACTTAATTATTGTAACTTTTTTTTCCAGGTTTGTTTTTCTTTATTGATGATTTTTATTGAGCACTAATTGCTTGATCACATTATCTGTAAGGATCCCTGTGTAGAATGCACCAATGTTGACTGCTTGTTAACTACACACCGGGACCGAATGAGAAATGAGGAATATGTTTGATTATAAAAAGGTAGTTTAAGCAAATAGAGAGGAGGCTGGAACGTAATGCAGTAAGAAACAAAGTAAAGGGGTAAGAACTGAGAAGGGAAACTTTTTTTTAATGTGGACAAATTGTTTACATTTTACAGTTTTTCACAACCATTTACACATGTTTCCTGAATTTATACTCCATTTACTCAAAACTATAAACACAAAACAAATAACCCACACCGTACTGGCCAAACCTCAGAAGTCTCAGACAAAACGAGACACTCTATTTGAAAACATGTTATCTTCGATCTAAATGTAACTTTGCCTTCAAATGGCACACAAAAGCCATCAAATAAATAGACCCTACCGAATAACCATTACACACAGGTGAGATCAATGAAAAACACTATTATAAAATATGCTTTTTCAGTATTACCTCTTAAATCTGCACTATGCAACAGAATGCTACTGTAATCTGTGTAAATTATGTTAGAGTATGCTCAAGTGTAAAAACAATACACAAATACCAGAATTCTCAACATTTTATTTTCAGAATTTCAACTGAATTTGCTAGCAGTCAAGAAAAGTTGGGGAAACAAATGTAGCCCAAGTAAAAATACTTCAACTAAAGTAAGAGAATATATACTCACTGTAGGTAAAGAAAGAAAAAGGAAAAGTTTATTGGGCGTCAGCATCCTGTCTCTGGCCTGGGTCAGGCTAGAGGTTTTCGTCTACATCACAGGCAATGTTTTCCCTGGCCAGGCAGCGGGGAAAATACCCCCTGGTATGCCTTCTCCACCCCTGGCAGGACTCCAAAGCTCTGTCCCCACAAGCCTCCCCATAGCCTGGAGAAGGTTTTCCCACTCATAGGGACTGCAGTCGTAGACCTTCCACCGCCACACTGAGAAAAACTCCTCTATGGGGTTAAGGAATGGTGACTAGGGTGGAAGAAACAGATTAGAGAATGTTGGGTTGTCATGGAACCTGTTGCGGACCAGAGCAGCGCGGTGGAAACTGACATTGTCTCAAATGACAACGTAACAGGGCTGCTCTGGCCGCCCTGGCTCCCTTTGCTCCTGTTGGAACAGAGCATCCTGTAGACCATCACGGAATGTGAGCAGATGGCCTGTGTTATATTGGCCAAGGGTGACATGTTGGTGGAGGACACCATGGTGGCTGATGGCTGCACAAAGAGTGATGTTGCCTCCACGCTGGCCAGGGACATCCACAATGGCACGGTGGCCAATAATGTTCCATCCTCTTCTTCTCCGCTTGGTCAGGCTAAACCCTGCCTCGTCTACAAAGATGTATTCTTGTGGGGTCTCACTGGCTTCAAGCGCGAATATTCTCTAAAAAAATGATATCAGTAATAAATCACTGCAGTCAATACAGTATTGTAAAGCACAGCAAAACATATCAGCAAAAGTAGGCCATCATGTCGCCTACACTACATAGTGCTGAAATACAATACTCTAAATTATTGTTTGAAAACGTACTTGCACATATTGGAAGTGCAGTTCTTTCACTCTTTCAGAGTTCCTCTCTAATGGAACACGGTACACTTGCTTCATTCGCACTCAGTTGAAGGATGCGGTCGATAGTTGACACGCTTACCCGCTCAATACCTTGAAGAATGCCATTATCCTCAATTATTCTATTTTGTATTTCTCGCAGCCAAATGGCATTGTTCGCAAGAACCATGTTTACAATGGCAGCTTCTTGACCTTCTGAGAACATGCGTGGTCCTCCACCATCAGCTGGGTGTCTCTCAATTCTGCAAAATGTTTGGCTGCCGTGATCCATTTGTACAGGATATGGATACAACTCCCAAGCTCATGTGATAATGTAATGGACTTGTACTGTCCCACTTACACTAATGCACACAGTTCCACAATACAGTAGAGCAAAGAACAGGTTAGAGAGCAGAGTACAGTACTCCAGTGTTAGATAACTGTAACTTACCTATTTTCATTTCTGAATGTCCGGATTATAGATGCAGCAGTGAGGTGGCTCAGATTTGGCTGCACTCTCTGCCCAGCTTCCCTCATTGTCATACCGTGGACAAGAACATGGTCGACCAAAGAAACACAAATCTCATCAGAGATAATTGTTCTTCTTGCTCTTCCTCTTTCTCGTCCACCTCCTCTCATTCGCACCCTTCCTCTCCCTCTACCTCTCTCTCTGTTGTTGGCATCCATTGTTCCAAAACGCAGGTGAGCTTACCTGTGGCCCTTTTATTCCTGCCAAGGTTCTAATTGCTGGTAGAACAATTTAGCTTAATAGTGTTTGCACCTTGAGAACTGTGTGTTACAGTTTTTCTCTATTGCTTGAGCACATTTGTCCAAACAGAATTCACTGTTTCAAAATAATTAACACGCAGCCCCAAACTGAAACACGTTGGCCAAAATGACACATTTCATTTGCAAAATGCACTAAGACTCTCAAAACATTGAATACATGACACAAAATCAACTACCTCCATCAAAACATACAACTTGTTATCTAATGAAAAGTTATTTCAATCAATCGTTACACAATGGCCCAATAAATACTAACTACAACTATCAATATACCCTAACATGGTTAACCCTCTTTTATATGTCTGTGCCATTTGTTGATACTATAATTATAGTATGTACAATAAAAGGCAAGTAAACATATTATCACAGCATGGGCTGTATTCTTTTTTCCTAAAATGATTTTACCAAAGCTGACCAATGCAGAAACAATGTCACTCAAGAGCATGAATATCCAGAAACAAAAGGCTTTATTTTACCTTTTTCCATTTTGTCCTTTACAAATTCAATGTTACTGTATATACAGAGAATAAAAATAAAATGTTGATGTTTGCACCCCTTTGTCCTGGCACATTTACGGTGGCCCTCTTACCAATGAGGTTCCTCCCTCGTCTCCTTACTTCTGAAAGGTTGAAGCCGGCTTCATCCACATAAATGAATGTATGGGGTGTTGCATTTTTTTCAAGCTCCATTATTCTCTAAGATAAAAAATACAATAGAAACACTAGAAATATTCCAGCTGCATGCAATGCAATGTTTTACTGTAAGAAAAGGCATTACAGTGACAAACCCTTACCTGTACATACTGGAGTCTAGTCTCCTTCACAATGTCACTGTTTCTTTGGAATGGAACCTTGTAAAGTTGTTTCATTCCCACTTTGTGTCTTTTAAGGACCCAATCAATAGTGGCCAAACTCACACTGTTGACATTTCTGAACATGTTGTGATTTTGAATGACTGCTGTCTGGATCTCTCACAATCTTATGGAATTGTTGGCAACAACCATATCCACTATGGCAGCCTCCTGTGCCGCAGTGAAGACTTTACCTCTGCCACCAGTGTGTGGTTGTCTATGAATTCTATAAATACAGTAAATATGTACAAACTGTGACATTTTGATGGTCACATAAAGGGCATTGACAGAACAACTGTTTTACACATATATTGTACTGTATACAGTACAGTAATACTGAAATACAGTGTGGTATAGCATTGTAACTTACCTATTCTCATTCTTGAATATTCTTACTATTGATGCCACAGTTGATCTACTGAGATTGGGCTGGACCCGCTGCCCAGCCTCTCTCAAGGAAAGGCCATGATTGACAACATGGTCAATAATTGTGGCACGAATTTCATCTGAAACATGAGCTCTTTGTATTCCCCTTTGAGCTACTCCACCATCTGAACCCCTCTTCCTCTATGGGCCCCTCTACCTCTCCTTTGTCCTTGCCCTCACCCTCGGCCTCTTACTTGGTCCATTCTTGCAAACAGCAACTCAGAGGTGACCTCTTTTATGCATGAATAAGGACTGATTGCTGATTGGACAATTGTGCAAAGGAGTTTTGCACACGTGCAGAAGAGGTTCACATTCATGGGAGTAATTTGTATCAGCTGTGACCAAATGTTTTAATTTTGTTTGACATGATTTACTCAACTGAGTTTTGCGTCTTTTGTAGAGAGTTGTGTTTACTGTTTTGCAAAAATGTGCTTAGCATTTGCATTGTGTGTGAAAGCAATGAGAAATGACTGTTTTGCAAAAAAGAATACTGTTGTGCTCATTAGGTTCTGATGGAGATCAAGTGGACCCCAGTTTCATTAAATGTGTCTTAGCAATCGAGAAAAACTGTAATAGTGTTGAGTTTTAATGATTGGAGTTTGATATATTGAATGGCAGTGCTTTCTACATGAAAACATGAGGTTTCATTGATGAAGGTTGTGCTTTATGAAGATAATTGTGTGTAGGGTTTAGCAAAAAAAAGGTTTAATGAATCTGCAATTGTGTGAAAACAGGTGAATAATGCTTATAGTTTTGTTGAAATAATCTTTCTTTTGGTACCTAAACTAATGGTTGGGGATATTTTGTTCATAGAACCAGTTTCAGTGTGTAAATGATTGTGAAAAACTATAAGAAAAGCTGAATCAGAAAGCCTGCAAGGTAAGAGGAAGAGTGCGCACTTGGATTTGAAAGACCTCAAAATAATAGGAAGAGCGTCCGCTCGGATTTGAAAGCCTGCGAGGTAATATGAAGAGTGCGCTCTTGGATTTCAAAGCCTGCAAGGTAATATGAAGAGTGCGCTCTTGGATTTGAAAGCGTGCAAGGTAATATGAAGAGTGCGCGTTCGGATTTGAAAGACTGGTCTCTTGTCGGATTGGATTAAATCCCTTTTTTTTCTACATTTTTGCAATTTTGGGACTGTTTTTAATATTTTAAAATTGAGATATTTGCAGTGGATTTGCTTGTTTTTTCTCTTGTTTTTTTCTATTGTCTTTTTTTTTAAAGCACTCGTGACAGGCAGACACTCTGGGGAAGCTGATAGACAGATCACAGAGAAGCAGCGCTGCTCTCCTGTGTAGAGACCGTTCCTGAAGCAACAGTGCAACGTGGGCTGCTTGCAGTATTCTTGGTTATTCCTTTTCCTATGAGGGCAGCATAAGATCTGAATTGTTTTGTTTTTATTTATTTTTATTTTCATGAATTCTGAAGGACTTGCTGCATACAAGCAGTGATTGAAATATTTTTGTTTTTCTGGAGAGTTGTTTTTTTTGATCCAGTTATTTTTACCATTTTTCGGATTGTTTTTTTTTCTTTCTTTGTTTGTTCTTTCTGCAAGCAATTTTCATCCCAATTTTTTAAATCTGACTCTATTTAAATTCTTTTTTTAAATTACTTAACTGTGTTGTCTCTCCTGTTCCATGCTTGAGGCGTGGATCTAGATAAAGAACCTGAAAAGAGGTTAATGGCAAATGTTAAGAACTGTAAGATACTCTATAGAGTACCTGTGGTGTTTGGTGGACAGTATCTTTCCCTTTATACTTTAGAGGGACTTGGTGCCTGTAGTTTCTTCACCATGCAGAGTAGTCTGGCTCTAAGTGGTGACATAAGAATTTAAAAAAAAAAAATCACCTTTTGAACTGAATAACAGACATATTTCAGTTTCACTGGCAGCTAACATGACAGTAGTGTCACTCTTCCATAATCAGCATGCTGGTGTGTGTGTGTGTGTGTGTGTGTGTGTGTGTGTGTGTGTGTGTGTGTGTGTGTGTGTGTGTGTGTGTGTGTGTGTGCGTGTGCGTGTGTGTAGTAGCAGTTCTATATAATTGTTCTTTGTGACATTAAATTCAGTAACATAAGCTTGAAAAGGATGCTACTTGCTTTATTTAGAAGGATGATGGAGACTCCTGTATCAGTGCAATGTTGCATATTATTTAAGCAAACACGTGGATGTTTTAGCAAACGCCAGCATTCCTCAGTGAGGTTCATTCTTCCTTAAACCCCAGCTGTCAGCACAGGTCGGGGTCACCCACCTATCAGATGACAGGGATGTCCTAACGTTCCCATCATCCTCCATCCACTTAAAATGCTTGCCATCTTTTTAATCGGAATAAGCTCAGATTAGATGCCTTCCAGCCAGGATTGTTGTTTTTATAGCGCTAACAGTCAGCAACAGAGCATGACCAACTATCCCAGCTTTTTAAGGGTTTTAGTGCCTTTCAGAGAGTTATCACATTTCTGAAGTATATATCATCACTGGCTATTAAAACTGCAATGCAAGATTCAATTATTAAGTGGCAGTCAAAAGTCACAACAACACCCAAATTAGAATGAGCGATCTGTATTAGTTGTGCCTGTCAAGATCAGAACTGCAATAAATAGAAGAACGCATTAAACAAAGCAAGAACGGAAGATACATATAGCTGCTTTTTAATGCAAATGTAAGAAAGCAAGAAAGTCTTTTATATTTCTTTATTTTGTTAACAGTAAAGCTGAAGGGATGCATACGTGCTGAATTTCAGTAAAGAAAGCTGAGCACCCTTGCTGTAGAGTGAAGTGCATGGAAGTACATACATGTGGTATTGTATATGGCAGCTTAACCAATCATTCTTATGAAGAAAACATAAAAAAATAGACTCCAAACAACCTTTCTAATGGAAAACAGCAAATCAATACTCCTGTACATATTTCCTTTGTACCCATGATGGAAATGGCCCTTGTGAAGATGAGTTTTCCATGCCTCCTTCATTAAATAGTTATTTTTCACAACAGCATTGAAGATCTGCAGGGTTCTGACTATATATCGTTTATCGAATAAGTCCAACCACATTTATAATGAAAGGAATAATTAGTGATTCACTTCAGCAAGTGCAATAAACCTTTTTCTGCTGAACATTTTACAGGCATATAATGTGACAATGTGCATTCAGCACTTTGATATTCAATCATCCTTCATCAGACCAGCACCCTCAACAAATAGCCTGACATTGTTAAGAGTTTGCCTAGTTACTATAAAAACTGCAAAAAAACAACAAAAAAGAAAGACATCTTTTATTCCCTAACTTCAATCACAGAAGAGCATACCCAGGGCCATGAGCACATTTCCTTGAAGACTCCTTCAGGTGTGAACATGTTTATACATGCAAGTGGTGCTCTGATTCAAAAGAACAATCATTTGCATGTAGAAGTCGTTTCAAAGTATATTGAGCAAGGTGAAGTTATTACAGTAAATAACTAAACCTGAGCCTGACTATACCTAGGGTTTTTTGTTGTTGTTTGTTTTGTTTTTGTCATGTTTTTAACAGCATCCCCATCCTTTAAAGATTTTTGTGATGTTTAAATGTGTCTGTACAATTTATGTATATTTTTGAGCAATACCACAAAAAAAAATTATCCATTTACATTACAATTATCAATTATCATTGGTCTTTTTCATTTTTGTGTTGACTATCCTTTTGTTTTTATTCTAATTTTGCTAATCATATTTGGTTGAAATTAAGATCTACATCTAATGAACATAGCTTTTGAGGATGAATGCTGACTGTGTAAATATATATTAGGGTACCACTGAACTTGTGAGACGGATTGCTCATTAAAATCCTGAGCATCTTTTTAAAGAGGAGACGAAATCCATCCAGGGATACCAGGATATTTAGTGAGCAAGTAGTTTGGGGCTTAGTCTAGTTTTTGTTTGCCATTTTACATTTTAATATTTAAATTTGCATGCAAAATAGCTTTGAGGTAATGTTCACACTTTATACGACAACAGAAGAATAGCTGATATTTTTAAAGGTGCACCATTAACAAAATACAGCATACTGTGTATTTACACTGTGCCTAATTTACAGAATAAGCACAGATTTGGCCTATTATGTAAAATAAGCAGACATGTCATTATGCATTTGTTTATTTTGCAACTAAAAAAAAACCTATCCATTAAAAAAAAATGTGATTGTACCATCCCCATTTGAGCTCTGTCCTGGGTTCTGGAATAAAGTCATTGACTTCAGACTAGATTGTAATTGAGGGACTATGCTGAACTGCTTGAGGCTGTCAGCAATCAGAGATTCAACATACTGCCGCTGAGTGCAATGCTATGAGAACAGGGACCCAAATTGTTTTGGAGGCAATTCAAACCCCTGGGACACAATAACAAGCACTGCTCGCTAATGACAAGGTTTCAAATGAGAAGATTCTACTGCCACGGTCAGCACTTTAATGTGTTACAGCTCTACTGTGTCTTCACAGTTTACAAGTTTAACACAAACTCAGTGTCTGAAAACCTTTCCTCCTGATAAATAAAGAACAACATGATTCATTAGTTTACTGAGCTCAAATGAGACACTTCATATGTTGTGACGGTGTTGTTCGTGATAGATCTGGAATGCTCATTTAGGGTATTTCTTTATTTTAAATTGCTGACAAAGCTGGGTGTTTGTCAAGCAGTTTCCAGTTGGAAGGGCATTATTATTCACAGTAGCTGACATGGTAAGTGTATCTGTGTAACATGGTCTTTTCACTCCTAATTGGAGGCAGTTCTACCTGAACACGTCATGGAGTTGGGTGCAGGAGTCTAATGTATAACGTCCTGCAGGAGCAGTCAAAACCCAGGGAGGGCTACAGCAGGGCAGATTCCAATCATGCTACCCCCGGTTTTAGAATTTAACAAAAAGAATTTGTAATATTTCTCACTGATAAGCTGACTTCAGTAGGAACAGGTTTTAAAATTTGAAATGCTTTGTTTACGTTTAAGATGTTTTTTTGTCTGAAAGACATTAATTATTGTCAAAAACAAATAATAATTTTGACAGGCATAACACGTGATGGACGAATGACTCCCTAGAGTCCTGGCACCTGTACTGAATGTTTGAAGGCGGGGCTAATTTCTTCTAGATTTCACCATTGTAAAAAATCATATAAGAATGTTTGAGTACTGTAGGTGTACATTTGTTTTCATAGCATACTGTAGGTACAACAAGAAAACATACTATTATTATACATCGGATGGGAAACTGGAAATCATTCAGCTATCCTCAAAGCATCTCAAATTACCCACTGGAAGGATCCTGAGCTTGATTTTAATTATTTAAACAATAGCTATATTTTCACAACCCTTAATGCATCAGTTTAAATAGTGCTGATTTTATTAATCCCAATCTCCCCTATTGTTCTGTGTCATAGTCAAGGGGAGGTGAAACTGCTATAAATGCTGCCATTTACACAAAAGAGTTATTGTAATGGTAAGCCTTAACAAGACGTTATCTGAAGATATGCAGAGCTACAAAATGATCATTTTCATAGTTTTTAGCACGTCTACACTATTTTAATGACAAAATGAATCAATAGCTAGTATAACAGTATAATGTTATTAATGTTATTGTTTTTATAAGTTAACCGGGATATTTCTCACTGAGGTTTAAATTACAAAATTACAGTAAAGCTGCACATTTTCAGAACAAATAACATACAAAAAGCACTAAACATACATAAATGGTGATTAAACAAAAATAAAATGGGCCCTATCAGTTGTGGCCAAAGTGTACATTTAGAGAGCTTTTTTTTATTTCAAGGGACCAAGACTGTATACGCAGCTGTAGAGCATTACATGTTTATTATTATTGTGAACTGGGGCAAAATGGGAGGTGCACATTTTTTTGTTTGTTTGTTTTATGGTTGAAATGTGCAGTTTTTTTTATATTGTTAACTAGAATATAGCACCTAAACTTGCATCAAGAAAATGTGTATTTTTCCCAACTTGGCTAATGTGGGCTACTGCAATTCAGCAGGGCAAACAGCCACAAGATATGACACACTGCTGAAAGGTGAGTGTCCTTATCAAAACTCAAATGCATGATAGTTTCACTCAGTCCTAGTCGTGCTATGTACAACATGGTGTAGCAAGTACTTCACTAAGGAAAATACAGGGTTTTTATTTGTTTTTTTTACTATAATATTAGGGCTTTTAGTCAGAAAAACACCAATCCAGAATTTAATTTGGGTAGTGTGTTTTTATTAATCTAATACCGCTAATAAACTGTCAAAAGTATTAGTCATCCCGTGCAAGAGCAGGGTTAGTTCAGACAGCTACCGGAAATGCAATACTGTTTCTGTTAGTACCCATGGCACATTGAACAACAACTAAATATGTGGTTCTAGTTAAGCTGTCAACACCATCTGAAATTACAACAAGCAGTCCAAAAGACTTTCCAGTTTCCATTTGGCAATTCCCTCAGCGTGCTTTGATGTAACAAAGCTGTTGGTGAATGAGATGCTTCCTTAACAGTTAAGTACCACATGTCTTTTTTCATGCTGTAGTTTTTAATGGAACTTTAAAAGTGTTGTTAAAGTCTTGAGAATAACCAATTGATTGGTTTGTAAATTAACTTTAATCTTACTTCAGTGCCCTGTATAAATGCTTATATTTTAAAGCCTACAGGTTAAGAACCCACATAAACACACAGGAAAGTAATCGGGTGAACACATTCTGAACATGACATGCCACAGCATAATACAGTTACTCACAAAGAATTAAAAACGTGCTGTAAAAAATATTATACAGGTTCCAAATCATTTGGGAATGATGCATTCATCAAGTCATGAAGTACATACCAGTAAGTCAACGAAAGCCTTCAAGCCCAACTAGTTCTTATTTTAGAAGCAGGTCCACAAAGAGCTCACACTACAATAAGCTTCCCATGCATAGGCTTGTGTTAAGAGGAATCTCAGAAAAGGCTTTCAGGGCATAATTTAATATTCGTCATATGCACCTCCTTAGAGCACAGTGTTGCTAATGCATGTACTGCAGGAGGTAAAAATGTTTTACTTAGCAAAAACAGCGGCCGGGGCTGTTAAATGTAGCATTATATAACTTAAATGTCTCAGTGTCAGGGAGGAAAAGCTACTGAATATAAACTGATACCTTGCCCTAGAGGATTGTTCTATTTTTTATTCCAGAAGGGATAATCATCAAATAAACCGAGCTGTATGGCTCGTGCATTTTATTATTTATTTATTTATTTATTAGCAGACGCCCTTATCCAGGGCGACTTACAATTGTTACAAGATATCACATTATTTTTTACATACAATTACCCATTTATACAGTTGGGTTTTTACTGGAGCAATCTAGGTGTTATTATTTGTTTATTTAGCAGACGCCTTTATCCAAGGCGACTTACAGAAACTAGGGTGTGTGAACTACACATTAGCTGCAGTCACTTACAACTACAAGGAGGTTAGGTGACTTGCTCAGGTCACACAATAAGTCAGTGGCTGAGGTGGGATTTGAACCGGGGACCTCCTGGTTACAAGGCCTTTTCTTTAACCACTGGACCACACAGCCTCCAAAGTACCTTGCTCAACGGTACAGCAGCAGTGTCCCCTACCAGGGACTGAACCCACGACTATCCGGTCAATCCAGAGCCCTAACCACTACTCCACACTGGGACTTCTTTATTAGTTTAATTAACCTGGGATATGTGAAAAGCTTTTTTCTTTTTTTTGTGGGGTAGGACGAGGAGTAGCTAATATCCATCTTCACTTAGTTGCAGTGGCCCAAATATGTCTACTGTTGGTATTTCTGTATTATTATAATTGTGTTGTTTCAGCATTTGTACAAACAACATAGAAAAATGTATGTGAATAACAAAATCTATGCTTATTCCTAGAAATGTCCATAAATCATACTCGGTGTAGTCTTTTCTCCCATTCTGTAAAATACGTCAGGAAAGCAAGTTATTCTAAACCATCACTTCTGTAAAAAAAAGCAAAATTGCAGCCACAGGTAAAGAACAACCCCCCTTTCATTTCGTATTCTACTTCTCATCAGCTGTGTGTCAGAGAGCAGCTTGAGGTGTGTCAAACCCATCTAATGCTGAAGGCCCTCCGTGTGCCACGATACGAGCACACCAAGTCCCAGCATGCTGCTCCCGGCTGAAGAAGAAAGCACCTGTGAGCAGGTGAAGGCCTTTCTGTATTATCACTTGCAATTAATCAAATGAACTGGCTTTGAAAAGAGCCTACAATATCAGAGCAGGTGGATGCTTGCATTCTTTCAGCAAAGGCCTGCTATTGACTTGGATTTCCTACATATTAAGATCAGCTCAGCTTGTGGGAAACGCTGAGAGATACTAAAACAAATCCTGCAGCCTATACACATGTGAATGCTAGCCATGTTATTTATTATAATAATATTGATTGTTGTTTTTTTTGTTTTATCATTTCAACTATTAATTACTTTTGCTTCAACTACTACTTTCAAAAGCCATGAATTAGAGTATGTGGGGATCTCCGGTTCACGCCCAGCCTCTGCCCTGTTACACTGATGTCATGAACCAGATTGAATAGACTGGCTGAAGCCCATCACTGGGTTTAAAGGGAGGAAGAGTATAGTGGGCAGTTTTGTGTGAATTACACACTAAATAACATTGACTTGCATAAATAATATTTTTTTTTTGTGTGAAAAGCCTTGACAATAGACACAGATATTACTTAGTAAATCACAAATATATACCTTAATATTTGGCATTGACTTTATTAAATGTGCCAGTAGATAAATTAAAAAAAAGTTCTACAAATTAAATGGAACTATAACGTGTCATTTACAATTAAATCATCCTCCAAAAAAAACAGTGTTGTATCATTATCACAAATATCATGTCCTGTTATGTGGTTATCAGGTAATTTCTTCCTTATTTAAGTATGCTTACCTGTTGTTTCAATTGGCACATCATATTCTTCTTTTAACACTTGCCAACAAATAAAAACCACACACGGGTTCAAACATAAATGTAGGTTTGTAAAAAAAAAAAAAAAAAAAAAAAATCCTTTATTCACATGGAAATTCCCCAATTATCCTATAATTAAACTAAGTATTTTTTTATATACGTGTTGCCCAAGAACTTGGCATTAACAAGATTTACCACCTATGCTCTTCTAAATCCACACACACCCACACATGAACAAAAAACATCTGTCTCAAAAAGAAGTGGAAATAAAGTCACCAATACAAACAGCAGTCATTTAAACTCAGGAAACAACAGGCAACTTATTAACTTGTTGATGGGAACATTTATAAGCAAAATTCAAGCCACAAATTCGAAAACAATCTTGACTTTGAGCTTGAAAATGTCCCCTACAACAAGTTGCTTGAAAACATTGCCAGAAAAGGTTGTCTGAAAATTGCCTGGTGTTGCATGTTGATTGCTAAAGATTTTTGCCCCCCCATTATCAACAGTACATCTGTCTTAAGAAATGTAGTTATGTTGCTTGACGTGGGGAGGTAGACCTAAATATTGTCATGTTTCCGAACGGTTCTTGCAAATCTGATATTGTGTTTGTTCATATAAGCCATTGTCTTATCTTACATGGTGGTGTGTAAGGTGTTCCTTATTCAAAGCAAAAATAATAAGAGACTAATATGAGACAGTGGCTTTGTTTACAATGGCTTTTGGCACCCAGAATGGAACGCTTTCTTTTCTAGAATTGTGATGTTATCATACCCTCATTGTATTAAATCTACCACTATATTTGGATGTCATCATACCCTCATTGTATTAAATCTACCACTATATTGTGATGTCATCATACCCTCATTGTATTAAATCTACCACTATATTGTGATGTCATCATACCCTCATTGTATTAAATCTACCACTATATTGTGATGTCATCATACCCTCATTGTATTAAATCTACCACTATATTTGGATGTCATCATACCCTCATTGTATTAAATCTACCACTATATTGTGATGTCATCATACACTCATTGTATTAAATCTACCACTATATTGTGATGTCATCATACCCTCATTGTATTAAATCTACCACTATATTTTGATGTCATCATACCCTCAATGTATGCAATCTACCACTATATTTTGATGTCATCATACCCTCAATGTATGCAATCTACCACTATATTTTGATGTCATCATACCCTCAATGTATGCAATCTACCACTATATTTTGATGTCATCATACCCTCAATGTATGCAATCTACCACTATATTTTGATGTCATCGTACCCTCATTGTATTAAATCTACCACTATATTGTGATGCCATTGTACCCTCATTGTATTAAATCTACCACTATATTGTGATGTCATCGTACCCTCATTGTATTAAATCTACCACTATATTGTGATGTCATCGTACCCTCATTGTATTAAATCTACCACTATATTGTGATGTCATCGTACCCTCATTGTATTAAATCTACCACTATATTGTGATGTCATCATACCCTCATTGTATTAAATCTACCACTATATTGTGATGCCATCGTACCCTCATTGTATTAAATCTACTATATTTTGATGTCATCATACCCTCAATGTATGCAATCTACCACTATATTTTGGAACTGGGCGTCGCAAGCGTGGAACACTTGGAGGGGATAGGCCAGAGCCAATTTGGTATGGTTAACATTGTTCCATGAGTCGAAATGCATCAAATTCAATGGACAAATTGAACAATCAGCATTTTATTGAGACAGAAATACACTTATTTATTTATCCCTTGTAATCCTGTTGCTAGTCTTGTGTTAAGAAATGCATATTGCACAACTTCAGAACAAATAACGCGAGGGCCAGGGAAACATTTTTTAAATACCAACCATGGAAAGGGCACAGAGCTGCAGCAGTGCTTCCCCACGACTGTCAAAAGTACAGCCTCAGGAATTTCACAGATTTCTCTGAATAATCTCAGAACGGGTCGATCGTTTAGACTGTACATTTTTATATCAATTACAAATACAGTATGAAGGCTGATGCCGAGAGACTAATGCATGCCTTTCTTTCATCTAGAATTGATTACTGTAATGCATTTCTCTCTAGTATCCTGAAAGGTGTGGTGTCTCACTTACAGCTCGTTCAGAATACCGCCTCTAGAATTTTGACTAAAACCAGGAAAAGTGAACTTATTACCCCTGTTTGAGCCTCCTTACACTATACGTAGTATAGAATAGATTTTAAGATTTTGCTGTTAACCTATAAAGCCCTAAATGGATTAGCACCTAGTTATTTGCAGGAGTTACTAACCCCGTATCATTCAAATCACAGGATGCGGGGCTGCTGGTTAATCCTAGGGTCAACAAAATTAACACAGGAGGAAGGGCTTTTTCAAACCGAGCCCATATATTATCGAATGTCCTCCCTTTGTTCATCAGGGAAGCTGGGACTGTTACAGTTTTTAAGTCAAGACTGAAAATTGTGTAAATGGAAATGCTTTTTTTAATGTACTGTACAGTGCTTTGTGATACTTTTATATGGAAAGCGCTATATAAATGTAATAAATAAATACATAGATTAATAAATATACACAAGACAAAACCACTGAAATCTCAGCAGCAAGCCAAACTCCATGCAGTTCAATCAATGTATTGGTTGCATTGCTGAGTGAGGAGGAGTCCGCGCGTAACACATTAATAGCACCCAGTTCAACAAATAAACACTAGCATTAGTAGGAGAGGTAGCATATTGGCATATCTTGCTACAAGGGATATCAAGGGAAACATTTAACAAATAATTACATTTAACCATCCTCCGAGATCAAATATTTTGTTCTTAAAGCAATAATGACAAGCAGAGTCACATCTGTTGAAAACCTGGATGGCCACGAACAGGTAAGTAACATTGGAACACATCAGTAATATCTTTCTAAAATCTTACACAGTTGTTGTAAACACCCTAATGCAATGCAGTGTTTAATCAATCACAGTTCTTACAATGTGAGACATCTGAAATATTAGCAGAACTCCACTTAGAAGTTTGTTTTAAATCCAAGTCAAAATAACATGTTTTAATCAGGAATAACAGTGCTACTGTCATAGCGTGTTGCCTCTGCTTTTGTTGTAAACATACTGTAGCCAGTGTTATGCTAATAAGAAGTAAGACATTTCTTTTAGAACCTTTGTTATTACCTGGAAAAAAAAACATGTTTAATGTAAGTACAATGTATCAATTTTACTGTATAATGTTCTCAATAAGCCACTGTTATGACTGTCATACTATACATAATATAAGGAGAATTCCAATTTCAACAGAATTTGTATCCCAGCAGTACAAACAATAGTGCTGTCTTGTGCCTATCAATAATTGCATTCATCTGGATAGCTTGCCTTGGGAGTCCAGGGACGGGTATGATCAATATGTTACTTTCTTTGATTCAACCATCTTTGATCTTGCTTTTTTAAACAGTACTTCTTCAGCTTTAGCTTCGTGAGATGGTATGATCCATAGGAGAATTTAGATGTAGGCCAGGATCTTTGTGGCATACATATGTTAATGAGACAGTTTTTAGTTTAAGGTGAACCTAATTTCTTGTACTGCACATAGGGGTATGGTGTTTGAGATACAGGTGTGTGATTACAGTGCTGAGTGCTTCATCACACAGGTGAGAACTCTGCACTGTGACAAAAAGACGAAGCAACATCAGTTATTAAATACCTGCTGCGCTACACATTAAGACAATGCAGCTCATTAAATAGCAGTACCTTTATCAGCCAAGCCACAAGTTATCCATCCAAAATACAAACACCTTCATAATTATCGCTCACATAACCTGAGAATTCTTGTTAACAATCTGCTGCTGAACACATAGATGACTGTAAGTATAACCCTTATAAATGTCTGAAACATATTTCAGAAATGATCTTTCCTACAACCCACCTTACAGTGGAGGTTTTTATAAAGTGCTTGACAATAACATTGAAAGGTATGATCAACTTTTGAGTTTTCTTTATTCATCCTGAGCACTTACAGAAAATAAATGTGTGACCTTTTCGGTCAATTAGACAAGACAGTAGGAAACACAATTATAAAATGACAGGAGTCTTGTATCAGCAATTATTCAATAAATAAGAATATGTTTGTTTTTGAGAACAGTTTCTGATTGAAGCAGACTCTGCTCTGGAAATAGTATCACTGGTGAAAATAAAATAGCAGAGACTACTGGATGAAACACATTTTTTTTCATTACCAAGTGTAGGTTTGAATCTTGATCTTTTTTGAAAGGTCACTTAATCCTCCATTCCCAGAGACAACAGCATAGGTTACAGTGCATACCCTGGGCCTGACAAATGTGCATTAATGAAAAAAAGGAAAAATCTAGAGTATAGGTTGACTCTGAGAATGTACAACTGGGAAAACAGGCAATAATCTCTCATTAACATGCAAATACCTCTGCCTCAAAAGGCATCAGTAATATAGACATCATTAATGATATAAAAGTGAAAAGAGCACCCTAAAGAAACTAGAGGCACTCCCATTTAATACTAGGGAGATTTGTGCCTGAAAAGCTTCAAAGTGATCAAATAAAACATATTTTAATACCAGTTTTTAGTACTTAATCGTTAAAAAAAAAAATACTCCTAAAACCACTGTATATCTGCAATTTTAAAAAAAAAGTGAATTGTCCACTTGTATTTTTTAAGGCAATGCTAAAAGACAGATAGCATTTTTAAAACGTCCCTTCATCTTAAATATAAAGCACAGATGAGACACCACTTGATAGATATTAAAAATAACACAGTGCTTGAAGTCAATCTTTTGAGAAACTATAAAAACCTGCTGGATGTCCCTGTTCTGCAGCTCCTGGTGACTTTCCTGCTTGAGATCCCTGTTCAAAGCACTATTTCACAGCCTGAAAGATGTTCTATATCGGGGTATAATTTAGATGATGGATTTTACCCAATTATTGTCCATTACGATGACAGAAAAAGGCTAAAATGACATCAGCATTGTTCGAATTGCAGGTTACAGCAGTGTGTGAGTGAAATTAATTTAACACATTGAGACCAGCAGAAGGCATTCTGAGCCAGTAAAAGCTGCTGGACTGTAAATGTCATTCTTCAGTTACTACACCCCTTAATGTCCTTTGAAATAAAGAAAGTGAATTGTGACATTTTCCAGGTATTTAACAATACCCTCGCTAGAAAATAACTGTTGTTCTTACAGCTTTCCAGCCTTAATAAGCCATGTTTCCATGTAATGTGGCTGTCAGAATGGCACAGTCGTTTATTGTTAATTGCACATGTCAGTGTTAGTGTTGTATCTCGCACATGCTTTATATTTCACAGGATTTTAGTTGCATCAATGAGAAGACAAACCTAAGCATTTTTTATTTTTCTTAATGCTTCAGTTATTTAAAGCATTCTAAAAACATTTAAGGTTATACAAATGCTGCTGGTATAACACATCATATTTGGATTAATGAAGGAATAGACCACATTTAACCATGCATTGACTTTTCAGGACGAATGTTACCTTTTTTTCTATTGCATTCACTTTTGTGAGTTAAATAGCATTGAGAAATAGAAATCTAGACAATAAGGTGAAATGTCCATTTACAGAGTAGACTGTGTAAGTGCCATGACTTCCTGCAAGCACTTTAACTATAGCAGTCAGCAGAATTCTAGGTAATTGAAAATGAAAGTACGAATGAGCAATAATATTGCAGAGCCTCTGAAGACTTGAATACTACGGAGGCCTATGAAAGATTAATCAGGACGATCGATCAATAACTTCTCAAGTGCT
Organism: Acipenser oxyrinchus oxyrinchus; assembly: GCA_030684275.1. NCBI lineage: Eukaryota > Metazoa > Chordata > Actinopteri > Acipenseriformes > Acipenseridae > Acipenser > Acipenser oxyrinchus. Next base: position 3,328,283 of record CM060250.1, read on the forward strand.
AATAAGCGCTGCCACGTTTCATGATATGTAGGGCAGTTTGTCATTTAAACCACACAAAGAGTTATTGAAAATCCATTGTTAAAACCAGAGCATGAGGTAATGCAGCACTTAGTAAATGAAGTCAAACCAGTCTGCAATTCAAATTTATGATTTGTATTTCATTTACAAAAGCTACATTAATTTGTTTGAATGTCTGTCTGTATTAAATGGACAAAATAAGCCACGCAGACTAAATATGATCAATAGATGGAACTCTTAGAATTCAGCAGAAGCTTAGGCTACTGTGCCTCTGGTACAGTTTGCAATTTTACATCTTTAACAACTGGGAACTTTTCTAATGCTTTGAGGTTCTTAAGGGCATGTTTAGGATTTTTTTTTCTGTACAGTGTTTGGTTATTTGATTTATGTCAACTTCACTGTTTATCAAAGTGATTGGTTACCAGGTCATTTACGTGAACAAATTAATGGTTAATTAAGCGGTAGGGTTGACCTTTTTTGTCCCAGAACTCCCTGTCCAGTTCTATCCGATAATTCATTTTTAAAACAATGTTATATTTTATGATGTAATAAATCAATATGTAACAGTTGTATTATCATTAGCTACAACATATATCATCATATTAAAATGTATTTTATATGATGATGATGACAACGATGAAGTTCATCTCAAACATGCTCAATTGGACTAATATCTGGGGATTGTAGGGGCCATGGAAGATGACTAAAGTCCCCAGCACATGCCCCACACCAGGACGATACCAAATACAAAATGGGTAGACAGGTCCTAGGTATATTATATAATATGGTGAGGCACCCATTCCTATTGATTCAATCAAAACACAATACGCAGGGTTGCACACATTAATCTTAATATCATATATATGTATATAAACATGGTCTATGGGTAGAATTGTACAGGTTTTTTTTTAGTTTTTTTTTTATAGTTTTATGTAAGATTTATAATTGAGAGTTTAAAGTTGTGGAATGAACATACGCTAAATACAATATAGTATGTTCCTTTCTTAAAGTAAGTTAGCTTTCATTTCTGTTCATACAGGATTGTATTGATACAATATTAATAAATAAATAAATAAATATATCAGACGGTTTGATATTATTTAATGATTTTATTTAAAAGCATAGTCATGCAAAGTATTTATTACCGCATTAAGGTTGTTTTTTATTATTATTATTTCTAAAGTAGCCTCGTTGGACACATCTAGGGCTGCCCCGAGAATAATTCAAACTCAGATCGGTAATACAAAGTCGTCTCACTTTGACATGAAGGGATGGTCGGGTCTTCTGGTATCGGATCTTCATCAGATCAGCTTCAGGTAAAGTGAAGTTTCTGCATCACGACGGGGTCATTCGCAAGTATTTTTGCTTGGGGTCCTAACATATATATCTTTGCAAACACACAAGTTACTCTTTAAAGCACTGTTGTTTATTAACAATACCGTGGAATAACTTGTTGTAATGAATGTCTATGAACAGTTTCTTCAAGTAGCTCCCAATATACTGAATAGCCTCCAAACAGCCCAGGCAATCATACTTTGTGCTAAAGTAGGTCACCATTACCACGAAAACTGTTTTCAGAGAAAACCATTTGTCTGGGTAAAATTGAAATATTTCTCTGTTATAAAAAAGCATAGCACAGTAAACTTCTCTAAGAGCACACAGGGAGTTCAGCCATATGTTGCCAGGACATATGGTTTAAAATGTTTCTAGCAAGACATGCTTACATTATTTTAATTTCATCTTCATAAAGTATGTTCTCTTTTAATAAATTAGCTATTCGTGTTTTTGATCAGTATAAGGAACTTATTGTATATATGCATATCGCTTCTTGTACTTAAAAAGCACATGTTGTATTTAATTCAGCTCGTATGATATTTGTTGCAAGTCAAAATTCTACTGTTTACCCATCAATAAACAGCCTGTTAAAGAGAAGTAGATACTGTCAGTAAGTTGATGAAAGAATGAACAAATGGACAAATACAGATATTTATTAAAAAAATAAAATAGAAGGAAAATGTTTAGAATAGATTCAGATGGAATATGAGCGCCACTGTTCAGACATTAGTTACAAAAGTACCGTTATGCCATAAACATAAGTTACGTAAGTTTGAACCTATTATACACATTACAAATATGCTTGATTATTAATTTCACACAATCCTTTATGATCAAGGGTAACCTAGTGCACCTTGAAACTTTGTGCATACCCTTAACCATTGTGCTATTAAAGGAAAATATCGCATTACATGTCCCCACATGTTGCTACAACTGTTTAAATAACGTACCTGTCATTTTTCTTTTCCACAACTTTTTACTAACTTTTAACTTCAAAATCTGTTTCAAAGCTGTTTTCAAAATGGCCGCTCTACTGCACTAGGGTTTGAGATCTGTCCTCTATCCTCTTGAGATCTGTCACTGCAGGAAAAGCGATTTTAAAAAAACAACATAACAAGTGCTCTGGCTTTTCTGTTCTGTACCACATCATGGATCGTTGCTTGTTTGACATTGTGGGCAATAATCCTTACGTTATCAGTGCACTAGAGCAGCCATTTTGAAACATTTTGAAACATACTTTAAAGTTACAAGTGTAAACAGCTGTCAGAATGTTAACAATGAAAAGAAAAATTACTCAGGTACATCACTGAAACAGTTGTAGCAGCACATGGGGACGTGTAACACTATATTTTGGAACCCTGCTACATACTCTTTAAGGCTTTTGTCATTTTTTGGTTCTATTAACAGCCGTGCAGCTACAGTACAAAGGACTTTATGTAAGTATTTATGCCAGACAGCTTTGTTTTATTTTGTACCTGCCCTGTTTCCAGCTGTATTTAGTGTTATTAACCCAACATAAAGTCATGTCCTCTGTTCAATGTTCCAGAGCTCTGTTTCGCTTTTTGTTTAGTTTGTTTAATTCGCATTCAGAACAGCTGCCCTTTGACTGTGAAAATGTGCAGGAGCTTCTAGCACCGCCTCCTAACATCTTTTAATCTCTGTTGTTTGTTGTGTTTGTTTGGGACACATCAAGGCCAAAACATTTCACCAGGGAATCTTAGCACCTACAGTTTACAAGCTTAACGGCAAACATTACTGTAGCCTAACAAATAACCCTCTTCGAAGAAATACAGCAGACTGACGTCCCATTTATTCTTATACAAAGAGGCAACGGTCAGGATTTAAGACAAAGTAATATCTTCTTATTATTATTATTATTATTATTATTATTATTATTATTATTACTATTATTACTGCTCTCTTAATAGCATGGAAACACAAATCTTACAATTGTCCATCTTGTCGAATGGGTAATTTGTGTAGTTGTGTCCTGCTCTAAATCATTATAATAGATCAAACAGTTTTATATGGACTATTACAGAACCTAGAAGTCCTGATTGTTGAATACTATTACAGTTGTCAATCGAATGGAGGAGTTTAATTTATTTTTATAGTGGTAGTCTGCTACTCGAAAGTAATAAATCAATAGTTTATATATTGTGGATTACTTGATTAAAATGCAATGCTCCTTTTTGCTGTTTATTTTAGATTATAGAACATCACTGTGATATATCCCTGTGCTTAGGTAGGTGTTTTTGATAAATTAAATATCTTATTAAACCTACTTAAAAAAAAAAAAAAACATTATTTTACTAAATATTGTATTTCCCCATTTAATGCCAAAGCATTTCTGAAATCAATCAACCAATCAACCAATCTACCAATCTTTATTTTATATAGCACCTTTCATAGTGCAAATGAGGAAAGCTACTTTCTCAGAAGTCATTGTTGTGAGGGTCAGCCCCAGTGTGACAGCCAGGGAGGCTGTCTGTGGAGCTGCAGTTCAACTAAAATAATAATAATAATAATAATTTGGTTTTTATTAAATTACAATTAAGACTATAACCCCGTGGGACGTAAAACAAAAACACGTAGAATTAAGTATCTCTAGCTGTCTGTCTGCTATTTCCTCCTGGATGCACTCGCATCACCTCAAACTCAACCTCTCTAAATCTGACCTCCTTTTCTTTCCCTCCTCCTCCTCCCCCTCCTCTGATCTCTCTATCTCTGTTCCTCTGGAATCTACCACACTCTCTCCCTCTTCTCCGCTAAGAACCTCGGAGTCACCCTGGACCCCTGCCTCTCTTATTCCCAGCACATCTCCACTCTGGCACGCACTTGCTGATTCTTCCTGAGCAACATACGAAGAATCCGACCCTTCCTCACCAACTATGCCACCCAGCTCCTGGTCCAGGCCTTGGTACTCTCCCGCCTAGACTACTGCAACTCCCTCCTGGCTGGCCTCCCTCGTCCGCCACCCGTCCGCTCCAGCTCATCCAGAACTCCGCTGCCCGCCTGGTGTTCTCTCTGCCTCGCTTCTCCCACGCAACTCCACTACTCCGCTCACTCCACTGGCTACCGATCACCGCTCGCATCCAGTTCAAGACTCTTGTACTAGCCTACAGATGCCTTGACCAGACTGCACCAGCTACCTCCAGACCCTCATCTCTCCCTACACCCCCACTCGACCTCTCCGCTCCGCCTGCACTAGAAGACTGGCTCTACCTCCTCTACGCTCCCGTACCTCCAGAGCCCGCTCCTTCTCCACCCTCGCTCCGCAGTGGTGGAATGACCTACCTAGATGTCAGGACCGCCCAGTCCCTGACCACATTCCGGCGCCTCCTTAAGACTCACCTCAGACAGCACCTGTAGAACTCCTCTGTTTCTCCCCTGGGACACTTTCACCCTCCCTTAAATATGCTTTACTTACTCTTATCTGCCCCCTATTTTACTGCATTTAATCCTGTACTTCAGAGTACTGTAATCTGCCAAGTGTTTAAACTGTAGTATTTGGTATTTAATCATATCTTGATGTAACTATCACTGTCATTGTTATCTGCTGTATTATTGAATTGTATTTTGTCACACTTGTACTTGCTTGAACTAGTCATTGTATTTATCTTGCTCTTATTGTATTATTACCTGTACTGTAACACTTGAAATGTATTTGCTTACGATTGTAAGTCGCCCTGGATAAGGGCGTCTGCTAAGAAATAAATAATAATAATAATAAATATAGCCCTGTGGCACGCAATACAAAAACACGTAGAATTAAGTATAACCCTGTGGGACTCAATACAAAAACACGTAGAATTAAGTATAGCCCTGTGGGACGCAATACAAAAACACGTAGAATTAAGTATAGCCCTGTGGCACGCAGTACAAAAACACGTAGAATTAAGTACAGCCCTGTGGCACGCAATACAAAAACACGTAGAATTAAGTATAGCCCTGTGGGACGCAATACAAAAACACGTAGAATTAAGTATAGCCCTGTGGCACGCAGTACAAAAACACGTAGAATTAAGTATAGCCCTGTGGCACGCAATACAAAAACACGTAGAATTAAGTATAGCCCTGTGGCACGCAGTACAAAAACACGTAGAATTAAGTATAGCCCTGTGGCACGCAGTACAAAAACACGTAGAATTAAGTATAGCCCTGTGGCACGCAATACAAAAACACGTAGAATTAAGTATAGCCCTGTGGCACGCAATACAAAAACACGTAGAATTAAGTATAGCCCTGTGGGACGCAATACAAAAACACGTAGAATTAAGTATAGCCCTGTGGGACGCAATACAAAAACACGTAGAATTAAGTATAGCCCTGTGGGACGCAATACAAAAACACGTAGAATTAAGTATCGCCCTGTGGCACGCAGTACAAAAACACGTAGAATTAAGTATAGCCCTGTGGCACGCATTACAAAAACACGTAGAATTAAGTATCGCCCTGTGGGGCGCAATACAAAAACACGTAGAATTAAGTACAGCCCTGTGGCACGCAGTACAAAAACACGTAGAATTAAGTATAGCCCTGTGGGACGCAATACAAAAACACGTAGAATTAAGTATCGCCCTGTGGGGCGCAATACAAAAACACGTAGAATTAAGTACAGCCCTTTGGCACGCAGTACAAAAACACGTAGAATTAAGTATAGCCCCGTGGGACGCAATACAAAAACACGTAGAATTAAGTATCGCCCTGTGGGGCGCAATACAAAAACACGTAGAATTAAGTACAGCCCTTTGGCACGCAGTACAAAAACACGTAGAATTAAGTATCGCCCTGTGGGGCGCAATACAAAAACACGTAGAAATAAGTACAGCCCTTTGGCACGCAGTACAAAAACACGTAGAATTAAGTATCGCCCTGTGGGCTAATACAAAACACGTAGAATTAAGTACAGCCCTTTGGCACGCAGTACAAAAACACGTAGAATTAAGTATAGCCCTGTGGCACGCATTACAAAAACACGTAGAATTAAGTATAGTCCGGTGGCACGCAATACAAAAACACGTAGAATTAAGTATAGCCCTGTGGGACGCAATACAAAAACACGTAGAATTAAGTATAGCCCTGTGGGACGCAATACAAAAACACGCAGAATTAAGTAGAGCCCTGTGGGACACAAAACAAAAACACGTAGAATTAAGTAGAGCCCTGTGGGACTTAGGCATAACTGTTCAGCAATGTGTTGGTTTTCTTTTGTTTAGTTTACAGTCCTCGTGATGAACGTTGTATAGTACAATATTTCTTTATGCCAACTTTTGGCGTTTAGTATGGCCATTATATTGGTATTGTCAAAGTAACATTTAAAAGAACTACAGTGCTTTGAAACGCCTAGTTTAAACTGCTTAAAAACACACATTGAATAGACTGGGATTTTGTTTTGACATGAGGCAAAACAGCCTCATTAAACAGCATAGTCTTGCGAAGTTTGGAACATATTTGAATACCCTGGAGTGAGTAACTGGGCTTATAAAATGGCACCCCCACTCTACCCGACCTCTCCCAAAGTGAATTGGTTGTCATGTGAATCAGACAGAGTGGTTCTGAAAGTCCCAAGCTGTGCTGGTATGGTGACATATCTGCACAGGTCGGAACACTTTAGCCAATGAGATGGCTCCCTCTATTTTTCCCATTTTATAATACGACAATATAATAAATCCTCTTAGTATATTTTATCTTTTTTCTCTGTGTGATTAAATAGTTGGGATTACAGCTGGGATAGTGGTGAAGAAAAGGATGACTGTTTACCACATGCTAGGGCCTCCTTGTAATATATTATCCTAACACAAAGGCTAGATTTTCAGTTTTTATGAAATGGTTTCCAGTGGCTAGTTAGCATAAAGGCGGCGCTGATCTGCTAATTAGCTGGCATAATGGTAATTATTTAATTTAATGACTGAGACAGAAAGAAAGCGTGTAAACCACAGTGGAGTTACTCCAGGGTGCTATATTTCTATAGTCATGATTAAAACCAGCTAATCCCTTTAAGTGCATGACTCAGGAGGACATATTTGTGATGGAGGCAGCCAATGAGCAACAAAGCTGCTTCATAATATGAATATTTTTATGTTTGTCTTTTTTGTTGTTTATGGGCCTTGACAGCAAGATTAATCATCTCTCCTTCGAGATACAGAAACTGTCACAAAGATGTGTCACCACTTACCGAGCAAGGACCTATTTATCACAAGTGACAACACGGTGGAGAATAGAAATTCCTGTTGCAAATTTGTTACTTGGATTATGCAGCTTAAAAACACTGTCAGAAAACTGAAAAAGGAGACTTTGGAAGGAATTGGAGGAAGCATGAATCAAAGTAATGTAATGTATTATTATTATTATTATTATTATTATTATTAGCTTGGTTTTGTTCACAATGCACAGACCTCCTTGAATTCGGTCTATTCACTCATTAGGGATTTAAGGATCTGCTGCTGTGTAGCTTGTTTGTCCATTTGACTAAAGACAAATCCAACAAACAATAACACGGCTGCCCCTTTGTCCTGCCCCACCACTTCATGTAAGGGGGGCAGGTTTACAGACAGTCTAATCTGTTTAGTACAAACACCCTCACACATTCTTTTGCCCTGTCAGAGCCTCGGAGACCACAAGGAACCTTCCAAATCCCAAAGCTAGACTGCCAGGTGCAACTTGATATCAATGTAAAAACAGAATGCACTCAGCTACATACAGTTCCTGCTCAGTTTTAATAGGATGCACCAGTAACTGTAATAGTGATTAGTCTTTATGCTCTCATTATTCATTTACTTTGCAGCCGGTCGACAATAGGAGCCTTAACAGCTTTTTCTAGGGGTCAGCTGTTTTGTTTCTGCTTTGGATCTCACACTTCTTTTATTTTGCTCTGCTTTGAATGGCAGCTTTTTTTATTCTGAAACCCACTACCTTTCAAGCATTTCTAGAAAATGAATAGCTCTTATCATGTTAATAAGCGGCAAATGTACAGAGAAGGTTCATTTCTCTAAATGTGTGTTTAGATTACAGCTTTGTTTATGTTACAAATAAGAACCGGTACTTTTTTATGTAAGTCTTCAAATATCATTGGGTTTGCAGTATGTGTTTGTATTTGCCCTTATTATATGCATTTATATAAAAAAAACACACCTCTGGTGATCAAGTCATTTGGAAGGCAAGCATCTGAATGAGATTGTTTGGGAAAGGCAGACTGCAATAGATCTTTTAGCAGATGAATACAACTGGCCTGGGTGTTAGACATGACACATTGTGCTAACAAGGATCGAGCCTTGATGGGTCGAACTACCTTTCCTCGTTCCCAAACTTTTCTTATGTTCTTACACAGTGAAGCTTGCTCATATTTTCGTTTGCATTATCCATACATTTTTCAGAATACAATAATTAAGTAAATGTAATTGAGGAGGTGGGGCTCCACCAAATGTAAGGTGATTGCAGCTTCCCATGTGCACCACTCGACTGGGAGGGTACTGTGGAGAGATGGATGAACTATTACTCGCGTTCCAGAAAAAGGGGGACGACTATGCTTTCTGTAGAGGGGGTGTTACCTCTCGAATGAGCTATGCTGTTAATGTCTGCTTGCGCCATTAATAACCATAATCACACTCTCCCTGAAAATTCCGTTTGTGATCTAATCACAGACGATTAACAGATGCATTGTTACTGTGTTTGTTGTGTGATACAGTCACAAAAGATTTACTGTAAATTAAATCATAGTAAGTGGCAGGAACTTATCATTTGGTTCAATTGTTTAATTTTTATAAGCTTATCTGCATGAGACTGCCTGCTTAAAGCTGATTCTGAGCTACTGCAAAATAGTTAGATTTATATGTGCAAGCATTAATTAATACATTTAAGAAAATGATTGTTTGGTACTTGAACCACATTAAGGTGGACTGTATCCAGGCAATTGTGCAGGGCAAGTACCGCAGGCAACTTGATTGAGTCTGCAAATGCTGGCTACAGTTCTGGAGAACAGAACAGCTCTCCCAGATATAACGAGACCAATAATCTGCACCAGATAAAGCAAACCAAAAACTCTGGTTGAAGAGTGGCGTGAAGCAGTCACTGGTATGCAATGTCAACACTGAGCCATCAGGAGCTGAGGGTAAGTCAGGAACACATTGATGATTGATGGTGTCCACCTACAGATTCCAACGATATGGGTCACAGCAAATGTCGCAAGACATGGCAAGCCTGCAGTGCAATCCTGGGAAAATGTTTCTCCTGCTAACGTCATAATTGTACAGACAATACTAATACATAAATAGAGGATAGGAAATCATTTTACAGGTGTGTTATTACTATTATTCAAATATTTATATAGGATAAACCCCCTGAGATGACAGGGACAGACAGTAGGAATTCAGTCAGTCCATAATCATACCTGTATGAGCAGTTACCAGATCACCAAGGCTGACACTACTTCTTGTCTTCATATAACCCATATTGTCTGAAAGGCATAGGAAGATTAAGCCAGTGTCGATCCTCTTGGTACTTCTTGAGGGAAACTCCAGGGATAAAAGGGACTGTCATTGTGACATGGGATCTGAAATTGAAATTTTCCACACCATTACGTTTTTTACCATAATGAAAACAGTGCTGAAAAAAGGCCTCAAAGACACATTAATTCATTATCTTTCTTTTCTTACCTCCTGGTTCTTTATACTGCATCAAAGTGGAACAGCTGGCTTCACCTGCTTCAGCTTTGATAATAATGAAAACCTGATAAATATGTAAGGTATAAACCACGACGGGCCATGCGGTTCCCATGATATATACCACGCCAAAAGAAACACGGTTGAAGTGGACATTGTTTCAGCAAATCAAAAGCTTTCATGCACTACTGCTTCAGCACTTGGCACCTTTCGGCCATCATATGTGCGCAGCTTTCTTTTTATTATTTTGACAACACTGCAGACCCCAGCTTTCATTCCTGAAAACCTGATGAAAATGTGTGATGATTTTACTGAAACAAGAGAGGAAAGCGCTTTTCTTTGCCGGAGCCCTGCCTTTGATGCCAGCGCAGCAATGCAAGGAATGCACACAAACTCATTAGGAGTATCCTTTAACCTCTATGCAGGCCTTCCTGTATTGTTGTGGATAACCGATGCATTGTTGTTGTTGTTTTTGCGTAGGTAAATACTGTTTATGACTGGGAGATATAATTAGCATGCATGAACATACTGAACTCATCTTAGGTTTCCGAGTTGCAATAATGTCATTAACTTTCAACCTGTGCAAAGATGTGAATATGTTTACCATGCTGTTTGAATGGGTTATTGATAGCTCTGGAGTAAGGTTACGGTGTACCACAGGACACTCCAGAAAGAAAGACTAGGGGCTGGAATTGTGATTTAGAGAGGACGGAGCAACAGTCTTGCGTTCTTTCTCGTAAATTAACCTTCGTTTGAAACTAATGCTTGATAGTACTATATTCAGACATGTCATATAATCTTCAAAACTCTGTTTATTGGGTGTGATTTTTAAACATGTTAAGATTAACATTCAGTAAGAACCACACGTTATGTTACATTCTTATTTTGAGTGTTAGATTTATACCAAAAGCCTATTACAACTCCCTAACATGGAGATGTAGAATCAGTAAGTATCTTGTTGCAGGCTTAGCTGTGTTTCCACCTTCATATGTGGTCAAGGTTTCCACTGAAGATCTGTTAGCAGCAGATGTGTTAATACTGTACCTAAAGTCTTTGGAATTACACTATTGTGAAGGAAGTGCAATACCTTTATCTCTGTGGGACTTTTCCTCCCCAAAACTACAAAGGTCTTATCTTTCCTTACTCTAAGCAGCTTGCAAATCACTTCTGAGAAGGTAATTCTATGAAAATCAGACACAGTCCTGATTTATTCTTCACAGTGGTCAAAGGCAACACAATTATAAAACTATTTGCCTAGACACCCCTTTGACATGTTGCCCTTTTCACTGGTCATCTTTTGTATAAATCCCCCTGTGAAAATCTGTCAAAATCTTCAGACCAACCTGTAAGGATTACTTTATACAGGTTGAAAGCGGGGGAGCTGACAACCCAAAACTTAATAGAAACTAATATGCTAGTTGTATAGATAAGTTTAGATAAATTGAATCTGATTGATCTTCTTATGATTACAGTAACATTGCGTATTAAAGGCAGCTAAGAATAATAACCCTAATGCAAATCTCCTCTCTGAAATCTCCAATTTCATATGTTCAAGATGCATTTACTGTATAGTTTACCAATGCACCACTTACTGCATATTGTACTCTTTGTGAACTGGTCAGTCCTCTTAGGATTTTCTTTTTTACAGCCAATATAAACAACTGTTTCCCAATGTGCAGCTATGCTGACAGATTAACTGGACAGCACCCTCTGCTGATAACAAGGAAGAGCTGCTAATACTGCAAGCTAATACTACTGTAACTACCACAGAGGGGGGCATGTATCAAGATCGACCGACGCAGTGCTAAATTGGAGGAGTGTAAAACAGCGCTCTGCCACGGCACAAATCTTACCCTGTCCCGAATGTATTAAATGGCCCAAAATGAATGAGGCATGGCGTAAGCTGCCATATTTAAATGCCTAAATGTGCTGTGCCAGTGTTCTGAAAATCTGTGCCTCCCTGTGACAGAGAAAGAATAATTCTTGGTGTTAGATCTCCCTCCCGACCTGTGAGGGCACTGTGGAAATTGAACAGAGTACCCTGGACTGGATGGCCCGACAATTCATTCCCAGGCCTCGGCGGAAGTCGGCCATCTAGAAAGGGGGTAGAGTTACAGTACACAAAATCATTGACCCGGAAGGGAAACAATGTGGCATCTGCGGATTGGAGGAGCAGTTGCACTCGTTAACCAAGGGGTCATGTTTGACGGTATATAAGGGGACGTAGTGATATGATTTGTTCCTTATTATGGTTACGCTGAAAACCGGAAGGACCTGTGTATTATTATAGAGAACCGTGAGTGTTTTGTTTGTTTTGTCTCTGTCTAAAACTATGTTATTTATTCATTGTTCACTAGACTAGATGGCAAACACAATCCGAAGCTGTCGCTTAGGGCCAGCACAAAACCCGGACAACACTGCACGATTGTTTCACGTAATAAATTGTACTTCACCACAAGCACTGCAACACCCACTTTGGCCTGGTGATCGTGTGTGTGTCTAATTGTGTTTAGTACTGTGTTTATTATTTGCGGGACGGTAACCCTTTATTATTACTGAGCAATACACATTGATGTGTATTGCCAGCCCTCTATTATTTACTACTTGGTCATCAGACCATTGGATTATAAATAAAAGAGAACATTTCACCCGTACTTTGCTGTCTGTCTATATCATTGGATTCCTGCACCTGCACTGCACCTGTTCTACACCTGCGCACTAATTACCACTTTGCCACACTCCCCCTCAAAATGGGCTACCGGTAGCACAGGTTAACAGACTAATCTGGAAAATAGCACCTCCCCTTCAAATGGGCTACCTCAATTGAAACAATAGGTTTATTTAGCAGGCGCCTTTATCCAAGGCGATTTACAGATACTAGGGTGTGTGAACTATGCATCCAGCTGCAGAGTCACTTATAACTACGTCTCATCCGAAAGACGGAGCAAAAGGAGGTTAAGTTACTTGCTCAGGGTCACACAATGAGTCAGTGGCTGAGGTGGGATTTGAACCAGGGACCTTCTGGTTACAAGCCCTTTTCTTTAACCACTGGACCACACAGCCTCCTAGGGCTAGGTCATTTGGAGAGGCAGAAATGAACCGTGTTGACTAAGCGTGTTGACTTTATATTATATTATTATTATACGACGGATAAAACCAAATATACATGTAACGCCCCTCCCACTCCTGTTAGTGTATTGAGTAAACAACACCTAACTCACTGTAAGTGGCGAGGCCTGGGTTCCCAATACTTATTTAAATTACAATTTGTCTGTTAGAAATATATGTGTACTGTTTCTTTAATGCAGTGCCTCCACCTATGTAAGGGACATCTAAATACACGTGCACCCCCCTAATAGGAATTATTATCAAATACTAACCCCAGTATCCACTCTCACAACACACACCCATAGAAATAAGCAAACAATTTACTCAAATAAATGCACAATAAAGTATTTTCAATAATAACATAAACACACAATAAACAAAGGCTAGGTATTAAAATAAATAATATACAATCAATATTACAAATAATATCTTTAGTCTTAAATAATATGCGTTGCTATGCAAAATAATTAAACTCTTGCACTACAGTGGGCCCACACAAACACGCACACACGTGTACTCACGTGTACTGAACACGTGCATCAATATTAAAAGAAATAACACGTTGCAGGCCTGAACCATCGCTCGAGTACGTAGTGGCAATAATAAAAAAAAAATGCCCCTTCACTTATCTATGTCAAATAAGCAACAAAATTATACTTTAAAAAACGTTTTTTTGAATGCAAGCAGTACTCACGACCAGCAACAGTTCCGTTTCTTGCTTCCAAGGTGAGTTCGTAGAAGGACACAATAAACACAACGACAGCTGAAAAATTTTCTTTTCCAACGTGGCCAGAGGTACTCGGGGCTTTCTCCTGGTCACCCCAAGTGCTATCTGGGTCTCAGCAGCAGTTCCAGACGCCAGCAGAAAAGTAAATTAATAATAAACAAAAAAGACTATACCATAAAATGGTGACTAATTTCTCGCTTGTGAAATTACAGGTAGATAGTACTGTCTACAGCAAACGTTTGGTTTACTGAAATATATTAGCCTCTTATACTCTGCTAATAAAGTACAAAATATATCGTTTAGATAATATTTCTTTTACTATAAAACTTTTCTTTCACTCCCTCACGTTGCGTCTGTTCCTTCACACTCTCTCGAACCTTCTTTCTCTCTCTCGCACAAACCCAATCAAAATGCTAAGTCCCACCCCCAAATTCAACTACCTGTTGGCTAATTGGTTCAGAGGGGAAACCTGTCCAATAGAATTGTGTTTAGGTGTAGCAAGCTAGTAAATGTGATTCTGGTGCATTCTAACTATGTTACAAAAAATAAAACATTTATTTAAAGGAATAGCGCAAATTTGCAGCAGGGCTACATCCTCCCCCTTCTAGAATGTCTGGATGTCCCCATCAGACTTAACTTTTTACCAGATGGTTGTCTTTACAGCTACAATTGTGACACTTTGCTAATGGATTGCACCATAACGTAGCGCATTGACTCTGACATTGCGCTTCAGGATCGCTGCTACTGATTTGAATGACCATTTCCCGGTGTATTATGGTCAAAGGCACATCAGAAGGTTTTCCTGGCTCATCATAGGTTAAACGGATGACAGGCTTCACTTCTCTCTTAGCACGACGTTCAATTGTAGGATCCCCACCCTTCGCCAATATAGGGACGTCTCCCTCGTTAGGCTCTGTGTCCACCACAGGGTCTTCAATTGGGTGTTGGGCGTCCTCTTCCTCCAAGGCAGTCTCTCCGTCAGAACTTTCAAGCTCTTGAAAAGAGCTGGCACTGCTATCTTCTAAGGCAAGCTCTGCTCCATCAGGGACAGTTCCAATCTCTGGGTGCATGTCAGAACCAGTGGGCTCGATGATGCTCTCAGTTAAAGTGGGATGGTCATGGTAGCACACTCCTCCATCTTCAGACTCTGATGAAGTGTCTCCCTGTTCTTCATATCTTTCATCTTCATGTGTCACGTTCTTAGGCACCTCCTTCTTCTGGTACCGTTTGGCATGTGTTCTGGTGACAGGTCTAGGGGACGGTTTTTTCACTTCTGAATTGACAGGCATCCTCACTAGGTAGCCAAAGGGTAACAGGTGATCTCTGTGAACTGTCTTCACAATACCCATTCCTTTCTCAGGCTTGACCCGGTACACAGGTAAGTTAGGCAACTTCTCCACTACTACATGTGGTACCGATTTCCATCTGTCCTCCAACTTATGCTTTCCTTGTATCCCTAGGTTGCGTAGAAGTACACGATCACCTACTTCTAATGTCTGGTTACGCACATGCCGATCGCAACGTCTTTTGTTACTCAAGTGATTTTGGCAGGCAGCATTAGTGGATAACAGATAGGCTTCTTTCAACTCGGATTTCAGCTTGGCGACGTACTGCTGGTATGTTGCGTACGATTCACGGTCAGGTGACACACCAAAACAGAGGTCCACCGGGAGACGAGCTTCTCTCCCAAACATTAAATAGTATGGGGAGTACCCTGTAGCGTCATTCTTGGTGCAGTTATAGGCGTGCACTAACTGACTGACATGTTGGCTCCATCTCTGCTTCTTGGACGGGTCAGAGTCCGATTAAATCTCTCAGGTTGTGGGTCCCCTTGAGGATGATGCGGAGTAGTTCTGGACTTCCGTATTCCCAGCATACTTAAGAGTTCCTTTATTAACCGACTCTCGAAATCGCGACCCTGGTTGGAATGGATTCGGGCAGGAAATCCATAATGGATCAAATATTTCTTCCCCAATACTTTGGCAACTGTAGTGGCCTTCTGATCTCTTGTGGGAAAGGCCTGCGCATACCGAGTAAAATGATCAGTGATGACCAGGATGTTGGCTATCCCCTTCGAGTCAGGTTCTAGGGACAAGAAGTCAATGCATACAAGGTCCAGAGGCCCTTCACTACTGATCTGGTTCAGTTGAGCAGCTCTGTGGGGTAATGTCTTGCGTCTGATACATGTTCCACAGTTCTTAATGTATTGGTCCACTTCTGATGCCATCCTCGGCCAGTAAAACCGATCTTTTAGGAGCTGCGTAGTTCTCTCCACTCCCAGGTGACCCAACTCATCATGCATGGCTTGTAAAACCATCATCTGGTATCTGCTAGGCAGTACAAGCTGATGGACTTCCTTTCCATGAGCTCTTTTAGTCACTCGGTACAACAGGTTATTCTGCATCACAAGTTTCTCCCACTCACGCAGTAACAGGGTGATGTCGGGGTGTTTGTGCTTCACTGCCTGTGGCTCTCGACCACTTTTAATAACACATCCAATCTCTCCAATCACTGGGTCCACTTCCTGAGCTTTCTGCAGGTCTTTATTGCTCAGCTGTTCTACTGGGCTCAATTGCAGAAGGGCTGGAAATGCATAGCAGTCGGGTATAGCTATAGGTGATGCTCCCAATTGATCCACCACACGTGTGTTGAATTCAGGAGACTCAGTTACTTCCACCCGTTGGCATACAGCTTTTATACCTGACGGCGGGATTTCTTTCCATTCACTGGTCAGATTACTAGAATGCAATCTTCGCGACAGTAAGTAAGCATCGACGCTGTTTCGTCCAGGTCTGTACTGGATAGTAAAATCACAGGTGGCAAGAGCTGCAATGACCTGTAGCGTTCAACTTTGCCGTTGTCAAAACATAGGTGAGAGGATTATTATCCGTTCTCACTGTGAACTTGGCTCCATAAAGATAATCGTGAAATTTATCCACGACGGCCCATTTAAGTGCCACGAACTCAAGTTGGTGTACTGGGTAGCGCTGTTCGGACATGGATAACTTCCGGCTAGCAAAAGCTACTGGTCTCAAGCCTTCAGGGTATTCCTGGTTTAATACAGCACCCAACCCATTCATGCTAGCATCTACATGTAAGATGTAGGGCTTAGTACTGTCAGCAAAAGCCAATACCGGTGCATTGGTAAGGCAGCGAATGATCTTCTGGAATGCTTTGGTGCACTGATCATTCCAACGGTCTCCAAAGGGCTCCGACTCTTTAAAGTAGGACTTTTCACTGTCTTTGGAGGTCTTCTTTCCACGCTGTGCTGGTGGATAGCCTTTGGTAAGTTCTGTCAATAGTCTGACAATGGCTGAGTAGTTTGCCACAAATCTACGGTAATAGCCACAGAATCCCAGAAAGGATCTTAATGACTTCAGGTTCATAGGCTGCTCCCAAATGGCCACGGCTTCGACTTTTGCAGGGTCTGTTGCTACACCGTGGTCAGAGACAATATGGCCAACATATTTAACCTGAGGCTGACAGAATTGGCACTTGTCTATTGACACTTTCTGGCCACATTCTTCCAGCCGATCAAGAACTTTCAAAAGTCGCTCTTCGTGTTCTTCCAACGTCTTACCAAATACGATTATGTCATCAAGGTAGACTAACACTTGGAGAAGGTTCATATCCCCCATGGCTTTCTCCATTAGCCGCTGAAAAGTGGCTGGGGCACCCGTGATACCCTGCGTGTATGCGTTCAATTGGTAGAAACCAAGAGGACAAATGAACGCTGTCTTCTCCTTGTCTCCCTCTGCCATAGGTATCTGGTAATATCCGCTGCGCAGATCTAGTACTGAAAACCACTTGCTACCAGACAGTCCAACGTGTCATCAATGCGCGGCATGGTGTACTGGTCTGGTATGGTCCTGCTGTTCAAAGTGCGATAGTCTATGCACATTCGTACTGATCCGTTCTTTTACCTGGCTACAACTATGGGTGAGGCATATGGGCTACGAGACTCCTTAATAATGCCTGCTGCCAACAACTCTTGCAAATGCCGGCGTATATCTTCAATATCGGCAGGGGCAAGCCTTCGTGACCTCTCCCTGAAAGGTCTTAAGAGTCACTAAGCCGGATGGGGTGTTCAACTCCTGCAGCCAGTCCCACGTCCCACTCATGAGTTGAGAATACATTGGCTCGTTCAGACAGTTTTCTGCTCAGTCTCTCCTTCCACGTCTGGAATGGGAGATGTCCCAAAATCAAACAGCTGGGGATCAAGGGCAAGTATCTGTTGGTCCTGTCTTTGAGCCTGAGCTACTGTGTCCGTCTTGTATAGGTGGGCCAGCACTGTCCCACAAGGCAATGTGGTTTCTTTCATCGATTCATTCCTCAATCTAACAGTAAGCCTGCTGACATCAATGGCTGAGGCTGGTAGGATTCCAGGTTGTACCAACACCCCCTTTGGCAGTGCTATGTTAGGCGGTGTCTCAAACATGAAGATGCCCTTTTCCAAAGGCAGGGGACTGCGGACTCCACAGATAACATTACACTCGCTTCTGGGCGCAATAGTCAGTGGTCCCGAGCCCAACCACTTCACTTGACCGATGCAGTCGTCTTGCTGTTTACTCTTTGGTTCGCGCTGTTTTCTGTAAGCTTGAGAACACAAAGGGTGGCTATGCAGAGAGGTAACAAAGTCAGGGCCAGCTGTCTCTTCACAGAGTTTGGCTAGACGCTGAAACATACTAGCATTAGTCCCAATTATGACAGGTACCTGCTCAGGGCTAGGGATAGGGATAGCTGGTGTCACTCAGGCCCCAGATGGCCAATCCTTCGACTGGGTGAATGGGCAGGTGTGGTAGAAACCGAGAGTACCACTTATCAAAGATAATGGTCACTTGTGAACCACTATCTAGCAGAGCACGGCATGGTCGTCCACAAATTTTCACTGTGATCACTGATGATGGTTCTATTAGCCCTTTGGGAACGTGGCATGTCTTCTTTAAGGCTATTGCATTCTTCCTGACCGAGCAGTTTACATTAGGAGACTCGGCAGGCTCCTTGCCTGGTCCTCTCTGTTCACTTTTCATCTTACGCAGGGAACGAATGAGCTTTTGAGTCACCCTAGCAAGGTTTTCAGGTGTGCTGCATCTTCTCTGCAGCGATAGCAGAAGTAATCCCCAGAACCTTTACCTGCCTGAGGTCTACTGCTGTTGTGGGCACGAGCTGCTCCAGCTGTTCTCAGCATTTGCCCGTCCACAATTGATGGTACTGGTGTCATGTTCAATACAGTGACCTTCTTTTGCAGGTCTTGTACCTGACGCTTCAATGCTTGTATCTCACAGTCTTGATCAGGCTGCAATGTAACAGGCTTAACCTTCTTTGCTTGACTTCCAGTAACACTTGATTCCTTTGACTGATTATGCTGCATCATCATGGCAACAAACCCAGTTTCCAACTCTTTAATTTGAGCTTTCAGTTCATGAAACTCAGACTTTCAGGTTCTCGTCACCGCTGACTTGTATCCGCTTTACACTGGTGCTCAGTTTATGACGAGCAGCTTCTTGCTCCTCCTCTTCGCGGATTTCATTCAGGAGAGTCAGGAACGCAGGGGGGTTATCCTTTCTTTCCCTTAATCTCAGCTGTATCAGCATCAGCTCAGACTCAGTAGCACCTCCTATAAGCTGTTCAATGCGCACAAGATCAATGCGGCTTGACGCAATGCCTCCTTTCAGCACCACTTTCTTTAAAGACCTCTCTAGCCTCTTCAGAAAATCAGACAGCTTTTCTCCAGGCTGTTGTCTTAGTGATCTGAACGCAAAATAAAGATCCTCAACAGACTCGGGGGTTCCAAACGTGTGTTCAAGTGCTTCCAGGTAGTCCATCGGGCTAGCATCAGGGTTGGCGGCCCTCACTGCTTGAATAATCTCCAAAGCAGGTCCTATCAAACTCTCCCCGATTCTCTTCCTTTTCTCTCTACTGGAGCAGTCACACTCTTGAACCATGAGACGGGCTTGATCCATCCAACTATCAAAACTCTCCTCTCCTGAGGGAGCAGGAATGCTTCCTGAGAATGTTCGTAACCGTCGATACGCATTATTCTCGTTGTGTGATTTCGCCGTTTTCTCTAAAACGTCTCCAACTGCACGAATTATGGCTTCAGGGGACGTGGTTTGCAATGCTTCAGCTGGGTATAGAGCCTGGGCCTCACGTAACGTCTTCCCTTCTTCCTACAGCAGCTTTGTAAGCTTCTCCTGAAAGCTTGAGGTTGGAACACCTTCACCAGGATCAATAGTTGCTCCATCAGCTACCACTAGCGTCCAGGCTGCAAGATCACCAGATGGCAGTACTTCATTGGGGACCTGATCTAGGTCCTCTATTCGAGAGCACTCACACAATACCATTAAACTCTTTGTAAGGGCATTAAATGTTTTCCCTCTTACTCTCACGCGTCCAAGCACCTTAATAGTGTGCATGGTTTCTTCAATAAAGGCTTTATCGGTACCTTCCGGTATACCAATCACTAATACTGCATGGGCAGAGTCTATTTCTTCACCTCTGCACCAATTAAGCAGTTGTGCTCGCTCAGCGGTACTGGCTGACTGATTCATGATGCACTGGCATTCAATACAGGGCTTACTGAGTGAATACTGACACTCTATTCTCTAACAAAATGACAAATAGTATCCCAGCGGGGCCTCCATTTATGTAACGCCCCTCCCACTCCTGTTAGTGTATTGAGTAAACAACACCTTACTTATTTAAATTATAATTTGTCTGTTAGAAATATATGTGTACTGTTTCTTTAATGCGGTGCCTCCACCTATGTAAGGGAAATCTAAATACACGTGCACCCCTAATATGAATTATTATCAAATACTAACCCCAGGATCCACTCACACAACACACACCCATAGAAATAAGCAAACAATTTACTCAAATAAATGCGCAATAATAAAGTATTTTCAACAATAACATAAACACACAATAAACAACGGCTAGGTGTTAAAATAAATAATATACAATCAATATTACAAATAATATCTTTAGTCTTAAATAATATGCGCTGCTATGCAAAATAATTAAACTCTTGCACTACAGTGGGCCCACACAAACACGCACACACGTGTACTCACGTGTACTGAACACGTGCATCAATATTAAAAGAAATAACACGTTGCAGGCCTGAACCATCGCTCGAGTAATGAGTGGCAATAATAAAAAAAAATGCCCCTTCACTTATCTATGTCAAATAAGCAACAAAATTATACTTTAAAAACGTTTTTTGAATGCAAGCAGTACTCACGACCAGCAACAGTTCCGTTTCTTGCTTCCAAGGTGAGTTCGTAGAAGGACACAATAAACACAACGACAGCTGAAAAATCTTCTTTTCCAACGTGGCCAGAGGTACTCGGGGCTTTCTCCTGGTCACCCCAAGTGCTATCTGGGTCTCAGCAGCAGTTCCAGACGCCAGCAGAAAAGTAAATTAATAATAAACAAAAAATACTATACCATAAAATGATGACTAATTTCTCGCTTGTGAAATTACAGGTAGATAGTACTGTCTACAGTAAACGTTTGGTTTACTGAAATACATTAGCCTCTTATACTCTTCTAATAAAGTACAAAATATATCGTTTAGATAATATTTCTTTTACTATAAAACTTTTCTTTCACTCCCTCACGTTGCGTCTGTTCCTTCACACTCGCTCGAACCTCCTTTCTCTCTCGCACGTTGCGTCTGTTCCTTCACACTCTCTCGAACCTTCTTTCTCTCTCTCGCACAAACCCAATCAAAATGCTAAGTCCCACCCCAAAATTCGACTACCTGTTAGCTAATTGGTTCAGAGGGGAAACCTGTCCAATAGAATTGTGTTTAGGTGTAGCACGCTAGTAAATGTGATTCTGGTGCATTCTAACTATGTTACAAAAAATAAAACATTTATTTAAAGGAATAGCGCAAATTTGCAGCAGGGCTACATACATAATGAAAAGGATATCTTAATGAACCAAGTTTATTATACGACGAATACAAACAATTATACATAATCAAATAGCCGGTACTGAGCTATAGTTTCATCCTCAGTACTCTCCCTCTGTTCCTGGGTTGTTCAGGAAGGTTAGGAGCCTGCACTCTCCGTCATAAGAAATACGTTATGACTGCTGCCATAATGCTCTTTCCTATCAGCTGCTTTCTGACTTTTTCTTTGCACCCAATTTGATGTCTGACTTATTTGTGGACCCTTTTAGAGCAGGCGCAGCTGTTCTGCCACTTCATAAATCTCATTTTAATATCACAGACTTAATTTACAAATGAGTCCCACCTACAATTTGCCCATGTATATCATTAAGGCTTGACATGCCTTAAAGTGCATGGCTAATGAAGGGCGGAGCACATTTTGGTGGTGCTAACACGGCCTTAACTTGCCAAAAGTGTCATGATACATACGGGGCAATTTTAAGGCCGGCGTAAACTCGGCACTATGGCCTTAATGCCGTCGCAAACACTTGATATATGACCCTCAGAATCTTTACATGGCAGACACTTTGTCACAAATTACATGCTACTGGATACTTTATTTGTTTAATGTTTATTTTGTAAGTATAAACCACATTAAAACATTGTTTCACTGACAAACACTTTTACAATAAGTTTTTTATAATATACCTCACTGCACGTGTACACCAATGTAACGTCACATGTAAAATGAAAGCAGGCTCCACACAGGCAGTAGTTTCGTGCTTGTGTTGCTTGATTTCGTTTTCTCCTCTCACAACTCGCTGTCCAACTTTGCATGCGCTGAGGCATGCACGCCTGTTTATCTCATTACATTAAACCACGCCCTCCATCCGCCTTCACCAATCTCAGGCATGCCATTCGGACACCAATCTTTCTGGGGGTGCAAATGCATGTCCAGGATTGGTAAGCCCGGGCAGACTGGCAAACAACACTCCCCATACCCCCCCCACAGCAAAACACTATGTAATGTAATACAGAAACAGAAATGACTAACAACAGGACTTCAATAAGACCTGTGATGATGCAAATCACTGGGTCGTTACAATATACAGCTCTGGCCAAAAGTTTTGCATCACCCTGTAGAAATAACTAATTTTGCTTCATAAATTTGAATTAAACTTGTTGAATAATGTTACGTTAATATATTGAATTATATACCGCTTTGTAGTTGTCCTTGTACTGAACTAAAAACAGAGAAAAATTGAAAAAATTGACATTTTGAAATCTAACATGAAATGCTGTACTACTATTATGGCTTCTGGTAGATATTTGCAATATCAATCCCAGCCATACAGTACACACCTGATGGGTAATTGCAACAGCAGTTCTACAGTACATTATTTCTGGTTACGTGCACATTTTCAGTTGCCATGGTGCTGGTCCCAAAGATTATAGGGTAGAACAGAACCGTTCATTGTTTTGTAATCATGCTTCTCCGCTGGGTAAAGTTTTAAAACAACCCAGGAACTCCTGAATCAGAAGAAAAGGCATCGGAAGCAAGAGCAGTAGCATCTGCCAATGAAGAAGTTATGAGCATGACCCTTCAACACAAGCCAAAATAGCCAGGTACTGTACTTGATTTTGATATGCCTATAAATATTTGTTTTTTTTAAACAATAAGATTATGATTTTGATTTGTGTAATCTAATAGGCCAAAAGTGCAAACATTTGTTGCTGCAAAAATGTACCTTGAGGGCCAAAAAAATAAGTATTATTAATAATAGTATTATTTCAGGTACGCGTTAAAAAGTGCTACTCAGTGCAGTGAGCCTGCTCGCGCATTACTAAACAACTACCGCTAAGAAAGCAGGGAAGCACCCGTTCAAATCTGGTACGTTATGCTGTTTTCAGTCTTTTACATCTTATTTTAATTTAATTGATCATATTTTCCAGTCTTTTGCGTAGTTTTTAATGTAATTTATCATATTTTCCACCATTAAGACAATAGTATGAGGATATTTATCATATGCAATACATTGGGTCTTGTACATTTTTTTTTTTTACTTGTGCAACTTTGCGGTGGACTTATCGTAAATTGTTTTTTTCCTTTTAGAGAAATTAATTGTCTGATTCCAGCTTACGTTTGCAAAAAAATGATGTATAATTAATGGTAAATGTACCTCTTTTTGACAATAGAACACCCATCAGATCACTTGGACTCGGACACGGACTCAGACTCGGACACGGACTCGAATAATAGTGACTCAGACTCGGACCCGACACTCAGGACACAGACTCGGACTCGGACATGGACTCGCATGACAGTGACTCAGACTCGGACCCGACACTCAGGACACAGACTCGGACTCGGACATGGACTCGCATGACAGTGACTCAGACTCGGACCCGACACTCGGGACCCGGACGGACTCACATGACAGTGACTCAGACTCGGACCCGACACTCGGGACTCGGACACGGACTCGAATGACAGTGACTCAGACTCGGACCCGACACTCGGGACTCGGACATGGACTCGCATGACAGTGACTCAGACTCGGACCCGACACTCGGGACTCGGACACGGACTCGAATGATAGTGACTCAGACTCGAATGATAGTGACTCAGACTCGAATGACAGTGACTCAGACTCGGACATGGACTCGAATGATAGTGACTCAGACTCGGACCCGACACTCGGGACTTGGACACGGACTCGAATGATAGTGACTCAGACTCGGACCCGACACTCGGGACTTGGACACGGACTCGAATGATAGTGACTCAGACTCGAATGACAGTGACTGAGACTCGGACCCGACACTCGGGACTCGGACATGGACTCGAATGATAGTGACTCAGACTCGGACCCGACACTCGGGACTTGGACACAGACTCGAATGATAGTGACTCAGACTCGAATGATAGTGACTCAGACCTGGACCCGACACTCAGGACACAGACTCGGACTCGGACACGGACTCGAATGATAGTGACTCAGACTCGGACCCGACACTCGCGACTCGGACATGGACTCGAATGATAGTGACTCAGACTCGGACCCGACACTCGGGACTCGGACATGGACTCGAATGATAGTGACTCAGACTCGGACCCGACACTCGGGACTTGGACACAGACTCGAATGATAGTGACTCAGACTCGGACCCGACACTCGCGACTCGGACATGGACTCGAATGATAGTGACTCAGACTCGGACCCGACACTCGGGACTCGGACATGGACTCGAATGATAGTGACTCAGACTCGGACCCGACACTCGGGACTCGGACATGGACTCGAATGATAGTGACTCAGACTCGGACCCGACACTCGGGACTCGGACACGGACTCGAATGATAGTGACTCAGACTCGAATGATAGTGACTCAGACTCGAATGACAGTGACTCAGACTCGGACCCGACACTCGGGACTCGGACATGGACTCGAATGATAGTGACTCAGACTCGGACCCGACACTCGGGACTTGGACACGGACTCGAATGATAGTGACTCAGACTCGAATGACAGTGACTCAGACTCAAATGATAGTGACTCGGACTTGGACTCGAATGATAGTGACTCAGACTCGGACCCGACACTTGGGACTCGGACTCGAAGTTTAGGGTAATAGTTTTGTAATAGTTTTCACAACTCACATTTTGTTTTGTCTGTGCACACTCCTCCATGCAGCCAAAGTTGCAGGTCTTTTGTATTATGGCCAAGGGATTAACTGGCTATTAAATTATGTTATTAACCCCTTGGCCATAGTCTGCACAGCCACGCATTCTCACGAGAGGAACTTAATCATACAAAACAATACACATAACGGCGGATGGAATTCCCACCCATCCTACATTTAAACAATAATCAGGACTTTTCGTCATCATATACAGTATAAAATACATAATAATAATAATAATAATAATAATAATAATAATAATAATAATAATAATACAAACACACGGGTGGGGTATACCCTGTCACAAACCCACACAGTGCTTTTCGGTAAACTGAGTCTTTGCTTTTTTTTTCTGGTAGTTTCTCCTTTTTCGTTCGGTTGTATCACTGCCATTTTGAGATTGTCGCTGTACTCTTTAGTTTTTTGTTGCTTTTTTGAATCACAAATTGACACTTTTTTTTCAGCACTTGCTGATTATGTATTTATGTATTCTATAATTATCATCAGGTGTTGCCTTTCAATCATGATAATTGTCAATAATTAGCAACAAATGGGTTTCATACAAAATATGTTGATTGCCCAAATACTTTTGTCACAGTATGAAATTTGTTTTTGCATGTTATTTTTCATTTTATGCATGTTATGTAATAATGTGTTGTTTTTTTATAAGGTAATAGAAATAAACAATTAGAAATCACTTTTTTTGTGTTTTTTCTCATTTTTTTTAACTGCCCAAATAATTTTGTCTGCGAGTGTATATTTAATTATGTCTCAATCCTAAAATTGTAGGTGATGCAAAATGTTTGGCAGAGCTGTGCTTCCTGTTCTACATGTCTTTGTTTTACAAACTAAGTAAAGCTGTTCATTAAAAGGGTTCTTTTTAAGGTATGTAAGTAGCTGTACAGAACTTATTTTTCTTAAGTCAGCATCTCTTTGCACGACAAGGCAAGTTTCTTTTCAAAATACCACAGATCAGGTAAAAAGGGTTCACAGTGAAGAAAGTTAAATAAAAAGCTCTTTAAAATGGTATTTATAAAAAAAAAGACAAACGCTGTCCCTGTTGAAAATAAAAGCACGTACTGAAATCCATTCTGATGACAGTTTGAAGAAAGCAGCTTTTATGTAGTGCTGAGCCCATCTCTGCAGTGTCTTGTAAATGCAATTGTTGACTTAAATATACAAGCAAGGACCAGTCGGTCCGTGTAGAGGCAGCTATTTGATTGTATACTCAATTGAACCTTTAACTAATAAATTGTTCCACACCTTTGTCTGAAGCAAGAAGGCAGGGGTCTGTGATTCCTCACAAGAACGCACAAGCCTCTTAAAAGTGCAAGGGCTTCGTACCTAAGAGTCAAGAGGATTTGTTGACTTAGAAGCCTGACAACGTTCATCATTGGTTTGTTACTTCTGCCATCTGGGCTACTGAGCCTTCCTTTAAATAAGATCAAAGTTGAAAGCTTTTAAAATGATACACAAACCACAATGTGACAAATAGCATGCCTTGTTTGACACAGCAAACAAGAAATTACTTTCATCAGCCTAAGAAAGGAATTTGTTAAGATCCTGTGTGTTTTTAAAGGTAGTTTCTCTCCGAACCCAGGAAAGTAGCTGCTTTATCTCACATGCAAGGAATGAGCACCTTTGCATTGACCAAATAAAATGAAAAATGTCAACACATTTCTGCAGTCGTCTTTTTTTTAAATGACACTCTTGAGAATAATCTCCTACCTGTAATTAGGATTTATTTAGTAGGTTCTGTAACCCATGGTTGACCTTTTCTACACATACACAGATGAGAAAGTCAAAGTCAATATTTACTTTATATATGTCAAACAAATCCAATTGATCACTAAAAAGGTAGAAAATTAGATAACTGCCTATATAAGAGACAAAATTTGTTGATGTACTTTTACTTACTATTACATACAGACTTGACCTGGTTTTTGTGATGTGCTTCTTTGTAGGTTTCCCTCAAGACATAAACAAAATGATCTATTGATAAAAGCTATACTGAATTACCCCCAATTTAAGCAAATGACCAGTGGCAATTGTATTACCTGGTTTTCATTGCAAACCTCGTTCAAAACAAATCTGTAGTTACTGAGCATCACCAGACCATACCAGTTCATTTATATAGCATCCTTCCTGTACAAGCACTCCAGGAAGCTTTACATAGAGAATACTGTATGGGGTGCTGATATCTATTGCACTACACTACACTGCTATAATTAAACAGTATAGAGCTCATTTCATTGTGACATCATTTCCGTCTGATACAAACTATCTGGTGCAACGACATTTCAGCTAGCAGTATCACATCAATATCAGGGTCTACTATAACTGCATTGTACAAATATAACAAACTAAAAAGAGCTCTAAACGACTCACTAATCAAAATAAGCTTAAACTGACTCAGCATTCCGAATAGAACCTGGAAGAGAGTTCCAAAGTGAAGGAGCTTGAGAACAAGATGTCCTCTCTCCATAGTTCTGAGATTGAGTTTTTACAATTCCCAAGAAACAGTTATTGACATCTCTGAATAAGGACCGGTTTGAAAGGGATAAGTAATTCACGCAAATAGGCAGGACCAGACCCATGGAGAGCTTTATAAGTGAGGAGAACGACACTTCACAGGAAGCCAGTGCAGTGTCCTCAAAACTATATGACAGGTAGAACTGGCATCTAAAACAACCCATTCGTTGATGCATCTATGAGGCCAGCAAGCAAAGAATGAAATGATCACCCCGAGTATGACAATTTAAAAAAGCATATCTTTGATCAATATCTACTACTGTATACCGTCTCTCTATCTGTAATCAAACTGTATCTACATAAATACAACCCCTTTACCAGCTACAACTCATCTACAACATTTAGCAAAACTTACCTGTAACAATAGCAGTCTACATCACCTGCATGAATATTACACTTATTGTATCCAAAAAAAGTCTAAGTCTTGTGAATAATTCCTGAACAGTCTTCATGGATATGCTAACATGTTTCAGTCTATTGTAATTAATATAATTTGGCTGAAAAAACATTACAAATAATTTAAAGTAATTTGTTAATGGGTGTAGAACGATGCCACAAAGCCCCAAGGCTCCAGAATTGAACAATTACAGGACTAAAACAAAACGCAACTGCACCCGGGCCCAGCCTTTCAAGCCCACTTTAATGGCTAAACGTAAAAAATATACAGGCACCTTCTGATCTACTGGGATTAGAAAAATAAACTGTAGCAAGGTAGTATTGGCGGACTGTCAATCAAAACACAAATCCGCAAATCACAGCCAACAGATTGTCTATCTGGAGGCGGGACGCAGTGCGAGTGCTCTGGCAATAGGTCGGTGTTCTTAAGGTTATGTGATTGCTCTGCTGGCAGATGTGATACAGCAGATACTAAAAATTCAGTATTTACAAAAATGACTTGCTTTTGGAATATTCATTTGTTAAGTGTGTTCATTTTCGCTTAAAAGTTGTATTAAATGCATTTGTACTATGGCTAAGTTTTGTGATGCAGACGTGTTTTTTATAGAAACATTTTCATACTAAATTTTGTACTTGATAACATTAATTTATTAATCCAATTGATGCCTATGATACATCTTTGTGACTAATTTGAAGCTATTAATATGTTTCAAGATTAACTAAATCATGTTATTAATTAAACAGATGAATCTTGTTTTTAGGGGGATCTTCTTCACAGTCTTGCACCAGGGCCCAGTAAATCCTAACACTGGCACTGGACTTAGGTTCGGGTTAGGTCTTTGAAACCAGAATGGAAGAGATCCTGGGATATAGTTAGGATTCACATGACAGGTAAAACAGGGTGAAGTTAAAGACTGTGGTAAGAGTTAGTAAACAGTTAGGGTTAGTACTGCTGATGTGTCCAATCAGAATGTAGGCTTGTATGGACAGGATCAGGGTATAGCTCTAGTTACAGTTAGGATTTATTTAAAGTTTAGGTTAACGTTGTAACTGTGTTTTTTTTATTGAGATTTTAAATTAGCATACAGTGCCACCAGGTGGATACATGTTGTACCTTCAGCAGGGATCCTAAATTTTATGTGAATTCCTGTCATAGGAATAAATGCTGAGGATCATGATGACGATATCTATGCAGTATTCACTGAAATAAAGGATCTGTCATGCACACATTACTTTTGATCTTACATCTTTAAATCAGTTACTTCCACACAATGCTGACATAACTGTTCATATCAAATAAGGATGACTGTACTGGAATAAATCACTTGATCAACCATGCAAGCTGGATGAAGATCTGATAGTGTCAAGCAATTCTTTCACTGATTAGCTGCATGTCTGTTCATTTCTTTGCCCTTGAAAGCAAGACGTGCAATGTCTTGGAACGTGCTGAGCAGCAGTAGTAAGTGATTTCAAGGTAGCAGGTCACGTAGGCAGACATTTACATTTGTCACGCATTCATACAGAAAAATAATTCCCACAGCACCCCTTACTGTGGATGTCACAGCTAAGCAGTTACAATGTCTCTAATTCTGTTTACGATATCTTAGATTTAACTCGTGATGCCTTTCCCACCATTCCCTAGTGCAGACCTACCAAGGCTCCCTCATGTGGAAAAAGACAGGAATTCACAGTGCAATTTAATGGTATTTCAAATGTCACTGCAATTTTATTTTTTTTTTTATTTTTTTAACAGACTTTTGATGCCTCAACCTCTGACCTATGCTAACTAACATACCCGGTTTTAGTTGTTAACAATTTCAATATGAGTAAATTCAGACTCAATGTACTGTAGTCCTGAGCAAAAAGAGGGACATCTAATTTAGGGTTTTGTGTATAAACATGATTATATGTGTCTGGCTTTTATATGTTAAAATCACACTTAAATGAACTCCTTTTAGAGAACAAAGCCTTTAATTGAAAATCTGTTGTAGGCAATTGCTGTATATACACCCATTGTTTTCCCTGTGAGCCAACCTAGAAACTACACTCTGGTTGTAAATGAGTGCTTGTTAAACTATGGGGTCATGTTACAGTAAGACTTGTATTACACAGCTACAGTAGTTAATTTCTTCCTCACTATCTGCTAAGCCTATTGTAACCACTTTAGTCATGTAACTACATGAGCTCCAAATATTAAAATCCAATTAACCTCTAGGCTTACTATTCCCTTGGTCTCTCTCCTACGAATGACTCACTCAACAAAGGGAATTAGTGAAATCAGAAAATCAGACACACAACACAAAATAAATGCATGTTACAAAAGAAACACGTGTAACTAGCAGGAGAAATTGAAGGAACTCAATTTATTTAGAATAATATTTAATATCTTAGAATAAATCGCTGAAAGTTAGGAATTGCTTCAATGTTTTACTGAACAGTTTTAACGATGCTGAGTGTTGGTTAAAAAACAACCTTGATTTATAATAGCTACCAACATTAATAAAGGGATCTGTCAGATTCAAAATAACATGGTTTGATACTCTGCTGAAATTGTGTTTAACACCATTTTCAGAGAGTAGAAATCAGGCCTTTCCTAGCAAAACCCGAAACACCAATCCTCAAGAAAACCAACAAAAACATTTCTTTATGTGTCCATCTCAAGATATCTATTCTGTACTCTGAAAAATGTGCCAAGCCATCCAGATTCACTACCCTGCAACATGTTTCAAAATCCAGATAATGCAAAAGAACACTGAATCTCTTTTTTTGTATCTAAGTACACAATGCCACAAACCACTGCTCTAGAGGTGGGTTAAATACTGTGTGCATGAAAAGGAATTCAAATGAAAATGCCAACAAACTTCTTTAAAGAAATCCTAGCATATCCCCAATAGATACAAGAAGCCTGTTCAACACAGTGGAAGAATACAACCTGAGACAGCTGGGCAAGGGCTTTGATTTCAGGGACGCAGCATCTCAAACAGGGGCAGAAACCTTGGGTTCAAAAGTGGAGGGCACAGTTCCTGTAGCTGGGGCATATAGAAATAGTATTAAAAAGAAACATTCCTTTCATTCAGACTGGAACTCCCTCTCCAGACAGGAGGGGCTATTTCACAGCCACTCTAACAACAATAAGATCACAAAATGTTTACATCGAAAATATTTTTATAGTATTCAGACCATTGTTTAATACATTTTTTTTTAAAATGTACAATTACCTTTTATGGCAGGTAATATATCTTGCCTTATAATTTATCGTGAAAAAAAGTATACATTAGACAGTCACATTAGTGGAGCTCACTTCTCAATTTAAATCTCTAGCATACTTAAAATACATTTTTTAAAAAGTTTATTTTACAGTCTGGGAGTGATTTCTCTATCTCATTCCCTGTCACCACAACCACCACCAATACAACAGAATTACCGAAGAGGGCATTCAGTTTAATGTGCTTGAAAAGAAATGGAGTATATAATGCAACAAAAAACAACCTCTGCTATTAATCATAGCTAAATAAATGTCGAACATTTTAAACATCTGACAGCATCAGCAGAAAGCAATTATGAAAGCAATTGAGCATATAATGATGCGTGTCAGCTATGCAGGTATGTAAGCTATCACTCATGAGCAGAACTGATTGCAAAAAGTATCTGAAAGTGGCTCCACATTCAAATTCTGCAGCACCGGTACCATTTCAGCTCTTGATTTCTTCTGGATGGAAAACAATATTTGTGTTAACAGCTACTAAAATGTATTGTATGGAAACTGTGCATGTTAAATAAAAGGGGAAGAATTAGGGAAGAATTAGGGAGCAGGTGTGCCGCAGATTACATTTCTACATTTAGTTTTAACTCTGATATCAAAAGAACAATAACCATGCTTACATTTGCAATAACGGCTTGCTTTCAATATACTTGGTGTTCCTCATTTACCCAGGTGTTTCCATTTTTTTGTTCACTACCTGTACCTGCAGTAACCTGATTCCAGGATGTAAACCTGTGACATTTCAAATGTTTCATTTAAAAGAGAGAGAAAGGTGTTGTACATGATATCAGAGAGTTACATGTTTAATTACTCTCATTACATTCCTGTTAGATATATGATCTTACATGAAAAGAAGCATGCACTGCAGTGAGATCAATGTATGTCATGTTATTCAAATCCAACATCCACGTAACCCTGATATCAGTACAAAGACCCCAAGAGAGAAACGCTGAAACCCAAGCTGAACTGGCCTAATTCTCTGCAGACTATGCTTGAAGCTTTGGCAAATGAACGATCTTCCAACATCTTGTAAACTTCAAGTGTGCTCAGGATTCACACCTTAATTATGATTAGAGAATCCTGGGGTCGGTTTCACAAAGCACTGTTAGCACTTAGCAGGCTGCTAGCAAGCTGTCTTATTTTTACCTGTTTCAAAAAACAATATTTTAAGATAGCATGTTAAAGCTTAGGAGAAATCCACTCAGCAAATCTATATGATTAAAGGACACAAGCTATTTTCTTTATTTTCTATTTATTTAAATGGAAGTGAATTGGATTTAGCAGACTTTATTTAACAAAAAGAAACAAGGACCAGGGGTCACAAATGGAGATTAGATAAAGGGGCATTCAGAACAGAAAATAGGAGGCACTTTTTTACACAGAGAATTGTGAGGGTCTGGAACCAACTCCCCAGTAAATGTCATTGAAGCTGACACCCTGGGATCCTTCAAGAAGCTGCTTGATGAGATTCTGGGATCAATAAGCTACTAACAACCAAACAAGCAAGATGGGTTGAATGGCCTCCTCTCGTTTGTAAACTTTCTTATGTTCTTATGACTGCTACCTAGAATTGCTTTGGGAAACTAGCCTCACTATTGTAATATAAGGGAATGAAACTGGAAATGAGTGAATCGCCGACCCTGTGCACCACAAGCGAGTGTCTTAACCACTATGCAAAACTAAAGGATCGTCTCCATCTGTGGTTTTAGAGCTTTTAACTTCATCTCATCTCACCGACAGGAGAGGACAGAATCCGTAATGGCAGTGTATCACACAACACTGCCCATTACAGAGGCATCCCTAGAACTGCTTAAATATATTTTTTTTAAAAACAGCTGCATAGGAATCACAGTTTGTGCTGTACCTTGATAAATTGCACCATCAACAAGGCACAAGGGTAAGTGAATGCAAAATAAGTAGTATTATCGATTTAAAATGTAAAATCTGAAACCCTAATCATAGTATTGTTATTGAAAAGTTTAGCACTATCCACAAACTGGTACAAACATTTTCCTTTCCTACCTGTATTTACCCATGTTGTTCAATGTTTAACTTTGCCTTAGGTCAAAATGCTATCAAGAGGTGGAAACGTGCCCATAACTTGCAATCTTCTATCATTAAGATCAAAGCCAATAATTTATGTTGCTCCGTTTTCTGTTAAACTAAACTTAATTACACAGTCTAGACTATCATACTGTATTTGAGTGGATAAAAACAAATGTTAGTATTGCAAAACTACACACAACTGTATTGGGTAATAGTCACCGTTTGTAAAGGGTAAATATCTTACTGCAAATGGCAATTGAGTGTCTTTGGATCAAGAATTATTATTATTATTAGTTTATTTGGCAGACATTTGGGACATTAAAAGTAACCTGACATCCCTAGTAACCCTTGATGAATGTCTCCCTCTGAGCTTTCCGACATTCTGGCTTTTTTATGACTCCATAATGAAACCTGAACAAACTTTTTCAGATTCTTTACCTTTTAAATGTATTCACCTATCACACCCTTTCACACCAGTTCCGTTGACCTTTTTCAAACAACAATAACGTTCTATCAATCTGTGTAGTTAAACCAACGTCTATTTCAATAGTCTGTAGCCTGCGAGAGACGGCTGCTCTTTCAAAACTAATTGCAACTGTTTTTTGTTATCGGCATTGAAAATAAGTGGGGTGAAAAATACGTTATAGCACTTATCATTTTTCAACTGTACTGGGCTGAAAATGTTATCACATCAATTATTTAATCAATAATGCTGTCTCTTTGCAATTGCACACACATTTATTCCAAAGTACTAAAATGTAATTACCTGAAAGTTTACTTTCACAGTGCCGTCCTTATGAGACAGTTTAATACCTTAGATCTCTGCACACACTATTGCAGTCATTTCCACACTACTGCGATGCTTTTACACAGTAGAAATAAAGGAGAAGCTCGTATTGCAATTAATACAGTTCACATAGCTAATAAATAAGTCCATAAATTTTAACTTTTGGGCACTGCATCATCTATGCAGGTCTCACTTAAATAAAAACAAAGAGCCAAATTGAAGTTTATATTTTTATAACTAATAAATAACAGATATGATTAGAATTCAGTCATTGAGACCACTTGTTGCAAGTCAGACTAAATCCAATTTAACCAGGATCTGACTGAAACTGACCTCATGTAGCAGGGCAGAGGCTGGGAGCGAACCGGCGACCCCGCACACTGCAAGCAAGTGTCTAAACCACAATGCAAAAGAGCAAGGCTCGTCTGAATTTGTAGTGGTAGAGCTTTTAACCTTATCTCATCGCACCAACAGGGAGAGGACAGAATCTGTAAAGGGCACTGCATCACAACACTGAACTGTTACTCTTAGAGAGGATACGTTAAGAAAAATCCAAGTTCTAAATGACAAGTCTTAAATACCTCTTCTCATAGTGCTTCAAAATATTCTTTCAAAATAAACACTATTATTACAATATATTATTTGAACTCCCAAACATGTATCAAAACAACCCGACCTGCCAACAATAATAACGTTTTATTGAAATCATTATTATCCTTGTTGGTTTTTTTTTTTTTTTACTGAAATGAAGGGTGATTAACGAATTGCCATACAAATTAAATCCAAAATTATTCAATTTGAAAAGAAAGAATGGTTCTAAAATTAGAATAATTGTGTGGTCAGCTGTACATCTGTTTTTAATAGATTATGGTTCCAAATTTCCTGCAAAGAGCAAAATCTTTGCATGTTGTCGATCCTTCAGTCACTGGATTACCATGAATTAGTGTCACAATTAGGGAAATGTTAATTATTTGTTTATTTAGCAGACGCCTTTATCCAAGGCGACTTACAGAGACTAGAGTGTGTGAGCTATGCATCAGCTGCAGAGTCACTTATAACTACGTCTCACCCGATAGACGGAGCACAAGAAGGTTAAGTGACTTGCTCAGGCTCACACAATGAGTCAGTGGCTGAGGTGGGATTTGAACCGGGGACCTCCTGGGATCGCTTGGTTTCAAGTCCTTTTCTTTAACCACTGGACCACACAGCCTCCTCGTTAATGTTAATGTTAATATTGTAGTATTAAGGAATCCATTTCAGAGTTTGTGGATTCTATAAGTACCACATCTGGCAGCCCTACAAAGAACAAGATACAAAAATAATGTAACTTTCAAATGAGACCACTACAGAATAGATGACAAGTACAGTACATAACACAGCCAGTATTCAGCGTGGTTTCAGAGTTTAGTTGTTTGTAGCCTAAATTAACAGCTGGCTTAATTTTGAACTTGGTGTTATATTTTTGTTATAATGAGTGATGAGGTTCCCATAGTTTTTCAAATGTCCTGTTTGAGGTATAGTACACAGGACAATGACTGGGTGCGGAGTTGTACAATAGCAATTTTTACATTTTCAAACAAAGCAACAGCTGTAAAGTAGGAAGTTTCTGCTAATTCTTTTTCAAGGAAGTTTGATTTGTTGAATAGTGGTTAGGTGAAAAGCCATACAACTGAAAAGAGAAAAAAAAGGGTTACATGTTATATGAAATTGCCATAATTATGTCAATACCAGGCACGTCTAATTTGGACTGAATGGCAATGTATTTTATTAGTAGCCTATCCCTTAAAATAACTCCAATGTTTTTTTTTTTTTTTAAATTCTCATTCATTAATTAGTTGACTTTTGATTGTTTCTTTGTACATAATCAATAAAATAAAATACCGGTAGCATAATATCCGTTGTCAACCATAATACAGTATATATGTTCAAACCACCTATATGAATAAAACTAACAGGTGGAATAGAATACATTATTTTCATATTGATACAAAGCAGCCTCTCTCTCCCTAACTGAATCACCCCGGTTCTGAAGCCGCGTGCAGTTTTGCCTGCAACACATTTGTTGCCGAGCAACCGTAAACACTTCCTGGTCGAAGATCCAGTGCTGAAGGTTAGTTCTCCTTTATGTTGATTTTACCATTTTTCAATTACATGCTATAGTATCATGATTAAGCTTAGAGTAACAATTTTAGGTGGTTTATAGTGAACACACAGAACTAACGTAAGTAAGCGACCAAAATGGTCGTTTATCATATCAAACTCCGTTTTACAAATACAAAGCCGTGTTTGCTGTACGTGTACGTCGTAGACCCTTGTTGTTATGTTAAATTAGGCGAGACATACAACGTTTGCGTGTAATGTATGTTTTCTTTTTATAAGTGACAATGTTGCTGCAAGAGAATCACTATTATTAATTAAATTACATATACAGGAAATAGGTTTAATTGAACCAATCAGGAATGTGTTTATTGAGATTAAAGAAGCCTAATGCACTGCTGCTTGAGGTACCCTACTGGTCACATACTGCAGGTTACCTTAAACTGATAAACGAATTGGATGCCCAAACCCTCAGACTTTATAAATAATACTTACAAGTGTCAAGTCATTACAGTCATTATCACATATGCACTCCAGCCTGTTCTCATCTAAATTACCTTGCATATTTGCATCAAAACCAGACAAGAGGTTTCCAGTGTATAGCGTTCAGTAGTTAGCCAGTGGAGTCTCAGTATTATAAAGAAATGTATGTGATTATGTAATTCCCATCTGCTCATAACTAATCTTTCTAGGAAGTAGGAAGAGAAGGGTTTGGGATAACCTGAGTCCCTGACAAGTTCATATCTAAATCAAATGCTATCCTATTTGTTACTGAATGTTATCGCATTAGGAGAAGCATCAGTTTATGACATGATAAGTTAATATGTACAGTTGACCCAGTCTCTTATGGTATGAGTACCGTATGTCTTCTGGTTAGTATTTTTTGTGGGCAAGAGGACTGCAAAGTGTTTATGGACAATCTGTGTACCATTTAAAAAACAAAATACAATTTGAAAGATATACACGCTAAAGTACAGCCTCTTTGGAGGCTTGGGAGTACATCACCAAACTGTGAAATCCTTCAAGCCTTTAATGTCCTTGAATTAACCGCACAGCATGTTTTATACTGAATAAAAGAATTACAACATGTGGTATTTGGGGAAAAAAATAAACCGCATGCTATCTAACAGATATTATGTGGTCTGGCAACATGTTTCTAGATAATTTTTCCTAATTATTATAAGACATAGGCCTACAAGTAGTACTGTATTTGAAGTATTCTAAATGCAGTTATGTGCAAACATTTTACTCTCCATTACATTGAAATGACTACATCTGATTAAATTATTAGGAGGCTGTGTGGTCCAGTGGTTAAAGAAAAGGGCTTGTAACTAGGAGGTCCCCGGTTCAAATCCCACCTCAGTCACTGACTCATTGTGTGACTCTGAGCAAGTCACTTAACCTCCTTGTGCTCCGTCTTTCGGGTGAGACGTAGTTGTAAGTGACTCTGCAGCTGATGCATAGTTCACACACCCTAGTCTCTGTAAGTTGCCTTGGATAAAGGCGTCTGCTAAATAAACTAATAATAATTATTTTTATTATTGTTATAATTAAGCTTGCATTACAGTAATGCCTCCACGTTTATAAAAGCTCAAGTTGTCTTCTCATTTGCAAGCAAAAAGGAAGTAGGAATCTTCAGCTGGTGTCAAGATCTTACAAAAACCAAGGAATTCAGTTTTCCAAGAGATCTTAACATCAGCAGGAGCCATTTCTGGGTGTCTTCAGTGTGATACCAAAGAGCAAGTAACAGAAGCTGTGGGACTAATCCAGAACAGGGATTGTTTCTATATACCAATACAATGTGGTATCAGGCCAGTACAATGCTGAGTGCACAATATAGTGTATGACAGAAGGGGTTTCTATATACAGTTGATCACATTACTTTGTTATATTGCCTGTCAGTTTCCAACCACACCTAAATACCTCTCATATTACCTGCCTTATAAATGCGACAGGTGGATCACAGTCATTTCCTTCATTGAACTTTGAGAAGCATCTAATTCATGCTGTGTGTTTAAGACATACTCTAGGCAGACACAGTTACAGCAGCAAATGCTTTATTTTTGGTGCTGTTTGGATCGATGCAATTAATATTTTCTTGTCCACTTTGTGTCCTAACAATTAGGCTTTATATGCTCATTAGATATAACTTTTTTTAAGTGTGTCACATATGTTTTAACTGATTTAATAATTATTAAACTAGATATTAGCCATACTAAATTAATCTTTATTAATCTATTTAACACAATACTAGTTGAGTTCCAAATGTGTAAATTACATAGGAATTCATATTTGTACAGTATAGGGTGGATAGAAAATTGGATGTTTGGTCATTTAAACCTACAGTACTGTATAGTTTCTGTCTCTTATATGAGTAATGATTATACAAATGCGATTTCCAAGACCCTTACAGGCACACGTTTTCCTTGTGTTGCGTGGTCAATGCATTTTCAGATATAAGGCATGTACAATGGGGATAGCTTTAGCTAGCCTACCTGTCATTTTGAAACACAACACCACTTACAATTTGATTGGAATGTAGAAACAGGTGATAACTGATCGCTAATCTCTCCCAGCCTCAGGACACAAACTTCTCACAATGGAGAGATGCTCCATTTAGGCCTGCGTAGACTGTCTGCTTTCAGACCTGTTCAGGTAATAATAAAATGTGCATAGAGGTTACGTTAGGTCTCCTAGATACTGCATTAAGAGCTTGGTGGGCCCAGGGTCAAGACAAATGGTAGCCCTGGTTTTGCTGAACCACTCTGCAAGTCCAGTCAGGGAGGTCTCAGGAAACGAATGGAGCTTGGATGCCACAGCTGGATAGCAATTCACTTAAGGAATACTCCACACTCATCTACTCTGTCCTGCAGCAGCATTGAATGTTTCCTATTTCTAGTAATATGACCAGGAACTCACAGTAGAATCATTTAGTTACAGTAACAGTATGTTCTGTGAGCATGAGTTTCACTTGGTCAGGGCCAGAAAGGATTTCGCTGTTAGAATGAGCTCATATGGGCATCCCTGGTTCAGTGTTTTGCAGTATGAGTTTTCTTTCGTTACATATTTACTAAATAGGAATCAAAGCCCTCCAGGCATAAATATAGTCACCAGCATTTTTACCTTTTCAGAATACATGCTATTAAGATTTCAAACTTTTTATAAAATATACAGTGATATAATTATATAGCACGATTACGATTCAATTGTCTCTATACATATCCAGAACACGTACTCTATATTATAATATATGGTGATTATATTTTACTGTGGCCTATCTGCAGTTTTTTTTTTTACAGTTCAATGCATTTGCTGTGCTTATTGTCTTTGCTTGACCGTATTTTTAAAATGGTTTAGTTTACCACAGTATTTGTATTACTTGTATTGAGGCTTTCCACACTACTTCCAAAGTAGTAGTTTTAAACTATCTGGGTAAAATGATCCCTTTTGTCATGATACAGTTCTTCATTTTAAATCCAGTGATGTCATGGATGTCAGTGTTTATCACAAAATATGTGTTTTATAATTGCACATTTAAAAGGTGTTCTCTTGTTTTCTTAATAAATGTCCCTCACTGCTTATAATCCAGATGATGTCTTCGGGAATACCTAAAGTTAAAAATAAAGCTAGCATACTAACACTTAGTTTTTTAATGCTAGGGGCACATACAGGATTTCCCAGTTTTTCAGAAAGTGTTTTCCAAGAAAGCAGACCATTCATTTTTTGCTCATGGGAGAGGAGGTCTGGGAGAAATACAAATATTACATTTATACATTTATAGCACAACATACTTACAGTGCTGCACCTTCCAAGGCAACAAAACTAAAAGCCTTTATATATATATATATATATATATATATATACCACAGGCGAATAACAAACATATACCAGATATCATGTTTTAGAATGAAAATATATGATGGCTGAAACATAAAATTATTTTAAAACTACACATTTTAGACTATACAGTGAATGGATGTGCCTGGCACTTATTTGTTTTTATGAGCTACTCTCACTTTAAGTACAAATGAAATTTACAAAAAAGC
The DNA here is from genome assembly GCA_030684275.1 of Acipenser oxyrinchus oxyrinchus. NCBI lineage: Eukaryota > Metazoa > Chordata > Actinopteri > Acipenseriformes > Acipenseridae > Acipenser > Acipenser oxyrinchus. The sequence goes on from CM060250.1 coordinate 3,368,882, forward strand.
ATTGTAATAAAGTAGCATTGAGTCTAATGTGCACTTTTGTTTTTAGGACAAGAACCACTTTTGCCATTAGATATTGCCAGAATGGATCTTAATCCTAATCATTCAGAATCAAGGACGGTGCCAAATTCAAAACCTGCAATGCAAAAGGTACTATCTATCTGTCTATTTATAGCATACCTCAACACAGCATGCTATTATTTTCTATTATTGGCAGTAAGAATGCTTCTATTTGCTATAACTATCTGTACTGAGAACAGACCATGCAGTTCATGTATATGTATATGTACATTCAGTATTCCCTTAATACTGAATGTCCCGTCCAAAACCAGATATCACCACTGCCAAACCCCCGCCGCCCCGCCTCGAACAGTGTACAGATTCCCTTAAAACTGAATGTCCCGTCCAAAACCAGATATCACCACTGCCAAACCCCCGCCCGCCCCGCCTCCGCCTCGAACAGTGTACAGATTCCCTTAATACTGAATGTCCCGTCCAAAACCAGATATCACCACTGCCAAACCCCGCCCCGCCTCGAACAGTGTACAGATTCCTTAATACTGAATGTCCCGTCCAAAACCAGATATCACCACTGCCAAACCCCCGCCCCGCCCGCCCGCCTCGAACAGTGTACAGATTCCCTTAATACTGAATGTCCGTCCAAAACCAGATATCACCACTGCCAAACCCCGCCCCGCCGCCCGCCTTGAACAGTGTACAGATTCCTTAATACTGAATGTCCGTCCAAAACCAGATATCACCACTGCCAAACCCCGCCCCGCCGCCCCGCCTCGAACAGTGTACAGATTCCCTTAATACTGAATGTCCCGTCCAAAACCAGATATCACCACTGTCAAACCCCCGCCCCGCCTCGAACAGTGTACAGATTCCCTTAATACTGAATGTCCCGTCCAAAACCAGATATCACCACTGCCAAACCCCCGCCCCCCGCCCCGCCTCGAACAGTGTACAGATTCCCTTAAAACTGAATGTCCGTCCAAAACCAGATATCACCACTGCCAAACCCCCGCCTGCCCCGCCCCGCCTCGAACATTGTACAGATTCCCTTAATACTGAATGTCCCGTCCAAAACCAGATATCACACTGCCAAACCCCGCCCCGCCCGCCCCGCCTCGAACAGTGTACAGATTCCCTTAAAACTGAATGTCCCGTCCAAAACCAGATATCACCACTGCCAACCCCCACCACCCCGCCGCCCGCCCGGCCCCTGCCTCGAACAGTGTACAGATTCCCTTAAAACTGAATGTCCCATCCAAAACCAGATATCACCACTGCCAAACCCCCCCCCCCCGCCTCGAACAGTGTACAGATTCCCTTAAAACTGGATGTCCCGTCCAAAACCGGACAGTTGGCATCCCTATTATTACAATGCAGGCACTGCCTCCTTCTCCGTTTGGCTCCTAGCAACATCTATCTTTACAGTGATGTGCTGAAAATAATTGAATAGTAGCATATATTAAATGATGTACCTATAAAAAAGCTGAAATTGAGCTGCTCATCGTGGTGACGTCAATTTGTCCAGCTGTTTTGTTGTTTTAGCAACAGCAATTGCTAATTAAAGGCAAAGCAGTCTGTCACAAATTTGCACCACTGTCACAGAGCCAGTGGTGGCCTTTCGGCGACTTTGGCACCGAGTGTTAACAGGTAATGCGTGTCCAGTTTTCTGTGTACTACGAAACCACACAGCAGGTTTAAAAAACGGACTGTCCAGTCTAAAACCGGATAGTTGGCAACCCTACTTGTACTGTACATTTCTTTTTTTTTCTCTTAGGGAGCAGACTCCAAATGTATTAGTTTAGCTCTTACTGCTGTTGCATTGCAAGATCACATCTCAAGGAGCCTACAAATCCAGAATCTCTCACTTTCTGCTCCTCTAAAGAAAGGACACAGGAACCGATTGCACAACTGTAAATCTGTTGATAAAAGTGTAATAAACCCATTGGTGGACACTGGGTTAAAAAACAGAAAGCTCCTGAAGAAGAGGTGCAATGGAAGAGAGGAGAAAGAGTATGTGCTTGATCCAAGTCCTCCAGCAATGACATTGGGTAAGCAGCATTCCACACTCTACGATGACTGCATTGAATTTCAATGCTGAACATCCTTCACACTTTGTGTTACTTGATAGTTCCTGAGCCAAGAGACCTTCATAATTTATGTTACTGCATGACTTTCTTCCATATGTCAGAAAAGTAAGAAATAAGAGAACAGTTTATGATGCCAAAGGTTAACTAATTGGATTGGGAACAAATGAGACGATAAATGAAATGTACAGCTATAGACAAAAAGTTTAGAAGACCTAGAATTGTAGGATTGAGACATAATTTAAATATATATAATAAAAAGATCTAAAATATGTTCATATATATACTGTATATATATATATATATATATATATATATATATATGAACATAATTTAGATATTTTTATTTGACATGATGTAATCAAAGAAACTACAATGATGTTGCACAAGTCTACCGGAAGCCAGAACACAACAGTAGTACAGTATTTCATGTTAGATTTTCAAATGTCAATTTTTTTATTTGTCAGTTTTTTGTTAAGTATATGGAAAACGATAAAGCTGTATGTAATTCAATATGTTAACATATCATTTTATTCGACTTCAGAAGCACAATTTGTTAATTCTATAAGGTGATGCAAAACTTTTGGCCATAGCTGTATGTGGCCCTGTTATTATTATTTGTTTATTTAGCAGACGCCTTTATCAAAGGTGACTTACCGAGACTAGGGTGTGTGAACTATGCATCAGCTGCAGAGTCACTTACAATTACGTCTCATCTGAAAGACGGAGCACAAGGAGGTTAAGTGACTTGCTCAGGGTCACACAATGAGTCAGTGGCTGAGGTGGAATTTGAACCGGGGACCTCCTGGTTACAAGCCCTTTTCTTTAACCACTGGACCACACAGCCTCCTAACAGAAGCCCTGTGACAAAAAGCAAACGAATCTTAGTCAATAATCTCCCTCCCGAGCTGGGAGGGCATGATATAACAGGAACAGTGTGCCCCGGACTGGATGGTTTGACAGTTCATTCCAGGGTCAGTCGGAAGCCAGCCATCCAGGAAGGGGGCCGAGTCACAATACCAGAAGTCATCGCCTTAATGCGGTAGGTGATGTGTCAGTCATGGATTGGATTGCACTCGCTATAGAAGGGGGTGTGACTGAGGGTATATCGAGGAAGCAATCTGTTCCTTTGTTATGGTTATGGAAAGACCTGTAAAAAAGAAACTGTATGTTTTTTGTGTGTTGCTTTGCCTGTCTATTTAACTGCTAGATTTGTCATTATAGAAGGCTAAACTGCGGGAGCTGTAGCTAAACAGCCAGCAATTAAACCCGGACTACACATCACTATTGTGCACGTATAAACATCTAAATCACCACTTTCACTAAGAGCACTCACTCTGGACTTGTGACCGTGTTGTGTTTGTGTGTGTCTTATTATTTCAGGTCTGTACCCCGTGGTTTAACTGAGCGATACACATTGGTGTGTAGAGCCAGGTATTATTATTTAAGAGTTGCGATCACGCAAACCAGCCAAACAAAAGAGCTGCTTTTCAGCGTGAACTATCTTGTGTCTGTTATTACTGAGCACTGCATCACCTCTACATCTGCGCACTGCAAACCACTTTGCCAAAGCACCCCAAAAAGTGAAAGGTCTTCTTTTGTGCATGTGTTTCAGCTCAGAAAATGGGTCTGGTTGAAGTTCCTGCGATGCCCCTCACTGCAGACGACTGGGTTAAAGTAAAGCAGAGGTCTGTGCAGCAAGGAGAGTCATCACAGCCTTGTGTGATTTGCAAAGAAGAATTTGGGCTTCAACAGCAGGTATTCATGACCTTTGTGTACTTTTCACATTACAGTTTGGATCCTGCACTTATCAGACAGAAATTCAGTTCAGACTAATAATTCGTCTGGTTTCTAGATACAGATTGTGCACTGTGGGGTGTCTTGTGATGATGCAGTATGTGGAGGATCAGAAATCAATGCAGTTTTTATAGTTTCAAAACTAGCTGCACAATATCATCAGTTTGCAAAATACAGATTCACAGGTAGAAAAAGGTCATAGTTAGTCATGTATGCAAGATATTACTGCAAATTAAAAATGCTATTTTTTTCTATAGGTATTGCTGTCCTGTTCACATGTTTTTCACAGAGTAAGTTTTTTTTTTAAATTTAATTTTATCATGACATCCTTGTGTGTATTTTACATGTTACTGTATCTATCAACTCCCTAGTCTAGTACATTGTATAAGGTTTATGAATTAAGGTAAACATGTTACGCTATGAAGATGAGACCAGCCCATGTTTCAAATTTTAACAGTGTTTACCATTTATTAGTTCCAAATACCCCCATAACATTTTACATTGAACATCATTGTTTAGATACAATACATACCACTAATATTAACAGATAGGCAATTGATCGGATTACCTTAACCCCTGGAGAGACAGCCTCAGACTGATACATCGATGGTCCTGATGATCCTGGAGGTATTAAAAGCTTCTCTGTGTTTGTGTCGCCTCTATGCCTGGTATTTACAATATTTTTGTGTCGTCTGCAAATTTAACAAATGTGCTTACACCAGAATCTAAATCATAAATGTAGATTAGGAAGAGCAGATGACCTAATACTGATCCCTGTGATACTCCACTGGTTACCTCAATCCATTTTGAGGTTTCTCCTCTAATCAGTACTTTCTGTTTTCTACATGTTAACCACTCCCTAATCCATGTGCATGCATTTCCTTGAATCCCTACTGCGGTCAGTTTGAGAATTAATCTTTTATGCAGGACTTTGTCAATACTATAACAGCAAGAGAACATTCAAAGAGGAGGTTAAGTGTCTAAGAGACACAAATGGCAAAATCATAGACAAAGAAAAAAAAATAGCAAATATATTAAATGATTACTTTTCACAAGTTTTTACAAAGGAGGATACAGACAACATGCCCCACATGTCGAACTGTTCCTATCCAGTTTTAAATAACTTTAGCATAACAGAGGCAGAAGTTTTAAAGGGACTAGGAGCTCTTAAAATAAACAAATCCCCTGGGCCGGAAGAGATCAAAGAAATTAAATAAGTTATTTACAAACCGCTAACCAAGATCATGCAACAGTCTCTTGACACGGGTTGTACCAACAGACTGGAAAATTGCAAACGTAATACCGATCCACAAAAAGGGAGACAAAACCGAACCAGGTAACTACAGACCAAGAAGCCTGACTTCTATTATATATAAACTTATGGAAACTATAATAAGATCCAAAATGGAAAATTACCTATATGGTAACAGTATCCTGGGAGACAGTCAGCATGGTTTTAGGAAAGGGAGATCATGTCTAACTAACCTGCTTGATTTTTTTGAGGATGCAACATCGACAATGGATAATTGCAAAGCATACGACATGGTTTATTTAGATTTCCAGAAAGCTTTTGACAAAGTCCCGCATAAAAGATTAATTCTCAAACTGAACGCAATAGGGATTCAAGGAAATGCATGCACATGGATTAGGGAGTGGTTAACATGTAGAAAACAGAAAGTACTGATTAGAGGAGAAACCTAAAAATGGAGAGAGGTAACCAGTGATGTACTACAGGGATCAGTATTAGGTCCTCTGCTATTCCTAATCTACATTAATGACTTAGATTCTGGTATAGTACGCAAACTTGTTAAATTTGCAGACAACACAAAAATAGGAGGAGTGGCAAACACTGTTGCAGCAGCAAAGGTCATTCAAAATGATCTAGACAGCATTCAGAACTGGGCAGACACGTGACAAATGACATTTAATAGAGAAAAGTGTAAGGTACTGCACGCAGGCAATAAAAATGTGCATTATAAATATCATATGGGAGATACTGAAATTGAAGAAGGAATATATGAAAAAGACCTAGGAGTTTATGTTGAAATGTTTTCATCTAGACAATGTGGAGAAGCTATAAAAAAAGGCCAACAAGATGCTCGGATATATTGTGAAAAGTGTTGAATTTAAATTAAGGGAAGTAATGTTAAAACTTTACAACGCATTAGTACGACCTCATCTAGAATATTGTGATCAGTTCTGGTCACCTCGTTACAAAAAGGATATTGCTGCTCTAGAAAGAGTGCAAAGAGTTACTGTAGCAACTACTTATGCCAAATTCACCTCCACAAACTGGTTTAACATTACCAACACATTTTCTCTACAATGGTGCGTGTCAGCTGGCCTGGGCTTCATTACTGCGGTTCACACCTTGTACTTTACCTGCTTGCCAGCTGCACCCTTAGTAAATGGGGAAGGTTTTAAGTGAAGATAACAGAATAGGATGAACTTCTCCAATTCCAAGGTGCTCATCCAGGATAACTATTGGAAAGAGGTGACTTTTTTGCACAGCAAATCATTTCCCTTATAAAAAAGTTTACCATAGTAAAAGCATATCAAAGTCTAATAAACCACAGTGAAAGCATGGTAAAGCATAGGTCATTATTGCAAATAGCGAGGTATGAGAAAGCATAGTAACAAACATGGAAAACCGGGGAAAACTATGGTAAATACATAATATAACCATGTGAAAAGCATGGTAAAACTGCAAAAATACTGTGGTAAACTTTTATAAGGGTTTACAAGTACAAACAAACGTAATGGTGACTGGTTTTGAAGTACACAGTAAAAATGTAGGTTGGGGGTCTGTATATGTTATTGCCATGAACATGAATGCTTGTTGATGAACATAACAAATGCATCTTTTTTTCTGTAAAAGGACAAAATCCTGGGATCATTCAAGACCCAACTTGACAAAGTTATGATTTCAACCAGCTACTAGGAACCAGAGAAGCATTGATGGGCCAAAAGGCACCTCTCGTTTGAAAACGTTTTTATGTTCTAAAAATCTGTACTGGTACCAAACTGCTAATAAAGACTAATCTTGTGCTGGAGACATCATTGTGACAAGAGATGTACGGATGAGCTAATGCAAGTAATCAGCAGAAAAGAAACAAAAGTAAAGCATAATGAAACATTATTAAAGAGGTTGAAATGTGTGTGTGTGTGTGTGTCAGGTTTGTTTACAGGCATTTGAGAGGTTTTCAGGGAAGAAGACATGCCCCATGTGTCGGAAAGAGCTGTACGAGACCAGAGTCATACATGATGGGGCGCGGCTGTACAAAACCAAGTGTGCAACCAGGTAGGGCATTACATGGCACTGGATGACAATGTTGATCTTAAAAGAAATGCCTGTCTATTTGTTTTTTACCTATTTTCTTTGTTTTCTTAGAATTCAAGCATGCTGGCGTGCATATATTGTACGTAAATGGTATTCACACTTGAGAAAAACAGTACCGCCAAAAGATACAAAATTAAGAAGAAACTTCTTTGAACAAAAAGTAAGACACATTTTAAGCATAAGATCCAATACTGTGGCATGTAAACTCTTGTATGTTGATTATCAAAACAAGTATTTTGAATAAATACACTTACTAAAACTAGAGGAAATATTGGTTCTCTTAAAAACTGTATTGAGAGAACATACAAGCAATGTTTCATTTTGAAGTCAGTTTGATATAGATTGGTTTCACACTTGGTTTCATTTTATTAGAGGCACATATATCGGATAAAAAACAGAAGTTAGGCCTACATTTTAAAATGTATCATAATAACCTAATGCAGAGATCACAAATTGCTGTTAGTGATGGAATGCCCTTTATGGTGAGATGTTATCAATTCAAACTCAGAATTCAGTACAGTTACAGTACATAGATTACGTTTTTATAATCAATTAAAAAATATACCAATTTATAATGCATAGTGAGTGAGTCTAATGCTTGTCTGATATGGGATACAAGATTGCTACTGAATACTAGATTTTTGTGAAGCTGTTTACATGGCTGCAGCTGGTTACACTTTACAACAGCTTGGTTAATGTGAGAATAAAGCAACCATTAGCATTGATTCACTGTGAAATTCCCTTTAAGTAACTTACTGGTTTCTAAAATATCTGTCATCAATTTTAGACCAAATGATCCATTACTGTTAAATATACCTCAGTTTCAAATAGCACTGTAAGAAATAATCCTTCCCTCAGTTACCCTGGTTTGGAGCAATTTGTCTGCAAGCCAGAAGCCACTTTCAACCTTGAGTACTTCACAGCACTGACTCACTGACAGCTGTCATTGAAACATGTATTTTAGTCTACAGGCTATGAATTAAGTAAATGTCCCTTGCAGTCATTTTTTCTTGTCATTTTTTCTTGCCATGTTCACAATCATAACCACCTAATGATTTAAATAAGTAATGTCAGTAGTCAGAACTTGATTTGAAGATATTTATACATTATTCATCCACTTAGGTTTTTTTTTGGTGGGGGGGGTTGTATTGAAATTAGCCAGGCCAGAATCAGGTTTTGTAATCTGGCAAGGACACTGGGTAAGCACCCTTGCTCTTCTTCTAAACTGTCCCATGGCACTGGGGTTATTAATATCCACGGTGTGGACAGGACCTCTGCTGAGTCCCCTACTGTACACTGGGCTAGGGCATTGCTTTGAGTTCTGCCACTGCATCAGCACAATATATTTGAATTTATTTGATGTTCACAGGTCCTTTATTACCATCATGGTGAGACAGGGGAATAGCTAACCTTTCTTTAACTGAACTACATGTTTTATATTGGGAAAAGGTTAAATGGTTTGGATGGTGCCGGACTATGTTTTATTGGATTGGTGGTGATACAGTAGTCTTTCCCATTAATCTATTTGGGTTCCTTAATTCAGATCAAAGGGGTCCAAAATGTCATTTGAAGCGTTATGCTAATAACATATAACCAAAGTGTACTAAAGCGAAGTCATCTACAGCCCACTGGAACACGTCTTTGATCTTTATCTATAAACTTTACTTGCACATGTCATATAATTGCAGTTCAGTCATTTATTGCAGCAATTAAATCTATTCAGACACATCACAATATCCTCAACTGCGTTTGCTGTATTGACAGTTCTTTGAGGAAGCAGTTGGAGTCATTTGTAAGAATGATGCGGTTGACTGTGGCTTTTCCTACATGACTTCTCCAGCAATTTTAATTTAGATCTCGCCAAACAAAATGGTCCTGAGGTTTGCTTAGTTGGCAGACTTCCTTTATCACACAGAGATGGCAAACATTCTGTTGCTAACTTGCAGTGGCACCAAGGAGCAGGGTTTGGAGGATATTAAACAAGTACAAGCTTATCAGTCGATTCACTGATACGCTGTAAATTCCAGCCTTTTCATTTTACTCTTGAGGCCTTACCATAAGTCAACACATTACTAGGCAATTTGCTGACATTAAGATGGATCGCTTGAAAAACTCTCCCCTTCCCCCAACGTGCTGGACAAAGTTCACCTGGAAACTTTTGTTTGGACAACTTTACCATAGGTAATCATATTCCTTTTTTTAACTTATTTTTTAATTATTGTCAGTTGTGTAACTGAGATAAAACTGAGTTGATTGTAAACGCTTGTCTGATGTGTTGGCTCATTCCTCAATAGGCGATTCCTGTTTGTTCACATGGCTAATGTTGTTTCTTTAGTTAAGGTGTATTTCAAACTGAGCACACTATCTGGCCACAAGTAATTGCATAAATAAAGACTGCATTTAAAAGAAAACATTTAAAAGTGCAACTGTATATTTAAAACCAAACAGCATGCAGTAAACGCTTTTAGATCATTCATTACTTTGTGTTCTTTACACAGGTGTTCATGTTGTTCAGCTTTTCTTTGTTTAAATGTTTTTTTTACAGAAAAGATAAAGGAATAAGACAATGCAATGGAAGCCAGTAACATTATGCTGTCTAATATATTGTTTCTTAGTGGTACGCTATTTTATGTTTTATCATTTCAGCTCCAAGAAATGAACGACAGCTTTTTAAAGTCATGTGATACCAACATTGATGAGTTCCTCTCTGAAATAGACAACTCTGTGGCATCAAGTAAAGGTGTTCTACACCAGTTTGAGAAAGAGTGTGGGTCGGAAATCTCTGAGGAAACATGGGAGGAAATACAGCTAAAGGTGTGTTACTGTTTCTAATTTGGAATTGTATTATTTATACAAAAGGAGGAACAGATGTGCTTATACCCTTTCAGTTATCTTAGTGCCGTATGTTAACATAAGCAGCCGGAAATCACATTGGAACCTCATGGGACTCCTAGGTTCCAGAGATACTGTGTAAATATGTAAAAAAATGCTGTCCTGTTCTCATGTAGAAGGACTTTATTTTAAACCTGAAAGGGTTAAAACACTATGGACAATATTGTATGCAAAGCTTTAAGGACATGGAATTTGTACAATCAACACGTACTTGTCTAATATGTATTTTACTAATAAAAAAGTGAGAGGTAATCCATTATTATTTTTGTGTCATCTGATACCAACTACAACCATTGCCCCATGCAGGCAAAACTGAACCTTTTCCAGCCTTTTAGAAAGGTCAAGTGCTCTGCGGTTATTAAGAAACCTTGTCCAAGACTGTGGGATCTTTTCCAAAGATAATCCACACGAAAGCTCACAACATTAATGATGCAAACATTTCAATATTAGAGTGGTCAAGTAGTGTTTCATTGGAATGTACAGCCTTCGAGTTAATAGTTGAAAGCCGGTACCTGACAATTACTTATAAGTGATGCAAAGATGAGCAAAACTACAGCTCTGTTGATTTGCACCTCTCAGAAAACATTTGGTACAGTAAAATAAAGATCTGCACTGTGTAATTTTAATGTCAGATGTTAATCCAGTGCCATAGTATGCATGTTTTAATATTCCTTTTCATGTTTTTTATGGATGAGGAAGAATTACGTGCTAAACACAAGCCTTTCAGCATTATGATGGCCTATCAGATCCACTGGGAACAGTGTACGAGCAATTGAATTGTTAGCTACACTCTGGAATAATGTGTATTTTTGAATTCACAATACATTACTTTTAAATCATGTTCTGTTTTGTTTCAGGCTGTATTGCGGGAGACCAGCGATTGCCCGATTTGTATCACCCCACTGTGTCACATCAGCAGCATCTTACACCCAACTACATCTGGTGATAATGATACACACCTTTCTTTGCGACAGACTGTGCTTTTATCTTGCTCACACGTTTTCCACCACAACTGTCTAAAGGCCTTTGAAGACTTCTGTGTAGACGAGAGGCATATCTGCCCTTTATGCAGGTCTTCGTACCAGAAAAGGATTCTCTGAAAGTAGCAACTACTGCTAAAACAAGGTATTCCTAAAGCAAATACACAATATGTAGATGGGTGTGCAGTAATTGCCCAACAAGTACATTAACATTGTTGGAGGCTTTTTTTTTTTTTTTTTTTTTTTAAGGGAGATCATATAATACATCTTGAAATGGATTATACAAATAAAACTCCTTTGGTTTGATCACTGGTTAGTTATTAAGGAATTCAAGGCGATGTCTCCAATTGCGCATAAAGTACACAGCCAGTCTCACAGTAACTTTCACTCTGTTTTGTAAAGTAGGCCTTGAGGCGGTTGTGGCTATAGGGGTGACCGCTTTGTTAGCATATTCCCCTCAACTGATATGATCACTGGCACTTAACAGATTATTCTAACAGACACAATCTTGTAATTGGTAACAGCTTTTCCTTTCAGTCACTGTGACTTTGTGAGATGCCAGCCCCTTGAGGTTACCACAGCTGTCTCCATGCACAGGATTGCAGGGATACGCAGCTACACTGCAAACACTCATTCAGTGTTTACTGATCTGTAATTCTCATCCATTTGTGTTTTTGTGTTGGGAGGAGTAAGGGGCACTTAAATTGGCACATTGCTAATTAAAGAAAGCTCAAAAATAGGATTTAACGCAAAAAAGTGTGATTTTAGTATTCTATGTTCCGTGATCTATATAGTGTTTATTTCCCTCATGAAGATGGCCGTAAACAACCCACATGCCCCAAGCCCCATGAATGGATTATCTGACAGATCATCTAGTATCCGTGTTCTATGTATCTTTTAACATACTCAGCATAATCAAAAGAACACAACACATTCACCATTCATCAAATGTATTGTAAACTGAAAAAGTACACAATGTAAAATTCATACAATTTTTGCAACATTTTTACAAAACTGGTCTACAAACAAGAGTATAAAAAAAAAACACATTCACATTTACAAGTGACATGCAGAAACATCAACAGCTGCATAACCAACAGGCTGTTCCCTCGACCTCGGGTATTATAAATTGTAAAATACTGTAAGGCAACCAAAACTTTTCATGAGCTAAGAATACTCCCTGTGCATCCATTGCAAGCGGTGAATAGAAAACAGATTTATTACATTTTATGTTTAACATATCTGCCAATTCCACGCATACAGTCTTGGGTGTATAAAAAGCTTGATCATGTACAGGACTGAATGTCTACTCTAATTTCTACTAGCTACTGTAAGGAAAACCAGCCTTGTATGTTAGAGCAGGAGCTTGTCCCTCATATTGTCATTCAAATGAAAACAACATGTCATGTGTCCTTATCGAGAGAGCCATGTCTGCTATAAAGCTAAATTACCCAAATTCCAACTATTGAATTGTGTCAAATAATTACTACTGAAATACCACTTTTAAATGAACACTGAAATAAGAAGTGTGAGATAGTATGCAAAACACATGACCCCCCAACCCACCCTTTTTAAGAAAAGCCAGCTGAATCTGTTTAAGTCATCTTTTTCAGATGAGGGTATTTATCAACTACTGAAAATTGCTGTTGACTAGTAACTAGAAGCGCTCACAGTGAATCTGTCATTAAACACACACACTCACAGGACAACGGAAAAACCTTACAACAAACTGATGTTAGCGATGTCCCCTTCATAAGGCATATTGAGGTGTCCGATTTGAAACTCAAAAAAAACATAGCAATCTACTGCCATAACTGCGAAAAAAAACATGTAATCAACCCAATAGGTAGTCATTGATAACAAAATACAGACAATCAAGGTAGGAAAAAAACAAACAAACTGAATCACAGTGAACAGATAAACACACTAGCACAGCATATTGTTATTTACACATTTAAACATGAAATGATGTTACATGGACAGTTATCCCAGAGGTCCCTAGCTTAATCTGTAATCCGTTCAAACAGTTTCTGATGAGGATATGAATAAACTTCATGAAATCGTAAAATAAATGCAACTATTGTATGTGTGAAACAGCAAACCCCTGGTTTCACCACGACTAGCAAGCAGGATTTTCAAATGCATGTTGCCACACACTAGCTTAGCAGAACCCACTGCCCGCATAAAATCTGTTCTGTACTACATCATGCCACAACAAGCTAAAGTGCACCAACAGAATATAAACCTTACAAAAACTGATCAGTAATAAATCAATTCACCACCTATATATGTAACTCTTAATCCAAAAAAGAATACTGCTTGATTGTAATATAATATTAATATTGCTCAGAGCAGGAAAGAGTATATTAGAAATGTACCAACAATGAGATATACAGTAGTACAATTGTGTTTGTTCAAAATGTAATTCTTGTGTACTGTATTTGGGCAATAAGTCACATCTAAAGAGTGTGCATATAAACTATTCAATACAATAATGCTAATGCCTCTAAACTGTATATTTGGATTATTTTATCCAGTGTTTTGTAGATTTTTTTTCATTATAAAGTGTTGACTTTTAAATTTCTGCACATTACAAACTGTGTAAAAAAAAACAACTAACATACTGATTACAGTTCTTAGTTAGTCACAGTAGTGCTTTTGAGATAAAGGGAGTAAATATATATATATATATATATATATATATATATATATATATATATACACACACACACACACACCATTAAGTATTGTTGTTTTGTAACATAACACATCTAAAATATTAAACAGGACTAACCTTTCATGACCTTATACTTTTTTTATTTTGGTTCCATTTACCTAACATGTGAATTGTCAAGTCGCATGACTTATCCAGCATGTACTCTGCAACCACAATCAGCATTCGGGCTGTGTGGATCAAGGCTCTGTCCAGAATAGCTCCACATCGCCCCAGGCCAGCCCAATGTCGGAGCAAAGCTATCAGTGTTCTATTAAATCCTGTTTCTCATCTGATCCCACAGAGTAGGTGCCTTCTGCAATGTTGCCTATAGTGAGAGCTTTGATGTGACCTGTGATCAGGACTTTCTGTACTTTACTTGCCTGAGCAGAGAAAAAAAAAAAAAACTGGCCAAGCATGGCTTAAAAATATCTAGTGATAGTTGTGCTTTGTTAAAAAGATGGTGTAGTGAGGTATGTTCACCATTTAGTTAAATCTGTTTGGTCTTTTTTTACCAGCATTTTCCCACTGCCTGCCCCCATCTTCAGACTAGTGTCTGTTTTAGCTAGTTATTTTAATCAAATTGGTTTGAATCAGTTAATTGTGAGTTGAATTGCATTAACTTCTGCAGATCACCAAGAATGTAAAAATCCTAATTTCAACATGCATTGTGTAGCTGCATTTCTACTACGGAACAATTGTTCTGTTACAAGAAAAAAAAAATTCTCCCAAATTACTCTTTTTATTAATATTATTTTAATTTTCTCAATAGATTAATTTTATTTTCCATAATCAATATAGCACCCATGAAAGGTGCTGGAAACTGCAAGCCTCTTTCCTCAAGTGACTGCTCTGGAGGGAGAGGACGCTCTGGTCACCAAGCTCATCTAATCACTGGACTCTGAGTGCCTTTTCATTTTCCAGAGCCAATATAACAGTGGTTTTGTGATGTGGACAGCTGTCCACTAAAAGCTAGGCTGAAACCACAAAAACTCACAGATGTCCAGCAGTCATCAGATGGTAGTGGACTTCATTCACTACCAAGCTTAGGTGAACTCAACTAAAGGCTTTAAATGTGAATATGGATCTGCTGAGTCACCCAGCTCCTGTGTGCTCTCCTTTATAAGTGAAGGGTTACAAACTGCAGCATCCGATTATAGAATAAAACCGGCATTAGCATAGCATCAACCTCGAGCTGCCAACTTATATAGAGGCAGTTCTGCAGAGCTGGAAATGTACAGCTGCGTTTTAAACATACAAACAAAAAACAAGAAAAAAAACCATCTGTGTTAACAGAGAGATTTTCTTTTAAAATAGCTGTTAAATATATCTTTTTTATTTTATTTTTTATTTTTCATCTCAGTGTAAAACAAATGCAACTGGCCTAAAAAAAAAAAGTGTCAAGCTGCCAATGAAAACTGTGATTAATGGTTGTCTTTGGCAACCTCCAATATCTGTTGATGAACAAATTACAAGAGGATTACCTGAAGAAGTCCCCCATCTTGTTTGTTAAAAAAGCCTGTGATCTAGTTGGTAAAAAAAGATGAAGGTTATCTGCTGGGGTTACAACCCACTGCCCCTGAACCCAGGGCTCGTGCATATTCTGGAGACTGCACAGACTCATATTTTGCAGTGGGTGTGGATCTGTCAATTGAGCCACTTTCTACAGGATTAATGGCCCTCTGGAATCAGGGAAGAATCCACGCATCATGACTGGAAATATACTTGTGAACAGGCTCAGGTCTTTCAAATATATCCCAGACACAATTGTACTTCTGGGGTGTGGGGTGGAAGCTTTCCCTTCTTGTATTCAGTCTTTGTTGCTTATTTACTGGTCGTATTTTCACAGTGATTTCTGATGCCCGTTTGCAGAATGCTTTTCCGGTTCCCTTGTGTTATTTGATAGGTGTAATTTATCTAGACCTGGGTAAGAAAAAAAAAACACAACAATGGAATTAAACATGATTTTAACCCTTGAGGGTTAAAACGCTTTGGCCTTTAAAGTAAATTCATTTATAGGTCTCCTTGCATCCGACTACCAGGACTTGTTAGAACACGCTTTAAAAGTTTTTTTTGCTGCCACATCTACGGCAGAAGAATATTACTTCCAACACAATTGAGTCAGTTTACGTAGTTCAGGTCTGACAGGAATTAACATTCTACACCTTCCTGGTGTGATTTCACATCACTCGAGAGAGCAGACACATTGATTTATCCCACAATAGTTTTCAGAGTTAGTCAAGTGTTTTTAAAAAAGAAACAATGTTATTTTTATAAAAGGCCTGAATCAAATCAGCAATTCAAGATAGTGAATATACACCCTGGTTAAAGCTACATTTTTGTATGCTCAGTTTATTTAAGTGAGTGTTATACTTCTCATACCTGATTTTGCAAGAGATTTGTTACATATGTATTGTAATATACCCTGGTATCTCTGAATAGATCATCGTCTCCTCTTTAAACATATGCTCAATATTTGAATGAGCAAGACATCTCACAAGTCGAATGGTACTTAGGAAAGCAGTAAAACTGGGGATGGGGAGTTTGTTGCTGGATAACTTCACTCTGACTACTTGCTTACTAAATATCGGTATCCCTGAACATATATATGTATTTTGAACTACAGTATTTTAATTTCTAGCTGGCATAACTTTACCATAGCATTTTAGCAGCTTTATATTAATATGAGCAAAAGGCAAATCGGTTGGAGCTGGATTTTACTATTCAGTGACTCCAGCAGAATCTTTGTATTACTGTGATTAAAATACAGCAAGCTGTGCCACAGAGCTTTACCTAATGCCTTCAGAAGCTCTTCCCGCACAGCTGAGGTGAACTTTCTGACCAGACACAGTGTCGTCACAACAGCAAACAGTATGTTGTAAGACAAGACGATGTAGAAATTTCCCAACCAATTGAATCTCCCAAAGTCACCCAGGAGATCAAACCTCGTTATACCTGGAAAACATAAGCAGAGACAGCACATGTATCAAACAGGGTGTAGCACGACAGTTTCAAGGTGTTTGTTACATCTGCATCAGTAACCCTGATAAAGCATTGACTTCCAATATACACAAATACTCTCATTAGGCCATAAATCTTCTTCGGATTCCCTCTCATAACTCACATGCTGAACAGATGTAGGATGGACATTAAAAACAATTGTCTAAACCACAATTCATAAACATAATTACCTTCTCATACATTCAGAAATAAAAAAAAAAACTGAAAACATATGTCGTCTTGTATAATATGCTTTGCAAGAAAAAGCACCTTATACCATAAAGGGGCCAGGCACATTGATTGAACATATCCATTATATACTACAGGTCCACCTACATATATTGATAGGTGAGTGGGTGTGTTGCGTGTGTGTGTCTGTAGCTCTGTGGTTGGGTTCTCATTGCTGAAAGCATGCACACTAAGAGCACGCAGAGTCGTTCAGCAAGCGGTACCATCCTACTTGGATACCTGGACAAAGAGTATTAAATGGAAAGAAAGGCCTAAAATAACAAGTCTTAGTAACACAGCTGTCAATACAAGATTAGAGAAGTCAGTATCGTTAATAAATGTGGCAGAAGTACAAGTCACATGAGCAGGCATCTCCTTACAAACTTGTGCTAAAGCATTTTATAAAAATGTGTGACATACAGTATTTTTAATGGCCACCACTATACCTCTGATTGCAGGGGCACCAAAGGGCACACTACATCTAAAATATTTACCAGATTATGAGGGGACAGACATGGTTATCCCCAAGCATGTTGAATGTGCTAATTAAGGAACAGCTTCCGTCTATATCCTCTTTAGAAAGAAAAGAAGAAAAAATGCCCCCATTGGGCTTGTCATTTCATTCACCAGTGTGGACAGGCATAAAAAAAAACTAAGCACAGCAACTACCTTTGATGAATTAACAAGAAAAGAATGACAAAAAATGCTGTGGTCTTTTAAACAAAAAGAAAAGAGCAACTTGATAAATGTACAAAAATGAAGGAAAAAAACACATGGGAGTTGCCTACCTTCTCCAAATATGTGTGGGAAGAACAAATTAACCCTGACCTTTATTCATGATAAAAAAAGTGTTGACTACCGTTTAATAACTCATTACTTACAAAGGTCACTGGAATAATACCACAACATAGCCAGACTTCAGCTGGGGCCTTCATTCTGCATGCCAGTACTTCTATTCACTTAATCGTGCAGTCTCATAAAACAGAGAAACCAGATATAATAGAAGAGCACTTGTGCAAACTGGGAACATTTACTAACCACACCTAACACACCACAAACCTCCATGGAACCAGCCTCCTTTAAATACACCTGGGTCAACTTTCCATTTACATATTTCAAACTCAAACAATAAGCAAGCACAATCTTGTTGCTCACAATAGCTCAATGGGATTCTCTCACTGCCTCCTTTTTCTGACTTTGTAATATGCAAAAACTCATTTCCGGCACCATTAACCCTTTCAATCCTGGCGGGACCTCAAGGTCCCATCTTTTCTTGGTGTGTTAACATATACCGTCGGAAATCATGGAACCTCACGGGACTCCTAGGTCCCAGTCTGAGATAGTGTATAACTATTTGTGTAAAAAAAACAAAAAAAAAAAACATATCCTGCTCAGAAGAGAAAATAGGAGGCACTTTTTTTACAAAGAGAATTGTGAGGGTCTGGAACCAACTCCCCAGTAATGTTGTTGAAGCTGACACCCTGGGATCCTTCAAGAAGCTGCTTAATGAGATTCTGGGATCAATAAGCTACTAACAACCAAACAAGCAAGATCGGCCAAATAGCCTCCTCTCTAAACTGTAAAATTTCTTATGTTCATGTTTATTCTTCAGCTCTGCAAAAATAATTCAGGTCTGAAACGGTCAATGCAGTAGCCCTTATAACTATCACCGAACTCAGAAACAGTCTTTTTTTTTTTTAAAGCTTTTAATGATCAGGGAGGATTGCTAGTGAAAGCATTTCAACATTGTTTCAATCAACAATCTCTGTACAGGACACATCAGGGAGAAATGAAATGCATTAGAATTAAACATATTGATGGTAGAGGGGATGGTATAGTCTACTCCAGCTTCCCAGCTCTGGTGTAAAGACAACCTGTTGGGCATTATTTAAGCTTTAATGCCCAATGAGGAGGTGTCTAACTGGCAGATAATGACCTAAGGGGGTGGTTGGGCTCTCAACAACCCTTATGTCATTATCTGCCAGTTAGAGACTGACACGGAGGTCATTAACGCTATTATAAACCATATTATTGCAAATGCTAAAGCTTTAAAAAAAGGGTTTTAACTAAAATGTTCTTCCACAATTTATAACAAAGCCTATGAAACACTGATGTGATTAAGTCAGTTGATTGAAGAAATCCTTGCTGAAAGAGTGGATACTGAGATCGTAACGCCTTTCTCTCCTGCACTCTTCACAAGAGAAAATGGCTGACAACCAATTATATGAGTTAACAGAAAATTAATTTTAAAACCTACTACAAAAATAAAAAAAAATTAAAAAAAAGATGCTCCAAGCATGGTAACTAAAACATCACTGTCACTGTTTTCTGACTCTGAAATTCAAACAAATTGAACTTGACGAAAACAAATAAAGATGGGCAGGATATAAACTGGATTATGCAGCAGTCGGCAAACCAGACGGAGACAGAGAAAAACTGTGTTAACTAACGGTATGAACTTCAAAAACATTGTTATTTATTTATGCTATTTATTTACTTATGGTGTATCAACTATATTTAAACAAAATATGTCAATATTTATTTATGTATGCTGTACCAGCTATATTTAAACAAAATACATAAAGTTGAATTTGCTATCCAACCTTGCCTCACTTATTTTCTTGACTGATTCATATATTAAATATGTACTGCAGACTCTGCCACAGTGGAAAATGAAATGCCCCTCGGGAAGACTGTTGTTACCTCCAGGGTGCAATGCCCTCATACAGCCATGACCTGGTGATTTTCTAGCTCAGCAGTGGAGAGGAAGAATGTGTACTGCAGTTGCACTAATTGAATGATTTGTAAATCCCACTTCCATAATTATTTTGCCCATCATCTTCCCAAGTATATTTCCCTCACAGGGCTGTTTTTATATGGCAGGAGGGATGTTTTGGGTTCGAAGTAAAAACAGCAGGGGCTTTAAGCAATCTTGGCAATCACAAACATGTATTTTCTAGGTCTGGAACAGTGGAGTATTTCTTAAGATTTCTTACAACAAAACAACCCCCCTGTAGTTGTTTTGTTTCAATTGTTATATATTTTTTTTCATTAAACAAAATGGTGAGAAGTTTCATTCAGTTTTCTTTTCTCGGATACATTTCCATTCGGAGGACTTGTTGCCCAAAATGGTTTTCAAAATGAATTGATACTGCTTGTTTAATACAGAGTAATGAGGCTTTTTGTTCACACTAGTGGGCGTTCACTGGTAAATAATGACCTGTTAGGTTTATAATGTGAGGTATGCGGCAGTCCTTCGAACACAATATCATTTTCATACCAAATAGATGCCAGAGCAAGGGTTCCATGCACCCAAAAAAAGCAACAGGATCATTGACATCCACAGATGCAAAGAGGATCTCTCTTTTGTATTTTATCAGAAGGATAGCTCTTAATACTGCAACTTCCAAACTTCATGCTGGGGTTTTGCCAGACTGAGTAGATCCTCCATTTAGAACCATCTGTCTTGGAGGACAATATGCTGCCTGCTGAGCTATCAACACCCTGTTGTGCTGTATTTATTTATGCTGGGTTATTCTAGAGTCTGGTCTGGCATCAATTTGCAGTGTTGTGCTACTGTATGGCTATACATGCTTTTACTTATTACAGCAATGCCTTCCACTTATTTACTTGAGGTATATGCAATACATGCAATCATAAACCTCACCTTATTGGTAGAATGAGAATAATTAACTACTGGGAACAGAGCGCTTTCCAGGTAAGCTGTTCTAACTGAACAGAAATATACAGGCAGTAAAGATGATTAAACACACCATTTTAACATGGTTTTCTGGAACAGCAACAACCCCATCTAATCCCTTTGTGTTTAAAAGTGTTTAGTATTCTGTCTATATTAGGGACATAAATATTGTTTAATTAGGTATTCAATTGTACTCGTTACTGCGGTAGTTTAACGTTTAAATAACAAAAAGTGGCACTGGCATATACCTGTATTCCGTACACAATCAATATGTTGGCTATGTTATTGTACTTACCAAGAATCATATATCCAGTGCTGAAGTTACTAAGAACAGTAAACAAATGCAGTGCAACCAAAGCTGCAGAACAGAAATCAATCTGAAGACCACAAATCCAGGAATATTCAAAATATTATTTCAAGATGAAAAAAAGTTAATGCAAGTTCAATTTGAATCTCAGTTTACAGTAGCTGCGTTTTCCTTGAATAGTTTTAATTGTCATCCAACTTCAGTTGTTTTAGTTGAAGAAAATTCAGTTGAACAAAAGCTCCAGAACACAAATCCTGGAATATTCTAAAAAGTTGTCAAAAAAGTTCAGCTTCAATCAGAAATCCTAATTTAAAAAAACAAAATAAATAAAAAAATAATTAAGTTCAATGTTAACGTTAGTTTAAATTTATCATTCTACTTCAGTTACATGCTTTAAGTTGTTTGTTTAAAAAAAATGATCATCTCAACATGCTCCGGGGTGAGTCCACTGCAACTGACTGCAAGTCCAGCAGCGGAAGAAACGCGTTCCGAAGGCACCATGAACCGTGCGGTTATAATTTGCCTCAAAGGCACACAGTATTTCAGCGCCACAAAACCCATTAATTTGAGAAATCCTGCACCTTCAACAAAACCTATTGGCAGCATGTCTTCAGTTATCATAGTGCATAAAAGATCAGTCCATTTCTCAGCCCGGGTTGTGCCGCATCTACGGAATTTTCAGAAACAAATGTTGTCAGGGTTGTATGCTTACTGTCATCTTTATTTCCCATTGAAACACATGGGTGCTTAAGTTTCAAATGATTTAGCATTGTTCCAGTGCTGTTTGAATAAGTAAATTTAGCCTTACATAATTTACATTTAACACGTTTCTTTAACTTTTTCGAAATGATTCCGGCTTCTTTTCGAACGACCCATGTTAGCTAGTAGCTGGATTCTCCTTCTCGTCCACGCAGATGCAATCAACCTGTCACTACACGGCATGCAAAATAGTATTTACATCACATTTTATGGATGTATTTGAGACGTATTTATGTAGTTGTTTTTTACTCTAGTTTAAACTAATTAAATATATATTCAACGTTTAAGCAAAAGTTATAGTTTAAGCGATTAAACTATTACATTACCTTGAGAGACAGCCTAGTTTTCTGTGACAAGAGGACTACTTGTATTAATTTAGCACATGCTGTCAAACTGCTATCAGATACTGGTTTAAATCCCTTTACTTTGTGTAGTGACTGAAATGGCCAAACATTTTAACCAAAACAATATGCTCGTCTGCACATCTATAGTAATGAACCTGTGGTATTGTACTGCATTAGAAGGGCTTTGAATCTAAATCAAGTGGCATCAAGCTCAAATCAGAACTGTTCATATCTGCTGGCAGCAGACCTGTAAACAGCCCCATTTGAATTGGGACTCCGTCAACCATAGACTGCAGCCTGACACAGGTCTCTCCAAATCGTGTGCATTTACAAACAACATGCAAAACTTCAAACTGCAGAAAAAAAGATGAGAAGCTGAACATCTGATTGCCAAGACCCCAGAGTGCACTATTCTAAAAAAAATAATAATAAAAAATAAAAAAAAAATAATAATAATAATAATAATAATAATAATAATAATAATAATAATAATAATAATAATAAAATAAAAAAACAAAGCCAGGGCCTATACACTGCATCAGCTTGTTAAGTAATACATCCCCATACTGTTCAGGATTTCATTCTAAAGAAACATCTTCAAAAAATTAGCATTGTGGCAGTACAAAACAACAAATAATTGTGGAAGGAAGTGGAGGGTTGTGTATATTGTTCTTCTGCCGCTGCAGTGATGATGCAACTTGAAAGGCTCCCTGAGTTTGTCTGCATTCCAAACCAGTCTGAAAGGGTCTTGGCATTAACACAATGACTGCTGTTGGTTTTGTTAACAGATTTATACAAGTTGACCAGGTGCTGGCATTGATATGATAATTGATGCTACTTTTTCTTCAAAAGATTTAACTAAATCCACCAGGTGTTGGCATCTGTATTGTAGATTAACTGATAGACTTAAGAAAAAAAAGAAAAAAGAAAAAGATGAATATTAAATAAAAAGTTCCTAAAGAAATCCCTGTTTTTTTTTTTTAAATGCAATACATAGATTTGAACACGCAGGTCAAACTCTGATGAAAGATGTGCCCAAACATGTAGTCGTGGACGAGATGTTAAATGTACTCTACAGGAGTAGAAGGAAAATCATTATACTTTACAATTACTAAGACAGGACTATGTGTGTTTATTTTTGATATTTTTGTATTTATTTTTAAACGTTCACAAGGTGGGCTGATTTGATGTTCCCCTCAGATTATTTTTGGAATTACAACATTATCTTAATCTTTCCCTGCTCTAGACGGCATACTCTTTCACCCCATGTGGTTTAGCTCGTCTGCACTTAAAGGTAACTGATGCATGCACATAAAAAAGGGTCCTCAATCACCTAATAATGTCACAGTACTTGAAAGGTCTGAAATATATTTATGAAAATGGAGTGTGTATCGGATTAAGCCACATGCAATCTGAAACATCTAATCTATAGGAGGCTGTTTTAGAATCCCTCTTGCTTTGCACCAGCGATCCCACTATCCACAAATCGCTGCAAGTATGACACTGCTTTTATACATAAAAGCAAAAGTTACATCTCTGTGTAAGGCTGCAGCTTGCACTTAGAAAACAGAAAGAAGGGATGATCCCACATGGTTCCTTTCCCTTCATCTCTGTACGGAATCTTTTTCTACCTCTGAACTGTTCTCTGTGTCCACTGTGGTTATCAGCTTCACTGTAGTCGCTCATATTGTACTTGTGAGCACTCCTGCTCCACTGTGGCTATCAGCTTCACTGTAGTCTCTCATATTGTACTTGTGAGCACTCCTGCTCCACTGTGGCTATCTCCTTCAATGTAGTTTCTCCAGGTTATCGAACAACAACAAAGACTACTTCTGCAATGTCAGTGTCACAGGGTACAGTAATGAAGTCTCCTACAATGCAAATGGATGCATTTGAAGACACCAAATTTTGTTGCTGTTTCTTGTTTGTCGGCTGGATTATTTCCCAATATGAAATCTGTGCACCACTGCTTCTTTAATTGAACAGAACTCTCTGTATACGTGATGTTGAGTTCATTCTGTGTGCAAATGAGAACAGTAGCTTTGCCCAGTTTACCTTTCCCATCACACTTAAAAAAAGCTACTTTTCCCCTCTTCATCCTGCTCATTTTTTTGTATACTGTGAAAAGACTCAACGCATGTATTTATTTTCATCCATTGAATGACACTTGGAATAGCCTGTAAAGCAATGCATATTGGTATTCTGTGAAGCACCACATGACCCTCTGTAGTCTAACACCCACCATTAATCCTGTTTGGACAGCTGTGTCTGTGCATCTGTTAGCTTCATTTGAATTGTTCCATCTTTTTTTCTTTTTTCCCCCTCATTCAATCTCTATGGTAAACTATTGAAGAATTTAGTTTGTTGATCTAAAACAGTGGTGAGCCTTTGCCACCTATTTTGTCTGCTTTTATAATAGAAAGTACACTAATATGATGCGTTCCTCCCATACAATTGTATGAAAAGTAATTGTATCTGTGTCTGTACAGCATACCAGAATTGCTGCAGATATTTTTCATTAGGTATATTCACTGTTAAAATAATTTAAATGCTTCTACGTAAACCAAAATAAAGTAGTCAATATAAAGTAGTCTCTGTATGTATGTGTGTTTATATATATATATTATATATATATATATATATATATATATATATATATATATATATATATATATATATATATATACACACACACATACATATATACATATACACAGTACTGTGCAAAAGTTTTAGGCAGGTGTGAAAAAATGCTGAAAAGTAAGAATGCTTTCAAAAATAGACATGTTAATAGTTTATATTTATCAATTAACAAAATGCAAAGTGAGTGAACAGAAGAAAAATCTACATCAAAACAATATTTGGTGTGACCACCCTTTGCCTTCAAAACAGCATCAATTCTTCTAGGTACACTTGCACACAGTTTTTGAAGGAACTCGGCAGGTAGGTTTGCCCAAACATCTTGGAGAACTAACCACAGTTCTTCTGTGGATTTAGGCAGCCTCAGTTGCTTCTCTCTCTTCATGTAATCCCAGACAGACTCGATGATGTTGAGATCAGGGCTCTGTGGGGCCATACCATCACTTCCAGGACTCCTTGTTCTTCTTTACGCTGAAGATAGTTCTTAATGACTTTCGCTGTATGTTTGGGGTCGTTGTCATGCTGCAGAATAAATTTGGGGCCAATCAGATGCCTCCCTGATGGTATTGCATGATGGATAAGTATCTGCCTGTACTTCTCAGCATTGAGGAGACCATTAATTCTGACCAAATCCCCAACTCCATTTGCAGAAATGCAGCCCCAAACTTGCAAGGAACCTCCACCATGCTTCACTGTTGCCTGCAGACACTCATTCGTGTACCGCTCTCCAGCCCTTGGCGAACAAACTGCCTTCTGCTACAGCCAAATATTTCAAATTTTGACTCATCAGTCCAGAGAACCTGCTACCATTTTTCTGCACCCCAGTTCCTGTGTTTTCGTGCATAGTTGAGTCGCTTGGCCTTGTTTCCACGCCGAGGTATGGCTTTTTGGCCACAAGTCTTCCATGAAGGCCACTTCTGACCAGACTTCTCCGACAGTAGATGGGTGTACCAGGGTCCCACTGTTTTCTGCCAGTTCTGAGCTGATGGCACTTCTGGACATCTTCCGATTGCGAAGGAAGTAAGCATGATGTGTCTTTCATCTGCTGCAGTAAGTTTCCTTGGCCGACCACTGCGCTCACGGTCCTCAACGTTGCCCGTTTCTTTGTGCTTCTTCAAAAGAGCTTGGACAGCACATCTGGAAACCCCTGTCTGCCTTGAAATTTCTGCCTGGGAGAGACCTTGCTGATGCAGTATAACTACTTTGTGTCTTGTTGCTGTGCTCAGTCTTGCCATGGTGTATGACTTTTGACAGTAAACTGTCTTCAGCAACCTCACCTTGTTAGCTGAGTTTGGCTGTTCCTCACCCAGTTTTATTCCTCCTACACAGCTGTTTCTGTTTCAGTTAATGATTGTCTTTCAACCTACATATTGAATTGATGATCATTAGCACCTGTTTGGTATAATTGTTTAATCATACACCTGACTATATGCCTACAAAATCCCTGACTTTGTGCAAGTGTACCTAGAAGAATTGATGCTGTTTTGAAAGCAAAGGGTGGTCACACCAAATATGGATTTGATTTAGATTTTTCTTCTGTTCACTCACTTTGCATTTAGTTAATTGATAAATATAATCTATTAACATGTCTATTTTGAAAGCATTCTTACTTTACAGCATTTTTTCACACCTGCCTAAAACTTTTGCACAGTACTGTATGTATGTATATATATATATATATATATATATATATATATATATATATATATATATATATATATATATAAATGCTAATTCAAAAATATTCATACCCTGACAAGGAAAATTAAATTAATAGCTAGTTGAGGCACCTTTAGCAATAATAACCTCTTTTAACCCTTTGCAGTCCATTTATTAAGTGACAAACTGGTTTAAAAGACCCTGCATATCAACAAAGCACTCACTAGGCATCTCCAGCCACGCCACACCCTTTCGTTCACTATAGCTTTCACATATGCTAAGAAATTAATAATAATAATAATAATAATAATAATAATAATAATAATAATAATAGTCGTACATACCGATCAATCATCTCCTGATCACTCGTTTTATCACCAAACGCCTCAATAATGCGATCCAAGTCATTATTTTATTACTGTAACATCAGAAGAAAGCTCTGCAAATGTCTGTGATATTCTCTGAGCGCTGATACAGTAGCAGCCAGTTTGTTTCCATATGACCGCCCCTATGTGATGCCAGGGGCAAGTATGACTATTCATGAGATACGCCCTTTTTTTTTTTTTTTTCTTTTTTTCTTTCGGCTTGTCTCGGCTCCTGTCGCCCCACTGCCATTGAATGGTTTTCTCGACTTTTTCCGGAGAAAACCCCACTAGAAACCAGTTTTTGCGCCTTTTGATGATGTCGGACAGGGTCCAACATTGGACCGGAAAGGGAAAATTGCGATGTCAGACCAGGTCCGACATAGGACCGCAAAGGGTTAAACAATTAGGATGTTTGTAAATTAGCTTTTGGCATGATTCTTTAGTGATTTTTGACCATTCTTCACCGGAAAATTGTTCCACTTCATTCAAATTCTGAGGACTTCTCTTGTGCACAGCCTTCTTCAACTCGTACCAAAGATTCTCAATCGGATTTAGATCGGGACTCTGACTAGGCCATACCAGAACGTTGATTTTATTCTTCTTTAACTATTCGGAAGTAGATTTTGATGTGAAGTTTTGTAGCGGAAGGTTTCAGATGATTGGCCAGTACCTTTTGGTATGCTATGGAATCCATTTTACCATGTATTGGAACTAAATGTCCTGTGCCACTAGAGGAAAAACAGCCCCACAGAAGAATATTACCACCACCATGCTTGATAGTAGGCATGGTTTTCTTTTCTTTGTACGCCTCACCAGACTTTCTCCAAACGTAACGACTATCAGAGAGACCAAATGACTCAATTTTTGTTTCATCACTCCACAAAACCTTTGATCAGAACTCATATCCATCATTCAAATGCCGTTTTGCAAACTTTAAGCGATTGTCCTTGTGATGTTTTTCTTGGCCTGTGGCCAGTGAGACCTTCATCATGCAATACTCAACCTATGGTTGAAATATAAAATGTAGACTAGGGACTGGGAGTTTGTGGGTGCTTGCTCTGGCTGGAGTTGACTCAGCTATGGCACAAGTCTACAATGTAAACTCTGAAGTAGTCTTGCCTCCTGTCTGCAAAGTGAGTCAGATCACTGCAGGGACTACAGTTCTCCAGCAGCAGTAAGCTGGTATTGAGATGCAAGATGAATAATGCTGCTGAGCTACTGCTTCTCAAGACGGTGGCACCGGAATAGCTAGACGAACACCTGTAGCACTCCTGCGTCTTTGCAATTACACAAACTTGAAATGTTGAAACGGCTAAATATATGGCAATAATACAAAATCTGTTAAGAGTTCATTAAAGAGTCCAGCATTTAATCTCTTTATAAACCAGCTATGGAGGTATCATTTTCATTGTCATGACTCTTATTGTAAATTACAGGCAGGAGACAATTTTCCACCAATAATCAATGCTACTTTAATGGATTTATGCAAGCACTTACCCAAGGTTCTTGACATAACTGGCAATGCAGAACTCAACACAAGGATAGACACACAGCAGCCAATGATCTGTTTATAAAAGAAAAACCGCTTTAGCTACAATTTGCAATATCACTTATAAGTACAGACCATGAGTGTTAATATAGAACAGTTGCTATTGGGGGAGATGTCAGAATTGTTCAGGTTTATTTTAAGAGCACAATTAGCAGGACAAACCCCTTAAAATGTACAGAACTTGAAACGCTTTAGGGCTTAAGCTTTACTTACATGGCATATCACTATCACCGGTACGCTAAAGTTTCAGACTGAACATTGTTTTAGAGTTTGCAATCATACTGCTGTATAATGCAGTAGTGCCTATGACTGGTTACTATTGCTCTGCATTTGTGTTGTGAAAACATGAAATCATACACAATGCATAAGTATACTGAAATAAATACACACTCACAGCCGGTTATACAACACATCCACAACTTAATAAACAATAATAATAATAAAACAATGAAGCAATAAAATGATACATGTGGTGGTTGCTGAGAAATTTGACTTATTTAGAACAAGCTTTGTTCAGTAGATCATCTGCAAAATCAATCCACTAATGTTTGACTTAGTTTGTTTTGGCAGAACCTTTTTGGGGGGACTTCATAATGCAAAACAGCACCTTGACTTGAGAAATTAAAAACTGCCACCAGGTCATTTGAATCCTAAACAGTTTGTGGCACTGAAGGAGAGCCTAGATCTCCAACCAAACCCTCTGGAACAATTTACATAATGTACCTATCTACATGGAGATTACAAATTACACTTGAAGCAGACACTGATTTAAGCATTTTAGCTTTTTCATTTGCACTTAAAGCCAAATTTGAATAAAACTGCAAATACTATTTCATACAGATTCTCCAAGAGAAAATACAAAAACAGGTTAGAAGACGCTGTCTTTTGATCAATATGAGATATAAATCAAGACTGAAAGATATTTGTAATATCAATAACAAATATTTTTTATGCTCTTTCGCAGAACAACACAATGTACCAGAGCAAAATAAGGTTAACATTTGACAGCAGTATAAAGGAATCAAATCAATATCACTCTCATTCATTTCAGCTGTCACTTGTTTTATACCCAAAATGATTACCTTTACAATTCCTGAGACAATGTAAAGCTAGCACAGTAGAATCCAACAGTTTCTATTACAGACACTCTTACCTTGCTCAGTACTATATCATGGGGGGTTTAATTACTAATATATACTTTAGAATTATGACAGGGTTGCACATGATCATTTTGAGAACTCCGATTAGACAGTTTTAAAAAAAAATTTTATTATGTATTTCTCTATGGGGGGGTTGGTGCTATAAATCAGAAAGTAGGATAGGTTTCAATGTGGCAGTTTTGTTATAAAATACATATAAATAAACATATTCAGCTTAGAACTATGACACGTCGTACTTTTTATCATATGGTTTTGTAAGGTAACATGTTATTTCCAAAGGTTCCTTACCACACACACTTCTTCTAGTTAAACGGATTCCACCGATTGTGCAATTAGTACTTCTGAAGTTGCTCATTACCAGGTTCTTTCATTTGTAGACAAATCCTTTCACTGAACTGCTGTGGCTAGTTAACAAGCCTCACCATCCCAAGCTATTTACAAATGAACGGGCACCATGAAAACCAAACTTTTCTCACTCATTCAGCTTCATGAAAACCTTCCACTTGGTGTTTATGCAGCTCGCAAACAAATATTGATCCGCGCAAATGAGTCATTCAGGGCAACTGCTTAAGAACAGCTAGTCTGGGTGGGCAAAAAAAAAAGAAAAGCGCGAGCCACATATGAGCACCTGGAGCCTACCTTACCGTTGTCATGGTTGTGTCATCTTTCCTGGGCGTGAGCTCCTCAAAGACGCGCAGGCTATAGAAGCCAACGACAGAAGACACCATTAGATAGCTGTGAAAATCAAGGACAAATAAAAACAAAGTCTGGGGCAACATACTAATGTAACGGTTATATTTAAAGTTCTTAGCTATCTTTTCTTTTTCAAAACAAAGCAAGAGCACAGAACACAACAGAAAGGATACAAAATCAGGATAATTTCAAGTGCTGCTCCCACAAATCCAAACGTGAACAAGGAAGCACTTCCAATCCCCTGCTCCTGAAAAAAAAGAAAGAGAATCTGTGAAAACAAACAATACTAAAAGAACAAAGCCATGTTTTTTTACTTTTAAAAGTACAAACCCAAACCAATTGAAAGGATCAGTTAATAGAATGGTAACTCACACAGCTGTTTTGACAAAATAACAATATAAAAGCAACATGTGTGCTCTGTGCAGTATGTCTCCAGTCACAAATCCTATAGAATGTCAAATGACTGGTATACATTTTCACAGAGAACACAGCTGAAAGTTCCCTGTCCTTATTCTAGAAACCTAGAAGAGGTGATAGGATTGTAGAACCCCTATATGGCAGCCGTGCTGAGGCAAAAGTCCAGGGTACCGTCCGTTTCTACAACACTGAAAATACCAAGTCGGCATCTAACATGGCTGTGAGATATTAGCAGTTAAAATAGCGGCTTACAAAAACATATACGCGCCTCTCACAGGGATGCTTAAAAAGGTTACCCAAGATAATTTCCTAAGAAAGACTTCTTGGCACTGTCTGCCGTTTACATTACACAACTTGGCTCTTTATTTCAGGGATTATCACACAAACCTGCACATTCAGAAGTGTCCATGGTGCTCAAACCCACATGAACCAAAAGGGGAGCAGCTTCTTTTGATGCATCGGCATAAAGCTAAAAATTAATTTTGTGTGTTTTTTAAGTTCTTTGTTGTAAGCTGTATATTTATTGAATTTGAACATGTTCTTTCACGTCTTTGTGCAACTGTCATCTTATTACTCAGATATGAAACACAGGTTGCTGTTTTTGAGACATGAACAGCACAAAAGATCTGATACCTCTTGCCAACAAAGAATCTGAATATACTTTAAGCTCTCAACGATGTCTGACAATAAAGGGCAAACAAATGTGATTTCCTCATATTAAGCTCAACATATTCAGAAGCAATTGCCCTGGAAGCAATTGCTAGGAACACAACAATGAAGGGATTTAGTTTACAATAAATGACGTTCAACAACCAGGTGGTGACGACACAAACAGGAACTAATTAATCACACTCTTTAAAAAGGTACAAAATATATCTGCAGGAAACGTTACAAAAAGATAAAGTAAATTTAAAAAGGGTTTAAGTGAGAGAGTTGGACATGTTCTGCACTCAAAAAAGTGGACAAAAATGTATTAAAAAAAAAACAAAAAGACATTACCCATCCATTCAAAAGGTCATCTTGATGAGATTTGTTATATATTCAATCTATGATATCAAATGAGTTAGTCATTTCCAAAATACAGCCTCCAACAGAACTTGATCAGGTCACTGCTCTTAGTTACAGGCAGTGAAACACTTCTGTTATTGATTATTGTGTTATTACACTGGTAAGAGCAACAGACAGAATGACATACAATACAAACCAAAGGGTCTCAGTATCAAAAATATAACATTGAAATACAGACATGACAAATAATTAGTTTTCTTTTCTTTATGTTGTATATATAATATAATATAATATAATATAATATAATATAATATAATAAGTGGACACACACAACACACACAGAGGTATATGGATTACCAGTCTGGTATTTTTTTTTATTTCTCAAAACACCAAAAACACAAAAATGTTCACCTCCAATCCGAATACCTTTCACGAACTCTAGGCAGTGCATGAACTAAGAAAACACAGCAACATGTCGGGTTAAGATGGTTATCAAACGGAGAGCTCTATTGATTAGCTTTAAAGAGGACACCTCAGACACATGACAGGAGATCAGAGCAATGGAATGCATCCAGTTCTTCAAACATATAACCGTTTACCAAACAGCACTGTCAAGAAGCTGACATCACTTATGACATGTGTAATTTAGGGGATTTTCTCATGTGGGTCATGCCAAAAAAAATACAGTTAAATAAACGAAAAAAACGGAATGTTCGGAAAAGGTACTGCAAAGAGAGACAGAAATAAGACCTATTTAGTTACGATTACAAAAAGTTCACATGGACCTGAGTTCCAGATGCAGCCCGAAACAGATGTGTTTACTGTAAAGAAAGAACTCACAGGAGCTCCACTTAGCATTTGGATTTGCAACAGACGAAAATTACTAGATCTATGGCACTGTGAAATTTGAATGCAATGGCCCTGGATGAGATACACTTAATAGAAATAAAAAATAATTTCCTTTTTATTTATTTTTTCATTAAAATCTGAATTAATCGCAGAATCACACTCCAGAGAGATTATGTTTTTACAACCCATACAATAAAAAAATTTAACTTTTTACTGAAGATACAAAGCTTCTTACTACAACTATGGAATGTGGAACACACTGTGCAATTTTAAACACACAATACATTTTGCACTTACAGATTCCTAACTAATGCCAAGTATATATTTGGCTGAACACATTACACTTTGTGTACATTTTGCAAATCAATAACATGTCTAGTGTTTGATCTGCAAGGTACTGTGAAATGATTCTTAATGGTAAAAAAACAAAAAACAAACATGCTGACACTGATGAAATATCTGATAAGAAAAGAAAAATCTTAAATCAGATAATATACAACTTCTGGCTTTTTAACTTCAATGCATCTAAGCATACCCGGTATTTAAACAAAGTTTCAAAACAAACAGAGTCACACCATAATGAACTGGTCAGCATTGTGATTAAACAGAGAGAACAGCCTATGCTGTGTACCTTTGTATTATTTACCTTTGATCCCCTTGGCATAGCAGTTTCATCAACTAACAAATAGAGAATGTTGAACACAACCAGAAGGACGGAAATTGTCTGTAATAAAAACAAAAAACAAACAAAAAAAGAGAGTTGGTCAAATTAACAGAACACATTTAAACTAAAATGACTTCATGGTTCCAGCAAAGTTACTAACCCTTGAACATTAAAATACAAATGCATGAAAATAAAGGAAACATCCCCCTAAACTATCCGACTACAGTGAGCTTTTCCACCACGCAGCCTTAAAACACAAAGTGTATCCTATCAATAGGATACCTCTACTTACATAAAATATCTTGCTATTCAAAAGAGTAAGAAAAAAATAACAATACAATGCTTACTGTTCCAGCCAGGAGTATTAACATGACAACGGGATACACCAAATTCTTCTCCCATGCAGAAGCTTTCTTCCGCCTTTCTGTAGAAGAGGAACATATTTAAGACTTCCTTGCAGGAGATATGCAGGAACAAAGAGGTTTACACACTGAGAACTTTGTCAATTTATGTATCAGATGTCAGACCTAATATCTGGTGATTTTACCAGACCAGGTTCTAATGTCCAAAGTAATTGAATACTTCACAGTACAAATGGGCAATGATGTCAGCCTCAAACACCTAGAGTTCAGGATTGTGACTAAATCAGAATAGAAGTAGTAGAATAGAGGTGCTTAAAACTGGAATGTACGAGATACTTCTGCCTCCCAAAATAAATATATAATCATTTTGTCAGTAACATGCATAACCTGAGAATGCTGCAAATAGAAATTAGAGCTGCCCATAAGTGACGGTGCATGAAACCAGGATGCTTAATAAAATGATACTTGACCAATGGCGGAACGGCCAGATGAAATTGCAACGGGCATTTTGGAAACCTGCGTTCCAGAAGTGCAACACCAGAGAGGGTCGGACAGGGCCAATAATATTCAAAGAGACACGGCTGCTTTAATACCCATCTTGACTATGCTTCGTGGATAGTAACAAACGGCTCACCCAGTTTATTTAATACCCATCTTGACTATGCTTCGTGGATAGTAACAAACGGCTCACCCAGTTTATTTAATACCCATCTTGACTATGCTTCGTGGATAGTAAGAAACAGCTCACCCAGTTTATTTAATACCCATCTTGACTATGCTTCGTGGATAATAACAAACGGCTCACCCAGTTTATTTAATACCCATCTTGACTATGCTTCGTGGATAGTAAGAAACAGCTCACCCAGTTTATTTAATACCCATCTTGACTATGCTTCGTGGATAAGAAACAGCTCACCCAGTTTATTTAATACCCATCTTGACTATGCTTCGTGGATAGTAAGAAACAGCTCACCCAGTTTATTTAATACCCATCTTGACTATGCTTCGTGGATAGTAAGAAACAGCTCACCCAGTTTATTTAATACCCATCTTGACTATGCTTCGTGGACAGTAAGAAACGGCTCACCCAGTTTATTTAATACCCATCTTGACTATGCTTCGTGGATAAGAAACAGCTCACTCAGTTTATTTAATACCCATCTTGACTATGCTTCGTGGACAGTAAGAAACGGCTCACCCAGTTTATTTAATACCCATCTTGACTATGCTTCGTGGACAGTAAGAAACAGCTCACCAGGTTTATTTAATACCCATCTTGACTATGCTTCGTGGATAGTAAGAAACAGCTCACCCAGTTTATTTTTCATGCTTCTTACGCTGTCCAGCTCCTGTTGCAGATCTACTGGGTTGTATTGGGAATGTGAGGTCATCCCTAAAAAATGCACAAACACAATGTTAACATACTATACATACCAAAAACAAACAAAAAAACAACACACAGTGACACGTCTGGAATATTTGATTCTGATTTTCAAAACACAAAAACCCTGGCATGTGAGAGAATGACATTAGGAGGGTAGATATAAACACAGTCTACCTAGAAGATGCCAATATGAACTAACTTCTCATACAGTGAGCAAAACAGTGTGCTAACTTCTCATACAGTGAGCAAAACAGTGTGCTAACTTCTCAAACAGTGAGCAAAACAGTGTGCTAACTTCTCATACAGTGAGCAAAACAGTGTGCGGACACATTTAATTATATTACACAGATACAAAAACAGACAGACATATACTAGATGAATTACTGTATTGAATGTACAAGGTTATGTTCAAATATAATTGCATAAATAACTTAATTTATTACAGTATGGTTTAGTCTTTTCAACACGATCACTCAGTCCTGTTTTTAAAAAAGAAATGGTCTGGGTTTCCACTTGTCTTTTTTAATTTAAATACAAAACAAACCCGTACTTTCTTGTGGGATTTTGTACACACCTATTAAACTCAGATCCTGTTCTAGAGGCCCGACAGATTGATAATTCTACTTTAATGGATTATACTATGATTTCAAACATTGATACAAAACGAGTCGTGTCAGAGCTGTCTAGAGAACAGATCTTGTGGTAGACGCTACATGCTTCGACTCGTCAGGAAAAAATAGAAAGGGATTCTCCAGGAAAACCACAAAGCACCTCATTTAAGGTTAATGTATCTGTTATACTCTGTTTTTCTTCCAGCCCTGAAGTATGGTTTGAGTCCTCAAAGTAAAGTGGAAGAGTATCTATTTGCATCCCCTCCGGGGGATTGGCAGAGCAACACCAATTAGTTTAGTGTTGCACTGTTACTAGCGTGCAATAAAAAAACACCTTTTTTGTTACAGAGGTGAAGAGCCAATAACTTTGATCAAAAGTCTTTTTTCATCCTACCACACCCCATATCTTTGGATTCAGGGAGAAGAAATACAAAAATTTAAAATAACTAATAGCACTTTGTCTTATTAGTATCATGGCTAAATTTATATTGCAACCACTAATGCTAATTTGAACTGGTAAGACCTATATCATAAAACAGTGAAAATGTGGAACAGGATATGTTATTTTGTTGGTCCGTTTGTGTTTGAAGGAATAAGTCACATTATTACTCCCAAGCACTGGCTGCCAAACTTCGCAGCTATTGCATTGTCATATTGCGCGGTCTCATAAGAAAATGGAAATCAAATCACCTATTATTAGGAAGTGAAATGCAGTCATTGTTTGTTTAGTGACTTGAGGTAAGAACCTGGATTTCACTGGTCATACTTGAGATCAATCGATTTATTGATCTGCGTCGTCAAACGTATTAAAAAAGTACAGATGCAAAGGCAGAATTGGAAATTCACACATATTCTCCGAGCAATAACACTCAGCTCTTGATACAGTATTACAAAAAATAAAAAACTGGCAAAAAGAAAACCCAATTGCAGTTTACTCTAATAAGGGGACAATGAACAGAGGCATAGAAATGTGAGGTAATTTTGTTGGGGTTTTGGTTAGTTTCATGTTATGTGATCTCAATGCATGTCTATGACATGAATGCCTCCTTTTAAAGTCCACCCTTTAAGGGGTTACATCATTTAATATTCCAGAATCCTTTTCCTTAAATCGGTTTTAATTCTGATCCGGTTTTTACAAAAGCTCACATAATAATTATGCCAACCAATAACAACTTATTTTTACAATGTTATCAGGATGTGCTAAAATAAATTTTCAAAAAAAATAGCAGTCCAAAAAAGCCTTCATTAATATGTGTATGTAAGGCATAGTTACAAATACATGATTTTTTCACTTCTCCTTTGCAATTCTGTATTGACAAAACTGTGTGAGCTGCCATGAATAGGACATAATAAAAGTAATAAACATCCACTGTTGTTTGACATATCATTAGCCACAGTCCATCATGTATGTAATGCAAAAATAGATGAGTGAATGCTTTGAAGCATATAATCTGACACTGCTGTGCAATAAACCAGTTACTATAGCAGAAAGAACCATGTTTAAACCTTTTTTGTTGTTAATAGAATGTTTGCATAGTAAACAGTGCAATCTGGTAGCTGAAAGAGGACATTTAGAACAGGGGTGTCAAATTCCACTTTACTTTTTTATACAGTATAAATCGTGGCTTCACGCTTGGTCTTTATATAATACATGCACCTTGCATAATCTTTCAATTACCCCTCAAAATGAATACGCTGAAGGACCTGGGTCTGAACTATGCATATGTTTTATTAAACCCTTGCCCTCACTGTATTACTGAGTAGTCTCAATCACGATCCCTGGAGAACTTGGAGGAGTTGCTGGAACTTGAGCAGAGGTGTAATCTCGATTTATACTCTGGTAACAGGGCAGCTGCACAGAGGGACAATGTACTGAAAGAAGTGTCTACTGATCAAAGTTAAAGTCTGTTATGCATCTTGGAAGCTGAAGAGGATATTAAGCCAGTAATGTTGTTGGTGTTGTTTTAGCACGAGAGGCAGGTGTGCACTGCACACAAAGGCACAGATTTGGGGTAGTGCAGTTTCACCATACTCTATTCTAGTTACAGTATGCAGTGCAGAAATGTTAAACAGATGTAAAAGCCTGACATGTTACTTATATATTGTATTCCTACAAAACATTTCTGTCACTTTCATTTGCCAAAATATTGACCCAGAGGCTATCCTCTTCAGGCTGCATCGTGTTCAAAATGTACCATATGCCTGGTTTCTATTGAGATGAAAGCGATTTGAAATCTGTCCCGTATGTTTCCATCAGCATCAGACCGATATCCACACAATTCAAAGGGGGACTAGGTCAGTATGTGTTTTGAACACTCCACTATTTCAGCAGTGTTGTATCACTACTCTTGTCAATCCAGTTAATAGAGAAACAGACAACAGCATCACCCATCTTGCCATGCTGAACTCTAGACAAACACAACAATCTAGCAGAGATGCCAAGAGAGGCCAAAGCACTCTGAGCACACTGTACAGCATATCGTGATGTTTTCAAATGCAGGGAAAAGAAAACCCAGTGACAAAGAAAGATCAAACAAGGCCAGCTGATAAAGAAGAGATTACAATTACTGCATCAGGCCTTCAAAGCATTGCAGCAAGCCAATCTTCTGTTGTTTGGTATTAAACGCAAATCTACCAAACAGAACTCCTATAGAGAATAGGTGTAGCCTACAAATAGTACAGCAATCTCCTTTTCTTATCAACTGGGAAATCTTGCTTACCTCCCCATTTTAAATACAAACTCGTCTTTTTATTTACTTACATCTGCACACTTGGTTGCTCGCTTGACTTGATATTAAAAAGTGTGTTTGGCTAGTGTCCAAATACTTCATATGCTATGATTTTTTAGATGCAAGGAAGATGCCGGGATATCAAACACTAGGGTATGAAGCTAGCCTGCTAAAAGGCTTCTCTCTCTCTCTCTCTGTATTCAAGTTCACAGAACATTAAGTTCCCTCTGGGTTAAACATTTATCAGAATATCCATCGTATACAAAGCATGTATCAAAACAAGGTAACTAAATGTTTTTGGCATCTGAAAATGTCAGTTTCTTTTCTGGAGGAGGACCATACTTTCAAAAGGAAGGTTTATGTTTATGTGCTTACTTCACTATAAGATTGTGTAATTCATTTCCTGAAAAGAGTCAAGGATTCAGCAGGCTTTACTAATCCTTATAAAATAAGCATTTCTAGCACTTGTGCTTCTACAATTAAGCACACTGGGCCCAATTTTGATGAAAGATAAAAAAAAATGGAAGGCAATGTGCAAACTCAAGTCTGTGTTGTGTCCTGTCGTATCCCCAGGTTGTGATTCTGAACAGTGCAAAGGCTGGACTCTGGCACAGTTTGGATAGTGCTGGGCAATCTACAGAACGTGGCAAGCAGAGTCTGACTGGCTTTTAGATAATAAAATATGCATTCATTATTTCCATTATAGTAAACATCCCCCCATGGCAGCTTATATTGGGTACAGTGCAGAACCTGGATCTACAGAATATGGAATGGAATGAACAGTATTGTTGCTGTGAAAATATAGATTTGTATGAATAGAAATAAATACACTTTCTACCCACTAGAAGTAATTTATTGATAAGTGTTCTGATTGTGTTGATGCAGTTATTATTTGAATGTCCTATTTTTCCGAATGCCTGCACATGTTGAACCGGACACAATCTGGATCTGTGCCTTTAATAAAATGAATCAGTTTGGAATTAAGTATTTCACACAGGTACGAAGCATGAGCTTCACATCATTATGAGTAACTGGAAGCGATCATTTGCATAGCAGCACTAAATTTATCGGATTGTCACACAGAGAGCATAGTAAGTGCATACAAAGGTTACTAGCCTGCAGATACTGGCAGATCAAAAGCTGTATTGCAGACATGCCTGTGAACATGTAATATAAACACCAGGTTATTGTGGCACTTTTTTGTGTTGCTTGTTTTGTTAATGCAGTAATATCTGAAATGTCCGATTTTTCTGAATGTCCCGACACGAACTGTGTATGTGTCAATTTCTCACATTGCCGCATGGGACTGAGCCCCTTTCAAAACGGCAGCTGTGTTTGTAAAGCAGAACATACATACAGGTCAGGAGAATTTGTTCCCGGTACTGAGTGACAGCACATCAAACATGACAAATAAATTAAACCTAGCCTACAGCAATCTAGTTACAAGATGGTCAATGCTGGATAAAGGTATGTAAAAACTACAAACAATCTAAAACAGAGAGGAGTATTGTGGCACTCAATTAACAAACCTAGCAACACTGCCAGAAAACCACTGGGGGAGCACGTGTCCTATTTTAATGCTGCAAGTAATAAAAGACACATTTATTATCATATCTCACTTTCAGTTCATTTTGCTTAGGACTTGGAATATTCCAGGTATGTAAAACCTCTCAAAAATCACTCTAACATTTCTGTTTGAATCTGTGTGAAATGTATTCTTGAACACAACATTCATAATGTATCTGCAAATTGAAATCTGTAATTCTGAAAGGTTCAAAATGGACCCTGTACTGTAAAACTGTGAAGCACATGTGTGTATGGTATTGGAAATGCATTGGCAGTGAAATCATTAAGTGTTATTATTAAGACTGGGACGATGCCTCCTTTTTTACCATCAATACATCGTTTTCCAAAACCGCCGATACATCGATGCATCAACCAAGACAAATTGTCTTATTTTATATTGCTTCATGTTTTATGAAATAAAAATGGGTAAAGTATCCATGGGAATACGTAACTCAAATGCAGATTGAACAGCAGCAGTTACAGTAGCAGTGTTTTTTTTTTGTTGTTTTTTTTTGTTTTGTTTTTTAAAAAGAGGGCAAGATGGATTAATACCAAAAGAATGAAGTCAGTAAAATTAAAAAATAAACATCTTAAAATAGAAATATAACCAGGGCTAGGGCTTGGTCACAATGTCATTCATATTACATCTTTTACTATTGTTCACTTTGTATATAATGCAATGTGGCACACATCGGGTCGTTCAATAAAAACAGTATAAAATGGTGTCTACTACAATACTGAGTTTTCTTCTTACACGTAATAACAATTTAGTTTTTAAACTTTATATTACAAGGTTGGGGAATAATAAACAGGCAGAAGAGTCTTTAATGCCTTAGTAAAATGATGTCATTCATCAATGCCAATTAAATGACTTTCTCAGTGTTCCCTCACACCCAATGAGCCATTCGCTTTCCAAGAACGTGTTGGCATATTTGCGGTGACGTACCGTTTAATCTCCTTTGAAGTGCTTCCTCTTGTAAATGGATGCAGTAAATTTGCTCATCCAGGTCTTCCAGAATCTGAAAGTTGAAATGAGAGAGAAATGGCAGTAGCTGCATCCCCGTGCTTGTCAGGTTGTATGAACGGCTATGTGCAGCCAAGGAGTTGCAGCCCTTGACAAAAGAGAATGCAACACCCAAGGTCAGAAGCATCACCCCCCTTGACCCCAGCCAGGTGGGCAGATACTGCCGCGGTGCCAATTAGACACCGATATATCTCTCCTGCTCCAGATCCCCAGGTCTTGATGGCTGATTTAGCATCAGTGCGTCATGGTTTCTGATATGCAGGAAACAGCTTGCTCATGCAGTCTGAACAGATTGCAGAACTGTTACGCCCTTCAGGACACGGTCAGTTGCTGTCATTCTGGTTTTCAGCTGGATTTAAATCTAGTCCTTAAGAGGAAAAGCAAAGAAACTTGGTGCAGCTTATCTAAAGTATCACCTACAGTACCATATTCTCTAGCAATATGCCGTGGTACTCTGATCAAAGGGATGGATCTGTAATCATCACTGCACAGCTTCCATATCAGCACAATGCTGTTTCCATATTAAATGTGCTGTTTTCAAAAGGCACACACATTGTTTTGGTTTCTTGTCTACAAAGTCACAGTAGCGTTGCTGATGTAGACAGTTATATTTTCCGCAGAACTCAATTAATCTGTTAGATAAAGGAGTATAGCTTCTTGTTGGTCATCTAATATTTTTCAGCCATATTCAACTACAGCTTCATAACCTTGTCAAAATGATGGTAATAATGGGGGTGGGAGAAGTAAAGAAGCAAACATCACTATATTACCATTTTAAGAATATCAAACTGTATTTACTCTTTAAAAAAACGCATACATATTAATAACTCATTGGGCCATACTGTATATAGCAAAGGGTACAAGAAATCTCTGATGCAGAGAACAAACATTATTATTAACCAGCGAAAACAGAGCTGTACACGGTCTGGCTACTTACTGTTGGCTTTACCAGCAACTGTCCCATGACTGTAAACATCCTGGAAAGGCCCACAGGTGTGCATACTGAACACATCAAAAGATGAGAACAGAAAAAAACAGGCAATATTTAGTTTTCAAAACCAACTTTCTTGCAAGCATTAAATCACAGGGCATTACCTTATTAAAAACATAGATTCAAGTTAAAGGCTGAAATTAAGATTTATGTAGGTTTGTAGAACAAAAGGAAACCTTCACACATATTGTACATATATAGACTATGCGACCAAAACACATCACAACACTGAATACGCTGTTTCGTGGAATTGAGCTTCTAATAATCAATCTGCCATTCTGTTACAGGAGAAAGAAAATTAAATTAATTATTCCAAATTATTTTCTGGTTGGGATGTTGGTAAGATTCTTCATCAAAACACATACATACCTACCTACATACATACCTACATACATACCTACATACCTAATGGTTATTTACCCATAAAGCACACAATATTCACTAATGCCAGATGTAGAAAAAACAGGTGACTGTGCCCAGGTAAATGGAACACATTGTGACAGACTGCTAAATACAATTATCACAACACTGAGTTTCCCAAAGCCACAGAACCCACCTGTGCTTTATCTATGAAAGATTTCTCTCTTCAAAAGTATGCATTTCACTATAAGAGCAAACCAAAAGGACTGCATTTCAAACAATTATAAAGGAATACTTACAAAGAAGCAGTAAACCCCCCATTAAAGAAATACAGGAATACAAATAAGGCAAGTAGAATTCCCAAAGATCTGGAAATGAAAAACACACACACATAAAAACACATCAGTACAAGACTGAGGAGGTCCTTGACAAACCACACTCCAGCTTCGTTATTCGCAACACATTTGATTTGACCTTGATTAAATAACTTGTTTCCATGATGATGGGAATACGCAGAGACTACCTGCATAAGGAGATATTTAAAATGAACTCTTACCATACAAGGACTCCATACTGGCTGCATCGTTGTCTATAAGAGCCGACGCTACCCAAACTATTCCCAGAATAAGCAACCCCAGCAGTATAAGCATCACAAATGTTTCCAGGACTCGAGCTTTAATGCCCTGAAAAACAAAAAAAGAAACATTGCATATATCATTGGCACCTTCTGAATGCAAGATTAATATTATACACGTCTACAAACATGCTGTGAGAGGAACGTATTTCAGAACGTATTTGCAACATAAAAGATGCAGGGCCCCCATCTAGTTTTTAGGTAGATCAAATGTTGGTCTCAGTTATCTGAAGTTCACACATGCAGTCTTTGGTTTTCTAACCCGAGCTACAGGCTTGCAGATGGTTTTTTGGTTTTTTTTTACCAGAATCCTCCAATACCTCAAGATAGCAGCAGCATCACGCTTTATCTACATATGCAAGTTCAAAATGAACTTCTGCTGACACCTCGTACATTTAAACCCGAGGGAACAGGAAGCCACTTTGTGGCTTGGAACTTGGTTTCAGGCCACTGCAAAGCACACCAGGGGAGACTTGTGGTTTGATACAGCAAAAACTAGGTCTCCTGGAACCAGGCTTCAAGCCACTGCTCCTGAAAAAAAGTTGCTTTGTGTTCCCTCAGCTTAAAAGTTCAATTCAGCCCTCTGATTGGGTGCAACTCGTAAGTGCACCTGTGACCTCAGCACAGGACTGCAGTGGCAGTGCCTGCCATGCCTGTGTTGCTGGCAGGGTTTGTATGTACTGCATGAGGTGGGCATGTCTTCCCACACACATAACCAGGGTGCCACAAGCTGGGGGAAGTCTGCAGTGGGCTGCCAGCCCTCTCAACTGGCTTTACAGACTGTACCCTCCCTGTACTGTACTGCCAAGCTCCTTGTTTAAAATATGGAGCATGAACTGCAAGCAATTACAAGAAATATATCTGTGAGAGTAGTTTTTATTTTTATTTTTTTTATACAGTTAAATGTTTTGTAGGAGAAGGACAAAGTTACAAACAAATGCCATTAAAAGGTAAGGATATTACTTACATTTTCGAGCTGCAATTCTAAAACAGTATGAAGAAACACTTTACATATCTATTCTGTATCAATTTACAGTAACAGATACAGTAGAAATAAATATTTACAGTACAGCTGTGGCCAAACATTTTGCATCACCCTATAAAATTAACTAATTTTGCTTCATAAAGTCAAAAAAACTGCTGAATCTTCTTCCGTAAGACCATTGAAAAGCAACAGGCTACAGTTCTAATTTTAGTCTTTGCCAAGTCCTTGTTGGGACGCGGTTGAGAACACTCCACTGTCGTCAGGGCAAGAAGAAACCAGGCTGTCCCTTTCTAGGATTTTCAGTGTTACATTAACATATTGAATTACATACCGCTTTGTAGTTTTCCCATAAACTGACAAATTGAAAAATGTGACACTTTGAAATCTAACATGAAATACTGTACAACTATTATGACTTAAGTGGGGAGATAGCAAAGAGACAAAGAATCAGGCAAAGGGGACTTCCACAGCAGGCTAGGAAGGACAAGAGCACATTTACCCTTAATTTGGCTTCA
The DNA here is from genome assembly GCA_030684275.1 of Acipenser oxyrinchus oxyrinchus. Classification (NCBI taxonomy): domain Eukaryota; kingdom Metazoa; phylum Chordata; class Actinopteri; order Acipenseriformes; family Acipenseridae; genus Acipenser; species Acipenser oxyrinchus. The sequence goes on from CM060250.1 coordinate 3,413,206, forward strand.
TTTAGCTTGCAGTCACTGTTGTAACTGGCTGGGTTTAACTGTTTTAAGTCATTTAATAGCATCTTTTTCTTCATGATAAACTAGAACACCACAAAAGCATATTTTCTAATACAAACCTATGGAAGCTAATAGATACCTCTGCACAGATGCAACCAGAACAAGCACTATGGCAGCTTTAAGGCAGGCAGAAAGGAAATCTGCAGGAGAGCCTTCTTTCTGGGGTTTGCCTGTGGCTCCCCCTTACTGGTGTGTTCAGGTGGCTGTCCAAACACTGCTCAGTTATGTGCATTCCCCAGAGACTTGTGTTGTTCTGTTCTGATATGCAGACAATGACAAGTGCAATGATTTGGAGAGTTGTCTAAATTGAACAAATGTAGAGAGCCATGCATGGAAGCCAAGCCAGTACATTTTTACAAATAACGTGTTTGTTGGGTCCAGTGAATAGAACTTATCGTTTGCAATTCCATCATCTCCCCCTCTCTGTATTCTGACAGCCCAAAAAGACACCTATGACCGTACAAAAGAAAAGTATTGTGGTAAGCAAGAACAGACTAGAGAGGGCTCCAGGTGTGTTGAGAAGTATCCAGGATGGGTCTGTGATCATGGCAGATAGGCAAAAAACATCAAACCATCAACAGAAACCACAGCAAATTATTTGAATGCAAGTAAAGTTTGCAATGTATGCAAATGTACGTGATCATGCAGAGCGTTAGGTGATGCATCGGACTTAGGAAATAAAAGCTTTTTATTATTATAATTATTATTATTATTAAGGTTAGAGCATATTTAAGGTACCAAAGTGTCCATCAAGATATTCTCTGGAGTTCCCAGAACCCTACTGTACCAGAAAGAACACCTTCCATCACAAGCGGGTCATGACAGACCAACCGTGTACTGCGATGCTACTGAGACCCAGAAATCACAGAAACTGTTTCCACTCTAACAATGCACCAGGAGCTGTCATTTGTGGCCATTTTTTGGCCAGTGAGTGTATTTGGCATTTGATTATTTAATTTTGAACATTTATTTGAGCCTTTAGAACATTGCTGCACATGCCTTTCAGCGTGCTCCTGCTTTTTTTAATCAGTGAGTGTATTTCCAAATATATATTACATAGATTGCATTTAATTTAGAGTGGTAAAAGACGAGTTGCAATGGAGCGAAGTATAAACACTGTCTGACACTGAAAAGACATAGATTTATCATTCGGTCTCAATTTACTACAAAGGGTTAGTCATCCTTTAATAGAGGAAATTCTAGCATACTGCAATCAACATACAGCAAGTCTACAGAGCCATCCTGTGGATGCCTGACAAACTGCTAATCTTGCTACAACACAAACCCATGAGTGCAAGGATGCAAAATAAGACGTGCATTGCAGAGAAGTTCAGGCCATTCCAGGTTCATTATTAATCCCAATTCATCTCAATAAGGCAGAAAAACTACAAAGATCACAAGCTCAGCTTCAACCACTGTGTGTATATTATTGTGACCCCTGAAGATCATTCAGAATTCAATGTGCTCCAGTTAAGTGGACGTTCTCTCAGTGTCTTTACAACTTAGCCACCCTTGGGACTTTCAACAAAAACTACAGGTGGCCTTAAATTACATTTAATAGCAATCTGTTTTTGTACAACTAACATTTTTGGCATCTTCACATCAGATAACTGACCATTCTTTTGAGCAATCATCGAGCAGAAAAGTGAAAGGTACGTGTAGTAACTCAATGCACCATCTTCAGCAGACCAATGGAAGGAAAGCAGTGCCATATATAATTATATGTATTGGCTTATTATCACAGAACAGACACACAGGTTTTCCTTCCAGTTTCCTCGGATGAAGTGCCTGCTTTGCCAAACTACCTGAGCTCCAAACGAACAGTCTGGCTTCTACTGGAGCACATCCGGACAGTGTGATCTGTGTCTCTTCAGCTCCTCCTACTGGCTCAGCTTGCTTTCTTCTCTTTCTGTTTTTGCTTAACCCTTTGCAGTCCATTTATTAAGTACGTGTCAGGCGCGTCAGGTCCAATTTATTTTCACACGCGCAGTTAATTTTAGACGCGCGGTTTAAAAGTATTTTTTTTCCCCCACAGTCAAACGGGTTTAAAAGGCCCTGCATATCAACAAAGCACTCACAAGGCATCTCCAGCCCCGGCCCGCCTCACCCTTTCGTTCGCTATATCTTTCACATATGCTAAGAAATAAATAATAATAATAATAATAATAATAATAATAATAATAATAATAATAATAATAATAATAATAATAATAGTCGTACATACCGATCAATCATCTCCCGATCACTCGTTTTATCACCAAACTCCTCAATAATGCGATCCAAGTCATTATTTTATTACTATAACATCTCAAAAAAGCTTTGCAAATGTCTGTGATATTCTCCGAGTGCTGATTCAGTAACAGCCAGCTTGTTTCCTTATGGCCGCCATTTTCTGATGCCAGGGGCAAGTATGACTATTCATGAGATACACCCTTTTTTTTTTTTCGATTGTCTCGGCTCCTGTCGCCCCACTCGCCATAGAATGGTTTTCTCGGCTTTTTCCATAGAAAAAACGACTAGAAACCCGTTTTTTGATGATATCGGACAGGGTCCGGCATTGGACGGGATAGGAATAATTGCAATGTCGGACCAGGTCCGAAATAGGACCGCAAAGGGTTATTACTGGTGGTGCTCTGAGCATATAGATCTAGTACAAAAACAATAAAAAAAAATGTAAAAGCTGAGCTGTGATATTAAGGGCCCTTTTATGACCCTTCAATTGCAAAGCTGTTGTAATCAAATCTGACTGTTATCCGTGGGTTTCAACACTCGAGATGTGCTACAAACCAGTCTGTAACTGTATCCCAAAAAAGATTCCAGGATTGACATTGGGGAACAATTCATTATGAACCCAACAGAATGTTGGACTGCCTCTGCACATTTCATTAACAGTATATGCCAAACGCACAATATGCATCTCAATTCAATCACTTAGTCTGCCACAACTGTGGCCTTTGTGTATCAGAAATTCAAAACAAGGATGCTGGATTATAAGAGAAGGGCAATGCTTTTAAAATCAACAAAATTGTTGTTTTTTTTGTTTTGTTTTTATTCATCAAACCAGTCTACCGACTTTAGTAATTCTCTTTTGTGTTCATACTGAATAATTCAATTTAAATACTGTTCTAAACTGGGCTTGCATGAATGTAATCAACTCACATTGTTCAACGAGAAGGATAAAGCAGCCTGATGTTGAATGCCTGAAAACAACAACAAAAGAATCCACAATGGCCTCCGATCCCATCAGCTCTCAAAAGCTAGAAGCAATGTTGAGTCTTCAGGTCAGTATTTTGATGGCCGACTTCAATGGAAAATCAGGTGCTGCAAAAAGCAGGGTTGTCATTGGAGATTGCTCTCCGTCCAGGGCACTGTTACAGAGAGCACTGTGGTGTAGGAGCTGCTATCATCTGGACGAGCCAGTACACAAAGGTTCTGGCACACTTTCAAAGAAGAGAAGGGGTGTTAATAAATCCCAATACATTCAGTTTCTCTTCGGTTCTCAACCAAGTATTGAGGTCCCTTATCTCTGTAAATAGGGTCCAGGCTTCTGAGTAAACAAGATTTTGGACCTGTCTAGGCCTAGATCCACAAAACTAAATAAATACATACATAAATAAATACATATACTAATAACACAAAAATGATTTTCAACCATTTCCCAGGAAATAAAACACCACACTCAGTTATAGCCACAGGGCTGCCTAACTGAAAAATGAAACCCTTAACAAGTACACTGAAATGCAATCCTCCATTTGTACATTTAGTGTTACATCACCCATCTTTGTTAGAATGCCACAACTGGTGTATTGCTTATGATGGAAATTGTTCAGTTAGGTGAATGAGGTCTGTAGGATATAAATACACCCTTGAACCCCCAAGGCACATGCTACTACATTACTACTGTAAAAAGCAGTGCATTCAAGCATCATAAACTTACAGTCAAAAGAGCAAAACAATATGCAAGTCAAATACGTTTCTATTCTTGCTCCTCTAAAACGTCTACACCTGCTCTAAATATAGCACTATAAAATATTTAAGAGCTTCTCAATTCAGAGCTTTTTCATTTCCTGCATGCTGCTCAGCAGAATGTCGGCCAGATCTATCGTTATCAAGCGCTCTGCTTCCAAGAAATGTCAGTGTCTGTGCCAAACACAAGTGTTCATTCTTTGGGACATTATACCACAATTTGGAATGTAGTTCCCAAAGGGGACCGTAGACTTTAGTTAGAAAGCAGCCCCAAAGGAAATCCCTGAAATGTCAGTCTGTTCAGTTTAAAAGTAGATAATAATGGCACGCTGGCATTGCGGTACAGTATGACTGGCTGTTTAAGGCAAAACTAACTGGTAAGTGTAAACGTGAGACAGCATAGGCAGCCAGCAAGCAAAATGTAGTTAAGGAACAGATTACTCTGGACAGCTATACATTACTGCTAGTACCTTGTGTAGCAATTTCCCATTCATTTTACATAGGCCTACATACTAAATCAGTTTACAATGATCATATTATCTTTTTTTTTTTTTTTTTATAAAGAATTTAAATACTGTATGAAAATGAATTGTTGATTTATTCAAATTCATTGATGGCCTGCAGTGTGGTATTTCTTTAGTGGGAAGAGATTATTAAAAAAAAATGCTTTGTAGGCTGCAGCCAGGGAAAGGTTTAAGAGTTAAAAAGCAGAGAAAAAAAAAGTGAGCTGAAAGAAAATCTCTGATAAATGTTATAATACAACAATTGCTGATAAAATCGCCCCAAGCCCTGGCTGTCATTAAGGTAGGGTGTCTTATTCCCTGCGGCTCTCCAGGGCATCTCTGCCTCTGGTTCAGATGCTGTGAGAGGAGCTTTTACCACCAATAAATCAGCGGCAGGCAGGTCAGCACACTGCTCCTCCTTCCATTAACAGCCAGGAGCAGGAGCTGGAACAGGAGCAGGAAGGTCCCGAGAGAGGCCCTGCTATCAGTTCAGCTTGTGCATTTATTTTAGTTAAAGACGCACCAGATGTCAAGCCAACTTATTAGTATATCCTTCAGCTGAAGCAGTGCAGTGCAGTGCAGTGCAGTGCAGTGTCATGGACATAAAGCAGAAGGCCACAACTCATAATAAAACAGCAGAGTAAATGGCACATAGATGGCAGATGCGAAATATTGCTTTAAGGCGAAATATTGCTTTTTATGCTGATAATTTAAGGCTTATAGCCATTTGGCTGAAAAAACAATACAATAAAAAAGGTGTTAAGCTGTTTTTTTTTTCTTGTTTTTTTTAAATAAGTAAATAAATAAATAAATAAATTCAAATCAAGAATAAAAAATATAATTTTCAAAGGCTCAAAGCTCGTCACATAAAACATATCCCGGTATGTATGATTAAAGACAAAAGATTTATGTTGCATAAATATAAAAAAGTTTTCGCTTTTTTTTTTTGTTCTATAGTTAATACACCTGTTTTCTATTACTGATATATTTGTCAGTTTCTGATAAGCTTCTAAAGAGAGGTACATGTCAGCTAATTCCAACATTTCATAGTAAGTCTTCTAAAATATAAATTACAGAAGTGAAAAAAATATAATTGCACTGGCAGTAGTAGCATTTATCAGAGATGAACTATAATAGGATCAGGAGAATCCTCACTGTGAGCAGAAACCCCACTCAGACAAGCAGGCTGTGAAACCCAAGGTGACTCCAAGAATAAGGGCTTTTTCACATACTGTATGGTTTGTTTCTAAATGAACCAAACCGAGCACACTTGGAAACAAACTCCAGAGGAAAATAATTCAGTTCCTTTTGTCTTCACATATTGTAAATACGTGGAAAATAACTCAATTTGCTTCAAAAAGGACTCTGGTTCTTTTTGCTGGTTCACTTCAACATTTTTCTGAACTGACTGTGCTTTCACATTGCACTGAAACAAACTAACCAAACTCGGTCCTTTTGCCCAAACGGACTGACATCACCTCTTGAGAAGGACTCAGTTTGGTTCAATTAAAACCAACTCTGAAAGGGATGTGGTTCTTTTGAAGCATTTGCATATGCTTCCAAAACCAAACGAACCACACTCAGCCCAAACGAACCAAGTGTGAATGCACCCTAAGTATTCAGGTTCCAGGAGTCAAAAACATATTTCGCTCTATGTATCTTGGCTCAAGTGCAGCTTGTACTCATATGTGGAGCCCCATCAAGACTAATACCACAAGGGTAAATAGCCTATCACACCAACTGAGGCAGTGTGCTGATTTTTACATACAATCATCCATTTATACAGTTGGGTTTTTACTGAAGCAATCTAGGTAAAGTACTTGCTCAAGGGTACAGCAGCAGTGTCACCACCTGGGATTGAACCCACGACCCTCCGGTCAAGAGTCCAGAGCCCTGACCACTACTCCACACTGCTGCAGTGCCATTCCAAAGCACCAGATCCCTCACATCTGAAAGAGCCAGAGATATATTAAAACCAGCTATTCCTAAAAAGAAACTTCCACAAACTAAGGAGAATCCATTGGTAATATATTTATGGTATTTAAGCCAAATCTCTTAAAGGCAGTACTAACCAAGGCTTTAAAATACTCCCAAAACAACTTTAGTGTATTTTCACCTGCCACCACACTGCAGATTAATTTCCTGTACGACAACTATTTGGACCCCACCTGAAACTTGGTGACTTCAGGAGGGATCCTAGTACCTGCCGCACAGGAAATTCATCTACAGTGGGGTATTTTTCCGTACCAGCAGTGTCTCAAACATGGCTGCAGCTTACTTTCTAGTTTTAACACAGCTAGTGTGTTAGCCAACATGAACATCTAATTGATAAATTATTTATTAAATCCAATTCAGTGCATACTCATAGTGCTTCTCAAAGCTATGCAAAGAATTTAAACCTACTGCAATACATTTGGTCAGAAAGAACAGGGGGGGATCCAAGCAAGCTGCAAAAAAAAAAAAAAAAATTCTTAACAATAAACTAATATGTTTCTATGGCAATCAGAGTTCAAACACAGCTTTACCGAGACATCCTGACCTTTAGCAAGGTATGTAAACATTACTAGTCCCCCCACCCCTTGAGAAAGCCTGGGAAAAAATGTCTGCATGCGCAGCACATGTTAAATAAATATCAAGCCTATTGTGCTTCTCCAACAAAGAGGGTATCTTAGTAACATTAAGATAAGGTTTGCTCAGTAAGACATTTAGCCTGCTATAAACATACTGTCTGTCATCGTGGGATGATCAATGGAAGCATCTGAAAACAGTTTAAAACTACTATTCTCTGCTGGATCACATGGGCTGTATTTAGGTGGCACTTGAGGAGCATCATGTCCTGACCTCAAAGATACCAACAGTGTTAAAATCAGAAGACCAGCCTTACAGGATGGTTCCAGATAAATGTACCATGTAACATTACAAAACACCTGATAGGAAGCTGAAAGGTACTGCACCAGACCGAAGGGCAGAAGCCCAATTACATCACACAAAGCGGTTCTTCCATCCACAGGTATTTCTAAAAGATTGTGACACACGATTTTGCCGCTTTCACCTTCAGACAAGACTCGGTTTCTTTCCTTTATTTATTTGTTTAATGTGTATGTATGTGTATGAAAAATAAACAGGAATGATGACTGGACCTTTCCATCTCCAGTAACTAAATGCTAACAATACGGTATATCCCTTCAAACAAGGATCAGCAGCAGTTTCAACCACAAGTACAGTGCATCATTCCTTAGTAATCAAATGTTGTACAGTATAAAATACAAAATGTAGCCATGTGCAAAGACCCAATTGCTTTTGGAATACAGAAAACAAGATGATCACCATTCTGTATTAGCAAACCTTAAAAGAGAGCAAGCAGCTGTTTAAAAAGTATGCAAATTAGGAGCAAAGAATGTTTCCAATTTTATCTCAGCCTATTAAGCACAAGGCGATAATTCATGTGAGCTGTACAAGAAATGGCTTTCTGGAGCCAGACCAACTGCAAAAATGTTGAACTATAAAATGTCATTTAAAGAAGCCTTATCTGTTTAATACATGTCACAGCATTTTGCCAAAGTACAGTAAATCTGTTCATCAAACGATACAGTAGTCTGGCTGCAGGCAGTGTGATTAGAAACACCACAAGGCTGTTTCCTCCCCACCTCTCCCCCACACTCTTACTGAAATTTGTAAATAACTGCAAAATGTGGGCAAAGGAGCTTTTAAAGTGAGTGATGAAAAATACATCAAGCGAAGAATTACTTGCGCTGCGACCCAAAAAGTAAAAATTTGCAAAGCTTGCAAACCAACTTACTGTAACCTTTAACCTTGGTTAGAAGAAAGTCTGCTCAAGTCTTGTGTTTTTTTCGAATGCCATCTAAAAAAACACAACACTATTGAGCAGACTTTCTTTAACCAAAGTTAAAGGTTACAGTAAGTTGGTTTTATTGAATGTACAAATGAAGACGCCGATGCACCAAGTTGAAACAAGACTAAGGATAAGCAGACATGAGAATCATAACCTTTAAAACATTTTAAAAAATAGTTTATTTAACTGTGAACCCTAAGATAGGTGTGTGAATTTCCCCAATGTGGAAAATAAATACATTTTAGTAGAAACACCAAAAAACCCTTTATGTCACACACCTGATTTATTGCAAATAGGATTGGTGCCTCTTTTTCCAATTTTGTCACACGCCAACTAGAGAACCAAAGAGGTGCAGCTTCCCTTATGCACCTTTCTTCAGAAAACAACGGCAGAAGAAAAGTGAATTCTTGCAGTATCAAAATACCCGGAGCTGTACAACAAAGGACAACAAAATTATAAAGACCCAGCGATGAGGGAGAACATCTGGGAGTCCATTTCATCTGGGAGCCCATTTCCAGGGATCTGGATACAGCTAGTGTGTAGGATTAATTTATGCTGAGCGCATTTCCAGGGATCTGGATACAGCTAGTGTGTATAATTCATTTATGTTGAGCCCATTTCCAGGGATCTGGATACAGCTAGTGTGTAGGATTAATTTATGCTGAGCCCATTTCCAGGGATCTGGATACAGCTAGTGTCTATGATTCGCTTATGTTGAGCCCATTTCCAGGGATCTGGATACAGCTAGTGTGTAGGATTCATTTATGTTGAGTCCATTTCCAGGGATCTGGATACAGCTAGTGTGTAGGATTCATTTATGCTGAGCCCATTTCCAGGGATCTGGATACAGCTAGTGTGCATGATTCATTTATGTTTACTGAAATAAGTATTCTGCAAAAAGCGATTACATATTCTACATTTTTATTAGCTGTATAACAGGTGCAACACAGCACCTCAACATTTTGTATTTTACACGCAGGAAAAGATTTCTGAGTTTAGTTTACGTTGAACTGAGTAGAACTGAGTAGAATAATGCACCAGATCCCTCACATCTGAAACAGCCAGAGATATATGAACTAATTTTGCTTCATAAACTCGAATGTTACGGTAACATATTGAATAACATACCGCTTTGTAGTTTTCCACAAAAACTGTAAAATGTGACACTTGGGCCTTGACTTAAGTTCAACTTTATTGAACTGAAGGCCATTTTGGCCTTGCCCTTTTTGTTGCCCATTTAGATCCCAGCTACAGTATACCTGGCTTTAAGCTGCTTCGAATTTGTCTAGAGAATCTTACGTCCCGGAACTCAAGAGTCATCCTCATTATAACGTGTTTCTAAGTATTCGGTAGCTACCTGTAATCGAGAGTGTATTTCATTCTCTTGCACTCTTTGCTGTGTCAGGGTCTGTCATACAAAGAGTGCAAGAGAAAGTACACTCAACTTGATTAGAGGCAGCCACCGAATACTTACAAAACATAACATATTAAATCTAAATTAAAAACAGATGAAAAGCCGATACTAACGTACTTAATCTGTTTTTATAGAACCTGCTGTGGTTTAAACATTTAGAATGCTCGGTCGATGACATTCTGTGCGAGATCTACAATCTCAGTGATATTAAGTGTAGTTGCATGGAATAGGATCCAATGGGGATGTGACTTTTATAAGGCGGCAAACTATATTTCTGTACTAAGTTTAGCATCACATATCTTGATAAGAAAAAAAAGATTATTCTCAGTATAAAAACACATTAACGACTTGAGCAATAATCGCAATAATGCAAGTCCATCAGGTCCTATATCACACAATAGCAGTAACACAGCCATGCGCCGTCTCTACATTTGAAACAAATAAAACGAGAAATCAAACACATCGTATTTGTTTCTTTTTATTAGATTTCTAATAATGTGTATTAAGTCACAGTATGGATGGATAAGCCTCAAGTGCAATTATCTTGGCACTGAAAGACCGAGGCATAACACTGTCATTGGCACAGGACTAATGTCTTATTATAAGCATATAAATCCAGTGTTTATGGCATTTTAATTTCCTTGAATGCCTCAGCAAGGGTTTCCCTTGTCTCTGTGCCGTTACACGATTTCCTCTGCACCCACAAATACCTGCGCGTGTAACTAACATTAAGCAGCACTTCCTTCCCGCACATTTATGGATGACCAGTAGCAGAAAACAGTTGCAACAAAATGAAAGAACAGGATGAAAAAAAAAAAAGTGACAGAAGCAGACTCTTTACATCCTACCGATTTTAGCCATTCGTTTAATATGGAACCCAACCCCTCTCCCCCCCACCACCCCCCACCACACACACAATTACAAATTAGCAACAGGAAAAAAAGTCATCTGGTCATAAAATACAGTACAGGGTCATTTTTATGTCAGTTTGCCAAAAGGGACGTAAACCAGGACCACTTCAAACTGTGACACAGGATAGAAGTGTATTAAAAAGAAATCTTTGTTCCTGGTCTATTGTGCTGTCATGTTGTTTAGCTTTATGGATCTTTTGAGCACCAGTGCTGGCCTCTTGGGCTAATTAATTGAACTAGGAAGTTACCTCGAATATTATGCCATTCTGCTTTATTATTAGACACTCCTTTTGAAGTTTTCTCTTTTTAGGGGATTTGAACTCTATCACATGGATGCTGAACATTTTGCAGCATCTGGATAATTTAAATAATAGTTCAGGATGTGGCTGTCGCTGATGAGTAACTTTATGTTTTATTTTAACAAGTTTATGCGCACAGACTTGTGTCAACAAAAAGGCACAGGAAAAGGACACCTGTTTCTGTTACAAATACTTTAAATTTTAAAAACAAGTTTTTTTTTTTTTTTGTTTGTTTTTTTAAAACGACTTGTAAATATTTTAGATGCGAATTCCCGTTCAGTTATCCATCCTGCAAATAAGTCAGATATTTGTTGTTCAAAATTTAATTCAAATATAGGCCTCTTGTATGTTTTGAACACTTGTCCAACACCTATTTCCAGTAACAGTTTATCAAAAACAAATACAGAAAAAAAACAGACTTATCCTTCATATTTATAGCTATACTTGGTGAGAATTTCATGACTGCTTTCTCAGACCATGAAGCATTATGGCATCCAACTTCACTTTGTTGTGTATTTGTCTCCCCACATAAGTAACAATGCATGAGCGAACATAAAAATACAAGCTCATAAAAACGTAGAGCTGAGAGTGGTATAAAAATAACTTGCTGTACCTTTTTTGATCCAGCAAACCCTTCCGACTCCAGAAAGAAATAGGCAAAGGGCATGAGCATGAACAGGCAGAGGTTAGAGAACAGGGACACGAGATTCCACAGGCCTGAAACAAGTTCAAGAGGTTAATCAGCAATCCACAAACACTTCAAACTGAATTCACATATTCACAAGTAAAGTAACATTTATTTATCAGATTCGGTATTGGAATTTTCAAAATGTCAAACAGGGTACACTAATTTACTGATAACTTCTTCACATGCTCATGAATTTATTATAAAGCATGTCAGGAAAACTAATTCACAAGCAATAACGACCTGGAGATGTTATATTATACTGCCACCTTGAGGCACACCACAGAACATATTTAAAGGATGAGCAGATGTAGGAGGTTAGTTTTCTCAAGTGCTAGTTGTGCCAGATATCCCTCCAGAACAACTTCAAAAACAGAGAATGTGCCATAAATTGGAGCAATAATGTCAGGCTGGGAATCAATGTTGGGTATTTATTAACACGCACACTCCTATTTTTAGTCTTAAGAATACACCCTTGAAAGTTAGACCCCCAAACCATGTCCCAAAAGAAATTACACAACATAGCACGTCAAGGGATATCCAGGCAGATTTCATTTGGGTTATAGTTTGATAGGACCTTTTTTCTCTTACCACAGAATCTTTTCAATTTCACAGAATATGTATTTGTGTATTCTGTCAGGACTGAAGGGAAAATCCAAGAAATTTCTCAATCATGTTGTTTTTTTGTTTGCATACCGTTCCAGAGAGGCAACTGGGGTCACTAAAAGAGCCCATAGTGTAATCCGTGTTGCAAAATTAAAACTTTACACAGAGGGTTACTGCAGTCCAGACATGTTCGATTTGACAAGTACTGTTACCAACTTTGCACATCAGTAAATGTTTCTGTTCAAGAGAGGGATACATCTATAGAATGCCCAGAAGATGTAACTAGAGCAGGAGTCATAATTACAAAATGAACTCGCTAGAGGTTATTATTCAACAAGCTGCAGTGGGACTGTGGTTTGATTTAGAGCACCACTATAAACTTTTTATACCTCGGTGGACTGTGCAACTCAGGCCTCATGTGAAATTAGTTTACTGACCTCAGGTCACACCCTAGTGGGCAAGATCACAGCAGTCAAAGGCTTTGCTGAAAAACAAGCCCTGAAATATACAAGCTGGGTAAAATTAACAAGCAGTTCTCTAGCTGGCTCGTTACTGTATGAGGAGTAACTTGGAAGGCATTGAAAATCCCACAGAACTAATAACAAGGTGTGCTGTAACATTTCCTTAGGTTCCAAGTGCTGTAGTTTATACAAGTCTGAACAACAGACAAACACCACAATACTAATACTTGGGCCACTTTACATGCAGGCAGGGCATTTTAGAGAAAGCTGTATGTCATGGAGAAGACAGTGTCTCATTCTAATGAAGTTGTTGTAAATGTATAGCCCATTAATTGTGTATATAGAGAGATCTGCCTAGCCCAGTGAGGAAGCTTGTAAGAATATTCTTTAGTGTCAGAGTCTGGGGATGCAGGGAGGAGCCTGCACATCCAATCACATGTACAGTATGTATGTGCCGCTGAGAATTGAATCTGAATATACTGTGGATGAGGGTAATAGGGCTCTGCTTCATGATACTGATGGATTTCATTTAGCTTTTATAGATGCAGAAATTACACAGATCAAAACCAAAATACGAAGTCCACATGGCACTGAAATTCCACACTGAACTGAGAGTTTAATACAAAGAAATAGGATGGAAAGCCTGTACAACGGAGACATTATCAAACATTGAGGTCAGTAAAAATTGCATTTGATTAGATTATTTATGCAGCACCATATCAAGTTTAATGGAACTTCTTATAGCTGTACATGCAAATCAATGAAATGAGTTATTCAGTTAACAGTAGGTACGCTGAATGCAAACAGACTGAATTTGTATATGTAACACACAGAACATTGACAGCAGTAATGCAATAAAAGGAGGTACAGTACTAACCATGGATTAGTGAGCCATTAAGCCACTGGATATAGTAGTTTTTAGGGAAGGAGAGCAGGATCTCATTACTGACTATTGAAAATGGCAGAAGCAGCACTGCCCCAGCTGAAACAGCCAGAGTGAAGGTGCACAAGTAAAGCCTGTGAAATTATAAACAAAAATAAAGAACGAAAGTGTGTGTTAGTCACCCAGTTCAATGTTGTGTAAAAGGATGTACAGCAGTGTGCACATGTATTAGAACACCTCAAGATTTGTCATTCATATCCACGTACTGTACCTACCAGCATGAAAACCTCACGGCGGGAGAATTTCAATTTTCAGTCAGTAATCGGTCATATAGAAACAATAGGCACTCGTGTGAAAATGTTCGACCACTTTGTGCTTTAATTAGGCATCTTAAACAACTTCTATAAAGTCTCATGCATTTCACCATTTGTGGCTATGTGTTCCTTTTCTCAATTTAAATGAATTGCATGTGTGGCATATTAAAGTCACCAATTAGACTAACAGTAATTTGCCTATTTTGATAATTCTGAATTTCAGTTCCAGTGGTTTGATTTCATATGCACAGCAATTCAAAACAGAAGCAATGGGGTGTTCTAATACATTTGCACACTACTGTAGAATAACAAACTGTACCTGCAGTTAACAAATCAACAACAAATAAAGACTTTAAATACAACCTTGATTTGAGCATGCCGAAGTCATAAAGGGATGCTTTAAGCTGCCCTGTGCTGCCTGCAGAAATCATCAGTAATGTGTGTCTGTGCAGGCTTTTAAAACAGGACTGCATGAATACAGTTTTATCATTGTAGTACAACCGACACATACACTATTGATTTTTGATTTAAAATCACACAAGAAAAATAAACCCATTTGCTACATAGTTTGGATTCTACTCCCAAGTATATGAATTCTGTTTAACCACCGGCTGGATATTAGTTATAAGTGAATTAATATACAGTCTGTGATAACACTACTCCCTCTGCTGGGCACTTTGGGGTACTTCAGCACAGGCTGAAAAGATATAGCACACAATGAAAAGATGGTTCCAGTGTAACTTCAAGCCTTTTTTTTCACAGCTATTTATCATTAAATCCTTTACCATTTATCATAAGATCCTTGTAAGAGGTTGTGATGTAGGTGAAGGCTTACTGAAAACAATAGTACCAGTGCTACTTGGGTAATGCAACACATTGTCACTGTGGACACAAAAAGCTGAACAACTGATGTCTGTTAGTCTTACAGTGGTTGTTGATAAGGTATATATATATATAAAAGTATATTTAAAAGTATATATAAAAGTATATTTATACACAGCATTCAATATTATATGTGTATATATATATATTTTTATTATTATATATATATATATATATATATATATATATATATATATATATATATATATATATATATATATATATATATATATATATATATATATATATATATATATATATATATATATATATATATATATATATATATATATATATATATATATATATATATATATATATATATATATATATATATATATATATATATATATATATATATATATATATATATATATATATATATATATATATATATATATATATATATATATATATATATATATATATATATATATATATATATATACATATATATATATATATATATATACAGTACTGTGCAAAAGTTTTAGGCAGGTGTGCAAAATGTTGTAAAGTAAGAATGCTTTCAAAATAGACATGTTAATAGTTTATATTTATCAATTAACAAAATGCAAAGTGAGTGAACAGAAGAAAAATCTACATCAAATCAATATTTGGTGTGACCACCCTTTGCCTTCAAAACAGCATCAATTCTTCTAGGTACACTTGCACACAGTTTTTGAAGGAACTCGGCAGGTAGGTTGGCCCAAACATCTTGGAGAACTAACCACAGTTCTTCTGTGGATTTAGGCAGCCTCAGTTGCTTCTCTCTCTTCATGTAATCCCAGACAGACTCGATGATGTTGAGATCAGGGCTCTGTGGGGGCCATACCATCACTTCCAGGACTCCTTGTTCTTCTTTACGCTGAAGATAGTTCTTAATGACTTTCACTGTATGTTTGGGGTCGCTGTCATGCTGCAGAATAAATTTGGGGCCAATCAGATGCCTCCTGATGGTATTGCATGATGGATAAGTATCTGCCTGTACTTCTCAGCATTGAGGAGACCATTCATTCTGACCAAATCCCCAACTCCATTTGCAGAAATGCAGCCCCAAACTTGCAAGGAACCTCCACCATGCTTCACTGTTGCCTGCAGACACTCATTCGTGTACCGCTCTCCAGCCCTTCGCAACAAACTGCCTTCTGCTACAGCCAAATATTTCAAATTTTGACTCATCAGTCCAGAGCACCTGCTGCCATTTTTCTGCACCCCAGTTCTTGTGTTTTCGTGCATAGTTGAGTCGCTTGGCCTTGTTTCCACGTTGGAGGTATGGCTTTTTGGCCGCAAGTCTTCCATGAAGGCCACTTCTGACGAGACTTCTCCGGACAGTAGATGGGTGTACCAGGGTCCCACTGTTTTCTGCCAGTTCTGAGCTGATGGCACTGCTGGACATCTTCCGATTGCGAAGGGAAGTAAGCATGATGTGTCTTTCATCTGCTGCAGTAAGTTTCCTTGGTCGACCACCGCGCTTCACGGTCCTCAACGTTGCCCGTTTCTTTGTGCTTCTTCAAAAGAGCTTGGACAGCACATCTGGAAACCCCTGTCTGCCTTGAAATTTCTGCCTGGGAGAGACCTTGCTGATGCAGTATAACTACCTTGTGTCTTGTTGCTGTGCTCAGTCTTGCCATGGTGTATGACTTTTGACAGTAAACTGTCTTCAGCAGCCTCACCTTGTTAGCTGAGTTTGGCTGTTCCTCACCCAGTTTTATTCCTCCTACACAGCTGTTTCTGTTTCAGTTAATGATTGTGTTTCAACCTACATATTGAATTGATGATCATTAGCACCTGTTTGGTATAACTGTTTAATCATACACCTGACTATATGCCTACAAAATCCCTGACTTTGTGCAAGTGTACCTAGAAGAATTGATGCTGTTTTGAAGGCAAAGGGTGGTCACACCAAATATGGATTTGATTTAGATTTTTCTTCTGTTCACTCACTTTGCATTTAGTTAATTGATAAATATAATCTATTAACATGTCTATTTTTGAAAGCATTCTTACTTTACAGCATTTTTTCACACCTGCCTAAAACTTTTGCACAGTACTGTATATATATATATATATATATATATATATATATATATATATATATATATATATATATATATATATATATATATATATATATATATATATAAAATAAATGTGTCCTCCTTCGCATTAACAGTGTTTTCTTGCAAGTAACCCTAAGTATATGCGTACGTTTTCTACCAGCTTTAAATAAAAAGACAAAAGGTGAGAAGCAAGCTTACGATATTCGGTTGACAATGGCATCTTCATCTTCATGATCATCTGAAAACCAGAAGACACCACTGTTAGTATGACAGATTTAGAATCGGTAAACACTCCACAATACTCCATGGCACATTGGGCACACACTATTCATATTTAACACACCAATGCTGACTGGCCCGTTTGCAGCCCACATCACAATGCAGGAGGGTGAGTGCACTCCAAAGTGTAACACACATAGCGCGGACCGGGCCGACTGTTGCCCTCTGCATCTTCCTGCATTTTTCAAAACAGTTTGGATGTTATTTTCTGTGTATCCTGAGGCACTGCTGACAAACTCATATAGATTGCAGTCTAATAACCCTGGTCTCAGAAGAACTGTAAAGTTATAAAACTAGCAGTATAAGCAGTAACTTTTTTGTTCCAAGATGTTTCTTCGTAGTTTTACACTGCCAAAATGATTTATTCATCATTGCACATGCTTGTGCAAAAGGACTGTTCAATAAACTGTTCCCTTTCTGATATTCACAGTGTCACTGAATGTGAACACATAGATTAATGCTGTATGCTTTATGCTAATGCAAGCACCCGCAGATGTATCATCCAGAGGGGACTCATTTTAGACCTATTAGGATTTGTTAAAGATTGTGATGGTGTATAACATGATATACAACACCATTAATGAGAACACAACATTTGTGTATATACAGACTATACAGGTACATACATTTAGCTTACATGGTACACCAAAGCCCACATATTTGGCATGCGTATTTTTGATAACAAAGCCAGTGTGGCTTCCAATAAGGAATGCTTTATCTACAGTTATTGCACAGATATAGTTTCTTACCAAGAATTCTAAATGTCTGTAACACTTGAAAAACGTTTCAATCTTCAAACTAATGCTAGATGTAGTGTAGGCTAGGTCAGTGTCCTTATAGAAGCAAGAGCTAGAACCATCCAGTCATCTGCCACTCTGGATAAAGTTCTCTATTGTTTTGCTTGCACTAGAGGGCGCTACTGTAGCTCTTACTAATATGAAGACATTGTGGCTCATCTAGCCAATGTTACATAGGTCATGAAGACAAACTGTCAGCCATTTATGGATACTTGACAGGTTTCATTTAAGGCAGCAGCAGCATATTTTACTATCAGGGAAGTATTAAATGCATTCAGAATTTGGAGCTGGATTAGGACAGCATGGTTTACAAACTTTTAAATGCTTATACGTCCAAAAAGAGCCAATTTTTACATTATCATTTCAATACGTCTTTTCTCACACCTTTTTTTTTTAATTTTTTTTTTTTTTGCTTGAATCTATTTGTGCATGTATTCTATTTTCCCTTTCGAGATGCTGAACCAGATTCATAGCCACCACAGTTTTTTCAGGGTCGAAGAGAGCCCCCTCCTGCCCCACACACGGTACTACATTCATCCGACTCAGGGAAGAGCATTAAGACGTGTACTGTATTTCGTGATCACTTGATGATCAAACGTAATGTCAGTGATAAAGACAACAGATGGAATTATACAGTTAAAGCACGCAAGATTTCAATATTTATATATGTTTTTACAATTACATGCGTCTTGCAGAACTTGTGTTTATAATGCTGTAGCATCCCATTGCTTTGTATACATTTTAGGTTCTGTTGCAGTCACAGACAGTGCACAATGGTTCTGTTTCTATTTTCTGTGTTGATCTGTGTTTTAAAAGCAGAAAAGCGCTGCAATGGTAGTATCAGATTAATTTAACCCTGTTCATGAATGTTTGCACAAACAACCACTCCTTGTCCAAGACATACACTATTGTAAACGTCAAAGTTTTATACATGTATACAAACTGAGTTCTAACCGTTAATCTAATCTGTATGTTTTTTGCAAAGTTTTGTTGCCCCAGCTGAGTTCAACAACACATACATAAAAAAATGCACAGGAAGCTTTTCGCAAATTATAAACAAACTTAACATTTCAGTAACAAACTGCTCGTGAAAGTTATCCAACAGTTACTTTAATGAACTTCATTCCTGACTTGTCTGTACTCATAACAGCAACACAAACCCACACACACACACACACACTCTTGTTACACTACCCACACAAAATCATGATAAAAAAATCTGATTTAAGAATATTTTCAAGCACGTATAAACTCTGTGAAAGTAGGTTGATGGACAGGTCACTGCAATAAGGGGTCTGTCAGTCGGTATAGCGGTTAACCACAGTTAGGTACATTACAGTATTGATACCGTTTCCGTTATGCTACACCACACATACTGGAATTACGTTATACAACGGTTAATGCTATCTGTGTGTTCCTATGAACGACGTGAAGGAAAAGGTCCTTTTCGTATGAACTCCTTTTTAATATTCAATGTCCTGTACAAAACAAAGCTCAGGACAGCTCAGCTTTCTCACCTTGCCTTACACTTGAACATTCCATCCACTTCAGCCTTGCTGTCAGTCACCATGCCAGCATCACCGTCGGTTTGCCTTTCATCTTTCTACTGCAAACCTGCTTCTAAACCAAGCGATGATACTTGCAATCTCAGCAAAGTGTCTGAGGAAGATCTTTTGAACATTGTACTTTGATAATGGTTTTGAAGATAACTGTCAACATAGAAGTTTCAATATCTCAATTAAAATCGGCAGCAGGATAGTTTACTTTCTCAAAGTAGATAGTTATTTACGGTATTTAAAAAAAAAAAAAAAATTAGGTAAGTGAATCTGTTATTTTTTTGTACAAACTCCAGATGTGTAATAGTCATTAGTAACATTGGAAGCTTACTTAACATCAAACAACATACTTTTTAGTACTAATATATATTTTAATGGTGTTGCTATACATCTATTTTATTTATCCTGTCCCAAATATAAACCACTCATCTCTGCTCTGAACTAATAACCTGTATTATTAAAACCGATCATTCTCTAATTGTGTTTACCATCAGCTGAAGAAAGAATTCTTCTAACAAACTGCAGCACCACGTTGTTTTGAGCAAACTATAGAACTTAATAGAATAATTCCTACTGTAGTGGTGTAACATACAGTGCCTTGCGTAAGTATTCACCCCCTTGGACTTTTCCACATTTTGTAGTGTTACAACCTGGAATTAAAATGGATTTAATTAGGATTTTTTGTCACTGATCTACACAAAATAGTCCATAATGTCGAAGTGGGGAAAAAAATCTACATATTTTTCAAAATTATTTACAAATAAAAACTGAAAAGTCTTGATTGCATAAGTATTCACCCCTTTGCTGTGACACCCTAAATAAGCTCTGGTGCAACCAATTGCCTTCAGAAGTCACATAATTAGTTGAATGGAGTCCACCTGTGTGCAATTAAAGTGTCACATGATCTCAGATTAAATACACCTGTTTCTGGAAGGCCCCAGAGTTTGTTAGAGAGCATATCTAAACAAATAGCATCATGAAGACCAAGGAGCTATCAAAACAAGTCCGGGATAAAGTTCTGGAGAAGCACCAATCAGGGTTGGGTTATAAAAAAATATCCCAAACTTTGAACATCCCTCGGAGCACCGTTAAATCCATTATTAAAAAATGGAAAGAATATGGCACAACCGTGACTCTGCCTAGAGAAGGCCGTCCACCAAAACTCAGTGACCAGGTAAGGAGGGCATTAGTCAGAGAAACAACAAAGAGGCCAATGGTAACTCTGAAGGAGCTGGAGAGATCCACAGCTGAGATGGGAGAAACCGTCCATGGGACAACTATAACCCGGACGCTCCACAAAGCTGGGCTTTATGGAAGAGTGGCGAGAAGAAAGCCATTGCTGAAAAAAAAAAAATCAAATCCCATTTGGATTTTGCCAAAAGGCATGTGGGAGACACAGCAAACGTGAAAAAGGTTCTCTGGTCTGATGAGACCAAAACTGAACTTTTTGGCCTTAGCGCAAAACGCTATGTGTGGCGAAAACACTTCTCATCACCCTGAGAACACCATCCCCATGGTGAAGCATGGTGGTGGCAGCATCATGTTATGGGGATGCTTTTCATCGGCAGGGACTGGGAAACTGGTCAGGATTGAGGGCAAGATGGATGGAGCCAAATACAGGGAAATTCTAGAGGAAAGCCTGTTTCAGTCTGCAAGAGACCTGGGACTGGGGCGGAGGTTCACCTTCCAGCAGGACAATGACCCTAAACACACAGCCAAAGCTACACTGGAGTGGTTTAAAAACAAGAACCTGAATGTCTTAGAATGGCCCAGTCAAAGCCCAGACCTCAATCCGATTGAGAATCTGTGGCAAGACTTGAAAATTGCTGTTCACCAACAGAGCTTGAGCAATTTTGCCAAGAAGAATGGGCAAAAATTGCAGGATCCAGATGTGCAAAGCTGGTAGAGACTTACCCAAAAAGACTCACAGCTGTAATTGCTGCCAAAGGTGCTTCTACCAAGTATTGACTCAGGAGGATGAATACTTATGCAACCAACAAATGTCTTTTTTTTGTTTAATTAACTTGTGTCACAATAAAAAATATTTTGCACCTTCAAAGTGTTAAGTATGTTGTGTAAATCAAATGGTAAAAATCCCAATTAAATCCATGTTAATTCCAGGTTGTAACACTACAAAATGTCGAAAAGTCCAAGGTGGGTGAATACTTATGCAAGGCACTGTATTGTGCTCTTGAGGGTTCCTTTAAAGTTTTAAAATTCTGATTGTCTTTTAAAAAAAAACATAAAATTGCTCTGCCTTTTTTCAGTTTTTTGGTGTAGTAAAATACAAAATGTAGAAGTTCAAATCATTGCGTGAAAGGAAGTGCATGATATGTTGTGAATTGTAGTATTACTCAATTTTTCTATAAGCCTTCATTTTATAACATGATGTACTGTGGGCTATAATGTGATATTAAGGTTACCACTGTATATTTATACCAGGGCTCATCCCTAGTCCATAGAATTTTGACAGAGCTGCACTGCTACCGCGTACACATTACACAACAGAAACACATCAGTTTGGTGTACAGTACTGGTGTTTTCTATTTTTAAATGTGGTGGTGGAAACGCAAAGAGTCTTGTGCAGAGCTCCTTTCGGGGCGTTGGGCCCCAGGGAAACTTCCCCGTCCTCCCCGCCCTCTCAGTGGGCCTGTCTGTCCTTTGTGATAAGGAAGGATAAAAAGGCTTAACGTTATAAAATAAATATTGCATTTCAGTTACAAACTAAATTAACTCATAATAGTATTTCATCACAACTGGGTACATTTGTGTAATGTAGACTTAAAAACAAGTTCAAATAAAACACTGGCATCTGTTATCAAAAGATCCTGCTGAGCTGTAAAGGGGGTGGGAAGGGCGACTACAGTCTTACGTTCATCACAAACACAACACATTGCGGCTGTCAGCTAAACACTGGCATATGGTGTGATTAGATGGGAAAGAGAACTGAAATGTTACTGGAATGAAACAAACATTCTTAGCATTCTTCTATGTGAAGCCATTGACTAACTGTGGCAAAGTGCCCCCCTGTGTGTATTTTGTGTTACGTGTTGTGTGTAAATGTTGGTGTATAGTCATTGGTACACGGGATATAAGCGGGTCTGTGTTTCACGTGTATTTAAAAATGTAGATTTGTATTTAGGCACGAGGATGGCACAAATCACTTTCACGTGCTGGTTAAAATATAATGTGTGGTCACGGGAATTGCACTTTAATTAATTCACGTGCAGTTGTACCGAGATTCCAATTGAATGATTGACTAGCAATCGAGTCTCGGTACAACTGCATAAAAGCTGCATGTTTTCACTCACTCGGGGTTGGGTGTTCGGTGAGTGGAGAACGGGATAGGAGACAGAGGTGATAGTGATAGTGATAGTGAAAGTATTAGTAAAAGTGTTCTTACTCACCGTGTTTGTCTGTTCGTGTGTGTTTAGTGTATAGTCCGTTTTGTTTGTCTATTTATTTTGGCGCAAGTGCCGTGTCCTGTGTTTGTTTGTACAACCTTTTTATTTTCTGTCTGTTTGTTTATTAAACGCTGAGCGAAAGCATTCGCTCAGCTTCACCAAACTCCTCTCTGTCACCGCCCAGTCATCCTGTCACACGTGGTGTCAGAACCGGGAAAACAGCGCCTCCAGGACTCAGGCCAGAGCGGGAACCGCGGGTTTTGTATTTTTTTGAAAAGAAAAGAAATGGGGAGAAGAGGCTGGAGAGGAGCACAGGAGGGAAAAGGGAGAAAGGCGGAAGCAGGGCTGTGGTGTTTCGACTGTGGCCAACCTAGCCACACCACCATACCCTGCTCTGTCCACAGGACGCTTCAAGAAATGGCCCAAAGACTGGGATGGGGGAGTGGTGCCCTGGCTGTGGGGCATATGGGCACACGCTGGCCCTATGCCCCATGCAGGATGACGAGGAGGAGCCCTTGCTGCCACGCCCCACGCCTGAGTGGGAGGAGCCCGAACGCCCCACGCCTGAGTGGGAGGAGCCCGAACGCCCCACGCCTGAGTGGGAGGAGCCCGAACGCCCCACGCCTGAGTGGGAGGAGCCCGAACGCCCTACGCCTGAGTGGGAGGAGCCCAACGTCCCTACGCCTGAATGGGAGGAGTCGGTGCGCCCACAGCCCAAGAGGGAGGAGTCGGTGGCCCACAGCCCAAGAGGGAGGAGTCGGTGCGCCCACAGCCCAAGAGGGAGGAGTCGGTGCGCCCACAGCCCAAGAGGGAGGAGTTGGTGCGCCCACAGCCCAAGAGGGAGGAGTCGGTGGCCCACAGCCCAAGAGGGAGGAGTCGGTGCGCCCACGGCCCAAAAGGGGAAGGTAGAGCGTCCACAGCTCCAGTCTCCACCAGCAGAGGGTGAATTCCTGCTGGTTCCACCTCCATTGCCATGGGAGGACTGCTTGCAGCTCCCACCTCCACCAGCAGAGGGTGAATTCCTGCTGGTCCCGCCACCTCCATCGGCAGGAGCAGAGCAGCAGGAGCTGTCTCTGCCTCCGCCACCTCCACCGCCAGGAGCAGAGCAGCAGGAGCTGCCTCTGCCTCCTCCACCAGCAGAGGGTGAATGCCTGCTGGGTCCCTGTCCACCAGCAGAGGGTGAATGCCTGCTGGGTCCCTGTCCACCAGCAGAGGGTGAATGCCTGCTGGGTCCCTGTCCACCAGCAGAGGGTGAATGCCTGCTGGTCTCCCCTTCCAGGCGGAGCCGCACCAGTCCCCTACAAGAGAGGGAGGGCCGCACCAGTCCCCTGAAACAAGGGTAGACTACACGCCCCACCTCCGCCGCCAGGAGACTACACGCCCCACCTCCACTGGCAGGAGCAGAGCAGCAGGAGCTGCCTCTGCCTCCGCCACCTCCACCGGCAGGAGCAGAGCAGCAGGAGCTGCCTCTGCCTCCGCCACCTTCACCGGCAGGAGCAGAGCAGCAGGAGCTGCCTCTGCCTCCGCCACCTCCACCGGCAGGAGCAGAGCAGCAGGAGCTGCCTCTGCCTCCGCCACCTCCACCGGCAGGAGCAGAGCAGCAGGAGCTGCCTCTGCCTCCGCCACCTCCACCGGCAGGAGCAGAGCAGCAGGAGCTGCCTCTGCCTCCGCCACCTCCACCGGCAGGAGCAGAGCAGCAGGAGCTGCCTCTGCCTCCGCCACCTCCACCGCAGGGAGCAGAGCAGCAGGAGCTGCCTCTGCCTCCGCCAACCCCACCAGCAGAGGATGAATGCCTGCTGGTATCACTTCCCCACCAGCAGAGGATGAATGTCTGCTGGTATCACTTCCCCACCAGCAGAGGATGAATGTCTGCTGGTATCACTTCCCCACCAGCAGAGGATGAATGCCTGCTGGTATCACTTCCCCACCGCCACGAGGAGAGGAGCAGGAGCTGCCTCTCCCGCCACCAGAAGGACCAGGATTAGATGTTGGCGGTCCTCAGCAGCCCTTGCATAGGCTGCTGAGGGAAGCACGGGAAGAACCGCCCGCCGCAGAGGCCGAGAAGAGGGCCAACACCCGCACCCCAGCTTGTCCTGACTGCCTGCCTGCCGCCCAAGGATGCCTGCCTCGCCGCCCAAGGATGCCTGCCTCGCCGCCCAAGGATGCCTGCCTCGCCGCCCAAGGATGCCTGCCTTGCATTGCCTGGGGTTGCCAGCCGCCCGCATCGCCTGGGTTGCCAGCCGCCCGCGACGCCTGGGGTTGCCAGCCGCCCGCATCGCCTGGGGTTGCCAGCCGCCCGCGACGCTTGGGTTGCCAGCCGCCCGCATCGCTTGGGGTTGCCAGCCGCCCGCATCGCCTGGGGTTGCCAGCCGCCCGCGACGCCTGGGCTGCCTGTCGCCCGCGACGCCTGGGGCTGCCTTTGCTCCACACAGGGTGCAGGGTGCGAGGGAGAAGTGGAGCCCCGCTGCCGCCTCTATGGCCAGGGGCTCCTCCCGAAGCCCGCCTCCCGAGGGTCCGCTGCTGCTGCCGCCGCTCCCGAGGGTCCGCTGCTGCTGCCGCCGCCCCCGAGGGTCCGCTGCTGCTGCCGCCGCCTCCCGAGGGTCCGCTGCTGCTGCCGCCACCTGGGGTCGCCAGGGATCCTGCCGCCTGGGTCGCCGGGCCTCTGCTTTGCCTCGGTCGCGACTGTGGCCGGAGCTCCATGAAGGGGAGCTGCCGGCCATGAAGAAAGGGGGGGAGGTCAGGAGACCAGCTCCCCCAGCCGCATTTCCGTGGCAGGAAACACGGTGGCCGGAGCCCCACGGAGGGGAGCTGGCGGCCACAAAGAAGGGGGGGGAGGTCAGGAGACCAGCTCCCCCAGCCGCATTTCCGTGGCAGGAAACACGGTGGCCGGAGCCCCACGGAGGGGAGCTGGCGGCCACAAAGAAGGGGGGGGAGGTCAGGAGACCAGCTCCCCCAGCCGCATTTCCGTGGCAGGAAGCACGGTGGCCGGAGCCCCACGGAGGGGAGCTGGCGGCCACAAAGAAGGGGGGGGAGGTCAGGAGACCAGCTCCCCCAGCCGCATTTCCGTGGCAGGAAGCACGGTGGCCGGAGCCCCACGGAGGGAGCTGGCGCCACAAAGGAGGGGGAGGTCAGGAGACCAGCTCCCCGCAGCAGTTTCGCTGTCGAATTGGGTGGCCGGAGCCCCACGGAGGGGAACTGCCGCCATGAAGAAGGGGGAGGTCAGGAGACCAGCTTCCCCGCAGCAGTTTCGCTGCCGGAGATTGTGTGGTCGGAGCCCCACGGAGGGGAATTGCCGGCCATGAAGAAGGGGAGGTCAGGAGACCAGCTCCCCAGCTGCACTTTCGGCAGGAGATAGTGTGGCTGAAGCCCCGGAAGAGGGAGCTGCCAGCCACGAAGAATTGGGGTGCCGGACATTCCACCATGGCCACCCCCAGAAACAACTTGCTTCCCCTCTTCCGGACTTTGGGACTGAGGGGAGGTGGCCATTGAGGCCATGTGTGCTTTGCACAAGGGGGTATATGTGGCAAAGTGCCCCCTGTGTGTATTTTGTGTTACGTGTTGTGTGTAAATGTTGGTGTATAGTCATTGGTACACGGATATAAGCGGGTCTGTGTTTCACGGTATTTAAAAATGTAGATTTGTATTTAGGCACGAGGATGGCACAAATCACTTTCACGTGCTGGTTAAAATATAATGTGTGGTCACGGAATTGCACTTTAATTAATTCACGTGCAGTTGTACCGAGATTCCAATTGAATGATTGACTAGCAATCGAAGTCTCGCACAACTGCATAAAAGCTGCATGTTTTCACTCACTGGGGTTGGGTGTTCGGTGAGTGGAGAACGGGATAGGAGACAGAGGTGATAGTGATAGTGATAGTGAAAGTATTAGTAAAAGTGTTCTTACTCACCGTGGTTTGTCTGTTCGTGTGTGTTTAGTGTATAGTCCGCTTTGTTTGTCTATTTATTTTGGCGCAAGTGCCGCGGTCCTGTGTTTGTTTGTACAACCTTTTTATTTTCTGTCTGTTTGTTTATTAAACGCTGAGCGAAAGCATTCGCTCAGCTTCACCAAACTCCTCTCTGTCGTTTTGTTCCTGCTTCTGCCGTGACGTCACCGCCCAGTCATCCTGTCACACTAACACACTGACAACACAGCAAGAGAGTTTGCACTGGTGACATTGTACAAAACCATATTTTAAATCATGAGATCTATTCCTACCTTGAGTGAAACAAAAAAGAGGGATGGGCCTTATTTATGACCTACTTTAGTTTCACAGATTTAATTTAAAAGCAGCTGGAACCAAGTTTGTAAATTTGACACATGACACGACATGTCACATGACAGTAGCATACATTGCTAGGGAATTGTAGGGATCTGCTTGTTAAGCCCCAGGGTATAGGTACTGTAACAAGGTCAGGTGTGTCCTATGAAAGTCATAGTAAAATTTGGAATGGATCACACTGCTATGCAACAGGAGTCTTATTTCCATCCCTGAATTTTCTAATTTTACAATAGTTCCATTCATACATTATTTGTGTTCTTGCTCAAAGGGACAAAAGAAACATGGCAAGGAAGTGTTTCATCACGCTCTTTAATTCCATTGACACAATCTTTTATACTTTAAGATTATGATTCTGTGAAATTTCAAAACCCCCTTGTTACTAGTGCTGGGACGAACATGGGATTTTCATGTTCGGATGTTTGCTCATAATTTAAATATTTGTTTGTTTTCAAAAAGTAATAAAGGCCATTAGCAGCATAACAGCAGGGGCTGGGGAACATGGCCCGTGTGTGCCTTTATTTTCAAGCAAGATGTTACAATATGCAACACGTTACAGTAGAAAAATATCCCAGGAGTAAAGAAGACGTTGTGTAGACCTTGTTTTACCACAGTGAATTAACTACAAGACAAAGGATGCCATGGCAGTTCAAGTTAGACGTTTTGTTTATTCCCAAAATAAACAGTACATAAAGGTGACGCAGCATTTTATTTATTTTGTACCTTTTTATTTTTTTTTTTTTTTTAATTCCTTGCCATTGCTGTTTCTTCACAGTAAACAGTGGCCAAAGACACATTTCCGTAAAGTAATAGCATGAGGTTTACTTGTGCCTTTTTGTAGCTGAACAAGCAAACGAAAACAGAAATTTAACTTTAAAACACTTCAAATAAAACGAATGTGGAAATGGCGTTGTAATTCTCGTAATAAACTCACCTTTTTTGTTCTCGTTTATTACATTCCACATAACAGAAAGTCGCAACCAAAAATATATAATGTATAAAATCTATATACAAAATCACTGCACAACATTTCCAGCAAGTTGGGCGCTGTTTAAGCGAGGCATTTCAGAATGACGTGCTTGCCTTTCTGTCCCATGAGGTTGACTCGTTCTAAAGCAGCACAACGTGTTTTTGACCCAGATGGCTTTCCATAGAGATCACTATGCATGCAAGCACATAATCTGGTTTGTTTACTTTTTGCTGTCTAAAACTTTTAAATAGAGGCTCAAGAGCTACTGTGTTGATCCTGTGTTTTTTTTAATATAGTAAATCTCACATTCACACTGAGCTTTTTTTTCATTTGCCATTTTTGAATCACGTAACTCTGGTGAGGTGGTAAATAATTGCAAGGTATTTTAGTCATTTCTAGCAAATATGAACATCTGATTTTTGTATCCGAATATATGTCACAAAAAATTAAATCGATTATTCAGATATTTGTCTGGAGGCTGTGGTCCAGTGGTTAAAGAAAGGGGCTTGTAACCACGAGGTCCCGGGTTCAAATCCTGGCTCACTCACTGTGTGACCCTGAACAAGTCATTTAATCTCCTTGTGCTCCATCTTTTGGATGAGACATTGTTGTAAGTGACTCTGCACACACCCTAGTCTCTGTAAGTCGCCTTGGATAAAGGTGTCTGCTAAATAAACAAATCATAATTTGTCCCAGCACTATTTATTACACAGTACAAACAGCAATATCAGTTGTGCTGTATATTTGTAAAGTTTATAGAATAATAAGGCTTCACAGTAAGAAACATAATTCTTGTCTCTGTGTACTATCTCAATTAGGCGGTGACCACTACAGCATAGTAACTGAACAATCCAGGGACCTGGAACCAAGGACTGCTATAACAGGACTCGTGCTCCAGCCACAGATTTCTTTTCAAACTGAACCACAGGACAGATTCAGCATTTCAAGTGATGAACACTGTGGCTGCAATTTTAGGTTTCAAAAACAATTAACACAGACTTTTTTTCGCCTTGTCCTGTTTACAGCCTATCCAGACATGAGTAAATGAGCGTCAGAAATGTTTTTTAAAGAAAGGCTCTTCATGTTTTTATCACTGCCACTCTAGACCTGACACAAATCTATGTGATCCTACCGATCCTGCCTCTTTATTGATGCATGTTGTACTGATTCCCTCATACTGCACAATCAGTATCAAATACAGCTAAATATTTTTGTTTGTACAGATAATTCCAGCAATACAGATGTTACACCAATGTTTTAATGTGTTTTGTCATTAGTTTCATAATGTGCACATCCCGTATATAATACAGACAGTCTATCAGAAAAGCTTTTTCCTGGTGTTTTGCAAACAGTCATCGCATGCACAATGCTTCAAAAGTCACACATATTGACATTTTCAGTAAAAGAAAACAGCAGCAATTGATTTTTAGTAACCATATCAGTGTGCACAATATATTCTCAAGTGTTCTTTATAAATGTACAGCCAATACTCACCAGCTTTCCTCTTGTATCTGGTGATAATGAAGTATGAAACGAAGTAGAGGACTGCAAAAAGTAGGAAACAAATCTGAAAAGGAAAAAAGAAGGGGTTCATTTTAGTAAAATTAGTAAAACATGTTGGGAGAACAAAAAAAAACTTTTTACTACACTACTGAAACAGACCATGTAATGGGAAGTATCGGCCATTGGAACAGGCTGCCAGACAGAGTTGTTGAAGCAGAGACTATCGGATGGTTCAAGAATAGACTGGATGCTGTCATGAACAATGCTGTATAACCCTCTGTGACCATAACAATACCTTTAGCTAGCCACCTGGAGGAAGGGCGGTCAGTCTAGCCATGCATTCCCAGAGGTTTCATTTCCCCTACTAATTTGGTTAGGGGTTTTTTTGTTTGTTTTTCCTCTTCTGAGCGCTAACGGACCACGCTTGCATCAAAGCATGCGAGCATAGGTGGGCCGAATGGCATTTTCTAGTTCCTTAGTTCTTTATTGAGATAAAAGGGAAACAGCACTGAACCTAGCACATTCCAGTTGGTGTCACTTGCACCAAAGAAAGGTAAAATGAATTATTCTTAAATCCCCCCCACCACCATTGATCACAATTAGCACTATTCTGTTTAAACAAGCTTCTCAAGTGGCAATTGCTTACATTGAAGTCACTGTTAGTCAATTAAATTGGCTTCAAATGAAAGCAGTTGAACAATCACAATAATAATTATGCCTCAAATATAAATTCCAATTCCTTCGAAGGAATTGGAATTGGGAATTGATTTTAAAAAAGAATTTGACATGAAAAACAGGAAATGATCCCTACCCTGCCTATTATGAAGATTGATTCATAATCCCTGGTACTTTTTACCACAAAATAAAAATGGAAACGCGCTAAAGCTTAATGTATTAATAACAAAGCCTAGATCACACATTGACTGGCCATACATATCAGATAATAATAATAATAATAATAATAATAATAATAATAATAATAATAATAATAATAATGAAACAATGAAAAACAGTTCCCTAAATGTAATGTTATGAAACAATGAAAAACAGTTCCCTAAATGTAATGTTAGCACGTTTGAAACGAGACACTTCCTTTGTATTCCAAAGCCAGCCGGCCTGCAGTCGACCGGATTGTTTTCTATTTTTGGGCCTGCCAAATAAATGCTGTTAATTCAAACCCACGCTTCCCCCAAATTCATATATTGTATTTGTACAGCAAGCACTCACAATGTATTCTCGGACTTGGCTGTGGAAATTCTGCTCTCTGACGGTGATGGTCACATCGTCTTCTTCCATTCTTCATATTGCAAAGAAGTATAAATTACTTACTTACGCTGCATAGCAACTTTCAAGAATTACAAAATTCTCGTTCGCAAAACCGCCCCACCTCCCCAAAATAAACAACAGCAGCCAAGACAGGTCGTTGACGACGCGCAGACTTTAGTCTTTCTGCGCAGAAACCGTTCAAGCTCGCCGTCTGCTTGACCTCAGCAGGATATGACATCAGACGTCACCCAGACACGGGCAGTAGCGGCTCCACAGATCTCTGAAGCAGCCACGGCTTCAAAACAACAGAGGAGCGCTGAGTGACAGAGAAGGGCATCGACAACTACATACGCGTATCACTCCTGCTGCTGCCACCTAGTCAGGCGGTGTGAATATCACAAAATCACCATCTGGTCGTGCCATTCGTTTTGTTTTCATGAATGACACGCCTCAGAATAGATAGACGCTTTACACCGCTACAATCACTGGCTATACAAATCCCATTGATATTACAGTTCCTACAAGTACCATTGCAAATGACTGAAAGGTGTTTTGTATTAATTGCTACTACAAATAATAAAAACGCTACATATTTATTTTTTTAGCAGACGCCCTTATCCAGGGCGACTTACCGTTGTTACAAGATAACACATTATTTTTTACATACAATTACCCATGTATACAGTTGGGTTTTTTTACTGGAGCAATCTAGGTAAAGTACCTTGCTCAAGGGTACAGCAGCAGCGTCCCCCACCTCGGATTGAACCCACGACCCTCCGGTCAAGAATCCAGAGCCCTAACCACTACTCCACACTGCTACACGTATATGTTTAAATTCTCAGTTTCATAATAAAACATTGTATGTGGATGTTTTCATCTACCCTTGTTTGGTCTGCCAGCATAGACTTATGTATAAGGACAATTAGTACAGCAGAAAATTATGATACAAACAATTTCAGTGAAGTTTAATAATTGTGATTTTTGAATAGATATGGCTTTGTTGAACACAATATCACGTATATATGTGTCTTTTACTAAAGATGATTGAGTGAATGTAATAAGATTACCATGTATCTTTGTCTTACTACATACAATGGGCATAACTGGCTTATATGCAATTCTAACAGCATCCCATTTCACTCTCACAGTCTGCTCTTCTGCAGTTTCCGTAGCAACGCTGTCAACACTCCCTCTGCAGACCATGACGTCAGCCGCAGACTGGCTGCAGCCGGCGAACAAGTATCGTGAACGCACCCAGAGCCTCACAGCGCCTTATCTTCTCTCAAAAGCTCTGCCTTTTTCTGACCAGTCCATTCTGAGACGCCCGACACTACCATGACGACAAAAAACATAGCCTAAACGGTTCAACTCATTATCCCAGGATATGAGGATAAAGCTCTGTGCGGGTGAGCACGCTATCCAGACGTGATGAGTGTGGCATAAAACAAAGCACAAGTCAGTTTTGCAAAAATGATGTAATAAAAAGAATAAAAATCCATCGTTAAAATAAATGAAGCTTACTTATCATTTATACAATGGGTAGAGTATAATGTTAATGAACATTAGTTACTTATTGATATGGGTTTTATTTGTATTTTTTTTTTAATAAATGAGATTTACAGGGAGTGAAATGAAACTTACAAACACAACACCGACCGCGTATACATTCCCACGCCTTTGTTGTAAGTGGACTGTCTCGTCTCACACGATTTATTAATAAGAGTGATGTGTCTGGCAGGTCTAATTCGTTACCTGAATGCACCTAGGGTTTCTGATAAAGTTGCGTTTACTGAAGGATGAACTCTGACAGAGTGTACAGTTCGTACACACTCCCGAGAATCGTTTTTAGCACAAAACTGAAAATGAATTTTGCAGTAGAACCGCGTGAATCGTGGGAGTGATCCTATCAGCACTAAGAACTGGCGGAAGTGGGCGTGCTTTTGATCAGCTGTTCCGGTAAATGTTTCAACGATGGCGGCGCCCATGTAGGTGCATGGTTTTATACTCAGTTAAAGTATAAATAAGCTTAAGTTTTGTGTTTACAGCGATATTTTATGGAATGTTGACAGTGGTCGTTTATTTAACATAGCACGTGGTTTAAAAGCTGCTCTACTAAGCGCTGTTTGGATTGGATAGATTATCTTTGAATTTGTTTTACTTTTCACTTGCCTGGAAGTAAAATGAAGAGGAAGCCTCAAGGCAAGCGCAGAGTAAAAAGAGATTTCAGCAAACTGCAAAAGTGTAAGTTATCCGTTGAGCAGTTTTTACGAAAGGAAGACAAATCCACAGAGATCGGGGGAGGTGAGGATGGTTGCCATGGGAGCATGCTGTTCGGTGTTAAGAGGAAACGTAGGAAGGAATTAAGGAAAGAAAAAAGAAAAAACAAGAAGGCTAAAATGAAAGATTATTATGAGGGGAAGCTTTTCAAAGCAAGCCCCGGCGTTACTGTGTCAATGGTACAAAATAACGAAAAGCCAACGAAACCAAATGCCAGTGAAGAACAAAGAGAAAAGATTGCAAAACAAGCAGCCGAATCTTCTGAGCAACAAGAAAACACTGCTGATCCAAAACGGAAGAAAGAAAAAGCACGCCACGCAAAGGAGGGGGGAAAGCAAACATTAAATTCACAGCAAGGGTCAAAGGAAATAACCAGGAGTACCGCCGGCGATTCGCGGAAGGAGTCCGTGAAACTAACTAGCAGCAGTACTGCGCAACAAGCAGCGTTCAAGAAAATAAGCAAGCAACAAGAAGTGAGGAAAAGGGCGCTGCGGGAAGCTAATGTTGAAGAAGAGAAAGAAATCAAAAGGCTGGAAAAGTACCTGGGGATGAACAAACGTAAGAATAAAACCACCCTGCCCCAATCTTTCACTGCGGATGGACTGGATTATATTTTGGGTATTCTTGAACCCGGAGCCTCCGCGTCGGGGCTGTACGAGAGCGACGAGGACATGGACTTGACTAAGGAGAGACTGGAACAGCTCGGCGGGAGTGAATCTGAGCTGTCTGAAGATTCTCAACAGGAGGAGGGATCGTCGGACGAGGATGAGCAGGACAGCGGTGAATATGTTGAAGAGATGGAAGTCATTGAAGAGGAGGAGTGTGATGAAGTACTGGACCAGGATAGTGGAAATGAGGAGGATACAGTTATTGAGGGAGGACAGGCAGAGAATACAGTAGAGGAGCATGGAGGCAATACAAACGAAAAGGTATGGCTGTGTGCCGCTGATTCTGGAGTGAGTCGATGCATTGCAAGTGCACGCTGAATACAGGGGCATTAGAAATGAATGTGCTGCTTTAAACTGTTCTGCAGCTATGGAATAAATTCATCCTAACCCAAATATAGGAATCCATCCATCCTCCAAAAAGTTGTGTGTGTTGTGCTGGTTCACATTTGATATTGATTGTGCAAACTTTTCCTTAGATACAGCACACATATTGACTAGGCATCTGCTACAGGTCAATGTATATGGCCCATGGTCAATATTCATTGAATCTTGTTGCTCATCATCATCGAGTCCGTTTTAAAATCGATCATAAAACAATATCTTTTTTGGTTTGGCCTTTTACTAGCAATCCGCTCAGCTCTTTTTAGTTTTGTTTTATTTTTGTAAAGCGCTCTGGGATCCCTGTACATAAACAAAATGGGTATGGTGTACCATCTCCATGATCCACCTGCCCATTTACAATACATTGCTCTGTGAAGAGTTAAACAATGGAATACTAACAACAAGCACCTTGTGCGACAGAATGAACGTATGACCATGCTTAAAAGTGTCTCGTTTCTTTTAAGTGCACTACTGTAGCGGTCGAATGAATGTATCTTATCCCATGCTGTGTGTGTGGGGTGCACGGCTTCTGAAGTACAAGCACCCTCACGTTGAAACAGCTAAAGCGGATTGACTAGTTGCTCCACCTAGTGGTAGCAACACACTTTTTGATACCTAATCGGTAGTGTACAGTGCAGCACTTGCACAAACTGAAGTGTAACCTTAGTTGTGCTCCTGTGTGTTTTGTGAAGGGCTCGGAAGAAGGCAGCACTAAATACATCCCACCTCACCAGCGGGAGTCTGCAGAGACTGACGATGCCAAGAGGAGACAGGAGCTGGAGAGACTGGAAAGGAATGTGAAAGGACTCCTAAACAGGTAATGCTCGTGGGTTTCTTCTGTTTGCTTGTCCAGTTGTGATGAAACATGACTAGGGCTGTAAGGAAGGGTACATTTTGACCTTCTAAGGTTCAGAACACATTACCGAAGGAAGGTTCGAACCTTCGATGGTACTAAGTTGCATAATTTACTGGTGACATCACCATAGCTACTTTAAATATTTGATTGAAAATCCTGTTTTACGGTAATTCATATAAATGGAATAAAACATTCACATGTAGTTCAAAAATACGTTCTATAGAACAGTAATCATGTTTTTATCATTTATATAAAAATACATGTTGTTTATGTACATGTAATTGATGCTGCTTGCTGTATATACAGTAAGCTTGCATTGCAGCAGCATCTTATTACAGTCAATTGAAAGAACTGCAGCAGACTTGGGCAAAACAAAGCTTTATTTAACAGTCACCGTTTCAAGCAGAGTATCAGCCACAGTCACATTTTACTACTACTAAAAATAATAATAATAATATGAATTTAACGCTTGCCAAGTGATCCTAGAGATTGGTTGTGCCTCGATGATACATCAACAGTCGCTTGCACAGTTTGCATTCAACTTTTTTTTTTTGGTCGTCTGGGCATTTAACAAAAAAATCCAAAACAGCAGAGTGGTTTCGAGACATTTCTTTCAATACAGCTTACGCTATACAACGCTTTGCTGTCGAGATGGCAAATGAAGAAATTATAACACAAGCTGGAGGGGGGAGGGGCGGATGGTTCTCAGTGATCGAAATTAAAATTCTGTGTTTGCATATATTTTGTATGTTTCAAACATATTCTACCATACCTTTGTAACCAGGAGGTCCCGGGTTCAAAACCCAGCTCACTCACTGTGTGACCATTGAGCAAGTCACTTAACCTCCTTGTGCTCCAAGACGTTGTTGTAGTGACTCTGCAGCTGATGCATAGTTCACACACCCTAGTCTCTGTAAATCGCCTTGGATAAAGGTGTCTGCTAAATTAAACAAATAATAATAGCACTTCTCTTACACTGTCTTGTACAATAAGTATTAAGTACCTATTTTACTGAAGCACTACAACCGTTATAGGTAAACCCCCCCAGTGCTTTGGCATACTGTACCCTGCTCCATACATAGCAGCGGCGCAATATAGACCTGCTAATTATAATGATTTGGTAGTGGATTTTAATACAACAACTTTTGTTTAAGTAATATGCATTCTACAAATCAAAAGATCGAATTTTGCATGCAAGTGACATTTACTGTGTGGTTTGAATTATAGTATTCACACCTTGTCAAATGGTTTCTGTTAACAGAGAAAAAAGACCTTGAAGGTTTACACCTACCTTCGAATTCCTGGCTAGCGATAATCTTCGACCCTTCGAACACAGCCCTAAACGTGACCATCTTCTGCACATGTTTTTGTTAATAATCTGGATGGCCTGTCTGTACAGTACGAGACAATGATTTCATGAGATGTTTTTGTTTGTAGCATTACACACCTGTACCACTGGGGACACAACAGCTTCACAAGCTGCTTTGAGGCTTGCAATATGTCTAAAACTCTCTGTTCTATCATTTACAGCATCACACATTTTAATTTCAGTGTACTGTATATAATACGACAAATAAAAAAATATCCTGAAATTATTGGCTCCCTCTAGATATTACTATTTAAGCTATTGTCACCCTTCATGGCTGCTTTTATTATTATTATTATTATTATTTGTTTATTTAGCAGACGCCTTTATCCAAGGCGACTTACAGAGACTAGGGTGTGTGAACTATGCATCAGCTGCAGAGTCACTTACAATTACGTCTCACCCGAAAAACGGAGCACAAGGAGGTTAAGTGACTTGCTCAGGGTCACACAATGAGTCAGTGGATGAGGTGGGATTTGAACCGGGGACCTCCTGATTATAAGCCCTTTTCTTTAACCACTGGACCACACAGCTTTTACAGCATGGTTGCATCGACAATAAATATATACAGAAATCTGGGTTTTAGGTTTTCCATATTTAGCATTGCCTCAATCCACACACGCACAAATAACTGCCTCGACGTGAAATTCTGTACAGATTTCTGTATAAAGGCATGACGCACAGTACAGTAGCTACGTTTGCAGATAGCGGAATGTGGTCTGTACAGTAAACTGCTACTTACTCAGTGTGAACTTACTCAGCTGGACTGAGAATGCTTTATTCTACTTACCATTCTGAGAGAGAGAGATGGGGAGATATCAGGGTCTGGGCAGTGGAAATGCTGTTTAAAGTATTTTATTTTGCTCATCTGTCTGCAGGCTAACAGAGCACAACATGGCATCTATAAGCAGCCAGTTGGAGGAGCTGTATATGAGCCGCAGTCGAAAGGACATGAATGACACTATGACAGACATCCTGCTGGCGGCCTGTGTCACTCCTGCCCTAATGCCAGAACGCTTGCTGCTGGAGCACGTCCTGTTGGTCAGCATTCTCCATCACACAGTGGGACTGGAGGTAATGACATCCGATCCTCAGGAGAAGATACTGCTGTCTGAAAAATGGATCCTGTTTGTAGATGTCCTGTTCACATGATCCTAGAGTCAGTAACAATGAAACCATGTACTTTACATTTAAAAACCAAGTCACATTATAGAAATGAAATAGAGGGTTACCCAATCCGGGGGTATCTTTCACAGTGACAGACATAACTAATTAATACTACTGTGTGTTCTGCATCATTTCATAGGTCTCAGATTTTCCCCATTATGTTAAAGGTGAATTAGATTTTTTTAATGAGATTTTATTTGAAGGTATTCTATTTGAAAATGTATGGAACCAGATACTTCCGGGCAATAAAGGAACCAACCTGACGTTCAAAACACGTCAGTCATAGGAAAAGCAGTGATTGCTACTCAAATGCAAGCCAATGGAATTAGCTTCTAGGATTTCTTTTAAAGAAAATACGTGGCAAATATTGATCATGTTCATTTTCAGTGTGAACAAGAAGTGTGTTAAAAGAATAAACCTAAACTCCCAAAAGCAACTGTCCTGTTTCGGATGCATTCCTTCAACGGGACTTTTAGACAATTCATGTCACAATTCTTTTTACTCTTTTCTTCTTAAATCTGTTTCAACAATGTTAGCTTCCTCTTCAGAAATATAAAGCGCTTTACCTCCGGGACTGGTTTGCACAGTGTATACACTTGGTTTATTCTAAAGATGAGGTTAAACACATTCACATAAACTTTAGCAGTTTGGCAGTTGTTTGTGAATGTGAGAAATACAAAGAATAGATCATTTCGAAATCTAGCACAGTCTGAGTTGTTTCGAAGTAGATATCAGCTTGACCCTATTGCCTTAAGGGTAGTATCCTGGATTTCCTGTGCTCTAGCCACTCATATGGGTCATTTGTTTTTTACCTGCAAGGATGTGACCGCTCAAATGAGAAGACTGTCCTCTATCTGTGTGGTATGTCTTTGTTTCTTTATTATTCTTTCTCCATTCTTACCGTGCCGCTTGTGTTTTACAGGTTGGTGCCCACTTTCTGGAAAAAGTGGTTCGTAAGTTTGAAGAACATTACCAGGTTGGCAGTGAAGGTAAAGAGTGTGACAACCTCATTGCCATAATCGCACACCTGTACAACTTCCACGTGGTGCACTCTCTGCTCGTCTTTGATATTCTGAAGAAGCTCACAAAGGCTTTTACAGAGAAGGACATCGAGCTGATCCTGTTTTTACTGAAAAACGTTGGATTTTTATTAAGAAAAGATGATGCAGTGTCACTGAAGGAGCTGATCTCAGAAGCCCAGAGCAAGGCCAACGCTATGGGAACAAAGCTCCAAGATCAGACCAGGGTATGATTGCACCTGTGAATGAAATCTGCATGCAGAATCCCACATGTTCATTAAAAAGAGGGATCAAGGGGGAATGGAAAGTAATATGGTGCTGAGTGCTTGTAAAATGCAAACAAAAAAAAAAAATAACTTAAGTGTGTACATGCCTGATCTAAAAAAACACATACCATCCTACTGAAATGTACACCTTTTAGTCAGACACAATATATAGTTTTTTTTTGTGTATACTTAAATGTACAGTGTATATATTTATTCATTGGACAGTATATTAATGGGTAGCATTTAGTTTATTAAAATAGTATCTTATTTTATTAAATCATTCTTGCAGCGTTAACTTTGAATTCCTTACAGATGCGGTTCATGTTGGAGACCATGCTTGCACTCAAGAACAATGACATGAGAAAAATCCCAGGCTACGATCCGGAGCCAGTGGATAGACTGAGGAAACTACAGCGGACACTGGTAACCACGCTCAGTCAATACTCCTCCCCCCATTTTAATTTAGGCATAGAAACAGAATGCTCCATATGCACCACGTTTGATCATTTGGCAGATCAGCAACAACCTATTTCAGATTTGTAAAGCACCAATCCTGTCCACCATCTGAAAGCGCTGTTCGAAAGTGGGTACTGTGAGTCATACGGTCAGGGGAGCACAGGTTGGGAGGCTGTGTGGTCGAGTGGTTAAAGAAAAGGGCTTGTAACCAGAAGGTCCCCGGTTCAAATCCCACCTCAGCCACTGACTCATTGTGTGACCCTGAGCAAGTTAAGCCCCTTGAGCTCCGTCTTTCGAGCGAGACGTAGTTGTAAGTGACTCTGCAGCTGATGCATAGTTCACACACCCTAGTCTCTGTAAGTCGCCTTGGATAAAGGCGTCTGCTAAATAAACTAATAATAATAATAATAATAATAATAATAATAATAATAATAATAAACAGGTTCATGTCCGGGCTGTGTGAAGTCGGCGGTCTTAAGGATGCAGAACTGGCAGGTACTGTTATATGATTGAGCACTCCAAATATAAAAAAAACTGCTAGAACAGTCCATCTTATGTTGCAACTTTGTTTTACAGTAGCATTGTTTTACAGCATTAAAAAAACAACTTTGCAGTCCACTGAAAAGATAAACCAGCATCCAGTCATTTGTTGGGATGAACAGATTTAAAGAATAACACCAGCAGAGGGCATTGCACCACAACAGTTCCCTCCAGATAGATAACATTTGTTTTGGATCCTCGGACTGATGAGAAGCAAGATCCACAGACACCCTTATCCAGGGTGACTTACAATTGTTACAAGATACCACATTATTTTTACATACAATTACATTTTTTTTTTTTTTCACATTATTTTTACATACAATTACCCATTTATACAGTTGGGTTTTTACTGGAGCAATCTAGGTAAAGTACCTTGCTCAAGGGTACAGCATCAGTGTCCCCCACCCACCCAGAACCCTCCGGTCAAGAGCCCAGAGCCCTAACCACTACTCCATACTGCTGCCCTAATCCAGGTTCTTCTGGCTGCCATCGAGTAGGCATGAAACTTCACGAGGGTTCACTGTAAAGTGAAAAGAGCTCAGGCTATGCTTGTTCTTCAGATCCACAGCAGTGCCAGTGGCAGCGATGTCTGTCTGCGGGTCTCTCTGGAGAACCTGCTGGCTGCAGACCAGGTGGGGCGCTGGTGGATTGTTGGGTCCTCATGGAGCGGAGCGCCAATGATTGGCAGCAGCACACAACCGAAGCAGCCTGCAGGCCAGGTAAGTGTTTCACCAATAATGAATCTGTCTTCTATTGCAGCGTGCTTCTCGGTATAGGGAGTGGTGAGAGGATAGTTGTGTGTACCCTGCTATGAGGCAAAATTGCTGCTTGCTAAGCCAGCACTGTGTGTTTCAAACTGTGAAGTTAGGACCTGAAGTCTATTCAATAAAATAAAAAAAACCTTTTGCACTATTCAGCGTCATTACGTTTTCAATGCATTTTTTTTATTAATTGCAGTACATTTGGTCAATTCATATGATTTTTGTAGATTATTAAGATGACTAAAACATTATTTTGTTTTGTTTCCACGTGCAGAAGTCACCTTAATCATAATCACAATGGTACTGTACACACACTTTGCTAAATAAGGTTGATAGATGAAATGGTAGCCGTATCAGTCCAGAGATGATAGACAAAGAGAAGATGTGATGCCTTTTATTGGACGAACTAAACAATAATTAATCACAAGCTTTCAAGACCTCAAAGGTCTCTTCAGGTAAAATGGCAGATCCAGTGGTTCCTTTGCAGTTTGTGTGGAATTCAATGTTTTCAAACAGATTCAAAGTTTGATGCTGGTACTTGGTAGATTTCTAAAAATCTTTCTCTTCTTTTGAAGGTAAGCTTTAAGATTTTGGAGCTTGCTCGTAAACAGAGAATGAATACTGATATAAGAAGAAACATTTTCTGTGTCCTGATGACCAGCGAGGATTTCCTTGATGCCTTTGAGAAACTCATCAGGTATGCCTTGCAAGACGAAACCAGGGGTTCACAAAACAAACCCCTCCCTGTGAGCTGTATTATTTCCTGGGCAGGGCTTGTTGATTGTTTCATTTTTCATGGCTGAATTTGAACCCTTTTTTTTTCGTTTGTCTTTATTTTTGCAGGCTTGGTCTGAAGGATCAACAAGAGAGAGATATTGTGCATGTTCTCATGGACTGTTGTCTGCAAGAGAAGGGCTTTAACCCGTTCTATGCTGTCTTGGGGGAGAGGTTTTGTGAATATGACAGGCGATTTCAGGTAGTCCTCTATATCCCTGTAATGGCACATGTAACATATGCAAATATATAGATAAAAGTGAATATTCAGTCATAAGAAACCATCATGCAAAACTAGTAACCATGTTTGTGATATATTCTGCCAAAAAATGTAACAAAATAATATCAGAGACAGGTACAGTATTATATAAAAGAATACAGAATCACTTATCAAACATAATAAAGTCAATGAACCAATAGTTAAACACTTTACAAAAAATGAACATAACATTAATTCCCTACAATTTGTAGCTTTAGAAAAAATAGTTAGATAATGTACAATGCAGAAGAATAAAGGAAAATAAATACTCAATGCCATGATGCCTGGAGGTTTACATAGAAAGGAATAGTAGATTGTTACATCATTAATTATGTAGTAAATGACATCACAAGCACATTAATAGATTTAAATAGAAATAAGTGTAGGATTACCAAGGCATCTAAAAGCCTATAAGTACCCCCACTTTCCCTTGACAAAGGTATATTAAACATATATACAGTACTGTGCCTTCAAAACAGCATCAATTCTTCTAGGTACACTTGCACACAGTTTTTGAAGGAACTCGGCAGGTAGGTTGGCCCAAACATCTTGGAGAACTAACCACAGTTCTTCTGTGGATTTAGGCAGCCTCAGTTGCTTCTCTCTCTTCATGTAATCCCAGACAGACTCGATGATGTTGAGATCAGGGCTCTGTGGGGGCCATACCATCACTTCCAGGACTCCTTGTTCTTCTTTACGCTGAAGATAGTTCTTAATGACTTTCGCTGTATGTTTGGGGTCGTTGTCATGCTGCAGAATAAATTTGGGGCCAATCAGATGCCTCCCTGATGGTATTGCATGATGGATAAGTATCTGCCTGTACTTCTCAGCATTGAGGAGACCATTAATTCTGACCAAATCCCCAACTCCATTTGCAGAAATGCAGCCCCAAACTTGCAAGGAACCTCCACCATGCTTCACTGTTGCCTGCAGACACTCATTCGTGTACCGCTCTCCAGCCCTACGGCTGAACAAACTGCCTTCTGCTACAGCCAAATATTTCAAATTTTGACTCATCAGTCCAGAGCACCTGCTGCCATTTTCTGCACCCCAGTTCCTGTGTTTTCGTGCATAGTTGAGTCGCTTGGCCTTGTTTCCACGTTGGAGGTATGGCTTTTGGCATAAGTCTTCCATGAAGGCCACTTCTGACCA
The DNA here is from genome assembly GCA_030684275.1 of Acipenser oxyrinchus oxyrinchus. Taxonomy (NCBI): domain Eukaryota; kingdom Metazoa; phylum Chordata; class Actinopteri; order Acipenseriformes; family Acipenseridae; genus Acipenser; species Acipenser oxyrinchus. The sequence goes on from CM060250.1 coordinate 3,456,103, forward strand.
GACTTCTCCGGACAGTAGATGGGTGTACCAGGGTCCCACTGTTTTCTGCCAGTTCTGAGCTGATGGCACTGCTGGACATCTTCCGATTGCGAAGGGAAGTAAGCATGATGTGTCTTTCATCTGCTGCTGTAAGTTTCCTTGGCCGACCACTCGTCTCACGGTCCTCAACGTTGCCCGTTTCTTTGTGCTTCTTCAAAAGAGCTTGGACAGCACATCTGGAAACCCCTGTCTGCCTTGAAATTTCTGCCTGGGAGAGATCTTGCTGATGCAGTATAACTACCTTGTGTCTTGTTGCTGTGCTCAGTCTTGCCATGGTGTATGACTTTTGACAGTAAACTGTCTTTAGCAACCTCACCTTGTTAGCTGAGTTTGGCTGTTCCTCACCCAGTTTTATTCCTTCTACACAGCTGTTTCTGTTTCAGTTAATGATTGTGTTTCAACCTACATCTTGAATTGATGATCATTAGCACCTGTTTGGTATAATTGTTTAATCATACATCTGACTATATGCCTACAAAATCCCTGACTTTGTGCAAGTGTACCTAGAAGAATTGATGCTGTTTTGAAGGCAAAGGGTTGTCACACCAAATATGGATTTGATTTAGATTTTTCTTCTGTTCACTCACTTTGCATTTAGTTAATTGATAAATATAATCTATTAACATGTCTATTTTGAAAGCATTCTTACTTTATAGCATTTTTTCACACGTGCCTAAAACTTTTGCACAGTACTGTGTGTGTGTGTGTATATATATATATATATATATATATATATATATATATATATATATATATATATATATATATATATATATATATATATATATATATATATATATATATATATATATATATATATGCGCATGCATGCATGCAAATATTGTTCCTCGTGTAAGCTGGCTCTCCTCATTTTAATTATTTCTTTAATTATTAGATGACTTTTCAGTTCAGCATGTGGGACAAATTCCGTGATCTGGCAAACCTGTCCAGCACCTCCTTCAGCAACCTGGTTCATCTCCTAGTGCATCTGTTCAAGAAGAAGTCTCTTTCACTCTCCGTCTTGAAGGTCCGTCATCTTCTATCAGGTTCTAAACAGGCTGGCATTTTTAACTGTACACTGAAATACACGCAGTGAGTTCAGACGGCAGACTTGATTTCAAGGTCTTTATATAGATCTGCTAAAAATTAACCTCAACCTTATTAATTGGTGTTGTAGGAATGAATACTTGTAATGTAAGAGGCTGTGTGGTCCAGTGGTTAAAGAAATGGGCTTGTAACCAGGAGGTCCCCAGTTCAAATCCCGACTCAGCCACTGACTCACTGTGTGACCCTGAGCAAGTCACTTAACCTCCTTCTGCTCTGTCTTTCAGGAGACATATTGTTGTAAGTGACTCTGCAGCTGATGCATAGTTCACACACCCTAGCCTTGGATAAAGGTGTCTGCTAAATAAACCCATAATAATAATAATAATAATAATAATAATGTCCTGTAAGTACAGTTTTAGGTCTCCTGTGCAACACTGTACAGTAGAACCTATCATATCCGATCCTGTAAGATACGATACCCTCTTCAGCGTTCTCCCCAGGCCTTTTCAGCCGGACGAGCTGCCCAGCTGTGGCTGTCACCGCCCGTTTTGCAGATGCTACTGTGCCTTTTACGATAAGGATTGATTGTGCTGCTAGCAGACTAGATCACTTGTGTGCGTTGCTGGGTGAAAAGAAAGTCTTGGAACCACAGGACTGCTGTGTTACATCTTGACACAACATTTAACCAATCAGAGAGTGGAAGGGGTGGGTTTTCCAGCCTCTCGAAGTGCTTATATCAGAACGGCAAAATGACTGCTAAAAAAAAATAATCTATTTTATTTTCAAAGCAAAAATAATGTCACTGAATGTGGAAATTGCCAAACCGAAATGGATGATGAAAAAGAAAATGTAGAAATGCTCTGCACCCAGCTATACAGAATTCCTGGGGAGAACACTGCTCTATTAACTGATAGGCTTCTGCTACCAGTTCTACGGTACAGATCGAAGCTGATCAATGCACATTTTATTAAAGGTCTAAAACAGTAAAACTGCTCTTAGCAGGACAGAATGGATTCAGTTGCAGATAACATTTAAAAAAGCCAGGTACTTAAAGATGTTGTGTTTGGGAATGCAGTTTCCCTTTTTAAATGCAAGCTGTCACTTCACATAAAACAAAGTGCCCAGTTGAACCATGTTCAATGAAAGAAAGTAAGGGATTTATATAATGACTACACCATTACAAGACCTTTTCACAACACCACCAACCTCCAAAGCCCAAGATCCGCTCTGGAGTTCCTGGCTTCATTGCTCATGGGATCAGAGCTGTGTAGGGAATTGATGCGTTGAGGAGAAAAGAATTATTGGATAGTTAAAATTGGGGAGATCAATTTTAGAAAGAAAAAAAGAATAAGACTTTTGGAGTTGCATTTCAGTAAGGCTAATTTAACATTGTTCTGTTTTAAATAAATAAATGCATCTTATTTTAATGTGTGTTTTGTTTTTGTTATTTTTTTTATTTAAACCAGGTTATCGAGTTCAGTGAACTGGATAAGCCTAAAGTCCGGTTCCTGCGCCAACTGCTGAGTAAACTTCTGTGTGAAACGGAACCAGAGGAGCTGAAAGACATTTTTGGGAGGTAATCAACATCTTTTTACACTTCAGTGTAACCTGTGACTGTATCTCTCCTACTTTAGCAATTTATTAACCCTGTAACATTAAACTGTGGCCAAGCCCTTTTGAGTAAAGATCACTATCGATGTAAACCTTTTTAAATTAGAATGAAACACTTTTGTACGTTGTTTATAAAGCAGGCAGACTAATGTAAATGCATTAAGGTCATAGACTGTGTGTGGGTCCTGGTACCCTAACTTTTTTTTCCCAGCAAAACTGATGTAGTTGTAGCTGATGAGTTCCTGCCTGTTTATGACAGAGAAACCAATCTTTTAAAAGGGTGCCCTGAGAAACTGGAGCTTTCTTTTAATGGTGCACACTGCCATGAGCAATGCAGGAATAGTGGCTGATTGTTTTCTGAATCTTCTATCCTAGCGATCCTAGCGTACCTGTAGTAACAGAAACACTGCCTGTAGTAGTTTTTGTTTCTCATTTTAAAGGCAAGTAACAGAACTGCATTGTTGGCAGGACATTCCTTCTACATCCTGGTAAACCCTCGTTTCCATAGTTCCAGAGATTCCTTCTACATCCTAGTAAAGACTGCATTTCACAGTTCCACAGATGGTTTTGATTAATCATTGTTTTAATCACTAATTTTGGTTTGTATGGGGAGGAGGGGGGTTAAGAGTACAAAGGGGGTGTTATTGTTGAAATCCTCAAGAACTGAGAATCACGTTTTCCACTCTGCGCAGGATTTCAGGAATTCCAAAACTTGGAATGCTGCGGGAAGGCTTGAAGCTTTTCATCACTCACTTTTTACTGAAGAATGCTTTGAGCCTGGGAACAGGTGAGCAAGCAATCCTGCTGAAAGAAAGGGCTGACGTGGCAGAGCAGGGAATGCAAGTGAAGGATGCAAAGCTGAAACTGTAAGGAGGAGGAATCTTAAACACACCAAGAATGTGTGGACAGCATTCGGGAAAATACTAAGCAACAATCTTGTTTTCATTGGTAAAATAAGGCGTTACCTGTTTTTATTTGTTTGTTTTAATTGATTTTAAAATGTGGTTAGGCCTGAACAGGAATGTGTACCCCAACAGGAATATGCTTTAGGTGTCCATATCGCGCACACAATAGCCCTCCTAGCACAACATCGTACACAAATTTAGGAACCTCATTGTGGAAGAGCTCGGGCTTGTGGCTGGGCTAATGAAGAAGTGCTTGTCTGAATCTGATGAAACTTTACAAGTTATTTAAATTAAAAACAGTCTAATATAAAATGTAATAAAACAGAAATTAAGAGACAAAAAAGTGGTTGTAATTGTAAATTTAGAAAATCTAAGATAAAAAAACTAGTTTGTTAAAATGGAACAATTAAAAGAGTAAAACCATATTTTCTAAAATTGGAATAACAAGAGAACTTGTTTTGTTCACCAATTGAAAGAGATATCCATCACTGCAGGTGTGAGTTGTTACTGTTATGAGTCACTACTTTCTTCTGTAGCACAGCGTCACTGAATTACATTTACGTTTCACCAAGTGCTCCAGTAACACATCAGGCAGAGGCAACCTGAAGACATTGTTGCATTCAGCAGACCTTGGGATTTAGTCCTTAATCCTGTACTAACATGGATTTCAGCTGGAGCAGCACTTTGTGGAGATTGTCTTCAGTAAATTCCAAGGTTTGTATTCATTAAGCACCAATTTCAGTATACAAAGTCAAGGAAACAAGCAGCTATTAACAGATTCCTTTGACCTGTGGATTAGGAGCTTCTCTCCCTGCTGACTGGGGAGCAATAAAAGTTTTTTGTTTTTTTTCGTTTTTTTAAATTTATGTGTGCCTTGCTTCATTATCAGAAGATCCCGTTGCTGTGTCTGGTGCTCTCGGTAGGGAAAAAAAAGCTTGTCAACAAAAACATCGAACAAATGGATTACAGTGATTCACAAAGCCTGTAGGGGGCAGGGCACTGCCACATTCAGCATGTTCATTCTTCTCTTAAACTTGGCCCTAATGTCCCTGTCAAAATTAGGTGTACAGTGTAAAACGTATTAAACAAGATCACTCACTAGTAGATTTGCTCACGTTCATTTTCAGCCTTTTCCTTTCACTTTTAGAAATGTAAAATGACAGTGCCACCAGTGAGCAATACAATCCTCCCACCTCCCTCAAGGTGTTACAATTCTAATAATACAGGCCTTCATACCCCCTGAAAACCCTTATACTGTCAATACAACCCCCCCACCTCCCTCAAGGTGTTACAATTCTAATAATACAGGCCTTCATACCCCCTGAAAACCCTTATACTGTCTATACAACCCCCCCACCTCCCTCAAGGTGTTACAATTCTAATAATACAGGCCTTCATACCCCCTTCAATCCCTTATACTGTCAATACAACCCCCCCACCTCCCTCAAGGTGTTACAATTCTAATAATACAGGCCTTCATACCCCCTTCAATCCCTTATACTGTCAATACAACCCCCCCACCTCCCTCAAGGTGTTACAATTCTAATAATACAGGCCTTCATACCCCCTGCAAACCCTTATACTGTCAATACAACCCCCCCACCTCCCTCAAGGTGTTACAATTCTAATAATACAGGCCTTCATACCCCTGCAAACCCTTATACTGTCAATACAACCCCCCCACCTCCCTCAAGGTGTTACAATTCTAATAATACAGGCCTTCATACCCCTGAAACCCTTATACTGTCAATACAACCCCCACCTCCCTCAAGGTGTTACAATTCTAATAATACAGACCTTCATACCCCCTGAAAACCCTTATACTGTCTATACAACCCCCCCACCTCCCTCAAGGTGTTACAATTCTAATAATACAGGCCTTCATACCCCTGAAAACCCTTATACTGTCTATACAACCCCCCCACCTCCCTCAAGGTGTTACAATTCTAATAATACAGACCTTCATACCCCCTGAAAACCCTTATACTGTCTATACAACCCCCCCACCTCCCTCAAGGTGTTACAATTCTAATAATACAGGCCTTCATACCCCCTGCAAACCCTTATACTGTCTATACAATAAACACAAGAGAAGCCAAGAGCAGTGATACGTTATTAGTTTTATCCTGCAACTCATAAAAAAAAAAATTAAAAAAAAGGTTTAATGATTAAAAAAACATTATTAACCGGAGAGTTTCACTTAGCATTGCCTTCATCAGCGTACATATTTTGTTTTAGCTTTAAAAGTGTAAATGTATGGCTGGAATATTTGCAAACTCTTATCCTTGCTAACATGCCTGAGAGCTCATCTTCAGAAGCTAGAAGTAATACCCTTACACAAAAAGGACAACAACTTGAGGGGATTTCTTGTTCCCACAGAATAATTCAATAAAATGTGCAAAAATTCACAGTCACAATAATACTCTCTTCATCATTGCTAGAAGAAATCACAGAGGACTTTGGCCCTTACTACTAAAAGCAGTTCTCTCTGTGTTGGGTATTGCTTAAATAGCATGTGAAATAGAATGTATTTTATTAGGGATGGACAAACACATTTAAAAAATAAACAGGAGAAGCTGTTAGGCAGGTCAGCAGCACTGGCTCAAGCTGATGGTCTGCTTGTGATAGAAATACTTCCAGAGGGATATGTACAGTAACTATTATTAACCATTGAATAAAACACACTGAGAGGTAACCATGTATTTTTTGGTTTTATGAAACTGCAATACATGTTTTTTTCAGGACTCTGCTGTACACAATTCACACAAAACTAGAAGCAGCAACTTCTGCTTCCATCGCTTTTGGAGCCCAGGCTCGTCCCTGTTCAGACGTGTTTCACACATGATTTCTGAAGCTAGATGTCAGTAGGTGTGTCGTCTGAGAGACAATGAACAGAGCACTATCTGTCTGATCCACATCCAGGAGCCTCTTTATGAGGGTGAAGGGCTGTCAATTAAGGATAATGAAAAATCCTGAGGTTTCAATGAAAGACCTTGTCAAGACTGACCACCTGCCAGTACATGTGGGGCATTTTCCTCACGCAATCTCACTGATTGATTGTAGGCAGCCGTTCAACACTGTATTTATTCTTTAAAACATGGGGGGGGGCAATATACTCATTATTCATGCAAACTCTTACTAGGATCACAAATCCAAAATAAACAATTTTGCTTTTGAGATTGTCCTGGAGACATAGCAAGCATAAGTAGCATATGCTAGCATACAGGACTTGGGACCACAGGATGTAGATGTTCACTTGATGTTAGAAGGTGAAGTACAATAATATACAGATTGAAGATATTGCTCCATCGCAAGATACAAAGAATTGAATGTGCCCAGTTCTTTAGATATGACGGGTCAAGCATGGAGCGACTGGTGACAGTATAACAGTACCTTCGTACGACACACAACACCCTGTGTCTTTACAAGTCACCACAACATCTGCTAGTCCATCGGTAACGTTCATTTCGAGTTACATAACATGAAGTGTTGAACTATTGGTTGATTCACTGTTTTATTTCTTATGTTTATATATATATATATATATATATATATATATATATATATATATATATAGATATATATATATTGATATAGATATATATATATATATATTGATATAGATAGATAGATAGATGCCTGATATCTAGGTTAAAAGAATCTGTGTTTGTAAATCAAGCTTTCAGCTAGCGTTGCACTTGGTCATTTCACCTGTTAGTTCCTACCTCTTCAATGTCTTCTTTCCTGTCATTAATTACCCACCTGCTCCCCCCATTAACGGGTGTTTCCAGCCAGTGAAATGCTTTGACCCCGAGGACCCTGCTTCTGGTTGTGTAGAAGCAGCTGGAGGTGGGTCAAGTGCAGGGTGAAGTGGTAACATATTTATAGTACAGGCTAAGCCACAGCTGAGAGATCACACTGGATTACATCAAGCACCTATCCATCGTGATTCCAGGATTCCAGAATAAAGCAGGCGGTGAAATGCTCTTGATCTAATCAACCTAAAAGTCCACCAGTTCATGGCAATGCTCTAACTCGTGGGTTTATATATATATATATATATATATATATATATATATATATATATATATATATATATATATATATATATGGTTTATCTAACTGTGGATCATTCTATTCTTTTAAACAAGCTACGGAGTACAGGCTGTGACGGGGTTTCTGCTGCTTGGTTCCAGAGCTACCTTTCAAACAGAACGCAATGTGTAAAATCGAATGGATTTATATCACAGCCTTGCTTGGTTACTAAGGGTGTGCCACAAGGTTCCATATTGGGCCCTTCTCTTTTTTCCATTTATATTAATAATGTTGCTAAGGGAATAGATCATTCATATATCCATCTCTATGCTGATGACACTATTTTATATTCAATTGGCCCTACTCTATCTTCAGTGCTATCAGACTTGCAAATAAGTTTCAATCAGATTCAAAAATCTTTTTCTGATCTACGTTTATTGCTTAATGCTGATAAAACTAAACGTATGTTATTTAATAGATGATGTGCAAATGTTACCAATCCTGCAGTTCTTCAGCAAGGCTGCAAAATTGGTACCATTTGTAAGGTTGACCTTGAGCAAGTGGAAGTTTATAAATATCTGGGTATTTGGCTAGACAGTACACTTACTTTTTAACCACATATTGTTAAACTACAATCGAAAGTTTGAGCTAGACTCCGCTTTCTTTACTGAAATAAATCATGCTTCACTCGGCCAGCTAAGTACTTACTGGTACAGATGTGTGTACTACCCATTTTAGATTATGGAGATGTCATTTATAAAGCTGCTTCTAATGTTGCCCTTAGGACGCTTGATGCTTTATATCACTCTGCAATAAGAGTTGTCACTGGTGCTCCCTACCGCTCTCATCACTGTGATCTCTACACTTTGGTTGGCTGGCCCTCACTTCAAACATGTCGGCTATGTCATTGGTACAGACTCAGTTATAAAACCCTAATCGGGAAATCACCCCTCTATTTAAGCGAATTGTTGACTATATCTGTCTCCTATTACAACCTTCGATTCAGCGATTTGATTAGTTTAATTGTCCCTCATGTTTTTACTGCTGTTGGGCATAACTCATGCCAACATGCAGCTGCTCACGATTGGAATGAGTTACAATCAAGGCTTAAACTTCCTGGTTTTATCTCAGAGGGTGCTTTCTTTTCTAGACTTGAAGCTTTGTTCCCTGTTTCTTGTGCTTGTCAGAGCAGATGCTGATTTTATTATTTATTTATTTATTTGTTTTGGGTTTTTTTTTATAGATTTCATATTGTTGTAATATCTCTGTCTATGTATTGTTGTCTGTTGTATTTATGTTGCCTCTTGGCCAGGTTGGCATTTTAAATAAGAACCTTTTCTCAATGTCTTTACCTGGTTAAATAAAGGTTTGAATTGAACTGAATTGAATTTAAAGGATAATTCTATTCTGATTAAATAAATACAGTTTAACCTGAAACTGACTGCTGTTGGTTTCTTAACCACAGTCTGGAGATGTTTCATGAATAGTAACATACTTGTACAAGTGAGTTCAAACTGAAGAGCCCCAACATTTCAGATCATTCATTGTAGCCTTGATTCGCTGATTTGCATGTTAAAATGCCTGGACAGTTCTTAAATCACTGTTATCTGGTGGTCTTAAAAACATTTGGAGCTAAGTAACTGATACTAACAAGGTTATACAGTCAGCTGGGTTTAAAAACAGTTCCAATATTCCATTCAAGGCAGTGCCATAAGCAACGTTAGTTACCCTGGAGCTATGTAGCAAACAATCACTATTGCAAACAACAGGTATTAAGCGGGGAAGTTATCCTAGAGGATAACTTCTGTCCAGGTGTTTCCTCAGGTGCTCAGTACAGGGTTATGTCTCTGGAATCTGCCCAAGGAAGGCACTAAACAGTGTTGGTATTGATTTAAGTTAAATATGACTCAATTGTTTAGTCATAAAACATTTGGACTTTGGTAAATTAAATATAAAATGTGTTTTCAGGCCGAATACTGTTTTTAATTTATAGCAACAAATAAAATGTGCTTGGAAAAAAAAGTGCTCTCGTGGGTGTTAAGAAAAGACAAGGTTCTCATCATTATTAGAAAAAGTCTGTTCTGGAACCAAGCTGATTTGGGATGGAAAGTGATGTTTGGGCAAATTGTTATGTTAGCCTTTAGGCGTAATTCAGGGGATGCCGTAGAGAGCGCCTCTCACTGCGCTTTTTTCCTGTTTTCCTCATTTCTCTATGCCGTCCACTCTAGCTTTCCTCAGCCGCGCTCCGCCTGGGGAAGTGATCACTTCCGGGTGGGTGGGCAGCTCATTTCTAGTCATCTCTAACAATAGCCTTGCGCAGCGCTCGCCATGTCAGTCAAGGGGCGTGGCCAGGGCAGCGCCGGGGGTTCCGTCTGGCAGCTCCGCCTGTCAATCTCTCCCTCTTTCCTATATTAACCTAGCACTACTTCCACTCTTTGTCTTGTGTTTGTTTTTCCCCTCCTCCTCCGCTCCTTTCTAATACTGCACTGACCACACAGGGATCCCTCTGGGGAGGAAGTGAGTCTCACTCCCCCGACCGACCAGGTCGGCCTCCTGCCCATGTCTCTGCCATCCCCGGCGGTTCCTCACTGGTCAGAGGGGACCCCCGGCCACATCTATACTTTCGCAGCTTATGCGCTAGCCTCATGGAGCCCACAACCTGCTATCACTCTCCCTAATTTCTTTTCCAGGTCCGAGCACCTTTCTTGCCCCCTCTGAGGCAGGCCGAGTCCCCCACCCGCTGAGTCGGGCCCTGCGTGGAGGGGGGGGGCGTCTTTTCCTTCATCTCTCCTATACGGACTCGAGACACTTTTCCCAACTCTCCACTCCACCCACCTGCTAGGCGATTCTGCCTGAGGATGCTGCCTGAGTAGTGACAGGATCTAACTTTTTGTCTTCTATCTCTCATTCTCCTTGTTGCCCAGCAGCCAGAGGATGCTGCCTGACCTGACCTGACCTGGACTTGAGAGCGTCCTTCATGTTTGTCTTTTCATTATCCTTGTCACTCAGCAGCCAGAGGATGTTACCTGACTCAGTCCTTTGAGTACAGGGATCTGTCCAGCCTGTTCTATGTCCAACACCATTGTCACACAAGCGCTCACACGCTCCCAAGCTCGCTGTCCATCACGCCTGCCTTTTACTCTCAAGCCCTCCTAGGCGCCCAGTGAATATAGGCATATCTGCTCACTATGGATTGTATAAACTGTATTTCCAGGGTGATTTATAAACCACGCCCATAAGAACAAAGTGCTTTATTACAGAACAAGTTTGAATTGAACTTCGCCATGGGTCTGACACAGGGGATTTTTTTGATTCCTAGTGCAATAGGCCTATATTAAATATACAGCAGCAGACTAATGTTTTATCGAAGAAGATTTAGCTCATATTGGGATGTCTAGATTTAATAATGTATTATGGATTTGTAGAGCCCATTTGTGTATGAATATGTTTGTTTGTTTACTAGCTTGTTTATTAAAATATTAATTTGTCAATATCAATAAGTGGTGGTAAAACCATAATTCAATATAATTTAAGTATTCTGTAGATTATTATTTCCTATTAAGTTTCAACAAAGTGATGATATAAACCTAACTAGTCTAATGCAGCAGCAGTGTGGACTAGTGGTTAGGGCTCTGGACTCTTGACCGGAGGATATGTATATATATATAGAGAGAGAGAGAGGTATAGATATATATATTTACTGTACTGTAATAACATTTCGTGAACCCTACAGCCCTTTTGGTTTCTTACAGATTATCTGTGGTTAAAACAAGTCCCTTTGCTGACCTCGCTCCTGAAGCCAGGTGATCTGGGTTGGGAGCTCTTCTGTGGTCTGTGTGCGCTGCCACACCAGGGCCATCTTTTCTTGTCCTCTTCTGGAAAGGGTTGCTGAAGAGATAGCACAGGGCTGCCTTTGTTCCCCCACAGCTGGGCAAACCAGCAGTCTGCTGGATTCTACTTCAATCAATAACGGATTCACCTTAAACCAAACACCTTGCGAGTAAGCATGCACCATTGCGGAAGATCCAGAACACACTATATCTCTGCGTTGCTTGTGTAAGTAGCCTCATGGTTAAAAGGCATGATCGTTGTGTCATCCCTTTAACAAATATATTTAAGAAAGACTAGTACTGACACAGCTGCTACTGAGGTCTTGGAATGCATTTGTAATCCTTTGTAAACTGTTTTTCAACTATTCCAGAGTTGAAATAATTGTAATGCTTTTCTTTAGCTGTGCCTCATGTCATATATTGCTGTGCTTGGTATAATTTGGTTAAATTATAGAAGTAAATCGTTGAGTTGTTTTCAATGTGACAATATTTTAAATATGTTTTTATTGGATATTTTTTTTAAAAAAAGTCGAGTTTTATTATGCTTTTAAAATCTTAATTTTAAAAAAAGATATTTTTGAGAAGCTTATTTATGTCACAACATGTCAGTAAAAGCTCACATATTAAAACCTATCGCTGGATAGCCACGATTTGGCATATTATAATGGACTGATTGGTACAGAAATATTCTTCAACGTTTTGTTAAAGGAGGTTTAAGTATAATACCAGTGTGGTATTTTTAATGCTTGGAACAGGGTCATTCCAAAGGGTTTTTTTTCTTGGTAATGTTACCATAGTAAACTCAAGATAAGTCCTCAGATGTAACATAGCAACATGTTTTAAATCCACAACCCTGGATTATCTTGGGTTACTCTTAATAAATACAATTTAATTGTGAGAACAGTATCGAAGCACTCTGGCTGATAGCCAATAGCAGGTTTATATCAATTCAATGTATTATCTTAATCATGCTTTGATTGCTCAGCTAACCTGTGCTTAATCTTTTTTTATTGAAATATCAGTGAGTTAACCCCATATTTGCACTAAATCTACGTTTAAAAGGGCTCGATCAGGTGACTTAATACCCTGACTGTCCTATGACTGGACATTTGAAGTTGGCCCTCACCAGTGTGAGAGATTGGGGCTTTAAAGGGATTAGTTTTACTGAAGAATACACACGGTGACAGTAGGACTTTGGTACAGAGTCCACCAGAATTGGCACATTTATTCTGTAGTTCCGGCACAAATGATCATCTATCTGGCCAATTCTGCATAACCCATATGCTGTCAATTATCAGTTACCTTGAATAGGCTAAACAGTGTTCATCCTCTTTGATAATATAACTAAGATAATGTGATGATGTAGTGGGTCATGGCTTCACTCTGAATTGTTGGAACCTGTTGTTTCTATGTGGTTGAGGAGGATGTCGTTTATAAATAACTATTGCCTGAAACTATAATAACAAGTTTCTCATAAAAGCCTTGATTTAAAATGCTTTACCCGTGCGCATTAGCCTATTGCAATATTTTGGCGAGCGCTGAGTACAAGCGGCCTCGCATCCCAGCTGCAGATACAGCACATCACCATAGGGTTAAGCAACAGAACCACGTCTGAAGAAAGTCATCCGAAACGCAGTCAACGGCAATTTCACATTCCCGTTACAATGGAAAGCCGCCCATACAAAAAAGCAACTACGGTAGATTGCATCCTACAGGTTAACAGTAACGTTAAAGTGTGACCCACACAGAGCATCAAACTAAAGCACAAATACAGCCAACAAAACCACATGCCAACACAGCGCTTTAATGCATGCGTAGCCTACCCTTCTGTTTGTACATGTTTATTTAAAAAGAGAAAGGGTTGCTCTATTTATATATTTGCTAAGTAATATTTAGAGTCATCAGTCGTCTTCGTTTATTTAGGTATTTCACATTTCTCTAGTATAGCCTTTCGTAGTGTTTCTGATCTATTAAATTAAAAAACACAGTGGATTCGTTTTTCTACTGAGACAATACAGTTCTGAATCATCAGGCAAAAAGCCAAAGTTCTGTAGAAGAATGATACATGAATACAATTAAACTGCGATACAATCAGTCGGAACAATAAATTCATAAATTCCAAAAAAAGACGACAACGGGCAGTTCGTTAGAGGAAATGAATTGTTATCTGTGGCCCGAGGCTGAAAATGATGAGATAGTGATTATATTTAAATTTGCTCTAATTGATTTTGAGGAGTGCATCTTGGCAAAGACCAAATCATTATATTAACGGGGGAGAGAAAGCCCGTGCTAATAACGCTGAAATGACGTAACTGCCCAATTAAACACAAATACTATTCGTATATATATATATATATAAGATAGTTCTTAATGACTTTCGCTGTATGTTTGGGGTCGTTGTCATGCTGCAGAATAAATTTGGGGCCAATCAGATGCCTCCCTGATGGTATTGCATGATAGATAAGTATCTGCCTGTACTTCTCAGCATTGAGGAGACCATTAATTCTGACCAAATCCCCAACTCCATTTGCAGAAATGCAGCCCCAAACTTGCAAGGAACCTCCACCATGCTTCACTGTTGCCTGCAGACACTCATTCGTGTACCGCTCTCCAGCCCTTGGCGAACAAACTGCCTTCTGCTACAGCCAAATATTTCAAATTTTGACTCATCAGTCCAGAGCACCTGCTGCCATTTTTATGCACCCCAGTTCCTGTGTTTTCGTGCATAGTTGAGTCGCTTGGCCTTGTTTCCACGGACGGAGGTATGGCTTTTTGGCCACAAGTCTTCCATGAAGGCCACTTCTGACCAGACTTCTCCGGACAGTAGATGGGTGTACCAGGGTCCCACTGTTTTCTGCCAGTTCTGAGCTGATGGCACTGCTGGACATCTTCCGATTGCGAAGGAAGTAAGCATGATGTGTCTTTCATCTGCTGCAGTAAGTTTCCTTGGCCGACCACTGCGTCTCACGGTCCTCAAGCGTTGCCCGTTTCTTTGTGCTTCTTCAAAGAGCTTGGACAGCACATCTGGAAACCCCTGTCTGCCTTGAAATTTCTGCCTGGGAGAGACCTTGCTGATGCAGTATAACTACCTTGTGTCTTGTTGCTGTGCTCAGTCTTGCCATGGTGTATGACTTTTGACAGTAAACTGTCTTCAGCAACCTCACCTTGTTAGCTGAGTTTGGCTGTTCCTCACCCAGTTTTATTCCTCCTACACAGCTGTTTCTGTTTCAGTTAATGATTGTGTTTCAACCTACATATTGAATTGATGATCATTAGCACCTGTCTGGTATAATTGTTTAATCATACACCTGACTATATGCCTACAAAATCCCTGACTTTGTGCAAGTGTACCTAGAAGAATTGATGCTGTTTTGAAGGCAAGGGTTGTCACACCAAATATGGATTTGATTTAGATTTTTCTTCTGTTCACTCACTTTGCATTTAGTTAATTGATAAATATAATCTATTAACATGTCTATTTTTGAAAGCATTCTTACTTTACAGCATTTTTTTCACACCTGCCTAAAACTTTTGCACAGTACTGTATATATATATATATATATATATATATATATATATATATATATATATATATATATATATATATATATATAAATTCAAGTGTTCTACTGTTTTCTTTCTTTAACGGCTAATACTAAAAACGTGCGATCAATTCATGAAGTTGGTAAACATCGAGGCGATCTTTCTCCTCCTCACTGTATGAATATTAACCCTGTAAGTGTATGACTCTGTCAATGAATCCCTTCAGATGTATGCATCGCGTGTTTTAATTTGTGCCAAGCTGCTGAGTGCTGGCCCGTGCTGAACTGCTGACCCCACCGTCCACCTCGGCTAACAAGCTCGATTCAATGCTTCTCTTGATTAACCTGATGTATCGCGTGCAGGCTACTGGAAAACTATTTCCTCACGTTGAACAGAGCCAATGTAAGATAATGCCATTTCACAGCACCGGTATTCAACCTGCGACAAATCATCCATTAAGTGATTAAGTAAAGTGAAGGGATTGATTGTATAGCCTATATAGGCTATATAGATAGATAGATAGATAGATAGATAGAGAGATAGATATGATTGGCACCCTTGATAAAGATGAGCAAGAAAGACTGTATAAAATAAATAATACCAGCACTGAGCTATATTGTAATTTTCCAACATGTGGAATATATTTGACTTTATTAATGATTTAATGGAATCAACCAAAATTACACATTTCTCAAATTATACATTTATTTCCAAAAAAATGAAGTGTCATAATTATTGGCACCCTTGTTTTCAGTACTTTGTGCACCCTCCCCTTGCAAGGATAACGGCACTGAGTCTTTATCTATAATGTTTAATGAGATTGGAGAACACATTGGGAGGGATCTTAGACCATTCCTCCATACAGAATCTTTCCAGATCCTTGATATCCTTCGGTCTGCGCTTATGGAACTGCCCTCTTCAATTGAAACTACAGGTTTTCAATGGGATTCAAGTCCGGAGACTGAGGTGGCCATTGCAAAATGTTGATTTTGTGGTCAATTAACCATTTCTTTGTGGATTTTGATGTGTGCTTGGGGTCACTGTCTTGCTGGAAGATCCACTTGCAGCCAAGTTTCAACCTCCTGGCAGAGGCAACCAGGTTTTTGGCTAAAATGTCCTGGTACTGGGTAGAGTTCATGATGCTGTTGACCTTAACAAGGGCCCCAGGACCAGTGGAAGCAAAACAGCCCCATAACATCAAAGAGGTTATTTTCTGCACACGCATCCTTCTTTTGATGTCAAGCCCACCGCTGGTGTGCGTGGCCAAAGAGCTCTATTTTCGTCTCATCTGACCTTAGCACCTGGTTCCAATCGAAGTGCCAATGCCGTTTAGCAAACTCCAGGTGCTTTCGTTTGTTGGTTGCTCTCAATAAAGGCTTGTTTCCTTCAAACCCATTATCAAAATACTGTATCGGTTGAAATGATCTTCCTCAGACACTGCTAAGATTGCAAGTATCATTGCTTGGTTTAGACTACAGTATACTACATAGTCGGATGAATGTAGTACCATGGGGGTGGGGTGGGGTGGGGTGGGGGGGCAGCGGGATATACCAATCCTTCCCCATCCTTCTTAACAACGGATTTTGGTGGTGGTTGGCAGGGATGGGGTTAATTCCTATCCATGCCAAATGCATGTGAAAATGTGGGTTTTGTGGCTGTTTTGCTCTGCCACATGGTTTAACTGATTCATTGTTTAATTGTTTTTATTAAGTACACCTGCCTGTAATTAGCAGGCAGGTATTTAAGCAGATCAAAATGGTTGTCTTTGTTAAGGCTGAGAAGAGACTCTGTAGTTCAGCCCTGATGAGGGACGTGTGTAATTCTTGTGAAGTATTGGTTTCGTTATTGTTAAACGGCTTAGCTGTCCAGTTGTAGTTAGAACTTGGGAAAAGTGTAACAAGCACTTCTTGGAGGAGTTCGGTTTTGTTTAGTTTATTTTGTTTTGCGTAAGAAATTAAATATACAGGCCCTGTTAAAAAAAAAAAACAAGCAAAAAAAAAAACCCTGTGGTTCTGCATGCTGTTTTTTGCAAGTCCTTTTAAAAGGTAGCGGCAAACTAATACCGGTTTATCACATATGGTGGAGAATGCAGGCAGTCTTCACACAAGAAAGTGTTTGTGTAAAAGGAAAACATAAAATAAAATTAAAAATCCAATTTGATAGTATTATCGCAACATTCTTAGTTTTCCGATTGGTCATGTAGTGCATGCTGGGTTCAGTGGGTTACAGGAAAACAATTCCATCTAGGGTTTATGTAACGTCATAAACTACGAGACCATTATAATACCTGGATATTATTTGTGATAAATAAAATGACAATAAACGGGTGTTAAGGTACAAATTGCAAGTGGATTTAATGAATAATAATATAAACTAAGTCAATATTAAATAATCTTAAATATAATGTTCTTTATGATAATTTAGGCACAGTGAATTAAACGGAGTAGATACTGAACTGCAGAAAATAACTTATTTTTAAGGAAAAGGTGTTTCAATGGGGTATGCATTTTATTTTCTTTTTTAGTCGCTGTCAGAGTCGATTATTTGTTTCATTCGCTTGGTTAGTGCTGCCGTTGGTGGAGGATGATTGTAAATCTTCACAGATTTGTAAAAAATGCCTAAAAACCATGAATTATGATGTTGTCGAATGATTGAGACATTTTGTTTGAAAGTGGTCTCCGGGTGCACAGGAGTCAAATATGGGTCAAAGGTCAAGAATAATTTTCTAGACAAATATGCAATTTTGACGTCACTACTGCAGATTTATGCCTTTTTTTCGAATGGCTCAGGATGCAAATATAGCCTTTATCCATGTATATATATTTAGAGAGAGAGAGAGAGAGAGAGAGAGAGAGAGAGAGAGAGAGAGAGAGATTATCTGTGTTGCAGCATGTCAGGGTCATTACAAACACTTATAAATATACTATTTAACAAAAAGAAAACTCGGATGTAATTTAAACAAAATATAGTTTAGTTATTATATAGTATGGTACATACTTGGTATGATAAAATACATAACTAGATAAGGTTAATAATAGAACGTGTCAGTCCTCACTATCTGAATTAATATTTGTTTTGTATTTTTCCTTCAAGACAACACCTTATTTTTTTTTTAAAGTTTTATTTTAAAAGTTGAGTTGCTTTGACGTTCTGGAACAGTCACAGTGCAAAAGTAATAAGTGACTTCTGTAAATATGTTACCATTTTAAAACATGTGGAGGGAAAAGTTAAACAAAATCTCGACTGAAACGTTTTACAAAATGTGGACGGAAACGTTTTACGCTAATGTAATATTAGATTAGTTTATTTTACATAGACAGCTATAGTTAGCAGAACAGTTAATTCTTTATAGCTTAGAGCATGTTTAAAAAAATCCTCAGTTTAAAAAAAATAAAATCACTAAATGAAATGTATGCACAAAGACTGCTGAAACATTCAAAGCACATGAAGTGTAAACGGAGTGCATCTGTTAAACATGTGCTTAAACTTCACCCTGGTCGCGTGATTGATGAGATGCGTTTCAAAGCTGTATTAATATAAACCATTGCCGCTCTGGTGTGAAATGTTTCGGCAGTTTGGCTCCATCCTGCTGTTGGCTCGGTATTTACACAGATCCGAGAGCGCTATACAGCAGTTCTCAGGCCCAGAATGGCGCTCAGAAATGCACCATTTAGAAGAGGAAAAAACGAAACAGAGAAAAAGTAATTAAACAAGAAGATGCAACCTGAAACGGAAGAATAGAAATAAGAACCCCGGTTTTACAGGTAGCTCGGTTTGCAACCGCATCGGCCTGACTCGTGCTTATCTGCACTGCGCCAAAACCAGATCAATAGTATTATGCAGGTGTACACTAAATATGCCTGGTGTACACTAGTGTGGTAAAGCTGAGGCTTTAGAGAACCTGTATCTTAATAAAAAATAAACACACACACAAAGCAACCGCTATTGAATAGGTGGGTCTATAATGTTAATTCCAGGTCATGCAAATCTGATGCAGAAAAAGTACGATACAAGGAAACGTCGTGAAAAAACAAATGTAAACGTAAACAAATGTATGTATCGAAAAAAAAAGATCACTGTACAACTAGTTCAAGCAACTACAAAAAACTGCCATCCATAAAGCGTGGTGACGTAGGGTGCCATGCTCGAGATCCCATTCGATCTCCAGGCATGACCATGTACTCCTCCTTGTTTGACATGTTACATGGAACTCAAAACTCTAAATGATAAAGACTGTTAAACTGTTGAGATTGTTGTTCGAGTCTACACAAAGAAAGGAAAGTTAAGCAAAAATATAATATAATAGCCAGACATTGTATGGTCACATTTGTATATACTTGAACACATATCAAATCATTTGCAAATACTACTACTACGACTACTACTACTACTACTAATAATAATAATAATTCGAGAGCATATTGTACAAAACCAATTTATTTGACATATCTGCTGCACAATGGGATAAGCTAAACAATAATTTAGCATGCGTACCCAGAGGTATCTTTATAAATACAATATACAAAAATAAAGACGGAAGAGTTTTCTTTCTTCCTGCGATTTTACCGTTTATGACACATACAGTGATGTACCAACCACGCACATTTTCACTTCTAAAACTGAAAAAACTGGGCTTTTTATTTTTTATAACGCGCTACATCATAATTATTTACTGAACACTGTAGTAAACCTCCAATGTTACTGAGCATTCTTCAATAACGACCAGTGAACCTCTACTCCAACATACCTCCATCCACTAAATACAAACCTTAACTCAGAAGCAGTAAGGTAACATTTACATAATATTGGTAGAATATGTCCAGCAAACCAGTTGTCATTTAAAATAACAACAATGTAACAGACTATGGACTAATAGCCAGTTCATAATGACATGGTCTCACAAAAACAGAATGTCTTCTTTCAGTTCATATTTACAGACTTCTGCATCGCTCAGATAATCGGCCGTTGCTGAGGTGTCTAACTTTTTGTTTACGACGAACACTGCAAAATGGTCCACGAGGAAACTGCGTTTGCAGTTAAACATGCCGTTGCACAGTTTGCAAAAGAACTGTATAAACGTGAAACAATTATACCCCCCACCCCCCCTCAGCCACTTCGTCCTGTTAAGTCTCATTACTAAGGGCAGCTATGTCTGTTGTGGGTTCTTTCATCTTCTGAAGAGCAATCGGAAGAATTGTACTGGAAATGTTCTGCTTCATCGTCATCACTGTCTCGGAAGTCTCGTATCCTGTTGTTCTTAATTGCGTCACCTTTCTTGAAATCCGACTTCTCCTCAAAGTCGTCCGATTGGTCCTGGACGTTTTTATTATTTTTTTGCTTATCTGCCTCATGAGCGGCCTGTTCTTTTGCTTTCTTGCTCCGTTTCCATTTCATACGTCTGTTCTGGAACCATATTTTTACCTATAAAAGCAATAAAGTAATATTTATATTAGTAATATTAAAATAGTAAACACAATGACAATGATGTATTATAACTATTTTAAAAGCGAATAACATAAGTAATACATCTAATTCTAAATGTAATAATAATAATAATAATAATAATAATAATAATAATAATAATAATAATATTGTTCTAAAAAATCTCAAATTATCTCATTACTAATTTCTTACTAAAAATATTCTCCGGTTTGAAGAAATACTTTTTTTAATTTTATTTTTAGGCCTATATGTTTTCGCTGGCCATTTCTGTTTTTAGAGAACATACTTATTTAACCTTGTCTAATTAAAGTAAAACAATTCGAAAATAGAAACACCAATTAAAAGGTATTTTTTGTCATTTTTAGGTGAGCCTACAGGTCTGCTTTGTTATTCTTACCATCACTTCACAAAACGCACAGTATTGTGCCGTGCTGCTTACCTGAGTTTCTGTAAGCATTAGCGAAGTTGCCACCTCGAATCGTTTGGGTCTTGAAAGGTATTTATTCAATTTAAATTGATGTTCTAATTCTAACAGCTGTTGGCTCGTGAAGGCTGTCCTGGGTCTTCTGCATTTCCCCAATAAGTTAGACTGCGTTTGATCTGTACAAAACAAAAAGAAAGAAAGTTTATTTTTAATTCTGATAAAATGGCAAGCTTCTTTAAATGATTGGTCTCGTATGCTACTAAAACTACCACGTACAAATAAATGTAAAAATAAATACATTACAGCATTAACGATATCAAACTAAACTAAATTGTCGGTGAGTAGGCCTACCTATTATTATTATGATGATGATTATTATTATTATTATTATTATTATTAGTGTATTTGGAAGAGTCCTATATCCAAGGCGACTAGGTGTTACAGGGCAATACAAGGTTACAGTACAAAAACAATATTTAAATACAGTGTAGTTTACAATAAGTTATGATGGAGAATACAATATGAGATAAAAAAAAATACATACATGTATTAAATGAATAATTTAAAATACAAACAAACATTGGGTTCAATAGAAACGGCTTGCCTATCTATGTATGCAGCATTTAAAACATATGATCCACGGTCTCTGTAATTATGCAATTCATTCAAAAAACAAATGAAGAATATTGCTGGATTCTGTGACACTATCGACCTGCTTTCTAAGCAAGTCTAAACATTAGGACTTTCTTTAGGAGGGAATGATGTAACACTACTTCACATAATTAATTTAGCCAACATTAAAGCAATATTTTAACAGTATTACTCAGGCGTTCAGGTGCTTGCTCGGTATAAATGAATGAATCCAAACTCGTGCTGGCTCTACAGGCTAGTTAAGCTATAATTCCGGGTAACCTTTTGGTTTATTTAATGTAGCGCTACGGCACATGGCTTTTGCATTGTAGGCAAATGTGTTACAATAAAGGACCTGTTAATTTCCCGCAGGCTTAACATGTATCAAACAATAAAAGGGAACAATGCATTAGTGTTAAATCAGATCAGTCAATCCTGTGGAAAGCAATTGGCTCTAGTTACAGCGCCCACCACATCGTAAAAACAACCACCCCAGTGCCCAAAACTTACACTCAGACACAAGATAATGAATTCCACCGCGTGGAGTGCAGCGCTGATACAAAAGAAAAAAATCAGACACACTTACAGTATCATACAAAAATATAAAATATAAGTACAGCCTACAGAATCATCCACAATTCCCACCGATACAGGCTTTCACTGCATAATTGCATAATTGCATTGGTATTGCATCTTTCGTTCTTTCTTTATACAGTAAATCAATACAGTTTCAAATGCACGGAGGTTTACAGAAATGTCACAGTTTTGTGTTTTACTTTTAGTTTGCTATAATAATTCACACATTTTCGGATTTTAGAGCCATATTTAGAATGAGGAAAACGTTAGGCCTACATCGGCAGGATGGAGTCAGTACTAGACTATGTAGCATATAGCCCGTGTTGTATTTGACATTATTAAATGTTCAAAATACCGACTTCCTAAATATGACACTAGGCCTACACGTTTTGTGTTCTGTAAATTCTGTAAAGAAGTAAATATTGTTTTGCGTTTTTGCACTGTCTGCTATTGTTGTGCAAAACCCCCGTGAACGTGCTTATGTGTGCTTGCTTTGTCGCGGATTCTGGTGGCTTTTGCACAAATTTTAATGTTTACAGAGTGGAGAGACTGTTTATTTTGAACAAATCTGTTAAAATGAAAAGGAACAGAAAGTCCAGTCTGTGGTGTGTAAATAGAGAGAGGGGTGGAATTCTCACACTTCTCTGCCATTTCCAACCGCTCCATTATCTGCACATTTGAGTTCAGCTTTCAAAATGTATACATTTGTTAAACATTCACCACAAAGAACTGTGACTGGCTGTGTCCTACATCCTGAACCTATAGGACCCAAACAAATCAGTCCCGGGCAAAGCAAGATGTGTATTTTATTTATTATAATACACTAGCTGTGATATGAATATATTACGATACAATTACAGTCAAAAAAATAATAATATACCCATTAATAATTGTGCTTTTTTATGACAATCATAATTGCCAATTTGCCAGGTTTATTTGTACTGTTTTATAAGTAAATATAGCCTTAAGTTCTATAATAATAATAATAATAACCAGTATTGCTCCATTATAACCCCCATATGGACTAATAAAAGCAGGACCCGATTAAGATCTATTGCACAGGTGCTGTACATGCATAATTCATCCATGTGATATACTTCCAAATATATTCATAATAAACGCAAAAGCGCATATTTGTATTGTTTTAACTTCACACGCAACATGTTTACTGTTGTCTAAAAATCCTAAGATCATCAAAGGGTAACCATGCAACTGTAGCCTAAACCAAGTAGTGCATTACAATTATAAACAGCTACTGAATAAACAAACTCACTGTTGAAATCCGGCATTTTGGGCAGCATCAGCCCCGCTGTGGACATGCGTAGCCAGTGATCAAGTTGAAAAGTCCCCGCAGTGAGTTTGATGGGGTCGCTCGGGTGGTGGTGATGTTGTGACGCGTGGATATGTTGAGGGTACGAGTAAGACAGGGTTGGGTGCTGTCCGAGGGCAGCGGCTGAGTAGGTGTACATCGGGTGTCCGTAGAGAGCGTGGGTCGGGATTCCGGCTGTACTTTGCGGGTGTAATCCGACCACACCAGAGTGGGGGCCCGTCAAGAAACCTGGTTTAGGCATCAGGCCGCATGCAGAGATCCTTGGCGGAGACGGGGTCTCGGTCCTTAAAGAATCGGTGCTGTTGTTCAACTCAGAAGCCGGTGCATTTCCAGACGAAGAGACTGCTGAAGAGGATAAAGAGGTGACCAGTGCCAAAGGCGAGGTTTGCACTTTTGGCGGATCGACAGCCAAAAGCGCGTCGATGCAGAAATTTCTGGATTTTTCCATCTAAACTATCTACTACAATCCCCTGGTATCAATTCAGAAATGTTCAGCACACTTCAGATAATAATCTCACAGTTGGACTGAGCAGCCCAGGTCAACAACTACGAATCTCAGCTGAATTGCAAGCGGTTGAACTCGAGCTCTTTTCAATTGGAGCCTTAAACTGTCTCAGGATTGGCTGAAGGGGGTGCGCTGAGTGTGATTCCATTGGTCGAAGCGCAGCGACTTGACAGAGACTAGTTGCTTTGCATATTTTCCAATCTTTACTCCCACCTTCTAGGGCACGGCAATGAACTCTTTATTTACAAAAAGTCGCTTTGTATTTGTACTTACTTAAAGAAAAAAAAGATATATTCTTTTAGGACCATATTCTCACTTGGTTTACGCACTATTTACGCATGTGGAAGAAAGGCTTTCAGTGGCGCGTAAACCAAGTGAGAATAGGGCCCTTAGAGATTGCACAACGTTTGATATACAACGAAGCAGCATATAGTTGTTAATATGGTTACAATGCAGTATACAAACAATTTGAAAACAACATTTGATTTAAAAGATAATAATAGGAGAAATGTACATTAGCTGGCGAATAGGGTTCAGTGCTTGAACTGTACCACATGTATCACACGCTATAGAATTATTGTTTTTAAATCCATCCTCACAAGCCGGAGTTTTTCGTATGCAGTATTGCCACAAAAAAAAAAAAAATGTACAAGAAACGGAATCTAGTTGTATAAATAAAGTATCTTTTCTCATTTCAAAAATGTTTGGGTATCACAGGGTTACGATTGTATTGTGTATTACTGTATTTACATTTGTGCACGAAGGCGTCTGTACTCAGCTTATGTTTATTTTTTTTTGTATACGAGTCAAGTATTATTTTTAGTGCCACTATTGACATCACTGCATAGTTTTAAAACGACAGTTCTTTTGTAAAAAGATTCAGTTCATCAATATGTCAATGTAAAGAGAAGTTTCACATTACTGTGAAAACCCCACGTACCACATTGTTTCTACTGTATTTAAAGCGGCCTCTGGTCGCAGGCATCTTTCTGAATTGTTTGGCTCCAGAGGCAGCGACGTCTCCTAGAATACAGGCCTTGTTTGTGTTAAACTAAAGGAGTCGTCCTGGGAAATAAATGACCCTAGCGCTAACATCAATATTAAAATTAACTTTGGATTTACATTTTACACACACGTCTATCTGCCAATGGCGGAGGGTTCGTTTCGGTGACTTGTCGGTATGCGCTGATAAGGTTGTGGGGATAGGCTAGTAATCATAATAACAATACACGTCAAATGTAAGTAGCATAATAATGATATTTAAACTATTGTACAAATCATAGCACGATATATATTGTGGGCTTTATCAATGTTACTTAAGCGGCAAAGAACCACGCTTGTTTGAAAACCACATTCCAAGCGATGAATCTAATAATATATGCTCATAAATAACAAATATAATAAAACAAATGCATTTCACGCGTTTTTGTTACCGGTACGTTTTATCGCTGTACAAAATTATTTCGCAGCAGGTAGGCAATTTGCAAAAAATCTAATAAAACGTTTTGACAATTACATTTTATATACAATGTAGGCATGTAGACCTATCATTTATAAGTAAACGATCTCTTTAAAAATGTCTTCATGTCTGTCTTGTAGTGATGCATTTACATTATGCTGGATATGTTTGTACAGCGGAATTAGCTAATAGAAGTGCCAGCAACAAATAAATCACGTAGCCTACAACAACACGTGTTTAGCAGGTCAACGCACCTGATAGTCACATATTTTGCAAATGCTAGTTATGGTTACAAATAATATAACGTGTCAGAGAAAGTTCCAGCATCCGTGGACCCTTTTTATAAGAGTGCAAGGGTCCTTTTCAAAAGTGAGTATGGCTCAAGTGGAAGTACAGTTACGGGCTTTTAGGTAGGAATGGCTTAACGCTTCCCACAAAAGGATCCCTAGCTGGCAAGGCGAACCGGTATACTCGGTGACTTCCTTCAGAAAACTGATGAACTTGCTTCTATTTGTAACCATATTGAGCAGCGCTTGTTTAGTATGCTAGCCTGTTGATCGGTTTGATTCAGACAAGAGCGACTCCAGCCACCAGATTACCGGACTCTCCTGGGTGTCAGCAGTCACCCTATCTGACTAGAGTTAATAGAAATCACCCCATAAGACTGGACCAGTAGGTCCCTACTAGCCTCCATCAAACGGAACGCGAACTATGAATTACATTACTATTAGTTTATTAAACACAGTATACTCATGTACCATTACAAAAAATGTCATGAAACTGCAACAAAGCACGTAAATTAAATTGTATGTTTCTCTCTTTTTTTCCCGCAATAATCGCTCTCAATCAAGGCTTCCACAACAGAGCGTGGGGAAAAGTGCACTTCTCACACTGGCTTTCGATTGAATAAAAAGTGAGCA
Organism: Acipenser oxyrinchus oxyrinchus; assembly: GCA_030684275.1. Lineage (NCBI taxonomy): Eukaryota > Metazoa > Chordata > Actinopteri > Acipenseriformes > Acipenseridae > Acipenser > Acipenser oxyrinchus. Next base: position 3,482,399 of record CM060250.1, read on the forward strand.
TGCGTAATATAAACCACTAAACGAAAGTCCATTAAAGCGCTGCGACGAGGGGCTATTTGTTATAGCATTGGCCACCCACCACTGCATGTTAACTGGCTTGGGCGTATAGCTGTATATACTTCACCCGCGCGTTTTACACGGTAATCACAGGTGAACAAACTCGTGATGTTGGGCAGTTCTGTGACCCAGCGTCAGCTTCTATTGCCGTTCAGCTGCTGTGTGTTGGCCTCACCCTGATTCTACATACCGTCTTTATTGAATATATCAAGCTGGTCTATTTAACGTTATTGTTAAATGTTTGCAAGATGCACACTGGAACCAATAGTCCCATAACTCTATTATTTAAGAGAATTGTGGGATCAGAGCTGAAATGAAAATACTAAATAATGATATCGTGTGTGTATATATGGTGCCATCAAATAAGCACCGCGTTACCGTTCTTATTGTATACTTTATTAAGATGTTAACCAGCCTGTACGATAACTCAATAAGTAAGCGAACAGCGTTACATAGTATCACAGCATACAACTACAACGCCTTTCAAGATAATATTACCTTTTTCAAACCAATTTATCTGTGAATACATGAACAAAAAGTTAATACAAAAATGAAAATAACAAAAAAATACTAACAATAGCAAGAGCCTGTGTCAGTGTATCTATGTAATACTGTAGACAGTGCGAGTTAATTCATTCACGGTTCGTTTAATAATTTAGTTTTCGTTTATTTTCAGGTTTGCAGTAATATGTCTTACTTATATTGTGTGGTATAATTGTTACTTATGCGCCACTTCCTCTGAATGTGACGGAGCTGTTTGAATAAAGGTAACATTGTTTGTTATTCCAATAAATAATCGGACTAATGAAGTCATTAAAAGTGTCCCACTGGTCCCTTGAGCCCCCCTATGATCAGCGGGGAAATTCAACTAAAAGGCGGCCTTATGCCTTCTCCTTCTGTCAAGGATAGTGTCAGTTTAAAAAACACACATTATAAAAAAGAGTGGTTTTGCAATCAAACAAATGTGTTAATAAAAGTGTAATACATAGATCGTCTGAAGCTTTGTATATTGAGCGTTGGCTTCGCATCATGCCAATATACTACAAGTGATTATTGCTTTCAATTTAATATGTGTGACTTAAAAAAAAGTCGTTTAAACCTCATGCAGGGAGGGTATCTCTATATGTCAATATAAATTAGACGATTTAATTAGGAACTGGCTAAGCAGATTTCAGTTTAATTACATTTTTCCTTTTAATTCAAAGTGACAAACACTAGTTTGTTCACCTGTGTTGACCAAGGGACATTGTTCAGGTGCACAGAACACCGCGAGACCGTGACTAGCGCATTGTTGTATCCCACGCATACGGATCCCTTAGGGGAATGGCATTGAAGTCTTTGGGTGGTCTTTTAATAGGAACGTGCACTAAACACCGTTACTAAAGCATTTATTTATGTATGCACGGCCTTGCGTTTATATAAAAAAGAAATGTCATCATTAATAATTCTCTTTTTAACAACAACATAGTCTGTCTGTAGCTGTCACTTAAAATATTTTGTAAATATCCTTGTTTAGTTTCATTATTTAATCTTAATTTTAGTGGAATTTTGTTTTTTGTTCAAATATAAATGAGCTTTATTTAAATACAATTAAAAATTATATTATTGCTGTTTATAATACAATGCGACTATTTTGTTTCTAGCTAATTGCATTAGTAGCCTACAGTAGTGTTATAAAAACTGGAGACATTACACTGTGGCATTTAGTAAACGCGATTGTGATATATAAACCCAAGAGATAAATGTGACAGGATGTTTCTTTTTTTCTTTCTTCGAATTACTTGTGTAATAATGGCGAGTTTATGAAAGGAAGACTGCATCGCGCGGCTCGTCGCTCTAATCAGCCTCTTCTACTTAATGGAGGAAGGGTCAGAACGGGAATTATCGACGCGCTGTTGCCCTTAACCTGTCCTGTCTCCCGATAAAGCTGATTAGTTTTTGTCAATTCATCAACTAACCGCTCTCCAGAGGACTGCATCAAAGGCTTATTTGCTCATGGGAAATCAGCAAGTCACAGATCAGATGCATGTAGCCTCATGCTGGGGACTAGGGGTTAATTTTGAGTTCCTTCCCCGATTCAAATTGTCATCTTCACTGACAATTACCCAAAGAAACTTAAATAAAACAGGTTTGATGGCCGTATTTCCAATGCGATTTTATTCATCAATGGTTGTGTAAAAATACATTTTAAGGAGAAGGATATTTGGTTTAGAAGAGGAGATTTTATTTGAACTGTTTTTGATTTTATTCAATTAAATGTGATATATTCCCCCACTGTTTAATATATAATCTGAAAAGGTCTCAAATACACAATGATGGTGCCGTTTGGTACATGAAGGCCAAGTACAGAAACTGTTTAGAATGCAGAACTGTGCTAAAAGTACAGGGATTCATTGTGTACACGGGCAATTTATATATATATATATATATATATATATATATATATATATATATATATATATATATATATATATATATATATATATATATATATATATAGTGTGAAAACATAATGAAATTACTTTCCTGTTAATATTAAAATAAACCTCTTGCATACCAGCACACGACAGAAGAGTGTTGGTGGGCTTTCTCTGGAACCCTAAGTTCAAACTATTCAGAGCGTTCACTATAATTGGTCAAATTGAGTTCTATTTGATCTAATAACTGAATTACAAGCTTCGCAACCCGTTGTACAGTTGTTTTGTGTAAAATAATACTTTCTTAAAGTTCTTGCACACAATAAGCGTAATAAGGTATGATATCGGGTCACTTCAACAATATTAACACCTTATATGCACTTTAAATAAATTCAACCCCTGGTGCTTTAACTGCTCTGTCCCCTCCCCCAGGTTTAATTTTCTTAAGAGAACGCATGAATATTTCTATTAAAACCCCAAATGAAATATGAAGCCATTTGGTCTTGGCCTACACCGATCACGCAGATTTACGGCTTTTTTTTCTTTCATTGCATCAACAGCCTGGAAAAATTAATTTTCTGCACACTGAGATGGAAATAAAACCGCAAACTTCGGTCCTTTTCTGGAAACTGTTCATTTTCTCTGTAATTACTTTCACAATTAACTAAAATACAAATCAACGAGACAAATTGGAATAGTTGCTATATTAATTACCCACTGCAAATGCGTTCATTACGAAAAGGCAATTTAAGAAGACCCGCTCTGTCACTTTTATTGCAATATATTCAGTTACATAGGCACAATTAAGCGGCTGCTGTCCTCAAACGTAGAACATGCTTTTAAACGCATTTGCAGCTAATAGCCTAATCATCACATCAATTTAATTCGACGTGTAAGGCATTTCTAAGTTTTATTAATTTCATCCATATATATATTACAAACGGTTATGAATGCGACGTTGACATTTGAAAGGCTATCCGATTGGAGGCTAATTGATGGATTCACGTGTCCCTGCTGGTTATGCTGTGAGTTGAGCGGACCTCATCACGTGGGTTTTTCCCGGTTGTTCCCATTTTACTTGATTTAGTAAAATATCGATAAAATCATTCAATGCCTTCAGCTCGTTGATCTTTATGAATGTTCCTATTAAATTAGAAAATGATTCTCTTCTCGTTTAATTGTATACTCCCCTTTCTTATTTCACATTAATTAGACGTATCGACGTTGCAATAATTTAAGGTATATTTGGTATAAAGTTTAAATAAATGTAGATTAATGAGAAGTTGCAGGGCCTCTGAACAGCCTTCACCGAGAAACAAAATACAGTAGGTTACCTTTAAAAAAAAAACGTGCGCTTGTGTAAAAAGCGGCAAGAAAAGGAGTTTATTAACCAATTTCAATAGGCTATTATTATTAATCTTGTGTTTCGACATTTATATATATATATATATAGTATACATTGTGTACATTATGCAGCAGTGTAATGAATGCTTGAAATTAGTATATAATAATAATAATAATAATAATAATAATAATAATAATAATAATAATAATAATAATAAACTATTAGAAATCAGCAGGCTATTTTGTTTTTCAATAAACCTTGGTTTTAGAAAATGCAAACTGTAAAGTATTGTATTTCTTATACAGGGTTTCTAACATGTTACACTATTACAATCACATAAGAAAAAAGATAACGAATAAAAGCATCAACACCAATCTAATGAACAAACCTCATCTTCGCAGATTATTAAGATTAGGCCTATCGTACGATTCTAAATAATTCAACCGAATGTTTCTGAATTACATTTAAGGTAATCTGCGCATTTATTTTACAGGTTATTGTACATCCTACCCCATAAGTCTCCAACCTAAACAGTCCCACTGCAGCCGGACTATGCCAGTTCAGAATGAAGACTTCTACCGACGAGCAGGAATCGAATACCACTTGGAAAGGTAAAGCGCGTTTTTATTTAAACTTTAATGACGTTTTAAAAATTATCTCCGATATAATAATGTTTTCCTATCTGGATTATGTGCCAGTAATTAGGAAAGTGCAGCAGGGTCATTCAAATGGCTGAGCTTTAGTTTGGGTTATAGTTGCTGGGATAACTAATCACAGACAATACGTTACGATAAAAGGATCATATTATCGAAAATATATAGCATACTACATTTTTATAGTGGAACTGCAGTATTGTACTGTCTCATACCTACCTTTTATTAACCGTTTTGCCGATATTTTGTAGGCTGTGCAAATAATAGGCGGTATGCTGTATTTGACTCAAAGTTCTTAAACCCAACATGTGAAAGGTCTCATGGGAAACAGTGGATCCTTTTGATAAATAACGCCTGCACAGCTAATCAATCTGTAACCTTCGCCTAACACGGTGGCAGCGTCTGGTGACTGGTAAATGTTACAGGAGCTTTAAAGGAGCTGTATGCACAATTGTGTTGAATAAACGGCTCTGTAATAGCCAACGTGGTAGGATATATATATATATATATATATATATATATATATATATATATATATATATATATATATATATATATATATATAATATATCATTACTGAATGTTATTGTAATGGATGCAGACAAAGTGATTGTGATTATGATTATGATTAGCACATTCATTTAAAAAAATACTCTCTCTCTCTCGTATTGTATTTTATTTGAAGTTATTTTTTACATTCTTTTTTTATGTCCAAGCAAATATAATTGACCATCGTTTACCCCTGAACAGTTTCAGCAGTTTGAATTATAGTTTTTCATAGAAGACACAGTTTTAAAAAAATCTGGAAATGGATAAATCTTTAAAAAAAAATGCAAAGCGATAAATATTATTAGGTGTATAGGGCCTAGCAACACACACACACACTATATATATATATATATATATATATATATATATATATATATATATATATATATATATATATATATATATGCTATCAAAAACTCGTCACGTGAAACGCTATTAAAACCAACTGTATTGTAAAATAAATTAAAATATAAATAGTAATAAATAAATAAATAAATAAATACGGTTATTTTGCATAACCATTTGAAGTCCTTGTCCAGCTGTCCTAATCAGACCTAGCGCACAGGTGTAGTGTTACAGTGAAAGTGGTACACTTCCGACAGAAGTGCAATCAATTGTGATCTGATGGGTGTTTCCTATTTATTATTATTATTATTATTATTATTATTATTATTATTATTATTATTATTATTATTATTATATTTCTTAGCAGACGCCTGCAGGGCGACTTACAGTTGTTACAAAATATCACAATACATAGTATAACATTACAAAATCACATCACAGATAAAAGCAGTTATAAAGTACAGTCAAATCAGTCAAAAGAAATATACAATTAAAACAAAATAAAGAATACAGTAAATAATTTGTGAGGTTTACGTATAATTAGTGGATTACCACTAATTATACGTGACTTTTTTTTTTGCAAACTATAAACTGGAAACAGACAATCAATTTATCTAAAAAGAAAAAAAAAAAAAATTACGAGGAACAAGACAAAACGACAAACCCACTGCAAAGTTGCAGAAGTAAAAAAAAAAGTACAATACCCAATGTATTGCATAGGCCTATGATAAATATTCACATACCATGTTCTCAATGGTGTAAAAATATGATAAATGTAATTTTAAAAAAGATGTAAAAGACCTTAAAACAGCACAACGTACCACATTTGAATGGGCGCTTCCCTGCTTTCTTTCATGCGCGAGCAATGCCCTGAGGACCACTTTTTGCCGCGTACCAGAAAATAACACACACCGGTACTACCGTATACATAATTTTATAACTATAAAAATAGTTATATTTCATGGCGGAATTTGTAATGAAATATACCTGTGATCGCTTTTGTAATAGGTAGGATTGTGTGCGTTCTTAAAAGGACTTGGCGCCCGTATTATGGGGTAGTCTATACTAACCTACAAACACCGCAGCTTCACATTCAGTTGCCTATAGGCAGAATGATTTCCAAGAAGAGTTCAGTACCACCGGATTGGACGGTCCGTGCATTGAATAAACGGTATGTGCTAAATATCCACAATACCTAACCATATCGCTCCATTGAACTCAATCGTTGTACCGGGCTACCTGTGACTTTTAAGAGACTGCTTTGCTCTTTTGCTGTGATTTATGGTTAACAGTAAGTTTATTTAACTTTCATTTAACCCATTTTAGCATAGCCCCGCCTCAATAATGACGCCTACCTCTGATCACTCATAAGTGTGCTAAACCCTCTGCAGCTAAATCCAAAACTGCCAGTGTCTGTACAACCCAGATTGAATGTAACAGTTTAAATTTGCGTTTGACGCAAACGCTTTATTAGCGTTATGAAGTAGATTATTGCTGACAACCGACTGGAGGAGAAAGTACCAAATCAGTCAAGAATATTATCCGCGTTCACGAAATCCGTTTTCACGCAAAAGCAATGGGTTTACAAACATAATGATAGCTAAGCCAATGTAATTTTGTTCTGCAGACATTAACCCAACAACACCTGTAGGCTATACGTTTATTTGGGTTGACTGCTGTGTTGTGTTGAACTCCCAGCCCAGCAGAATAATTTGTAGATGGGTTGTTTTTAGCACCTTTTCACAGTAGGAAACATTCAACACAAAATGGTATATTTTTTTTACTCTACCTGGACAGCTGGCATTTAATACAGTGATAACCCAGGTGTATTCACCCCATTAAACTTATATCTAGCACTATTTTAAGCATGATGAAAATCTACTTCAATTACTTCTATTTCAATTTGGGTATAGAATTCTATACAATTAAAAGTAGCCGTTGCTTCCTGGTTGCCTACATGCAAGCACAGAAAGTGATCTGTAATATTGTATATGTCATGAATTAAGAAGTAACAGAACCGTTTTAAAATCCCTGGCTGTATCTCCGTAAGCATTTAACACAAACTAAAGAAGAATTCAGCTGTTTAGCAGAGATAAGCCTGACGTCAGCTGACGTTGATAAATGGGGAAGGAACTATTATTCAGAATAATCCTCTATCAACATAATGGTTCAAATTGATTAATTGGACTCTCAGCCAGGGAAAGTGTGAGCAACAAGTAGACTAATTTATTAGCCTGTTCAAAAAAAAGTGCATTGCTTCAGGTAATCCCGACCTCCGTGCTTATTTAGGCAACGCAAAGGAGACTCCTGAGCAAGGCAGTGCATGAGAAGTGTGATGGGATGACCACGTGACACTTCATCAGATTGATTAACACCAAGTAATCCCATACATGTATGCCTTGTCCACAACACAAAGGAAGGTTTAATAATCGCAGGAAAACATGTCCTAAAACAATGTCAAAGCTGCAATATATCATATAATAGATCACTTTAAGTAATACCATTCATAAAACAGTCACTCATACATAGCCTATTATTACCAGTGAAACTTTAATACTGATAATATAAGAGATTTATAAATTACTACCAACACAATACTGGCTGTAGATGTAATTCCTTTTTGTTAAGCACTGGAAAAGGCCTCACAGCACAATGCTTTAGTATGGGCAGACCAGGGGCTTGTTTGCCAAAGTGACTGACCAGCAGAATCTGCTGGTAGCTGATCTGGCGACCCTGCTGGTTTAGGTACTGTACTGCTTTTCACAAACAGTGTCGAAGACCAGATTAAAACTCACATGTGATTCCTAAGTGTTCTGAGATACATTCGGTTTGGGGTTCATGTGTGTCTGCCCCATTGTGATTTTCCATTTTATTTATAGGCATTGCTTAATAGCTAATCATTAATGAATACAGGTACTTGTAGGCCTTTGGTAAACAATTCCACTAAAGCCAATTAATTGCAACAACCACATAAGTTCACATCTTGTGTTACAGGTATTAGAAAGTAAATGGGGAGAGAAAGCCATCAATCCTGAAGCTGCTGGATGATGGGGCTACAATTTTTTTGGTCCAATTTTAAGGTCATCTGATCAGTGCCACCCACATACTGACTAAGATGGACTAAAGATCACCGATCGAAACCTCCTGAATGACTATTTACACTTCAAAATGAGCGAAAGGTGAGCTTTGGCAAGTACTCATTGAATGGCATTTGTATAAAAGGCTAAAAGAAGCTGCATACTTAAGGTGCATGCAGGGACCGAGGTTCATGTAATGGATCACATTTATCTTGCCTTGTCGTGCTTCCATTGGTACGCCTGCAGTTCAATGTTGAGTCGACCTTTTTATTCCTGAGGTTTTATTCCAAGAGAGCTGAACAGGTACAGCCTGTTTACCTACACTGTTTGAAATGTGACAGATACAATTACTTACCCTCATCCAAAATATCAGTTTTACAGTCCTTTGCGTGAACAGTTCAGTAACTATACACAGTAGTTGACAAAACGATAAGCAAGTTGATGATGGCATCCTGGACGATCTGGTTTTGAATGCAGATAGTCAGATTTAACTCCAAGTGACTTAGCAAATGACATTGCCTCACAAAGCAGGTCTTTAAACTTCTGTTCGCTTTGGCTTTGGACCAGAGTGTCAATTAAGGCTCAATGCCAGCAGTGGTCAGATCAAGATGTTTCGTTTGCAGCAGATTCCCAGTACATAGCCAAATTTAATTAGGCAACAGACCATGCCACATGATTAGAAAAAAGGCCATGCCAGGTAACATTAAGGAGTTCAATCTTATCCCACTAGCAAAACCTTACTACTGTATCGTTAAAAGCATCTTAATGTAGCTGTGTTAACAATGAATGACTTCATCTGCAAAAAACAAAACACCCTTAAAAGCCTGTTTACATGAAGTGCTATGTTTACAGTAAATATGATGTACTTGGACAATGCGTGCTAAATTCAGGGCTTGTTCAGTTTGGTCACAGTATCTCACTACAGTTTAAAGGCACTTTTAAATATGATGCTAAATAGTAACACTTTGCCTGTGAGACCTGAGTACTACAGTATTTGATCAGGTCCCATCTGACAATGGAATTAAAAACGACATCAAGCCGTGTTTTTTGTTTTGGACATGGTATATACTTAGGGCTTCTGATTGTCGGTGATTTCCCCCGACTTTTTTTACTCTACTTTAAAAATGCAGTTGATACCTGTTAAGCCTTTTGTGTATCTCAATCACAGAGAAATATGTTAATACTATCATGATTTAATTGAACTAAATGGGCTTTTAAATCGTAAGTCTTACTTTTTCATTTCAAAGCAGAAGCAAAAATACTATATTTTTCATTATAGCTTTAATAAAGATTAGTCGCTTATTAACATGTTGCAAACTCGTTTGTACGTTGTGTTTGTAAATTAAAAATTAAGGCTTGGCCAATTTAGTTGTTTCACAGAAAGAAAATGTAAATTAAATCGATTTTATAATGAACATGTTTCTCCGTTGTGATTGAGATACATGAATGGCTTAAACAGGTATTAACTGAATTCTTAAAGGAGAAGAGAAAAGTTAGGGGAAAACATTGAAAATCAGAAGCCTTATATATACTTTACATTGGTGCCTGTAACTGGTGAAAAAATCACTGTAAAGTAAGAATGCTTTTCAAAATAGACATGTTAATAGATTTATTTATTTATTGTAACTAAATGCAGAGTGAGCTATCAGAAGAAAGCCATGGATCGAATCCATATTTGGTGTGACAACCTTTGCCTCAAAACAGCATCAATTCTTCTAGGTACACTTGCACAAAGTCAGGGATTTTGTAGGCATATAGTCAGGTGTATGATTAAACAATTATACACAAACAGGTGCTAATGATCAGTCAATTCAATATGTAGGTTGAAACACAATCAATAACTGAAATAGAAAACAGCTGTAGGAGGAATAAAACTGGGTGAGGAAACAGCCAAACTCAGCTAACAAGGTGAGGTTCCTTGAAGACAGTTTACTGTCAAGTCATACACCATGGCAAGACTGAGCACAGCAACAGAACACAAGGCGATTACTGCATCAGCAAAGTCTCTCCCAGGCAGAAATTTCAAGGCAGACAGGGGTTTCCAGATGTGCTGTCCAAGTTTTGAATGAAGCACAAAGTAACGGCAACGTTGAGGACCAGAGACGCAGTTAGTCGGCCAAGGAAACTTTACTGCAGCAGATGAAACATCATGCTCTTCTTCTAATCGGAAGATGCCCAGCAGTACCATCAGCTCAGAACTGGCAGAAAACAGTGGGGACCCTGGTACACCCATCTACTGTCCAGAGAAGTCTGGTCCGGAAGTGGCCTTCATGGAAGACTTGTGTCAGATAAGCCATACCTCCGACGTGGAACAAGGCCTGCAAGCTTGGCACCACATTACAGGAACTGGGGTGCAGAAAATGGCAGGTGCTCTGGACTGATGAGTCAAAATTTGAAATATTTGGCTGTAGCAGAAGGCAGTTTGTTCGCCGAAGGGCCGGAGAGCATGAACTTGAATGAGTGCCTGCAGGCAACAGTGAATGCTGCTGCTGGAGGTTCCTTGGCAAGTTTGAAGCGATTTCTGCAAACGGAGTTGGGGATTTGGTCAGAATTAATGGTCTCCTCAATGCTGAGAAGACAGGCTAGTTTACTTATCCATCATGCAATACTCATCAGGAGTGCATACTGATTGGCCCCAAATTTATTCTGACAGCATGACAACCCACCCCACAACATACAGCTTTAAAGTCATGAAGAACATCTGACAGCGAAGAAGAACAAGCTAGTCCTGGAAGTGGATGGTATATACTTAGGGCTTCTGATTGTCGGTGATTTCCGACTTTTTTACTCTACTTTAAAAATGCAGTTGATACCTGTTAAGCCTTTTGTGTATCTCAATCACAGAGAAATATGTTAATACTATCATGATTTAATTGAACTAAATGGGCTTTTAAATCGTAAGTCTTACTTTTTCATTTCAAAGCAGAAGCAAAAATACTATATTTTCATTATAGCTTTAATAAAGATTAGTCGCTTATTAACATGTTGCAAACTCGTTTGTACGTTGTGTTTGTAAATTAAAAATTAAGGCTTGGCCAATTTAGTTGTTTCACAGAAAGAAAATGTAAATTAAATCGATTTTATAATGAACATGTTTCTCCGTTGTGATTGAGATACATGAATGGCTTAAACAGGTATTAACTGAATTCTTAAAGGAGAAGAGAAAAGTTAGGGGAAAACATTGAAAATCAGAAGCCTTATATATACTTTACATTGGTGCCTGTAACTATTGAAACCATCTATCAATTTCAATATTATTCCCCTTGATTTTGATTAAATGTTTTAACGCTGGGGTGGAAACAGCAAGGCCCACATTTCAGATCTCTAGTACTGAATCTAATCAAGAATTGCTGGATCTAATCGACGAGGTCAATGAAAAGAATATGACTGTCTTCCGGTATTGAACAGAGTCGCAGGTTCTACTCTATATGAAACTTGTATACACAGTAATAGATACACAAAGTGGGTGTCAGTAAAGTATTACTGTTGAAGTGAAGAAGAAACAGCACAGATGGTTTGCCTTGTAAGTTGGACCTTGACAATCATAGTGGAGCATCACAAGTTTTTTCTAGGTGCTGGGAAAGATATGTGAGTGAGATTGCAAGCGCTGTAGGAAAAAGACAAATAGAGATGTCTCAATTCTTAACACTGATAAATACTGTTAATGGGTTTACCCACCCATAATGTGGCTGTTCACTTTTTTCGCTGGATATTTCCTGGCTGACTTTTGGAGAGTAATTTACAAACTAAGCCACTACCAATGGTGAAGTGTACAGATTTCTTAATTTGATTATTAAGCAGAATGTAAGCTTTGGGCTAATTAAATAGCAGTTGGTCGTTATGGGTATGGGGGTAGCTTTACTGTTTCCAATAACCTGAATCCAGTTTCAATCAACACATTGACACCACAAAGCATAAAGGTCCAATAGGTCACATGCTTATAAACACAGTGTATACAATAAACACCCACACCCCCCAAAAACAGGCCCGCCTGCCTTCATAATTCCTAAGGGAACCTTAAGTTAAAAGGTTATTGATTTGTATTTCATTTTCTTGTTACAGATAAATAATAATTATAGGTAAGCTGTGATAAACCCTTTGTATCCTTTTTAAAGTAATCAGAGCTAACATTCCTTAACCCATAATTCCTAAATGAGCTGCACCTCCGTTCACAGTGTGGCTCTATTAAGCTAAAAGAACACAAAGCCGCTTTGTGGTTTGGAACTTGGTTTCAAGAGACAAGGTTTCAGTCCAATGCATGGCCTCAAAGTTGCCTCAAGTTAGGTCTCCCAGTCTCCTGGAACCAGGTTTCAAGCCACTGTTCCTGAAAAAGCTTCTCGTTCCCTCAGCTTTACAATTATGCAACGTTTTTAAAGAAGCAGATTTCATAGTAAACCTGTATTTTCATTAAAACACTGATATGTGAAACTATACAAGGTTAAAGAAAGTCATCTTTGTACTTTTCCGGTACACTTCCTAGGTCATTTCGTTTTGAAGAACATCTTAATCGCAACACGTTGCTGAAGCTGACAATATGTAAGAAAATGGTTAGCACTTTCATTTCAATAAACACTGATAAACTATCAGATCAATTGTGAGGGACAAGAAATTAATTGGCCAGATAATTTTGCAAGATGTTTGTATTGCAGTACCTATATACAGTAAAAGCAAAGAACTACAAAACATAGATAATTGCACATGGGGGATAGCACAAATACAAAACCCTCTTAACATCCCCCAAAATGAGTGGCCTGGTGTTTTGTGTTAAAGTATCTGCTATAAAAACACTCAAGTGGTTGGTTATGCAGGTTTGAGACTTCAAAAGAAAATGAAAGGTCTCCATCACTCATAAATCAATGAATTTAGGTTGAGCCAGGCTACATGGGAATGCTATTGGGTGATAGGTGAATAGTTATTTCATGTGAAAGAGAGCTGCATCACTGATACAGCTAGGAGTTAAAACTATTTGGCAGTGACACTGATAAGTTTTACCACACAATACCAGTAATATCATTTTTTATTAGGAGTTTCCATAACAAAGAAAATGAAATGGAGCCATCTGAAAAGGTTAACGAGATATACTGTAAGCAGAAGAATACAAGCATATAGGCTCCCCTCATAGTGATGCATTGTACAGTCTCACCATTGACTTTCTGCTGTCCATGCATGCTAATGCAGCTACAAGCAATGGCATTCTTTTGTCTCACAAAAATGATTTGAGCTGGATGGCTTTAGAATACATGTTATGTGTGCTGGACATACTACTATGACAGAAGGTAATATTTCTTTCCAAACAGTCAATGGAACTATTGAACATGAAGTTTCAAATTTCATATTATTTATCTAACCAGGATAGAAACCTTGAGATATACATCTAATTGCCAAGGGGGTCCTGACAAAAGAAGCCGCAAGAAATGACACATTATAAAATCAATGGCAAAAAAAAAAAAAAAATAGACAAATCATTCAGACAGTACAAAAATACTTAAAACAATCATACAAATACAAAATAAAAGCATTAAAAAAATAAAACAATTCCAATTCACATGATCCTGGTCACAGTTAGTATTTACATGATTTGCAGCCCTGGACAGATTTTAAATACACATTAATGAGTGATTTTACAAAGTATTGTGAAGTGGTATTTAAGACACTAAAAATACCAAATATCAAGACACTACTAAAACACGTGAATTAAGTACAATGAAGAATCAGATGTGGCAGGTATTCATATTTTGACCAGTTATTGTAGTACTTTCTACTGGATTTGAACAATACCTGAGGCTTGCAGTTTGCCAGAAAATTTGATAAGAAATAACCCATAAATTAAAACTATCAGCAATCTTGAAACAAACACCAGTATATTTAATGCCATTGAAATATAATGTAATATAATTGCTAAATGTAAAGACACAAATACCATAATAAATATGTATATGACTTGCATACTAATATTCAGCAACTTGTGGTGAGCTGGTGAGCTCTTGGCTGGCCTCTTACTAAGCATTGAACTGGTACAGTCTGGAGACTCTTTAGCAAAGGATTTTTAAAGGACCCATTTGTCTTGGTCCAGCTTAACCTGCAGTAGCCTAACCCAAGCTGACCAAACCAGTAAACTCCACAGCTCTGCTCCGGTCAGTACACACCAGTGCTGCACCTTGCCACAAAGTGCTAGGCAGGTATGATTCAAAACACAAGAGCCAGGCACAGATGTACATACAAGCAATGGGACCTTTCATAGGGTTTTTTTGTTTTGTTTTGGTGATACCAAGGTTAGAACATCCCATGAGTGAGAGAAAAATACAGCATAAAATTGACAATTAAAAAGTTCCTTAAATGAGTGGGACTTGACATGGCAGTATCAGCTTAACTTTTTCCAACATTTATTTTTCTTTAAACTTAAGACCAATATATAAAAATATATAAAAATATAATTACATACATACATACACACACTCTATCTCTCTTCTTTCAGCCCAGTACCTATATTCCTACCCTTATTGTTTACATTTTTGGTTATAAGTATTATTATTAAAACTCTTTCTATTTCTCTAAACTGAAGGCCAATGGGACAATATTTATAGTTTTATAATGAAACAAAACGGTCTGGAAAAATCTACAGTTTAAAAAATTAAAATAAACTAGATGGTAACTTTACAAGTAAAGTTGTGGGGCTTGCTTTATTGGGAAAGTGGTCAAAGTAGCTGATTTGTGTCAAAAGTCACATTGTTTACTAATTGTCTCATGCTTAGAATGTGCTATAATTTGAAATTTCACAAAGTTCTATGGCAGTTAATTCAACAGTGGGAAGTAGCCTATTGAAAGAAGTTGATGCGGTTACTAAAACAGCTGTACCTCTTGATTGGTAGACGCCATTCCTGTTTTGATTACATATTTGAATAGCTGAGGAGTAAAGGAAGCTTTCATTTACTCTAAGTATTTGTCTAACTTGTTGGGAAAGTGGTCAAAACGGCAGTTGTTTATAAAAAGTTAGAGAAAATGGAGTTGGTGCGGTTACTAAAACAGGTGTACCTCTTGATTGGTAAAAGTTATCTCTGTTTTGATTTCAGATTTGAATAGCAGAGAAGTAGAGGAAAATTCCATATATTCTAACTTTTTGTCTTACTTGTTGGGAAAGTGGTCAAAGTAGCAAATTTGTGTCAAAAGTTACATCCTTTACAATAAATAGAACGTTGGAAGTCTGGGAGTTTTTAAACAATGGGGAGCTTTAGAATGTTGAAAAAAGTCCCATTAAAGTGAATGAAGATGGGCAAAAAAGGACAAAAAGCTTAATAGTTTAAAAAGTATAAAATATATCAAAAAGTTGTATACACGCACACTATTCCAGACCGGTCTACACGTTTAAAGTTTGAACGGCGTTTGTAGCTTAAACGGTGTAAGAGGAGTAGCGTGCCAAATATTATTATTATTATTATTATTATTAAGTATGTCGAAGATTTAAAGTGGGGACTCTTGCTTCGCACTATCAAGCGTCAGTTATGACTTGCAATTTCACAAGCTGTTTAGAGTAAACTTATCGCACACGCGCAATGTAGCCAGACTGTCTCCACGTCAAAACTGTGACAGAGGAGTAAGTGGTTCCACAGTTTACGTGCTTTAGTTTGTTCCGTCCGGAGTGACAGTGCAATTCTGCTTTAAAAGAGATACTTTTCGGCATCAGACTGGACTGGAACCCGAGTCGGTGGCAATTCTGTTTTACTAGCACTGTCCAGCCTCTCTGACACTGCTCACTATCTGATTGACTCTCCTCTTTTCTTCTAGCACCTTCAGGAAACTGAACCTCAATCAATCGAAAAGGAAGTGCATTTTACTTTGACTGACAGCTTCACTCTCCAATGGCCGCTGAAGATGTTCTGTGCTCAGCCTACCGGCGTTGAGTACAGCTGGGAAGAGGCGGGCCTTCCTATTACACTGTTGTGCATCCAGTAAAGAAAAAGAAAAAAAAGATCGTGTTGCTGGGATTCTACATTTAAAACGAGCAGTTTTTCGCTGTGTTATAATTTCAGTTGCTAATTTCATTATCACAGGTAAAGGAGTTTTATTTTACATTACGTGTTACAAAATGAATACATTTTAATGTATGTATTTATTAATAACGACGCCTGTTAGGAGTAAAGTATATAAAACAACCCCAAAACGACACAACTGAATATTAGGAGCAAGGTCTGATTATTTATAGCAGTTGTATAGGAGTCTAGGTGTAAAACATCGTTGCTTATTTGTTTACTCGGACTGCAGTGTACAGTACCCAAGCCAGCGTGAACAGAATGTTTAAATAAACCAGGAATTGTATTGTACCTGCTGAGTCATTTTCGAAAGACATAGGGTTGACAGTGGTGCTTTCTTCTTATTATTTTTTGGTCAGAGCCAAAATGAACTGTCTCATATAGGCCTAATGTTAAAAGAAGTGTTCTGCAACGCAGTTTGTCTTGGTTTTGTGATCGTGTTCTGTTGACACTTTGGTACCTTGTCTGTGTTATGTGTAGCTCTCTAGTAGTAGACATAACTATTCCATTACGTCTAGGGTAGGGAATTATTATTATTTATTTGTTTTAGTGATTGTTCTTCTTGTGCTAGTGGCCGTGTAAGTTGAACGTGTTAGTAAATAAACATTCTGTTGTTCTGGAATTGGCCGTCAGAACAACTCCAGTGTTTGGGGGAATTTGCTGTCACACAGTGTAGGCGGATGTGCTGTGTTCAATTTAAACGAAAGCAACTGATTCATTTGGGAGGTGCTGTGTAAAAGCTGTTGTACTTGTGGGTAGTGCCAGTGCAGATCATCGTGACGAGGGATGATGAGCAATCAATATGACAAAGGCATGGTAGAGGGATAGCGGTTGTGAAGGCAGAGGCTTTGACACGTAGTCATGCACAGTAGGGAGAGATACAGTGCAAACTGGCCAGCGGTGGTGTGGGACAGCCTGTCAAACAGAGGGGAGCACTTGACAGTATTACATTGACTGCACAGCAAGTCAATGGATCACACATTCTCTTTAGTGCTTAGACTGAGCTGGGGACATGGATGTGTTTTTTCGTTGCATACGTTGAGAATTGGAAAAGGAGGACACTTAGTTTGTAATAATACATGATGTGACCTCTGGCTTTCATGGTGAGAAGTGTGAGCAAATGTCACGGTTTCCATAAAAGTTGAGTTTTGGTGAATCCATTTCCTGTGGTGCTGTGCAACAGCATGATGTTGGACAGATGTGGCGGTGGCAGAAGAGAAAAGGCATTCCAAGTGAGAACACAGTCTCTATTCGCTTTAGTGAAAGCCTACTGTACCTGGACAGACAATATGTACAATCGGACTGAATCTCATAGCATTGTTATTGTTTTACTATAGCAGTAGTAAAGCCTAGTATGTTACACAAATAGTTTTAAAAAACTGGCTCAATGTACAGCCGGATAGGAAACGATAAAGCAGACAGCAACCACTTTCTAAAAGTACACTCTGAAGCACACGAGCAGAAGTAACGGGACAGGGAAGCAACAACCAACACAACAGCAGTCCAACTCTAACTGATGTTTGATGGATTGGTTGTCCAGTATAGCAATCAGGATTGTATCTCAGATATTCTTTATACCAAGACTGCTGCACACCAGCTGTATGAATTTCTGTCAGATTTTACCGTACGTTGACCCTTCCTATAAAAAGTGTGCTGCTTAGATTTTGGAGATGATGTGATCAAAGGTGACTGACTGGTGGTCATCTTTGGCTTTTTGTTGAGCAGGTTCGTAATGTTGTACACTGTTGTTGGGTCAAAAGTGAATCCAACAACATTTACACTCTTTCAACACTAAGTAACTGACAAAAAGACAACCCTACCCTTATAAAGTTTTCCTATAGTAAAAAGCATAGTAAACAATGGTAAACAATAGTAAGGTACGGTAAAATATATTAATAAACATGGCAAACCAGGATACACTATGCTAAATGCATAATATAATCACGGGGAATGCATGGTAAACTGCAAACATACTGTGGTAAACCTGCATAAGGGTGTTTTTAAAAGAGGCATACAGTACACAAGATCCAAGTACTGTAATGTGACCATCTTCAATATTCCACTGTTCACAGGTCTCAATCAGGGTTTGAAAACATTCGTGGCCATGGGGATTTTGTTTCTTCGTTTGATTCAGAATAAATACAATATACATTTTCTGCTTTTACAACTTGCACACCCCCACATACAGACTCACAGATTCCCACATTCAGTTTCCTGTTAAAAGTTTTAGTTTCTCTTGTGGTGCTTTACAGAGAGCGCTGTTCTCTTTCAGGTTTGAATCGCCTCCTTTCTGAAAAGACTTCTGCTAAATGAACAACTGCTACCATGTATAGCTTTGGAGGAGATTTCAAAACACGACCCAAGGTGTCTCTTGGGGGAGCAAGTAGAAAGGTAGGATTAAAAAAAGAAATGGAAATATTACATCTTGTTTTAAAAAATATGGTGTAAAGAACTTGCTATACTGTATATTGTTATAGCCCAATTTTCCTGGGCACTTCAACACTAAAGTTCGCTTCCTGTATTACAACTAATAGGATGTCCCTTTTGCCTTTCTCTCACGCTCTGGGCTGCCTGTATCAAACTATCTGGTATCAGGTGGTATGCCAATGAAAGTTTATTACACGTTAAGGACTATCCTACACCACCTGAGATCATCCTTCTTTAATTATGAATATGCAGACAAGTAATGTGTTGTTATTTATTTTGTATTTATTAATTGTAACAGGTGACCTTCTCCATAATAATGTAATCTTTTTTTTCCTTAAAGGAGGAAAAGTCCTCACTTTTACATCGTACACAGGAAGAAAGAAGGAAAAGAGAGGTAAAAATCAAGATTAATTGCTAACTGTATTTTTACAACATTTCAACAGTGTGGCTAATACATACACTGGACACCTGGATCATCATTGTATCGACAGTTAAAGTTAATTTCAAAAGTATACATTGCGAAATGCAGTATACAGAATGTCAGATTCATAATCAGCAAACCAAAATACAGCAAGCATACTCTGGACCAAAGGCTGGGTGGTTGTAAGTTCTCCATTTGCCTTCAAAGAAAGTAGAAGTTGAAGATGCTGCAGAGTTAGGTATAGCCTAACTGTTGAGATGCATTTCCTATTTATTTATTTATTTGTTTATTTATTTATTAATTATTATTATTATTTTTATATACCAGGATGAAAGACGAAGACTGAAGAATGCAGTTATTATTCAATCGTATGTACGAGGCTACAAGGACAGAAAACAGCAAGTATGTCAGCCTTTTATATTCTTTACATTTTAGAACGAGAACTTTTTTAAAAGAATGCAAGGGCTGGCACCTGTGCATGTACTTTGCATTGTAATATAAACCGTGCACAATTGTGTGTATCCTAATGTTTTAAACATAAGTCTTTACTCTTGGGCACGTGGCAGTACCTGTCTAGAAAGTCATTTTAAATGCCCTTTGCCTCTCTGCTTGACCGTCTTGCAAACTTGCACAATGTTTATATCGAATGATATATTTTCCTTGTTTGTCTTTCCAGTATGCCATCCAAAGAAGCGAGTTTGATTACTGTGTCTGCTTAGCACAATCAGGCGGGGGATTTTCCATCAGTGATGCAGCTAATTTGAGTCTCTTAGTACGCCGGCTTCTATTTTTTTACAGGCAGAGTGAAGATTCAAATAGACTGGTGAGTCAGTAGGATTTTCCAATGGTGAATATAATGGTCACCGGTCAATACTGCTGCTTTATATATATATATACAGTACTGTGCAAAAGTTTTAGGCAGGTGTGAAAAAATGCTGTAAAGTAAGAATGCTTTCAAAAACAGACATGTTAATAGATTATATTTATCAATTAACTAAATGCAAAGTGAGTGAACAGAAGAAAAATCTAAATCAAATCCATATTTGTTGTGTCCACCCTTTGCCTTCAAAACAGCATCAAGCATCAATTCTTCTAGGTACACTTGCACACAGTTTTTGAAGGAACTTGGCAGGTAGGTTGGCCCAAACATCTTGGAGAACTAACCACAGTTCTTCTGTGGATTTAGGCAGCCTCAGTTGCTTCTCTCTCTTCATGTAATCCCAGACAGACTCGATGATGTTGAGATCAGGGCTCTGTGGGGCCATACCATCACTTCCAGGACTCCTTGTTCTTCTTTACGCTGAAGATAGTTCTTAATGACTTTCGCTGTATGTTTGGGGTCGTTGTCATGCTGCAGAATAAATTTGGGGCCAATCAGATGCCTCCTGATGGTATTGCATGATGGATAAGTATCTGCCTGTACTTCTCAGCATTGAGGAGACCATTAATTCTGACCAAATCCCAAACTCCATTTGCAGAAATGCAGCCCCAAACTTGCAAGGAACCTCCACCATGCTTCACTGTTGCCTGCAGACACTCATTCGTGTACCGCTCTCCAGCCCTTCGCGAACAAACTGCCTTCTGCTACAGCCAAATATTTCAAATTTTGACTCATCAGTCCAGAGCACCTGCTGCCATTTTTCTGCACCCCAGTTCCTGTGTTTTCGCGCATAGTTGAGTCGCTGGCCTTGTTTCCACGCCGGAGGTATGGCTTTTGGCCGCAAGTCTTCCATGAAGGCCACTTCTGACCAGACTTCTCTGGACAGTAGATGGGTGTACCAGGGTCCCACTGTTTTCTGCCAGTTCTGAGCTGATGGCACTGCTGGACATCTTCCGATTGTGAAGGGAAGTAAGCATGATGTGTCTTTCATCTGCTGCAGTAAGTTTCCTTGGTCGACCACTGCGCCTACGGTCCTCAAAGTTGCCCGTTTCTTTGTGCTTCTTCAAAAGAGCTTGGACAGCACATCTGGAAACCCATGTCTGCCTTGAAATTTCTGCCTGGGAGAGACCTTGCTGATGCAGTATAACTACCTTGTGTCTTGTTGTTGTGCTCAGTCTTGCCATGGTGTATGACTTTTGACAGTAAACTGTCTTCAGCAACCTCACCTTGTTAGCTGAGTTTGGCTGTTCTTCACCCAGTTTTATACCTCCTACACAGCTGTTTCTGTTTCAGTTAATGATTGTGTTTCAACCTACATATTGAATTGATGATCATTAGCACCTGTTTGGTATAATTGTTTAATCATACACCTGACTATATGCCTACAAAATCCCTGACTTTGTGCAAGTGTACCTAGAAGAACTGATGCTGTTTTGAAGGCAAGGGTTGTCACACCAAATATGGATTTGATGTAGATTTTTCTTCTGTTCACTCACTTTGCATTTAGTTAATTGATAAATATAATCTATTAACATGTCTATTTTGAAAGCATTCTTACTTTACAGCATTTTTTCACACCTGCCTAAAACTTTTGCACAGTACTGTGTGTGTATATATATATATATATATATATATATATATATATATATATATATATATATATACACTGTATAAACTACCATACTTGAACCTGGTATTAACTGGATTTTATTATCTTCTATTTCTAGTACAGGGATGGAAGTAAGACTCATTGCAAAGCAGTTGGATCCATTCCTGGTTGAACTTTGAGTTTAATAAGACACTCCCGAGCTTGTTACCTATACACCAGGGCTAATCAAGCTGGTAGTAAAAGCTGGCATGGGTGAAACTGCTATGCAATAGGAGTTATTAAACTGCTTTTCTCTTGCCATTTACACTGAAGGATTCTGGTGTTACACCAGTATTAATATGTATAAGCTTGTTTTTTTCGTGTCACTGTATCTCTATCGTATGCAGTCATTTTAGTAAGTGGGTAAATAAATTTCCCATTGGGAAACCCCAGCTGGATTAATATATAGTTAGAGTGGTGGTATTTAAATCCATCACTGTTTAGACCATTAAAATACACCATAGGGTATACATGGATTTAATGTATATTCAGAGGATTTAGTATATATTCTGTGAAATAATCTGGAGATCTTTTCTTTTTTAATGTGTTCTGTTTAGATATGGATGTGTCAGAATTTGGTGAAGTCCAATGTCCAGTTTGTCAAGCAGCTAGCAGGCCCTGACAGACAAACATGCTTGTTCCAGATACAGAGGATGTTGGGCTTATGTTGCAGGTATGTTTTATAATTTTACTAACATTCTCCAGTTATTTGACCAATCAGTGTAGATTTGGAAGCTGATCTTGCTCTTTGTTCAGCAGCTTGTTCACCTGTGTTCATATAAAGTTTATTCAATGCCCTCTGGTTAAAAGCTTTATTAAAAGCACAGGAGTCAGGGTGAACAGAAGCGTTTCCTCTTGTGGTGTGCTTGAATAAAGCCAATCAATCATTTGTCGGCATCCATTGTTTAATGTACTTGAGGCATTTCCTCACATCATGCAAACCCACAGACTGCACTTTTAACCCATTAGGTACCATTGTCCTCATTTGAGGACAGGCAACGCTGTAATTTTTTGAGCAGTTTTAGGTAGCATCTACCTGTTTCAATTTTCTCTTCAACTGTATTGTTATGATAACTTACTCTAATTTTGTTAATCACAAAAGTTAGGTCTAAGGGCTGGTTTATACTTCTGTCGCAGATGAATGCAGTATGTCAGGTGCAGACAGCTATAAAAGCTGTGCAGCTTCCCTCCAACCATGCAGCAAATGTTGACATTTTTCAACATTATCCGACCCTATATGACTTCAGGTCTCAGATGCATGAGAAAAGGCTGTACGACTTTCCAAAAAAGACACACGCTGCAAGTGACCCTCGACTCCAACCAGAAATGATGTCGGAGTCTGAAGTATGAACCAACCTTAAATGGAACTTTTAATTCTGCAAACAAAGCCCTTCAGATGCTTTTATGATGCCTCAATATAAATGAAGAAACATAAACCTAAAAATGATACATTTCTTGGTATTTTCCTCCCCACAGTGATGATAAAGTTAACTTTTCTGTGTGTTGAGCTTCATAGCTGGCGTGAAAAGTCAGTGGTCTGATTACTGGCATGTCTAACTTGACTGTCCTCAAAATGGGACACTGGGAATATATGTTGTGAATATTGAACACTTTGAATGGTATCATATTGATTTAGAATGTATCAGATTACATAAATATAGCTTGTGTTCTGAAAATGTTATTTGGTGCTTAATGGGTTTATAGTTCATTACTTGCACTGATACACATATGCAAGTGTTGCTAGTGAGTGACATGAAATGGTTTGTTATGGAGCAACTCTGAAGACAGGCAGAGCTAATGAAAAGACAGAATTGTAGCATGAGAAGTGGGCAAGGGCTGTAGCCAAGGCTGTGATGAAGCAATTCCGAAAACACAGTAACGTTATGCTTCTGTAAAGTTATGGTCTGCATCAGACTTTGAGTCCACACAGTTTCTGTTCCACAAAACTGTTGTGTGTTATTTTGACCAATGGTATGAACTGATACACAATGGGAATCCATTGCTGTATCATGACATCATGTCAGTACAAGAGTGCGTCTCTTTTCTTCAGAGTGTCCGGACTGATAAACATTGAAAGCTCCAGCAATTTTGATTCAACCTTTTTTTTATATAAAAAACTGAGTTCTTTGTACTCCTAGGGTTCTGCAGACTTGCACAGATGACAAATCAAGTGTTGCAGTTCCTATGAGAATGCTGGAAGTCTTCTCTGCAGAGAAAACTTATTTGCCTGTTTTGCAAGATGCAAATTGTGTAGCATCTTTAATTGAACAAGTTTTGCACTATGTGGTACATAAAGGTGAGTGTGTTTCACATTCCTTTTTCTCTTTATGAATTATCGTAAAAACCTATCTTTAAAAACAATTGAGTTTCTTCTTCAAAGTTCATGTAATGTACCTGCATTCAGCATTTTAATGCAGAGCAAAACCCCATTCTCTTTTTATGTTACACTTACAAAAGGTTTATACATGCATGTGTGTGTAAATCAGAGTTTGTGCTAAACTTGCTTTTCTGTTTTTATTTGATCCTGGACCACACCTGTTTTAATAAAATCTGATACTACTGAAATGACATAGCAATAAAAAAAAATGATATCACAAGCGTGGGTATATCTAGCATGGGATACATTTTTGTTATTGCACGTCAGTGGGATAACATCAGTGGAATAACATGTGGAACTAGTTTCAGTGTGCTGCTGAAATTCAGGATGGAGCTGTGCTTCGGTAGTTCAAACAATACCATCACCAATACGTGTTTTAAAACCATTTTAAAATGTTTGAAATCATTTCAGATTTCTGTTATTGTTTTGATTTGGACTCCGATTTCCTTGAGAACGAGTTTAGTCAAGAAATGCCAGTTACCGATATGCCTGTGCCTGACTTATCCAAACAGCCTGTATCCCTTTCATTAACACTGGTAACAGGAGAAAAAAAACAGGCGAATAAAAACCGCATACCATGAACGATCATTCAGTATCCTCTATATATAGACCTAATATTGTTTTATCAAAAAAAAAAATAATAATGATGTATACAGTTTTTAACCTTGTTTTCCCTTTTTTTTTTAAAGGATACTACAGGACGCTTTACATTTTAGTAAATCACAAGCTTCCATCTTGTTTGGAGTATTGCGATGCTCCTCACGTTCCCTATGCCAGTGCTCTGCTGGAGCATGTTCTCAAACCATTGCACTTTACTTATTCCTCGTGTTCACAG
Source organism: Acipenser oxyrinchus oxyrinchus (assembly GCA_030684275.1). Classification (NCBI taxonomy): domain Eukaryota; kingdom Metazoa; phylum Chordata; class Actinopteri; order Acipenseriformes; family Acipenseridae; genus Acipenser; species Acipenser oxyrinchus. Next base: position 3,507,457 of record CM060250.1, read on the forward strand.
GGTGCCAGGTAAGAATGCTCAGAATGGGCCTTACTGCAAGCTACTCAAACTGTTAGTTGATTCGTAGTAAATGTGGGTTATGTAACCAGACAAATCTTCATCTTTAGATCAAATACATTATAGTAGGAACAGAGTCTCCTGAATTGATTAATGTTTGTGGTTAAATATTGTATATTGTTTTAATTGAGGAGGCTGTGTGGTCCAGGCGTTAAAGAAAGGGCTTGTAACCAGGAGGTCCCCGGTTCAAATCCCACCTCAGCCACTGATTCATTGTGTGACCCTGAGCAAGTCACTTAACCTCCTTGTGCTCCGTCTTTCGGGTGAGACGTAATTGTAAGTGACTCTGCAGCTGCTGCATAGTTCACACACCCTAGTCTCTGGATAAAGGCGTCTGCTAAATAAACAAACAAATAATAATAATAAAATAATAATAATAATTGCATTTAGTAATGTTAAGGGTCAGTCTGTTACCACTGGGGAATAAACCCAGATGGATTCATATAGAGTTGAAGAGCAATGTTTAGATCCGCTGCTGTGTAAATAATTAAAATCGACCCCAGTGTGTATTAGAAATGTGTTTGATACACTGGTGTCTATTCAAATGATCTATAAAGTGGCACACCTATGTTTTATTAAATCCGCTCTCCCTTTTTAAGAGCCATTATCTCATTTCAGATATTCTCGTTGTTTTGTGTACCCCTCAGGGTAAATCGAACAGTACCCTTACCTTTGACCTGTGATGTTATATGGTCATGTGATGTTTTGGTTTACTGATGATAAAGACCAATCGATTTGAGATATTAGGTACCCAGCTGTACTTTTAAAAAAGTGCACCGTTTTGTGACAGTGTTTTCATAAACCTACTGCCACTACATTTTAAAAACATAATATTGAAATGACCAATTGAGGTACTGACCTCATTTTTGCAGGGTTATATGAACACTCATGCTAAATGACCTTGACGCTGACTTCTGACCCAAACTGAAGACATGTGACCTTTTGGGTTTTTGCATGTGAGAGACAGCAAACTTTAAGATCCATTAACTGATACTCCCACCCTAAATCAGATACCATTAATGATAAACAAAAACACTGCTGTCTGGTTCAAATAGGGTGCACCAAGGTTATGAAAATCAGTCACCTGACAGTTCTCGTGGGTATTACTGTATGTAAAAATGCTTAAAACGGCAGGGAGGATTGCAGTTTAATTGTGTAAACAACAGCAGTGTTTAGATCCTCTACTTTGTATATGATTTGAATAGAGGACTTTATGTAAAATCACACCAAGATAAACCACAGTGGACCCCCAGCAGGCCGTGACTACAGTAAATCCTCTACGTTCACTCTGAGTAACTTGAACAATTTAATTGCTTCAACAAATTGTTTACAACCAGCAATAAATGTGAACCAGACTCATTGACTAAACAAAAGGCAAGATCTAAAGTATTTGTTCTGAATCATAATCATTCTTAGCGAACACACACTGCAGTTTTCTTACAATAAAATAGCAAATGAACCCAGGATAAAACACTAGTAAAACAAAAAAGCTGTAATCCACATTCTCCCTCCTGAGCCCATTGTAAAACATCCCTTCATTTGCTTTCTAGATAGTGAGCAGTATTAGTTTTAGGACACCTTTTGTCTTTACCAGTCCTGCTATCGCTGAAATTAGTACTACAAGCAAATAAAGGTAATATTTGGGGAAGAGAATGAATCTCGTTTTAGATGAACCGGTTGATCTGCCGGCTTTGTAGACATTATCATTTGGTGGCATGTGTGGTGCAGTCAGTGATAATTAATAAAACCACTCATGCAGCATCATTGTATTATAACTGTTAATACATTGATCTGGAGGCATGGTTGTGTTGGATGGGTGGCACCCTCTTTTTTCAAGTTCATTCCACCACTTTTGGAATGCTAGGATTTCTGTTTCAAGCACAGCTGTAAAACAGCGTCTTCGATCCAGAGAAAATGGATCAAGAAGAGAAAACGCATCAAGTTTGGTTTGTTTGCTTGAGTGCCGTGTGAAAAGCAAAATTAGTTCAGAAAGATGTGGAAGCAAAGCAGCAACATTGCCTCTGGGTTCACCTCTAAGTGAACTGAGTTCTGTTCTGTGTGAATTGGATGGAAATAATTTGTACAATAAGCTTTTGAAATGACCTTTACAGACACACCCTGTCCCTAAGATGCACACCAAACTTATATATTAATATAAAACAGAAAACAGTTGTTATTTATTTAATTTTTCTTATTCTTCTTTCTTTTTTTTTGCAGGCAATATGTTTTTGCGGGCTTCATGGAGGAGTTTATATCTTCGCCATTCACGGATCAGATATTCCACTTTTTCATTCCAGCACTGGCTGATGCTCGTTGCTCTTTCCCTTTTGAACCGTTTTTGCATGCATTGCTGGGGACAGTGAGCGCCTCTCTGCTAACGCATGTCAAGGCACCTTGGCTATTATATTTTGTCCTAGCTGTTGGGGAAACACACTTAGGTAAAGGAGCCTGTTACCTGTAGCTCTGCACACCACCACAATGCTTGTGTTTCCATTATACAATTGCACTTAGTTATGTTCAGTGCTTTATTATTATTTTTTAATGTATTGATGCTAAATTAACAGTTTTGTTAGTTTTTTGTGTTCCTTATAATAACCCCCCAGATGGGGATACAGTAGAGGCGTATGTAGGGGTGTTGCACTTCACATTGCACACACACTTATACAATTTGTGATAAAACTTGGTATTTAGATTTTTGTAGCAGAAGCTGAGGGTATTAGATTCTGGGCTTGTATGGGGATGTCTGTTTGTCCGTACATTTGTCCATCTGTATGTCACATTTACATTATTGCATATACTGCATCTGGAAAACAGCTTATTAAATTGCGCTGAAACTTGGTATCAACATTTTTTCTGTATGGATCATTGTTTGACATGCTTACTAATATGCTTCTAAATATTATTATGGGGAAGCATATTAGCATTGCACAAGCAATGATTCACCAATAGGCTTCAGTGAACAGCACAATGTCATATGTTACCCACCTGTCTTACCTACAGTCAGCCTTGAGGCTTTGTTTTTTTTATTTTTAAGGAAAATGTGATGATCATATAGAAAACACATAATAGGATATTTTCATCTAGGTTAGATCTCATTGAATTAGCAGAGTGACTGTTTATATATATCTATGTGTGTGCATGTGTATATACTTTTTTTGTCCATCTTTAAATAATTATAACAATAATAAATGAAGAAGAATCTACGTAATGTAAGGAGTTGTGATGAAGAGTTACCATTTTAACTATTTAATATGGTAAATTTCACAGAAAAAAAGAACGTGTGTGTGTTTGCTTGTAGGTAGCCTCTCAGAAGAAGGCTTGCTGCTGTACTTGAGAACACTACAAACCCTCCTACCCCAGTTACCCGTGTCTGTGACCAGCACCAGCAGACAGGAGGTCATCAGTGACTCGGATGATGATGATGAGGAGGATGGTGGGATGAAAACAATGTCTTCCCAGGTAAGGCTTGAAGCCCTTAGATCTCAAGAAAGGGAACATAGATCCGAATACATTATTGTTTTATGGTTATCAAATCCACAAGAAGTTAGAGCACTGTGTCATAAACTGATACAAGCAAGAGCAACCCAGATGCAGTTCTTGAGTTCACTCTTTTCTTATAGCTTGTCTCAATGCCAAGGGAGCACACAAACAGTAACCTTTTTACTTCACTTATGTGACTTTGTATTAGTGCTTGCACTATTGAGGTGTACCTGTGCTGGCGCAAAGTGAATAAATAAAACATAAAACAAAATATTTTCAATAATAAAGACTAATTACATCAGAAGTACAAAGGAAAGAAGAAATTATCTGTTAAGATGTAAGCGCTGTTGTTTGAATTAAGATACAGTCTGTATGTCATGAAAGCACAGTGTTGTTAACCCCATACCAAATGTGGCTGATATGATCGCTAGACTCGTATCTGTGTTGTAAATAAGCACACCTGCAGTCGCAACTTCTTGTCAGATAACAGCAAGGAGAGCATTACATTTTTGGTAGAACCCTGAGGATACCTGCTTAGTCTTAAAGAGAACAAAGAGTCTTATGTACAATATGTGCCCGTTTGGCTCGTTCAAGTTGCTTTTTCAAGAAAGGTCTAAGTACTTTTTATATCTTAATTATTTTACCGTGAGTACCTTTGTTGTTATGTGGTTGTCTAGCAGTACTTTGCCTACCCACTCCCTATTTGCTTGATTGCTGCATTTTTTGCAGGAGGATCGCAAGATATCAGTCCAATTCATAACAGAGCAGTGCATACACAAGCTGGACACAAAGCAGCAGACAAACGCACTCCTGAACCTGGTGTGGAGAGACTGTGCCAGTGAGGACGTCTTCACTATGATGGCGTCGATTTGTCACACACTGATGGTGCAGCATCGTATGATGGTCCCCAAAGTGAGGTGAGCAATTATCACTCCCCTAATCCCACAGGTCATCCGCAAAGCTGCTGCTAACACAAGCAGACAGTCTTTTTAGGAAACAAAGTGCGGCTTGTAGTGTCACATTGGTCATGATGTCTTTAGGTCACAGAAACAGAGGGATTATTTGCGTTTTATTAACCAAGCATCTCAAAGTGCTTTACATGTTGGTTAAAACAGAAAGAAGTATGCAATATGAAGTAGTAGTACAAATTACAAAGTACTACGACTACGACTACTACGACGACTACTACTACTAAATAATAATAATAATAATAATAATAATAATAATAATAATAATAATAATAATAATAAAAAATCAATAAAAGTAAAATATCTGGGAACATTCTTTTTAGTTTTTTTTTTTTTTTTTTTTTAAACGAAGGGGAATTGAACGCACATCATGACGATGGCCCTGCAAGCTCCTACAGAGTCCAGGAACATGTCCTGCTGCCCCTCAGTGTGTGTATCTTGTAGAAGTACAGTAACGACAAATAATGATTTTTATCATTTCACACACGTCCTGAAAAACCTGCAAACTGCTGAATACAAATACCCAACAGAACAAACCACAGCATCCACACCCTATAGTTTCACTGCCCTGTGCCCTCTGTTCGATGCAGCATCCACACCCTATAGTTTCACTGCCCTGTGCCCTCTGTTCGAAGCAGCATCCACATCCTATAGTTTCACTGCCCTGTGCCCTCTGTTCGAGGCAGCATATTGAATACAGCACTCTGGGTACACAGTACTAATCATTTTTCACAGATTCAAATACAGGTTCAACGAAACACCATTTTGGGGCAATAAACAGATTGCTTTAAGTGTTTGTAATAAACCATTTATTTCAAATGCTTCAGCCATTGGATAGCATTTTCTCCTCAGTAATGCAAACACTAATGTAAATAATGATGAAGCAAACCAATTAGCCGCTGTCTTCACCCACTGGTGTTTATGGCTGTCAGAGGAAGTAAGATGTCAGTGAAACTGTCATTCCTCGATTAGGGTAATTAGCTCTTTGCAGGCTAATTGCATTAGGGCAGGATGTGAGATGAGGAGATCATAGCTGCTTCTGAATTAGGGCGCCTGTCTTTTATTGCTGCAAATAACCTGCTTCTCTGGCTAATAATTACTGGATTTAAATGTATCCATGCTTTAGCGAGGATTTTACTGGTGCACTCCTGGCAAAGAAGCTCACTGAAGGAAGGAGAGCGGTGTGTGCTTATGTTGCTGCAATTGTTGGTGCACAGCTGCTGTTTCCTGAGCACTGATTTACTGCACCCCCACACAGAAGAATGACATGAAACAGTACATTTCTGCCTGTGTAGATCTGTGAATTTTATGTAAAGAACGTCTCGTTAAATAAAATGTATTTCTTCATTTAGAGCAGAGCAGTAGTTGAAACAGTAAGAGAAAAAGAGGGGGGAAAATGGATTACAATAAACATTTTCGAATCTATATCACTACGAAAAAATATGCGCCAAGGAGTGTCTAAGAAGAGAGTGGGCAAAAAAACTAAATTGGATTTAGTTTTATTAAATGTCTTCCCAATCTGAAATGTAACATTTACTAAATTAACCTCCTGTAATTGAACATTCCATTAACTGTAGGTTTAAGTCCCTTTTGCATGGATCGGCCTCAGTTGTAATTTTGCTTGTTTGTTTTCACTTCCAGTGTGCTGCTTCTCTGTCCCCAATCTTACATGCATGTGTTAGTGTCAGAAGTGCAGATAATGACACTGTCCTCCTACATGTCACTTGAAAGATCAGAATCTGCTTACCAAACCATTGCTCTTTTGTCTGCATTCTTGTTTTTCATTTGTATTCACTTTTCTAGCATGTCTCGGCTAAAGCTTTTAGCATAAATTCTATCTGTCTGTTTCCATCATTATTGGAGAGCTGTACGAAATAATTAGCTACGTGAAGAAGACGAATTAGCCTGCATTGAGACTGAAAATGCAGAGCCAGAGTGAGTGTAGCATAGTTTACACTGTAATTTTAAACTGGCTCTAAATTCCATGAGTTGTGCCAAATCAATTAATACTTATTTTTAATTCTCAGGTGGAAAGTCACAAAGAATTACTGAACTGTATCTCATTGTGAGATGCTGGGATGTAAACTCTTTTTTCAGGTTGATGTACTGTACGTGAAATTAAGCTTTTTGGAAAAGCAACAGGGGTGTTCAAATGCAATTGCTTTTGGGAGGAATCACTCTCTAATTGCATGCACCACACACTGTACAGGCTTTGTTCAGTAGTGCTGATGTCATTAACAGCATAGGAAGACTTGGGGGCAAGACTGACTCCGAAGTTTATTTAGCGCTCCGGCTGTAATTGTGTAGTTTACATGGCAAAAGACATCAGTGAACTAAGGCTTTTGTTTTGCTTACACTGTCATGAGCCATCGTGAAACTGGGGGTGTTCTTCAGAGATGGCATCAAACCTCAAATCAAGGTTGTTTTAATTGACAAGCCCGGTCATGCTTGTCCAGTTACATTTAGTGCTGGTGGAAATTTGCCGTAGTCTTGGTGTGAGTTTGCTGAATTGCAAATCCTTTTTTAATTGAAATAGCAGCCGAGAGAGAGAGAGTTTGCTGACCTATCCATAATCACTGTGACATTAAATAACATTTAAATTAAAACATATCCAGAATAACAGAAATGGTATCACGGTCAATTAAATTATGCTTAATGTTTGCAGTTTTAATTTATTGCAGATTTATTGCAGAACACCACAATTGCTTTCGGACATAAGGAATTGTTGCATTTTCACGGCAAATACCCATGGAAAATACTAAATATATTTGGACTTTGTATTTTTAATACTAACAGGTACTTGTAGAGGAAGGCCCTCACAGTATTGTGAATTGTACTATTGTTATTATGCATACCCATCCAGCAGCCAAAGAAAGCTCTTCCAATATGACTACTATTTTCCAGAAATTCTTTGCAGGCAAGACTCAAAAAGACTGCAAATATAATGGTTTTTCTTTAAAAAAAAAAAAAAAGGTGGTAAATGGTTACAGAACACCCTGCTGTGTACTTTTACCTGTGCTGTGTCCTGTTTTGTAGGTATCGCAGTGATATCTTTTTCAACATAATAAAAGCTGACACCAAGTTCCAAGCACCAAGGCTGTTTGGGGGCCCCTTCACATGCAAGTTCGCTGTATATATACAAGTACTGCAGAGAATCCTTTATCATTAAATATATTTGTTTTTTTTCCACAGCTGATTAATGACTGGGTGTGTGAATAGAAACACCCAAACTATTGTGATTATGTTGAAAAAGGTACATCAAAAGCAAAGAACACATTTGCTGTAAATGCTACAGGATGTTCTGTAGCCTTTTAATTCTACAGTGTATTAGTTTAGGCTGCATGCCTTTTAGCTTGTTAAACAGAAGCCAGGAAATGTGTTTTCACATAACTGAGAGATATACAGTACTGTGCAAAAGTTTTAGGCAGGTGTGAAAAAATGCTGTAAAGTAAGAATGCTTTCAAAAATAGACATGTTAATAGTTTATATTTATCAATTAACAAAATGCAAAGTGAGTGAACAGAAGAAAAATCTACATCAAATTTGGTGTGACCACCCTTTGCCTTCAAAACAGCATCAATTCTTCTAGGTACACTTGCACACAGTTTTTGAAGGAACTCGGCAGGTAGGTTGGCCCAAACATCTTGGAGAACTAACCACAGTTCTTCTGTGGATTTAGGCAGCCTCAGTTGCTTCTCTCTCTTCATGTAATTCCAGACAGACTCGATGATGTTGAGATCAGGGCTCTGTGGGGGCCATACCATCACTTCCAGGACTCCTTGTTCTTCTTTACGCTGAAGATAGTTCTTAATGACTTTCGCTGTTTATTTGGGGTCGTTGTCATGCTGCAGAATAAATTTGGGTCCAATCAGTTGCCTCCCTGATGGTATTGCATGATGGATAAGTATCTGCCTGTACTTCTCAGCATTGAGGAGACCATTAATTCTGACCAAATCCCCAACTCCATTTGCAGAAATGCAGCCCCAAACTTGCAAGGAACCTCCACCATGCTTCACTGTTGCCTGCAGACACTCATTCGTGTACCGCTCTCCAGCCCTTCGCTGAACAAACTGCCTTCTGCTACAGCCAAATATTTCAAATTTTGACTCATCAGTCCAGAGCACCTGCTGCCATTTTTCTGCACCCCATTTCCTGTGTTTTCGTGCATAGTTGAGTCGCTGGCCTTGTTTCCATGTCGGAGGTATGACTTTTGGCCGCAAGTCTTCCATGAAGGCCACTTCTGACCAGACTTCTCCGGACAGCAGATGGGTGTACCAGGGTCCCACTGTTTTCTGCCAGTTCTGAGCTGATGGCACTGCTGGACATCTTCCGATTGCGAAGGGAAGTAAGCATGATGTGTCTTTCATCTGCTGCAGTAAGTTTCCTTGGCCGACCACTGCGCTCACGGTCCTCAACGCGTTGCCGTTTCTTTGTGCTTCTCCAAAAGAGCTTGGACAGCACATCTGGAAACCCCTGTCTGCCTTGAAATTTCTGACTGGGAGAGACCTTGCTGATGCAGTATAACTACCTTGTGTCTTGTTGCTGTGCTCAGTCTTGCTGTGGTGTATGACTTTTGACAGTAAACTGTCTTCAGCAACCTCACCTTGTTAGCTGAGTTTGGCTGTTCCTCACCCAGTTTTATTCCTCCTACACAGCTGTTTCTGTTTCAGTTAATGATTGTGTTTCAACCTACATATTGAATTGATGATCATTAGCACCTGTTTGGTATAATTGTTTAATCATACACCTGACTATATGCCTACAAAATCCCTGACTTTGTGCAAGTGTACCTAGAAGAATTGATGCTGTTTTGAAGGCAAAGGGTGGTCACACCAAATATGGATTTGATTTAGATTTTTCTTCTGTTCACTCACTTTGCATTTAGTTAATTGATAAATATAATCTATTAACATGTCTATTTTTGAAAGCATTCTTACTTTACAGCATTTTTTCACACCTGCCTAAAACTTTTGCACAGTACTGTACAATACAGTCAAATATGGACTGTGCTGTCACCCTTTAGCTACCAAGGGTTTCCCATGTGCCTCAACCTTGTCATGGAGAGGTGAGAGGGCAGTGCCAGCTTAATACCCTGCTCCACCCTTAGCCCTTGTGAAAAGTGTGTCCCATGGCATATATTGTATAGTTTTATCACAAACTTTAAAATGTGTTTAATGCATTCATGTATGGTTTAATTGATTTGTTAAAAGGGATCCTTTTTGCAATCTACTGTACTTTTTTTGAAATATTTAATTTCTATCTGTGTGTAATATCCTAATATGTGTGACTTGTAGAATTCTCTGTTGAGGTTTCTTTGATCATTATGTACCAGGCTTGCTAACTAATGTCCTTTTACAACCGGAAAGACTTCTAAAAAGCTGGCTTTCTGAAGTTGGGTGGTTTTAGAAATGACTAATATGGTGGGAATGCAACTGTAATTTCTTCCCCCTATAAAACGGAGAGTAAGTGAATGTAAAACATATATACAGTGCAGGAGAGATCACAGATGCAAAGGGGGCAGATATTGCAGCTGCACACCCCCTGTGTACATTTCAAGCCACCACATTTCACAAGTTCAGCTTCTTAGAAACGGACCAAGTGGGTGAGTGGATTAGTATGCATGGCAAAAAAAAAAAATCTAAGTAGAAAAACAACCTGACAGCACACATAATAAGCTGTTAATCAAGAACCTAAATACAATGAAAATGTAAGTGATATAAAGTATCCCTCTCATGAGGCTGCTGTGGTCTTTCCATCATAATGTAAAGTGCTATGTCATCCAAGTGAAATATACAGTGAACCAGCCCGATTGAGCATTAAACTACTTTAATTACAGTAAAGCCTTCACTTTCTTTTACTCTTCATGTGAAATTTGAAAGATTTATGGAGTGATAGTTGTATAACTAATTCCCCAATATAAATTGCTTAGTTGTATTTAATAATATTATTTCTGAATCATCATGTTTTTGTTTTTTTTGTTTTTTAACCATGATATTGCATCAGAATGTTTCAAGAGTCCAAGGTCATTTTTATTCTTGATGCTCTGTTCTCATTATAATGTAGACTCTTTGTTTAATTGCATATGCAAAGCTTCATGACGATCTCTCATTGATTGTATGAGGGGAAGTAGGGGGTCAATTTCCTTTAAGCTCCAAGTCATGAATGTCAGTCTGCATTGGTGTGGTGATACTAATTTCAAGGAACTGTTTTGCACACATTTAAAAAACATCAGATCTCAGTTTGCTTTGAAGCTTAGGTAATATTAAAGCCAGATTTTGTTTGTTTATTTTTGCAAACTGATTTGGATTGTCTTTAGTACACTTTGTGGTTTTTTATTTATTTATCAAGCATTAATGTAAAATGTATTTGCTATGTTCAATTTAAATGGAATATTACGTGGATTTCAGTAAATATATGATATTTATGGGCAGCAGTGTAGAGTAGTGGTTAGGGCTTTGGACTCTTGACCGGAGGGTTGCGGGTTCAGTCCCAGGTGGGGGGACACTGCTGCTGATCCATTGAGCAAGGTACTTTACCTAGATTGCTCCAGTAAAAACCCAACTGTATAAATGGGTAATTGTATGTAAAAATAATGTGATATCTTGTAATAATTGTAAGTCACCCTGGATAAGGGTGTCTGCTAAAAAAAAAAAAAAAAAATAACAATCAATGCTGCATGATTTTATTTGCACTTCTGAATTGATGTGCCCTTTTAAACCTTCCTGCATCTTCAAATTAAGTACGTACACTTTGAATTAGCACAGCCAGGTGCCAATAGTTTTATTCTCTAAGTCGGAACTATTGTATGCAGGGTTTTCTTCTGCAGTCTCCCCAATTACCATGTCTGTGCTATCTTATACTGGTTAACCATTACATTAAAGAGGGGCTGAAACATGGATTCTGACAAAGGAACGTGCACAATACAGCATCCATTTACACATGCGTGTTTTGTGGATTGTTTAGAGGGCAGGTACCAGTGTTATCTCTTATCCTCTAGCACCTTGTAATTCCCAGAGGGTGTTGAAGCATGCCATGTCTCTCTGGTGACCCCCTCTTCCATTGTGAGGAGCAGCCCAGCGTCATTGTATTATCTTCATTAACTTAAATGAGCTCTGCAGGAAACCAGGACCTGGTTATGACCTGGGATAGAATCCTTGCCATTAACTAGTGTACTAATGGAAGGTGCCTCACCTAAATAAAGCTTAATGGGTCATTGAATCTATTTTGTTGCATGTAAGGAATTTGACACCTTTTAATATGGAGGCCCAGAAATTCCTCTGGGATGTGATGTTCAACCATTTTCTCTTTTTATATCTCCCCTCGTTAATGTTGTAAAATTACACTTTCTCCTTAAAAAGGACAATTAAACAGAAAAATGCCCCCCCCCCCCACAAAAAAAAAGAGCTGTGCTGTGGTTTTAGGCAGACATATTGTTAACTGACACACTGGACACACTGGCTTCCCTGCCTCTTTTAAGCTTGCCTTTCTGCAGTAAAGTACCAGTTTTTAAATACATAGTTGTACCAGTGAAAAATAATGTGTTTTTGTAATGTGGTTTTCAACAGATTATAGTTTTACCTGTTGGTTTTTCCAGGAATGAGTGTGTATTTTGAATGTAATTTACTGTTTACTGTAATCCGTAGGACTTTTTTGGAAGATAGGGTTTTTCTTGCAAGGCTTTCAGCAGATGAAGAAATATGTTATACATTGTGGTACTAAATTAACATGGTTCACTTGTTCTTTCAGACTTCTGTACAGTTTGGCCTTCAATGCAAGGTTTTTGAGGCATATTTGGCACTTAATAACTTCAATGACAACAAAAATGATAACCGGGTAAGTAACCTTTACCATAAGATTACCTGAGTAATGGCTGCTAGACTTTTGTTCAAAGCTAAAAATGGAGTGAAAGTCCTAATTTTTAGCTCACTTTGACCACGCGATTGTTATTTCAAATAAACATGTTTTGAATATGTGCTCATATATAAGCAATGTGCTGCTTACCACCTGCAACATCTGCACATTAAAATACTTTCTGATTTTATGTTTATGTGCCCATTACTTCCACAAAAAAATGTGAAATATATACAATTCGCAAATAACAAAATGACATCGGAGAAATCAATAGATAACTTCCAGTTCTATATATAATAATGAACAAGTAAAAAAGGGAGGGTTGCTTGAAAGAGGAGGCTGTGTGGTCCAGTGGTTAAAGAAAAGGGCTTGTAACCAGGAGGTCCCCGGTTCAAATCCCGGCTCACTCACTGACCCACTGTGTGACGTGAGCAAGTCACTTAACCTCCTTGTGCTCCGTCTTTCGGGTGAGATGTAATTGTAAGTGACTCTGCAGCTGATGCATAGTTCACACACCCTAGTCTCTGTAAGTCGCCTTGGATAAAGGCGTCTGCTAAATAAACAAATAATAATAATAATAAAAATAAGCTCAGAACTGGAGGTATAAGAAGCAAGGGGAGCAGTATTGCACCAGTCACTCGTTTTAATAAAAAAGGATTGCCATGTGTTTGAAGGTGTTTCCTGTATGTTTGCAGGTCCATGGTTCCACTGCTACAGGTGATCTCGCGGGGTTCACCAATGTCGCCAGAAGACTCCAATAGGCTCATACCCCTCTTCTATCTCTTCAGTTCTCTGTTCAGTCATTCACTCATTTCTATCCATGACAGCGAATTCTTCGGAATTCCCACGGAAGGTAAATGCATTCCAAATAGTGCAGGGAAAAAAAAATCAGTCGTCATGTAGTCTGCTTAATTAAACCACTTATTGATTAATAATCTCCTGATTCCTTTATTCATCTCAATTAGTCATTCTATTAACACGCATTGGCACCTTGATTAGGCGGCAGCAGCAGCTACGGACATTTATTTAGTCATGCATCCCTTTATTACCGATACGCCTTATTCAATATTATTTCTTAGAATGTGTAAATAAATAATTTAAATGTTTCAGTTTACTAGTAGGAACACATACTTTGTCAACAAAATATTTAAAAAAACACCACTAATTCCCAGAACAATTTATATAAAATACTGAAATCATAACATCAATGGTGTAACATATATATTGCACATATAATAATAATAATAAAAATATAATAATAATAATAATATAAGGTTGTTCGCAAGCAGCACATAGTGTCACTTACAGTTTCATGAAAGAAAATGTCCCATGCATTAAATGTTGCTATTAAACTCGAGCACAGTCAGTTGGTTAACCCTGCCTTCTTTCGTAGATTGACGTTGATCTGTAAAAACTTGGCCATAAGAAGAAACACTTCTTTCAGCATCTACAGAATTGGTAACAACTGACAAATATATTTTAGCCTTTCGTGTTAAATTGGGAAATAATTCAGCTTTAATCCAAAATTCATTCAAAGTCATTCTACTGCTGTTTTCTGTTGCATATGGTAGGTATTTGTCCATTTCTGATTTACAGTCAGCATCAAATCCTGGAATAGAAAATAATGGGAGGGCTTCTTGTGGGTCAAATATCCTTACTGCCATCAGAAAGTTATGAGCTGGTTGAAAAAAAACGTGGTTTCTTTTTGCATTGATCTGGGTTGTAGTAATTAGTCAGTTTTTCAGAAACGTCATGGAAGGTTTTTACACAGTTTGTTTATTGCGGTGTCTGTGCTGTGTACCTCTTGTGCCATTGCTCGGTATGTATTTATTAATTCTGCAACTTTATTATATGTCTGATGGACTCACACTTCACGGCTTTCAAACCACAGAATCATAACCACCAGTCCCATGGCATGCGTCGCAATTAGGCAGAGTTGAGATTTTAAACTTTGCACATCTTTAAGCAGTTTCTAGAGGTCCATTAACACTACAGTGTTTGGTGGAATGTGCATTTCCTTTTCCACAAAGCCTGCGTAAAAAGGGATGTATTTGGAATGATATTCAGCACAGAATACCAAGTGCCCCATCGTGTTATGCATGGCTCAGGTGGCAACCTTATGGGTAAAGTACAGCCTTCTTGTTGGATTGTTTCTGTCAGGTGGTCTTTTAAAATGTAGTTTTCTACTTGGGCATTGTTTAAACAATTTTTTTAACAGTTGCAACCAGCTTGTCTGCTTTCAAAAAGTTGGTTGCCCAGATATTGCTGGCAAGGGCTATTATGTGGGCATTGCAAGTCAAATGTTCTGAATTTGGCAGTAAACCTCGAAGAATGTCATTGTATGTCTTGATCGTGTAACTGGCATTATCGGAGACAAATCCAGTCACATTATTAAAATTAACTTCAAATGCGTTTAAACATTTCACAACGCCCTGTGCCACCGATGAGTAATTCACAGAGTGCAGATTAACTGTATCGGCTAATATTACTTTCAGTTTGAAGGTATGCGATAGTCCTTGGAGAACAAACAAAATGTGCAAAACATAGTGATCTTTTGCATTTGTAGACTTGTCAGTAACTACAGATACGCTGTCAGACATCTTTACCAGTTGTACAATTTTCATCTTGTGCAACTCAGCAATTTGGGGTAGATATTCCCTTCTCAGTTGACCTGCTGTAGGAATTGCTCCCGCATTTATTACATGTTTGCACGTAGTTTGGGATTATCAATTTTTTCCAGGGGAATAGTAGCACAAACAAATGCCTCTGTCAAATCGAAAATAACATCTCATCGGCGTTCATAATTCTCGTTCTCCTTACATTTTTTACTGGAAGACGCCGTCTCATAGCTGTCAATCTCAGCCTTTGTTTTCTGTGTTTTTCTGATGATAAATGTCGGCCTATTGTTGACTTTCGAGTGTGGTCCAACGATAAATTGCAAGTTGTGCAAAATAAATGATACCCATCGGTGTACAGAACACCAGGTGGATA
This sequence comes from Acipenser oxyrinchus oxyrinchus, assembly GCA_030684275.1. NCBI lineage: Eukaryota > Metazoa > Chordata > Actinopteri > Acipenseriformes > Acipenseridae > Acipenser > Acipenser oxyrinchus. The sequence goes on from CM060250.1 coordinate 3,522,804, forward strand.
TCGCTGCGTGCGTTCACTCAATGAAATGCTTTTTGATTGCAATGTCTTTGACTCCATGTTTAGGTCTCTCGATTTTTCTTTTAACGCATCAATTTATTCAATTGCCATTTATACTCATCATAATTAGCTTTTATTTTTCTAATTAGTCAAAGCGTAATGTGTTGATTTCTTAATTGTGAATTCGATTACTATAACTGGAGTGGCTGCAGGGACATCAAGGGGATAGCAGTTGAATTACAATTGAAAAAAACAGGTCGCGTAAAAGGCAGGACCCTAATAATGTGCACAGTAACCAAAAGAGGGAGTAAGGTGGTTGGGTGCATTATCTGTATTACAATGCAACTGAAGTGCATTGCACACAACTTAACATGAGCAGTTATTGGAGAGTCAGGGACTGAATAATAGAGATGCTGTTGTAGTTACTTGCTTTCTAAACAAGCTACCAAAAATATATAACGTTAATACAGTCTTTTAATTCTTTTGAAAGATTTTTTTCTGAAATATCTCTAAATGACTGACTACATTTATTGCGGATTTAAGATAAGATTGCACTGGTATACATACCACTGTAAATTGAAATTTTTTGTTTATAATAAAACAGTGGTAAATATGATGTATTCATACAGTTAGTTCCTTAGATTTTGTTTTAAAAGCATAAATGTCCATTTGTCCTCTTGCAGGGCAGAGCCAGTCGTCAATGATGCCATTCACATTGTTGGAGCTGGTTTCGTTATCACGCTGCCTTCGAGATGCCTGCTTAGGAATCATCCAGCTAGCTTACCCAGAAACCAAGCCTGAGCACCGTGAGGAATACATTGCAGCGTTCAAGAGCGTGGGAGTGAAAACCAACACTGAGATTCAGCAGCGCATCCAGGCAGAGCAGAAGCAGTGGATTCAGCTTTTCAAGGTAAGGACTTCTGGAATAAGTCCTTAGTATATGTAGTCATGCTTCACAAAAGCAACCACACATTTTTAAGATACTGCTGCCTATGAAGGCTAATTGATTTATTTACTGTGTAGTGAGCAATGTGAATGTGAATCAAAACTAAAATAAAGTACTTTTTTAAATTTGTTATAGCTTTGCAGTTTAATAGGTAATAATAATAGGCAATTCCTTAAGTAATGCATTGCTTATCTTGTATTTTCGAGAGAAGCGACAGCATACCTCTGCTTACTTATGTATCGGTACACTTCCTGAACCACTGAACTTCACAAAAAGGATTGAACCAGTTCTAATTAATGAAAGCTTTCTCAGCTCGTTGGAGGTGGAAAGTTTTTTTTTTATTTGAGCCAGGAACTTAAGCAGGTGAAGATGGGTTTGCAAGAAATTCCATATAAGATTGGTGCAAACACCTCCTGTCAGCTAAAACTGCCCATTAAAGTGGTGGGAGCAGGGGAAATGCATTTTCCAAATTGAATGCTAGATTTACAGTGCGTTTAATACTACTGACCCCTAACACGCTAATGTTTGGTTGGAGTCATCAGCCACCCCTTCAGATCTTTTATCACTTCTATTGTCAAGCTATCTATTTAATTGAAAGATGTTAATTGAATGAAAATGATCAACTAAGCTTGTATTAATATTGCTAATGGAACTTTCTTGTTGGCCATGTTTGGAAAAAGATGTCACGCTGGAGTTTGGGAAAGGCCCATTAATGCTTGCACTTAACCCGATGAGCTAATTAAGGAATGCTTCTTCATTCTGTAAGTCAGGGAGAGCTGAGGCTCAAACCAGTTGTCTTGATTTTACAACGTTTTGCACTTGTGGCTATTGCCGAAATGTCGCAGTTTGCATTTCTAGATTAATAGTATATTCCTGAAAATGCATTTGGTAAGACTGTGAAACAAAAGACATTTTAATTTATTTGAAGTTGGTATCATAACTAAAGCCTTGGGTCCTACTCGAGAGCTTTTACTGTAGTAGTTTGCATAATGACTTCTACTTTAGCGGACTTGTCTGGTATTAAATGTACAGCCTCAAAAAGGAGTTTTTCTGTTTTGCATAGCTACAATTTGCATGAGAAAATGAATATTGCAGATTTCTGTTGTTTTTAAAAGCTTTTATTTTAATGAGTTTAATGCAATTTACTATACATTAAATACTACTTGTTAGCTATAGGGACATGCATTACACAATTTAAAAAAATTGATTTTCAGTCCACTGAAATAAATGGCTTTACATAATCTCTGCAAGTAAGAACTTTGACTTTCAGCTAAAAGTTGGGCTTGGGCAATCGTTCAAACCGTTGTTGACTCGGCAGAATCCGGTATATATATATATGTACACACACATATATATATATATATATATTATACACACACATAAATCTACACACATGTTATTGGAAGAAAAAACGCTTAAGCTAGTGATTGCGAAAGTCCAGCCCTATATTCCTGGTAAGTGCAGGACAGCTTGTACTTTAGGCAGCCGTTTGACTGAGAAGCTGATGTAAGCAGTCTTTACCTAATTAATGATGCTGGACATTTACACACATTTGAGTCATTTTTCTTTTATACTACCCTTAAATGGTCCACTAATGATGTGATGTTCAAATTGCCTTTTAGTGGTGGCTATTAATTGTATTGCTTGCTTAATAACTGTGTTTTTTTTTTGTTTGTTTTTTAAGAAAATAGTAAAATAAAACATTACAGTATTGTTAAGAGTTTTAAGGGTTATGATAATGGGAAGGATGGAAACTACACAGCGAGCAACCTTTTATCTGCAGTACGATTCCTGATAGTGAATCCGTCCCTATAAATAACAGGCTACCTCACAATGTAGTTGGTGACTCAAAGTGTAAGTAATAATAATAGTATCGACTTACAGTAGTGTGCAAATTTACACCTCAAGATGTGTCATTTTATATCCTTTTATATACCTACCTGCATGTAAACCTCAGTTTTCACTCAGTAGTCAGGGATATAGGAACAACAGGCCTATGTGTGAACATGTTAAACCACTTTGTGCTTAAATTAGGCATCTCAGACAAATTTTAAAAAGTCATGCTTTTTTTAAAATGAATTGCATGTGTGGCCTATTAAAGTCATCAATTAAATTAAGCAGTCACTAATTTGCCTATTTTGACAATTTTTCAAGATTTTCAAATACAGTGGTTTGATTTTATATGCACAGCAAACCAAAACCACATTATTAAGCTGTATTATTAGTGCTGCCTATTGTAATGCATGTTCAGCTGGCTGCCAGAGCAAAAACAACTACCTTTCTACCCCTAAAGCACTTGAGCTCTTTATATTTCAACATACATGTTTTCTGTTTGCAGGTTATCACCAATCTAGTAAAGATGCTGAAAGCTCGAGATATACGAAGGCATTTCTGCCCGTCTGAGCACTGGCTGTCGCAGGAAGTTAACATCAGAGCTGATAAGGTACTGTAGCTTGTCCCCTCTTTCATTGACGTAAACTTCTCCTGATGCTCCTGACGTTGGCAGTGGACATAGAGCTATGCAATTCACAAGGATCAAAATGGTTTCAAAACCTTACGGCTTTCTGCAACTAAACGATTTTGATAGCCCCTTTTTAAGACAAAGTAATAGAATGTTTACCCCTTAGGGTGTGGCAAGTCCTGACATTGAACTTTAAATGTCAAAAAAAGGCTTTTATCGAAATGAGTAAGTATTTTTTACCTGTAGAGATAAAAAATGTGAATAAAATGCCAGTCCTTCTCTATTTTTGTTACTAATATATACATATTTTGTGTACTGGCAGGTCACACAGCTTTATGTCCCATCAGCTAGACATGTGTGGAGGATTCGTAGAATGGGGAGAATCGGACCTTTACAGTCAACATTGGACGGTATGATGATAAGAAAAAGGAAACTAAACCATCTTAATAATGAGGCCGTATAACTTTCAGCAGTCATAGCCTGCCAGAATCACCTTGTAAGAACTGATGAAGATGCACCCACCCCATCGATTTAAACAAAAGCTACAATTCATGGTCTTTAATCCTTAATCTGTGGTGTAATTCCTGTCAGATTTGTCTTCTGTCCATAGAACAGCAGGCTTCAATCTTGAGCTTCTTTTTGTAGGAAATGCGATCGAGTTATACAGAGTCCTAATGAGGAGTATCCAGGAACAACTGAACCTGTCCTGTACACCTGTGAGAGCAGCACTGTATTAAACCAGGTGCAGGCTGAAGGACAGAGTAGAGTACTGTGCTGTCTGTATGCAACTACCATGAACTTTTAAGGACTTTGTCACTCGTTTGTATGCATCATTGTACTGTATTTTGTTTTCCCTTTGAAGTTACTTTGCCATTTCTTTTGAAGTAGCATCGGCTTGTTTATTTAGAAGTAGTATAGCCAGCAAGATGGTGTGAAAACAAGCAGATAACAATGTGTGTATGATTTGTTTAATGCCACTTGACTCCATATGGGATAAAGCCAATTAGTGTGAAAGTACTGCTGAAACCCATATGGCCATGTTTGTTTGGCCTTTTTCATTTACCTAAATGGACAGCAACTAGAGTGATAAATGGGCTGTCTATTGACCTCTGCTGGCCATATTTCTCCACAAAGATGGAAACTTGATGGAGAAATGCAGTTGGAATTGACTAATTGACCAGAATAATTGAGCTCTAGTAGTGGGATAGTGGTTTAACTGTGCTGCTGTGGCAGATTCTGTGGTTTACAAGCCTTAAACCTTTAGTTTAATATAAAACAAACGCTCACTTAATGAAAATTGCCCAGCAAGTAGGTAAGCGTCAAGCAGCTTAGTTAATTAAAAGTGTCCACCCTGAAAGAGGATTGTACAGCAGGGAGAACGATTGACCACGTTTTAATGGCCTGCCTGTAAACAGGCTCCTGGATATCCTGGAACATTGATTTTCACTTCAGTAGGCTAATGGGAAAGACCAGGATTCAGCTGACCACTTTACCTCCTGTATAGCTTCTCATTCACATGAGACAGATCGGTGCCTTTGAGCATCGTTTTGCTTATTGAAACAATACTGTGTGAACAATTGAAATGATCAAATACTAAGGGGTGAGTTTTCAATAAAACAGAAAAGTAAATTAAAGTTCAATGGAAACAGATTACATCTTAACAATACAAGTATTTAATACATAATACATTTCAGTATTTAATACATAATAAATGTTGTAACTGTTAAACAAGATGTGTTTTTTTTTTATTAAATGGCAGGGATGGAAATAAGACTCCCATTGCACTGGTTTGATTTACTATGAGTTTAATAAGACACACCTGAGCTTGTTACCTATACACTGGCTAATCAAGCTTGAGAAGTCAGAGCCTAAAAGCCATACTCAGTTAATCAATTGTAACCCTTCCCTGTGCTTCTATATGTTTGTTTGTTTGTTTATTTATTTATTTATTTATTTATTTAACCAAGTTGGGATGGAACCACCTCAGCTGTCCGTGTCAGAGGAGCGACAACTTGCCATCTTAACAGAGCTACCATTTGTGGTTCCTTTTGAAGAAAGAGTAAAGGTACACTATCTAAAAAAAGAAAAGAATATTAGCAGTATTCTTATTTTGCTCAAAAGACAATATTGTTATAGTTGTGTTTTATTGCAATATTGTTTATTTGTGAAATAACTGTCATTGATTTAGGAGCAGACCTCCATTTCATTAGCTCCCTGTAATTGGTACTACTGGTACCAAAGAAGCTGCCGATAATGGCACTGTAGTTTAGTCATCTCCTACTGTAGTGCTGTAGTGTAGAAATCTTACGCACATATTGATCACTGAAATGACAAGACGACAACTTGTGGACCGCAGCTGTTCTCCAGTCAGTTAGCTGATTTTACTCTATCTGATTTCTTTATCAAGATCTTCCAGAGGCTGATCTATGCTGATAAACGGGACATTCAAGGGGATGGTCCGTTTTTGGATGGAATTAATGTTACTATTCGACGTAACTATATTTATGAAGATGCTTATGACAAGCTTTCACCAGAAAATGGTAAGTAAAAAAAAAAAAAAAAAAATGTTTTACGTTTTTAATTTGTTATAATGTTTCTGGTTTCTAATGTATATTCAAGGGGTTTTTTTCTGATAAAATAAATTGATTTACAGTACAAGCGCTTCAAGAGGTCTGTGATTTCTATGAACGATCACTCTAAAAGTCACTTGGCAGAATGGATTCTCTCTTGCAGCTGAGCTCAAGAACAGAACCAGGATTTATTGCCAGAGATTAATCATAGAGAAACCTCTCATGACCTTTTTATGTGTTTTAATTTGAATAAACTTCATGTCGAGCCTCAGTTTGCTCCCAGTCATATCTTACTTAATTAAGTTGAACGCTAGAAAAGACCTTTGTTCCTTAACACGCTTAAAAAAAAGCATATTAAACAACCAAGGTTTTTTTTACCTTCATTTTTCACTGATACGTCTATTATTAGCATGTTATCCATTTTCTAAGAAATACAAAATTTCTAAGGCCCTTTGCTCACTAAATACTGTATATTGGTATCATTGTGTGTGTGTGTGTGTGTGTGTGTGTGTGTGTATATATATATGAACCTGTATTCATTTATTTTAGAACCTGACCTTAAGAAGAGAATCCGTGTCCACCTCCTGAATGCCCACGGTCTTGATGAAGCTGGCATCGATGGAGGTGGCATATTCAGAGAGTTCTTAAATGAACTGCTTAAGTCCGGGTTTAATCCAAACCAGGGTTTTTTTAAAACCACCAATGAAGGGCTTCTGTACCCCAGTCCTACAGCACAGATGTTGGTTGGGAATTCTTTTGCCAGACACTACTACTTTCTTGGGAGAATATTAGGAAAGGTAAGAATCTTTATCTGTTTACTTATATGAATATTCATATTGCTCATTTTCCATTGTATTGACAAGCTAAGCTTAAGGAATGAGAACATGTGTACTTTCATCAGTCCTGTGTACATTTTTGGTTAAAGTTGGTAAAGTTGGTTACTTTGTGCTAAGAGCCTAAAGTAATACTGTTTTGTTCTGCTGATGCATATAGTAAAATGCTAAGGTCCTGTTCATGACTGCAGGGTTTGGCAATATAATTATTACATGTCATCCTCAAGCCTAACCTCCCAGCCCAACACAGAATATCACCACCCTCCTTCAGAAGTAGAGGCCAGCTCAGAACAGAAATGCTGTTCTGTAGTGAGGAGGACCAGGTCCTACACATCGCTCTGAACAAGCAGTCCACTGCTATAGAATCACTAAACCTGGTGACTAAGAGCATACCAGCAGCACAGCTCCCCTTTTCATTCTTCTGTGCATACATGGGTGTTCTGTGCTCTTCTATTCTTTATTAATAGTGTTTATTCCTTCTTTTCAGATTTTCATATCACATCATTTTTTGTATAAATAACAACGCTTCCAAACAGGACATTTTATGTATGACACACTGTTATTTTACAGTCACTCAAAGTATTCAACTGGTTTGTGGTGCTTGGGGTGAGACATTTGTCACCTATTTTACCCCACTCCTAACTATATACTGTATCTTGGTATCCTGGATAGATATTAACCCTTTTTTATCTAATGGATCTGATTTTAATAAGCGTGCTGTCTCACAAGAGTATTGCTACCCTAATGCTGAATTTCTCGGATATTTGTCCTTGATTTTTTCCAGATGAATTGGTTTCTGCAATGGTGACCTGCCGAGGCTGTATCAGTCTTGGCTGTGAGACTGTATTTCTCATATCAATCATTGTGAAAGGACAGATGGCTATCCCCAAACTCATGTTGCTAAGCATGCTTAATAACCTGATGTGTTGCACATGGCAACTGCCAACAATTAGCCTTCTTCAAAAGCACAATTATGTTTTGGGGTTAATTAGTGTGACATTATATTTAGTAGATTTTAGATTTTGATTTTGAAAGCTTGTTGCTTCTTTTTAGAGAAACCCCTTGGTGCTTTTATATGAGATAGTAAGTGTGGCAGGGTGGCTGTGCAGTGACGTCAGGTCAGACGCAGGAAGGGAAACACTGACACCAGGCAGTACTGCAGTTCAAAGACTCGGCGCGCCGTTTATTTAAATACAAAAATAAAATAAAAGGTTTTAACAAAGTGCGAAATAAAAAGGTTAAACAAAAATAATCACAAACACAAAATAATAAATAATACAGGTTAGGCTGGGCAGTAACCTTCACTGATCCTATACGTTTTTATTTTAAGTTTCGTTTTCTCTCCTCTCGCTCTCCAGTTCCTCCTCCGAACACCCACCCGGAACGGAGAGCACTGCAGGTTTATATGCAGGTGACCATCTCCCGATTAGCAACAAATGAATCACTTAATTCGGGAGATGGCCACCTTCTGCACAAGGCTTTTTTAAATTATTCCTGGCAGAGGACGAGCAACAATCTCGCCTCTGCCAGAACACGTTTTAAAATAAAAACAAAAACAAACAAATCGGACGGCTATGCCGTCATATTTAAATACAATAAATAAATACAAAAACAATACCGATGGTGCTTCACCGTCATATAAATACAATAATAAATCATAACAATCATAATAATAATAAACCACAAATACAAAATAATAAACTGCACAGGGGCGGAGGGGGAGACTCCGTTATAAAAATAAATAAACAAATCCATGTACAGGGCTCCTTGCCCTGTTACAGTAAGTAATAGTAAAGACCGGCAAACGTGTGTCAGTCATGGACGTTCTTGGGCAGGATAGTGTCTAAAGACTCTTGCACCTACTGTAACGTTAATGGTGAAACAACCAAAATAATTGTTTAGTGTTAATAAAAAGTCATACTGTATGCAGCATCTGTGTTTAAAGAAAAATTGAAAGATTTATTTTCCTATAAAAATATGTACTTTTTTGCTCTATTTAAAATTTGTCTTCGTTTCCAAATCATTTATGTTAATGTCTTATATGAACACTTTTACTGCTTTTCTTTGGATAATTTGTAGTTTGTTTGGGGGAAATGCACCCCACATACATAAAGACAGTTATAATTTAAAGCAATAACAAAAAAACACACATTTTATATTATTATTAATACACACAATGGTTTATATTATTATTAAAACACACAATGGTTTATATTATTATTAAAACACACAATGGTTTATATTATTATTAAAACACAATGGTTTATATTATTATTAATACACACAATGGTTTATATTATTATTAAAACACAATGGTTTATATTATTAAAACACACAATGGTTTATATTATTATTAAAACACACAATGGTTTATATTATTAAAACACAATGGTTTATATTATTATTACACACAATGGTTTATATTATTATTAAAACACACAATGGTTTATATTATTAAAACACACAATGGTTTATATTATTATTAAAACACACAATGGTTTATATTATTAAAACACACAATGGTTTATATTATTATTAATACACACAATGGTTTATATTATTATTAAAACACACAATGGTTTATTATTAATACACACAATGGTTTATATTATTAAAACACACAATGGTTTATATTATTATTAATACACTCAATGGTTTATATTATTAATACACACAATGGTTTATATTATTAATACACACAATGGTTTATATTATTAAAACACACAATGGTTTATATTATTATTAATACACTCAATGGTTTATATTATTAATACACACAATGGTTTATATTATTATTAAAACACACAATGGTTTATTATTAATGCACACAATGGTTTATATTATTAAAACACACAATGGTGTATTAAAACACACTGGTGTATATTATTATTATTAAAACACACAATGGTTTATTATTAATGCACACAATGGTTTATATTATTAAAACACACAATGGTTTATATTATTAAAACACACAATGGTTTATATTATTATTAATACACTCAATGGTTTATATTATTAATACACACAATGGTTTATATTATTATTAAAACACACAATGGTTTATTATTAATGCACACAATGGTTTATATTATTATTATTAAAACAGTTCTTTATTGAATGAACGTTGTTTTGAAGTGCTAAAACATTTTTTTTAAATATTTTATTTATTTAAAGGAAACATTTAGAAAGTGCTATCAACAGTAAATACCTGTTAAAATGCCACAAATACCAATTATAAACTACACAAATATTATATTGTAATTGGAAACTCAATATGTACGGGAAATAGTGCATAAAAAGACCTTGCAAACATTTGATAAAAAAGGATGCCAGTCCAAATAGTGCCGTTATCAAAGTTTCAAAGTCCTGTAGATGGAGGCACCTTTACTCTGTCGTCTCTCTCTGGCATCGATAACAGTGTAGGAGCCAATTAGTATTTTTTTGCCTATATTATTTATGAGAAGACATATTTTGATACATTATATTTGTCTATTACGCATTTACAGTAATAGGGTAGTATATCTTTAAGAGAGCGAGCTTTGTTAGGTTCTGGGGCTCGCGCGCTTTTGTATAAATTCGGAAAATAACTGTCACTTGTTACTCTGTTGTAGACATAGCTTTGGAGCCTCACGGTTTTCTTACCGTGTCGTGTTATCTTTGTTATTCTGTGGAAATTACCGGTCAATAACTTATCTGTTATTACGCTGAAAATCCTGTAAAATAACTGTGAATACTAACCTGTGGAAACCTGAGGAATAAAAGTTGTATTGCTTTATTTTACTACGGAGTCTGTGTGGATTGGATAACGTTAGATGGATACGCGTCAGCCATACCAGCCCAAGCTATGCAAATTTGGATGTCACATATAAACAGGCTGTGCAATAGTGGTAGCCTAGCATATGAAAGATGTCTTCTCTGCAACTTGTGGAATAAATCAAATATTTTCAATTATGTACTGCAGGAGGTAAGAAGTAGGGTGCTGTAAATAATACATACATCAAATACAGTGATGGAAATTGATGTATTATACACACATATATGCCCATTATAAGACTGGACATTGACTCTATGAATCTGTAGGGCTAAATCAATAATTGTAGAATTGATTCACTCTTTCTACAGAGACATGCGGTCATTTATTTCACACTTTGCTCATCAAGTTGACGAAATCAAATTGTAATCTAAAAGCCTTCTACATTTTTTTAGGTTGTTCTACAATATTATTTTAGATGCATTGCACCGCGAGTGTTTGTATAAGGAATGAAATACTTGTCATTTCATAATTATCTTTTAGTTTCTTGCTCTAATAGGCAGCTTTAAAAATACCCATTTGCTTAGTAAAAACAGTGATCAGGCATGACTAGATTTCTTTATTAGTCCTGGGTTTATACTGCATGGGATGTGTTTTATGACCAGCTATGCAGAAAATGTGCACAGTTCCTGTCATCCTGTTACCTCTTAGTCCTATTGGCATGAATATATATGACAGGTAATTTGACTGAATGCCTGCCCTTCAACACCCCAGGCTATGGCTTTTTGTAAACCAGAAGGTGACGATTTGAAATCCCTTGTGTTGTCAGGTAAAGCTCAGCTCACTGTTTTTTAGTCCATCCTTACAGTATGTCATGGAGATTATTGGCACACAGATTTAACTGTCTTGTAGGAAACATTTACCCATCTGGCCCATCCTCTGTATTTTCCTCCCTTTTTTTAAATTTTTTTAATTTATTTTTTTTAAAAGTACAAGCTGGCCCCATTAACTATTAGATGCAAACTTTTCAGGGTAAACAGTTAAATGGAAATACAGTAGGATGTTCCTGTGATATAGATCATTGATAATATTGCTCTAAAAGCATTTTCTGTCCAACATTTAATGAGTAATAAAAAAAAAAAAACTTAAAAGAATTTAACTAAATTCTAATACATTTTATTATTATTATTATTATTATTATTATTATTATTATTATTATTATTATTATTATTATTATTATTATTATTTTTTATGATTATTTTTTATGATTTGCAAATAATTGGGGACGTTACACTCTGAATTAAAAAGTTGCATTACTCCTACTATTTCAGTGGTCTATTAAATCATGAAAATTATATCGTTCATTCACTCATTTATTTATGTATTTTATTTGTTTTATTTATATTTATCTAAGCGATCCACAGAAACTATAGTGAGGTGCATGGCAACACCCCCAGCCTTGATATCTGTGCAAGATGTACACTTGAACTCTGTACTATACATGTGCTCTACACCGGGTCAGAAGACATTGCTCAACTACACTCTAAAATGCCTTTTTAATCAGCAGAGTGCTTTAAGGGTCGTCTGGTATTGTAAAAACATTTGGATTCTGGCCCTGTCCTCAGTCACTGCCGGACCAGATGTTATCCTTTTGTTTTCCAAACCACATAAGAGCTACTCTATTACTTGTATTATATTTATTGCACTCTTGTATTTAATCTTGCCAGTAACATCACCGTGCTTGAGGTTTCAGGGTCTCTGCAAGATTATTATTTGTTTTATTCTATGACCTTTATTTCTATATAACATGTCATAAACAGTATTTTCACTGATGCATGTTCACTGTGTAAAACAGACAAACCCTACAGTGTATCCTGTGTGGTCCAGTGGTTAAAGAAAAGGACTTGTAACCAGGAGGTCCCCGGTTCAAATCCCACCTCAGCCACTGACTCGTGTGACTCTGAGCAAGTCACTTAACCTCCTTGTGCTCCGTCTTTCGGGTGAGACGTAGTTGTACGTGACTCTGCAGCTGATGCATAGTTCACACACCCTAGTCTCTGTAAGTCGCCTTGGATAAAGCGGTGTCTGCTAAATAAACAAATAATAATAAGTATCCATCCCTATTGGCTTTTTCTACAGAAAAAAATAAGTGATTGGTATAGTATTTTCTTTTCATATACCGAAAATTAATTCAAGAAAAGCCGACCATTTGGAGTGCAGGGCATTCATTTGGAGTGCAGGGCATTCATTTGGAGTGCAGGGCATTCATTTGGAGTGCAGGGCATTCTTTCAACCCAGTTTTTGAGAGAATGCAGTGAGAGTACTCTGCTGCTATCTAGTGAGTTATTTGTATCCTGGAGTACAGCCAGGTTGTTTTTAACCTCATAATACCCATTTAAGCCATTCAGGTGATAATCATACACTGCCCCTGCAGCCATCCATATACTGTAGTAGTCTGGCATTAACCAAGATGCAGAGCAAATACAGTTTTTCTTGCTTAACTTCTGTTGTATTTTAGAAGTACATATAAACTGAACTGTCTACCTTACGGATTTAAACATGTAATTACAAAAAACCAAAGGTCAACCCACACTAAACCCACATACCCAAACCACTGCTGCACTGTATAAAAATAGCAATGCAATATAGAGGGTACATTTTGTTATATTTATGGATGATTTGTTTAAATTGGTCAGTTATCAGTATCTAGGTTTTGTCATGGCATTTTTCTAACCAGGCTTGTAGATATCGCTAGGCACAATGTACTGTTGGGTGTTTGGCTTTCAGGACCTCGGGTCCTTTTAATCAGTGGCTGTATTTAGTGGATCCGACACCTTTTAAGTGAATTGAATAGATCCCCCCCACCTGCCACTATTAATTTGTTAAACGCACAAAACTCTCATTTCCATGTGAGAAAGGCTTAGCAGCACTTCTTTTTGGAGGAGCAGTTTATCATCGGCTGAATAGATACACAATGCAGCCTTTATTGCAGCGTTGTACCTTTACACGAAATCCTTTGAGTACAAAGTTCCCCTGCTGCTCGATCCTAATATTTATTGGGTCCTAATGTTTTTAGATTTCCTTTAATGCATGTGCTAGTGATTGTTTATTGTGATGCCGTGCACAGAGGTCATCCCACATGGAAAGAATTACCTCATGACACTGGTCACTTCTCAATTAAGCATTCCATTAGCAGATGATTCCTGCTTCTTGTTTGTGTAGCGATTGCATTTTACTGGCTCTAAATCAGCTGGCTGGAGAGGACATAAATAAACCGTCAAAGCATGTGGTAATAGCATTTTGATCTGTTTTACAGTTAGAAGCACCCAAGTCGGGGGCTCCAGAGTTGCGCATTCGGTAAAGGCGAGCCGCGTGGAACGCAAGATGCACCCTATAGCCTGGAGGTCGCCGGTTCGAGTCCAGGCTATTCCACTGCCGACTGTGGATGAGAGCTCCCAAGGGGCGGCGCACAATTGGCCAAGCGTTGCCTGGGTGGGGAGTGCTTAGTTCAGCCATGGTGTCCTTGGCTGACCTCGCACCAGCGACCCCTGTAGACTGGCTGGGCGCCTGCAGGCTTGCTGTGAGCTGCCCAGAGCTGCATTGTCCTCCGACGCTGTAGCTCTGAGGTGGCGCGGGGGTGGTAGCGGTGAGCTGAGCCTAAAATAATTGGCTATTTCAAATTGGGAGAAAAACAGGGTAAAAATCAATTGACGACCTACTAAATTTATTTAAAATTTTTTTTTTTTTTTTAAAAAAGCAACCAAGTCTATATTGAGCCTCTTCAAGATACTTATTAGAGTACCACAGTTGTCTTGGTAATTAACCGCTATCGAGCTAATGGGCAGGGCAATTTAAAATGAAAAAGTAATTTGAATTCGACTTTCAATTAACCTTCCTCTTGTAATTCTACCATTTGTAAATACAAAGCAAACAAAAATGTCACATAAATGCTGAAATCATTTGAAGGTTTTGTATAGTATGAATATCTAGCCACTGTACAAGGTGTCAGTGGTTTATTAGCCCACACTTGGGAATGCATGAATGTGTGTACGTCTGTATGTTTGCAGATACAGATATCTAGAAAACCTTTTATTTTATCCTGTTGTGAACCACTTGCTGATGAGATTGTTTTGCGCAAGGTACTGAGGATATTGGGGATATATGCAGGTTCCTGCTAGTCAGTCTTTATGCATGTGCCACTTTACATATATTTAGAGAACCATATAATGAGATTGCATGATCACACTTACTCAAGCATCAGGGTTTGCTGTTAAATGCAATACTGTGTACAGTACCTAACTAAAGTTATGTCTGTAAAGTGAAAACAAATTTTTTATTGAATAGGAGTAATATATATATATATATATATATATATATATATATATATATATATATATATATATATATATATATATATATATATAGTTGTAGCATTCAAAAGAGAAGCTAATTTAGGTGATATTTTAGTTCACAGTAAACATAAAAGAATAATTGAAAAAAATAGGTTCTACGAACATGTGCACCAATAGATGTAAAGTGTGTAAATACATGGACAAAAGTAAAAACATAATTAAACATAAGAACACCACATACCCACTAAAAACTAATACCTACTGTAAAAATAGCAATGTTGTTTATGGAATAGCCTGTGAAAAATGTGATGAAATCAGACATGTTGGAGAGACTGGAACTACTTTATATAAAAATTCAGAACCACCTTTCATTAATTAGAAATAAAAAAATGAATTAACCAGTAGTACAGCACTTCACCAGTCAAGGACATGACATAAATGATGTAAAGTTTGTAGTATTAGAACAGCTAAAATTAGACAATGCGACATATAGAAGAATAAAAGAAAGTAAATGGATAAATAGACTGAACACGATTATGCCAGCGGGACTCAACAGAAAAGAATGAACTAATTAACTTCAATAAATAAATAAACAAAATTCATTCAAAAGTTGTGCATGCTGATGCGCTGGGGAGGCCAAATCAAGACTGATCCTCAGAGCCAGCATTGCATGATATAATAAAAATATAAGTTTATATAAAGTAATGTTTAATTAGAATTAATACAGTTTCAAAGATAGAAGTAAAAATGATGTCGCAATATATAGAACACCATTACATCATGTAAGAATAAATCATGGATTTGAATGTAAACAATAACAAGTAGTTGTCATGCCGTCAAAAACCTATAAATACCTCCAATGTTTTGATTCAAACACAGGCTCCCTTGAGAGAGATATGTACAACATATCGAAACGTTGGGCAGCTGGCTCTTTGAGCTAAAATATATATACAGTACTGTGCAAAAGTTTTAGGCAGCTGTGAAAAAATGCTGTAAAGTAAGAATGCTTTCAAAAATAGACATGTTAATAGATTATATTTATCAATGAACTAAATGCAAAGTGAGTGAACAGAAGAAAAATCTAAATCAAATCCATATTTGGTGTGACCACCCTTTGCCTTCAAAACAGCATCAATTCTTCTAGGTACACTTGCACAGTCAGGGATTTTGTAGGCATATAGTCAGGTGTATGATTAAACAATTATACCAAACAGGTGCTAATGATCATCAATTCAATATGTAGGTTGAAACACAATCATTAACTGAAACAGAAACAGCTGTGAAGGAGGAATAAAACTGGGTGAGGAACAGCCAAACTCAGCTAACAAGGTGAGGTTGCTGAAGACAGTTTACTGTCAAAAGTCATACACCATGGCAAGACTGAGCACAGCAACAAGGCACAAGGTAGTTATACTGCATCAGCAAGGTCTCTCCCAGGCAGAAATTTCAAGGCAGACAGGGTTTCCAGATGTGCTGTCCAAGCACTTTTGAAGAAGCACAAAGAAACGGGCAACGTTGAGGACCGTGAGCGCAGTGGTCGGCCAAGGAAACTTACTGAAGCAGATGAAAGACACATCATGCTTACTTCCCTTCGCAATCGGAAGATGTCCAGCAGTGCCATCAGCTCAGAACTCAGAAAACAGTGGGACCCTGGTACACCCATCTACTGTCCGGAGAAGTCTGGTCAGAAGTGGCCTTCATGGAAGACTTGCGGCCAAAAAGCCATACCTCCGGCGTGGAAACAAGGCCAAGCGACTCAACTATGCACGAAAACACAGGAACTGGGGTGCAGAAAAATGGCAGCAGGTGCTCTGGACTGATGAGTCAAAATGTGAAATATTTGGCTGTAGCAGAAGGCAGTTTGTTAGCGAAGGGCTGGAGAGTGTACATGAATGAGTGTCTGCAGGCAACAGTGAAGCATGGTGGAGGTTCCTTGCAAGTTTGGGGCTGCATTTCTGCAAATGGAGTTGGGGATTTGGTCAGAATTAATGGTCTCCTCAATGCTGAGAAGTACAGGCAGATACTTATCCATCATGCAATACCATCAGGGAGGCATCTGATTGGCCCCAAATTTATTCTGCAGCATGACAGCGACCCCAAACATACAGCGAAAGTCATTAAGAACTATCTTCAGCGTAAAGAAGAACAAGGAGTCCTGGAAGTGATGGTATGGCCCCCACAGAGCCCTGATCTCAACATCATCGAGTCTGTCTGGGATTACATGAAGAGAGAGAAGCAACTGAGGCTGCCTAAATCCACAGAAGAACTGTGGTTAGTTCTCCAAGATGTTTGGGCCAACCTACCTGCCGAGTTCCTTCAAAAACTGTGTGCAAGTGTACCTAGAAGAATTGATGCTTGATGCTGTTTTGAAGGCAAAGGGTGGTCACACCAAATATGGATTTGATTTAGATTTTTCTTCTGTTCACTCACTTTGCATTTTGTTAATTGATAAATATAATCTATTAACATGTCTATTTTTGAAAGCATTCTTACTTTACAGCATTTTTTCACAGCTGCCTAAAACTTTTGCACAGTACTGTATATATGTAAAATACAGTATATATGTATAATATTTATATAACTGCAGTGTACAATATTGAAGGCATATGAAAGAAAATGTTTTTTTTTTTTTTTAAATATACACAAAGTTTAAAAGATCAAAAAATATTTTATTTTCAGGACGTTTCAGGCAAAAGCCCTTCAGCTGTTTAAAAAGAAAAGTAAACACAGTGCAGTAAACTTGTTATTCAAGAATTGTATTTATACAAACATTCTGTGGATGATGTCAAGATTATTCGAATAGAATGTTCATTCCAAGAGGTTCCAAAGTTGCCAGTTTGAAGATAAACTCTCGTTCCTTTTGTTTCCAAGCAACATTTGTTCCATAGCACTGATTGATCACACAGACTGTGATGTCTTCATCAGCAGTGTGATCATCACTGTTGAAGTGATGGGCTTTCTGGAAATGCAGTGGTGTTAATGCGAATGCTTCTTAAGTGTTCTACAAACCGGTCTGCTAAACGCCTTTTAGTTTCCCCAATATACAATTTGTTGCATTTCTTGCAGATAATGCAGTAGACTATTCCTTTAGAGGTACATGTAAAATGTTCATGAATGTTGAATGAAGATGCCTGTTTCAGAATGAATGTATTTACAGGTATTACATCATGGTCTATTACATGGATATGTGCCTTTCAAAGATTCTCCAGAAGGATGAATAGCACTGTGTACCACATATTATCTTATATTCTTGTCTCTTCTATATTTAAAAAGAAAAGTAAACACAGTGCAGTAAATTTGTTATTCAAGAATTGTATTTATACAAACATTCTGTGGATGGTGTCATGATTATTAGAATAGAATGTTCATTCCAAGAGGTTCCAAAGTTCCCAGTTTGAAGATAAATTCTTGTTCCTTTTGTTTCCGAGCAAAATTTGTTCCATAGCTCTGATTGATCACACAGACTCTAAAGCTAAATCCCACATTTCAAATATAAATAGAAAAAATGCTTTATATAATAACGATATACAACACACAGATGATAGAATCCCTCTGGTCTTCACTTACCACCCTACCAACAGAAAGATACAGACAATTGCGCAAAGAAACTTTACAATTTTACAACAAGACCCATCTACAGCGCCTATTTTCAAGACTCCCCCCTTGATGTCATATAGAAGAAAATGGATATGAGTAATATCGAGAACCCTGTAACCCGGATACCCTATGTCATCCCTAATATATAATTTAACCAGTTTAACACAATTTTTAAAAATCTTATTTACATTCTATACAGCTCTGCTTTTTCTGATCTTTAAAAATGCAGCTGCCCTGCTAGACAGTAGAAGCAGTCAGTGTCAGTCTAACACAATGCTGCTACAATAGATACTTATTGCTGATGTCCTGGGGTCATGTCATTTTACTGTCTTTCTCCAGAATCTGGGGATGTACAACAAGGAGAGGTGCCTTTCTGTCTGTACAGTATGTGTTTATGTATGTCACGCTTACATTTTTGCATCCAGTTGTAATGAAACTCCTTTTCATCTTGATCCAGCAGTGATTGGATTCAGAATTTGGTGGTAGTTAATCTGGTCTATGGATCAAGAACAAGAACATTAATGGCATGGGGAATAACATTAACATTATGTTAGTACTTGTGGGCACCACTTTGTGTATTGAATTTAGACACTCTTACAGTTCACTAAAATAGAAAGCCCAGGAAACATGATTATTGTATTCAATTAAAGTAGGCTTGTGCTGCTTGTATCAAAGTGGCTTGAAGGTAACAACACTACAGTAACTCACAGACCAGTCACCCTCATGGTTCTAGCAATGATATTAGTAATTGGTAAAGGCTGAATAAAGTTCAGGTTTTGCAGGAAAATACTGATTGATAGTGATGCTTTTGAAAAGCATTATTTTTATTATTGATTCTTAATGTTGTAAATTACTGAATTTATTTGGCAGCTACAGAAGCAGTCAGTGATGTTGTTCACATTTATTCTCCTGATAGTGCCACAATTTGCATTAATTGCACTGCCACGGCACTCACTTATATTAAAAGGCTTGCACTATAATTAATCCTTTTTATTTCGAGTCATTTTGGCACAATTTCTGGCAATAAACACCCATAAATAATAGACGTTTGAAAAATATGTTGCCCGTTTTCTCAATATACTTATTGCTACTTCCTTATGGCACCAAGATATTGATAGGCTTCAAGGGGCAAACATTGCATATGGCTGGAAATTAGAGCGACTATGAAAAATGCTAAGTGGATTATTTTGCATAAAAAATAGACTGTGTTTGAAGTTGCATAATTAACCTGTGTTTAGAACATATCTTGATTTATGCCAGTGTGTGTATTTAAGATGCATACATTATGGAAATGTCTTAAATTTATAATCCATTTAGCTGATGCGGTCAGGGTTTTTAGTACAATCATTTATAAGGACCTGTATATTTTAATGCTTTAAAGGTTTGAATCTGCTCTTTTTAGGACTATTCCAGTACATTAGCTTTACATTTTATGACTCACCTGCCCAGCTCCTACACTTGATTGTATTTAAAGTCAAGGTTAGAATTTACAATTGAAATCTTTCAGTTTGATCCATTTAGACCATGTAGATTTACTAAACAATGCTAGGGTGAGTATATCAAATGGTATTTTGAGCAAAGCTTACTAACTGGCTTTTAATTGTTTAACTTGTCATATTCTATTCACAATTCTATTTTTTGGGTTCAGTTTCTGCGCAGTAATGTAGTTTTAATGTATTCTTAAATAGTGCTTAGGAAAGAATGCTATTTGTTGGTCCATGGAAGATTTATTTTCTTTTGTTTTTCCAACATTTTTTCTTGTTCAAAACCTCTACTCCATCACTAGCTCAATTTACTGTAAGCCTACAGTCTATCACTGTGTTTGGTACCATAGCTATAAAACTATGGCAAGCCAAATTATCACATATCTAAGCAGATAGAAACTACATTTCAAAACCTAGATCCAATCACAAAACCACTTTACAAAGCAGTCATTTCATGAAGGTAGTATCTGAGAGTCGTGTCATATGTTTCTTCATGCGATGCTTTTGTTTTCTGTTGGGTATGAATTCTACCAGGGCATCTACAAACAACTTTTTATACAGAGTTGTATGAAAAATGAACTAAATGTTACCAGGTTTATTTTAAGTGCAAGTTACAGATACAGGCTGAGAAACCTGCAATGCATGTGCATTTGAAAGCAACACCAACAATGTTTTAAAACCATTTGTGACTGGAAGACAAAACCTGCACAGTGAAGGCCCTTGGAGACAGTAGCTTGGCATGTCGCCAGGCAAGGTCTTATTTATTATTCTTTTTTATTTTTTACCAGCACCAACTAGCAATTTTTATCTCCCACTGTGTATGCTTGTTCCTGGTTGTAGAGAGGCATCAGTAAGTACTTTTCTGTAGAGTTTTTTTTTTTTCCCCCATATATGGAGAACCGCTTATTCCACTGTGATTAGGACATTTGGTTAGGGCATCCAAGCTCAGGTCATCTGCCCCTTTGCAGGTCATGGTGATCGACTTAATGTTGTACTTCATTTACAGCCGTTGACGAGGATGTATGTAATACTTAAAAAAAAAAAAGTTAGTGTTACTGTCAAACAATTCCAGCTTAAGATGTTTATTATTTTGTAACATATGTTTTTCTCTTTTCAGAAAAAAATTAATACTAGATTTTGGAGTGCAAAGTGTTTGTTATGGTGTGTTTGTGTAACAGTCTTTGTTGTTGTTTTTGCTTCAAAGGCTCTTTATGAAAACATGCTTGTGGAGCTTCCGTTTGCCAGTTTCTTCCTGTCCAAGTTGCTGGGCACCAGCGCGGACGTTGATATTCACCACCTGGCTTCGTTGGATCCAGAGATGTACAGAAACCTGCTTTTCTTAAAGAGCTACGAGGAGGACGTGGAGGATCTGGGGCTCAACTTCACCGTGGTGAACAACGACCTGGGAGAGGCACAGGTAGAGGGCTTTTCTTTGCCTTTTTAGTGCTGCTGCTGCTGCTGCTTCCTAACACTGCACCGTTAATAATTACTTTTAATCGGGTGTCCGTGTTCAGAGATAAGAGAGATAAAGCACGCTTGGGGCGGTGTTCTTTGTGCAGCTTTTAAGTGAAGTAACAGCTTTATTGACCATTCTGACGATATTAGGTGTGAAAAACAACCGGAGCAGCAATTATCTAAAAATACTGCTGATAGTGCGGCGTTTCTCAATTGTATCTGTTCTGGCTGTTTAGACAGCGAGCTGGTTATTTGATGTTTGAACTGTGCTTCTTCAGCACTGCTCAGACCTGTTTATTAATGCCAGCTCTAGGTGTTTACTGTGTCACTGCTCTTTAAATATTATTATTATTATTATTATTATACAGTGTGCTTTACAGGATTTAGGTACTGGATTATCATTTTAATTTCAAAGATTAGGTGCACATTATCAACTGAAATGTGTTTGTGCATTATTTATTTATTTATTTATTTATTTATTTATTTATTAGCGGACGACCTTACCATTGTTCCAAAATATCACATTATTTTTACATACAATTACCCATTTATACAGTTGGGTTTTTACTGGAGCAATCTAGGTAAAGTACCTTGCTCAAGGGTACAGCAGCAGTGTCCTCCACCTGGGATTGAACGCACAACCGTCCGGTCAAGAGTCCAAAGCCCTAACCACTACTCCACACCGCTGCCAAAGTAAGCTGTGAGAACACATTTTTAGATATGTATATATTACTAGAGATTATGCAAAAGGCTTAACAAAGCATCACATACAGTACCAACCAACTTTCATTGATCTTCATTCTATTTTCTGGCTGTTGTGTTTTCCACATGTAGAGGGAATTACATTTTTCACTATTAAACAAAAAAAGAGAATGAAACATATTTAGACAGTTAACACATTTTCCATTGTTCAGTAGGGTGCACATTTATTAGAGCACCTCAAGGTTTGCCATTTATATCTTTTCAGGGGTGGACAAATCACTACTATGTGTGGTAGAACGATGGGCACATTTTGGTAGCCCACATTTTTCAGTAGATAAACATTTCCATTTAACGCTACGCACCATTAAGAAATTGTAGACAGATACAATTGTTAGGTGGTAAAGTTAAGAAAAGAAATCCGACATCACTTCTGAGGGCCACTAATAAATCATGTTTTTTTTTTTTGTTCTACTTTACCATATATAACCAGATACTGCCGAAGTTTGCTAACAGCCTAGTTTCTGTTAATATTCCTACCAAACAATAGCAAGCTAATAATAGTTTCCTTATATAAAATGTAGGGAATTATGTTTGACCGCATCATCTGCATTAATTTCCGAGACATTACAGTCTGGGTTTTTGATCCCAACAATATCTCATCATTAGTTTTAAAATATTCACTGTGTAACAAATTAAAACAATCATGTTCTTGGTCCGAAATGGACTGTGGGAATTAATATGCACTTGTAGTAGTAGAGTGGTTTTTATTTTTCCTCACCTGTGCCATTTACAGAACCTAGCCCCCACCTTTTACCAGTCTTCATTAGCTAAACATTTTCGTACTGTTTACTTTTATATTTTTAAATACTCATAAAAATATCTATAAAACACATAAATATAAAGGATTAGTTCTTTTTTTTTCTTTACGCTGTGCACTCACAGTATCCACAGTATCAGTAACTAAACTCTGCAAGTGTTGCATTTGTTTTCAAGACGTATTATTATTATACAATCAATATTCAGTACCGTACCGTGGCCTAAACGTGTACACAGAATATAAACCTGAGCTCGGCTTTCTGCTGACTTAATAAAAACAACACCACCAGGGTATATATTTAAAATAGTACAAATGCATTGCACACTTTATAAAGACATTACCATGTGAGGGGGCTCCCTCGCAATACCGTTAGCTAATTGTTCATTTGGAAATAAAAAAATAAAATAACGCACCTTTATTAACTTTCTACTGTGCTTGAGCTTCAGTGTCCCTACACCTCAGTAACACTGTGATGGCCACTGAGGGTACAGTGTTCTCTACTGTTTATTAATTTGTTTTATATATATGTATATTATCTCAGCCATAACTCTGGTAAAATATAGTAGCCTAGTGTATACTTGCAATTACTATATACCACCGGCGCCATTCTAGTAAAGTATAAAGCAAATTCCCCGCTCTGATTGGTTTATCTGCCATGTCTTGCAAGCAACTAATGAGCGATTTAAAAAAAATAAATAAATAATGGAATGTCATGAATCTTAAGGCATGAACCAATCACGATTGGATTCGCTGGTTACTATAGCTACCGCTTCAACTGAGTAGGCATGTACTAAACGGGAAGTAAACTGAGCTGGTTTATCAGTCTGTCTGTACAAAGTAACCAAAGATCTTCTATATAGAAGATATTTGAAGTAACTGCTTGAGAAAACCTTTAGAAGCTGCCGGTAGTCCCGCGGGTTTTGCAATGTTACAGTTTGGTAGTCCTGACCCCATTTTTGGTAGTACAGGGTGCTCAGACTACCGATTTGTCCTCCCCTGCTTTTATATACCTACCTGCATGAAAACGGTGTGAGAGTTTCAAATGAGAGGAACTTTTCAGTCAGTAATAAGTGATATAGAAACAATAGGCACTCATGTGAAAATGTTAGACCACTTTGTGCTTTAATAAGGCATCTTAAACAACTTCTAAAAAGTCTCATGAATGTGTTTCTTTTCTCATACTATTTTAATTGCATGTGTGGCTTAAAGTCATCAATTAAGTTAGACAATCACTAATTTGCCTGTTTTGACAATTTTCCAAGATTCAGTCACAGTGATTTGATTTCATACGCACAACAAATCGAAACAACAGAAGCAATGGGGTGTTCTAATACATGTGCACACTGCTGAACTACAGAAGCAATGGGGTGTTCTAATACATGTGCACACTGCTGAACTACCGAAGCAATGGGGTGTTCTAATAAATGTGCTCACTACTGCATTGTGAGCTGCTGTTTTATTTGAATGTGCAGAACATATATTTGTGTAAATGGCTTGTTTCGCTGATCAAGTTGTTCTGCAACCAGAATCACTTGTATGGATATAAAAAAAGTTACCAGATCTGATTGACTTTTGATTCAGGACTGATAGGAGGTGCTCGGTTGACTTCCTTATCCAAGTCTTTCTGGAGAAAATACTTTACTGCAGATTTCAACCTGCAACTTGCTATATAAACTTACCTCTATGTAACAATGAAAACATCTTGCAGGCTAAAGCAGAGCCATACTGCCCTTCCCTGGTGGTTATACACCCTGCAAACAGTGTCATACCAGGTGGACTAGATTCTGTGTCCAATCGATGTTGATCATTGTTATTGTACATGACAAATTTGAATTTTGTTCGTTATCAGCAGCAAGCAAAGGGGCGACAATAGGACAGGGCATTTTTTTCTGCTAAAACTATACAGCAGGCTATTCTAATATTACATTGTAGGAAAGCAAATATTGATTTTTGTTTTTCCATAAGTTGCAATAGGTTAAGAACAAAAAGACGATTGTTGTGTGTGTGTGTGTTTTTTTTAAGGTTATTATCATCATCTAGGTATTATAATTAATAGTGGATTTGCTAATCCCTTTGCAAACAGTGCATGACAACTCATTTTGAAACAGTGTTGTTGGCACAGAGCATTGTTTGGAAAAGGATTACGGGTGTTAAATAGCTACTTACAATGTGGATTTTAATATCGTTTTACAATAACGTTTATAAGATTGAGCACGCCGAACTGATTAAAAGAAGATGACGTTGCAGAAATAATGAGCATGGTTGTACTGGAACATAAATGGGCACGAGAAGTTATGGTTACAAAACACTAAAGCATTAAAATGCGAAAGATTTTAACGGGTACTTTTAAAGCTCCTGTTCCTTATACACTGGCTTTTTATATAAAATGCTTTGGAGCGATTTATCATGAAAGGCGCTAAATAAAGATTGATTGATTGAATATACAGTAGTTACTTTTTCGGACTATCTTCAAACGTTTGGCTATCTATACATTTATTAGGGAGGGGTACAGGCAAGCCGAGCAATGTGAATAACGTGAAATTAAAGCAGGCGTTTGGTAAAAAAATGGTGGTGCATTAGCAGTGAAACAACAGTAGGTAAATGAAATGGGAACAGTCGATATAAGGAACAGGCTGTAACACAATATAAATATTATTATTATTATTATTATTATTATTATTATTATTATTATTATTATTAGTTTTATTTAGCAGACGCCTTTATCCAAGGCGACTTACAGAAGACTAGGGTGTGTGAACTATGCATCAGCTGCAAAGTCACTTACAACTACGTCTCACCCGAAAGACGGAGCACAAGTGACTTGCTCAGGGTCACACAATGAGTCCGTGGCTGAGGTGGGATTTGAACCGGGGACCTCCTGGTTAGAAGCCCTTTTCTTTAACCACTGGACCACACAGCCTCCTATAGACAACCTCAATTGTTTATAAATGATTTCCCTGGGAAGTATTCCTCTGCTGATACTGGAGGGGGTGGAAACATTAAGGTTAGTGGCCTAGTGTCCAGTTTAAATCCTCTTTACAACTATAGGCCTATTTCCAATCTACCCTTCTTATCTAAAGTCTTGGAGAGGGTAGTAGCGAACCAGCTTAACTCATTTATTGCCGTACATAATGTTTATGATAAATTTCAGTCAGGTTTTCACCCAGTTCATAGTACTGAAACTGCCCTTATAAGAGTGGTGAATTATGTGCTGCTATCTTCAGATATGGACCTCCCCTCAGTTCTTATTCTTTTAGATTTAAGTGCAGCGTTCAACACTATTGATCATTCGATTCTGATTGAACTTCTTGAGAACCTCATAGGACTGTCTGGAAGTGTTCTTTGTTGGTTTAAATCATATCTCTCAAATAGGTTACAATATGTTTAAATTGGGGATGACCCCTATCTAGTCACATGTGGTGTCCCGCAGGTCTCTGTTCTAGGACCGATTTTTGTTTTCTTTATGTATATTGTTCACAAACATGTTGTAAACTTTCACATATATGCTGATGACACTCAACTATACCTATCTCTGAAAGCAGGTGACACTGCAGCCGTAAATATCCTGACTACATGCCTCGCTGACATTAAGCTATGGGATGTCAAAAAACTTCCTATCTTTAAACTCAGATAAAACAGAGATAAAACAAGGTTAAAAAAAACAATTAAGTAAAGCCAACCTTTGTGCATCTACTTGAAACAACTTCCCTTTTGCACTGAAGGCTGAAATGAGAAACTTGGGTGTACTTTTTGACCCAGTTCTTTTTTTCGAACCTCATATTAGGAAAGTAACTAAAGTGTCTTTCTTTCATCTTAGAAATATTGCCAAAATAAGACGTTCTCGTTCACTACAAGACGCAGAGAGTCTGATGCATGCCTTTGTAACATCTAGAATTGATTATTGTAATTGTCTATTCTCCGGCATTTCAAGTCAAGTTTTATCCCGTTTGCAACTTGTACAAAATGCTGCTGCCAGAATTTTAACTAAAATAAGAAAGTATGACCGTATTACACCGGTATCGGCAGCCCTACATTGGCTTCCAGTTTGGTTTCGGGCTTATTGTAAGCTTCTGCTCTACAAAGCCTTTTATGATCTGGCTCCCTCTTACCTGAATGATCTTCTAATTCCACGTGTTCCTAGGCAGCCTCTCCAATCCCAGGATGCCAGGCTGCTCACGATTCACAACATTTTAAAAACTAGTGTTGGTGGCAGAGCTTTCAGTTACAGGGCCCCTAAATCATGGAACGATTTGCCCATTTCTGTAAGGGAAGCACCAACATTTCTGTAAGACTGAAGACACATTTTTATAATCCTTAAAATAATCTTTTTTTATCTTAATTTTTATTTTTTTATTGTCTATGGTTTTATTGTTTCATGGATCATGTTTTTATTTTATATGTTTTATCTACTTATTTATGGATTTACTCTCTTGCTCATGTATTTTCATTCCTGTGATTATTGTATTTCCTGCTTGTATTTTCTGTTTTTAGCTATGTGAAGTGCTTTGAGGCATTGCTTTTGTGAAAGGCGCTAAAAGAAAGTAAATCAGATGTTGGGCATGCTCAAAAGCCCTGTACCTGCTCCTGAGGATCTCCAATGTGCCACTGTTCTGAGAAGCCGGTGATGATAACCAGCTCTATAATCTTTACAGGTGGTTGAGCTGAAGTTGGGAGGCAAGGATATCACAGTCACTACAGCGAACAGAATAGCATATATCCACCTGGTAGCAGACTACAGGCTGAACAAACAGATCCGACCCCACTGCCTGGCATTCAGACAGGGACTGGCCAATGTGGTTAACCTGGAATGGCTACGAATGTTCGATCAGCAAGAACTGCAGGTGATGTATTTATTCAGGTATTATTAGGAATGGAAGTTTAATGTGTTATTTATTATGTAAAGCACATCACTTTCATGAAAGTACAGCTATGGCCAAACGTTTTGCACCACCCTATAGAATTAACACATTTTTCTTAAAGTCGAATGAAACTTGCTGAGTAATGTTAGATTAATATATCGAATTACACACCGCTTAACAAAAAACAGAAAATTTAAAAATGTGACGTTTCAAAATTGAACATGAAACACTGTACTGCTATTCTGGTTTCCGGTAGACTGTTACAATATCATTTTGTAGTTTCTTTGATTACATATGTTAAATAAAAGACCTAAGAGGTTTTTTTTTTATTATTATTCTTTTTAATTATGCCTAAATCTTAAAATTCTAGGTGATGCAAAACTTTTGGCCATAGCTGTAGCTTATCCTTGACTATGAACACTCAAACTGAAGTGCTAAATAAACGAAATGTAAGAAATCCTTACACAAAATATTTATCAGTGTTTTCATGTCTAATTCTTTAAATTAAAATGTCATGAATCGTCTGTCTATCTGTCTCTTATTAACGTTTGATGTGGTATCCCATTGTAAAGCATAGCTAAGTGTAGTATAGGTGAATGCATGGTAAAGCATGCATTCATGTGGTAAACTAGACAACAAGGTAAGAAATGACATTTCTGGAAGCATGCCTTCCTAATTATTTTTAGTATTGAATATGGTTGAGGTATTTTTTATTGAATACTGCAGTATGTCTGTCTGTATTCTCTCTCACATCTTTGTATCAGTAACATATATACTGTATGTTTTGTTTTGTCTGTACAGATACTGATTTCTGGGGCACATATTCCTATTAGTCTCGATGACCTCAAGAAATTTACAAACTATTCAGGTAATCGCCAAGCTCATGTAAGCTTTATTGTCGTACAAGAAATGGGTGTGTACCTAAATGTGCACAGTTATACCATATAGAAAGTAAAACATCAGGTGTCAGTTAAGCTTTAATTAAAAGAAAATAGGTTAGTGATTATTTGCAGCTTAGTATGTACAGTATTGAATAATCATTCTGTTTCAGTCTTCCGCTGTGCAGTTGCAACAAATGTGCAAATATGTAGCAGTTGCAGATTACAAGTTTTAATTTGTGAAGTTCTTGGATACAATTTGCAATTAAACTTGATCCAGGCTTTAAAAAGCTACCTGCATGAACTTTGCTCTGAAGTACTCTGTGAAAAGACAAACAAACCCTGACGTTGCATGGCAATGCAGCGAGCTAACAGAACGGAATCAGATTTTATCGTTGCTATCTAAGGGCAATTGTCCTGGGTGTTTGCATTAGCCTGAGCCACACTGGAAGTGCATAGGGTTTTTCTCTGCTGATACACCTGGCCCCTTTTCTTAGTAAATACGCTCTTTGTGTGCTGTTGTTATAAAGGTTTCTTTCATTTATTGTTATATTATTGATGATTTTTTTTAAATGGCTTGTTAATAGGAGAAATATTGAGGTGATATTTACAGCAGTTTCATCTATTCCTGGTTTTCCTATGCGTTTAATAAGACACACCTGAGCTTGTTACCTATACGCTGTGGCTAATCAAGCATGTATTAAAACTGGGAATGGGTGAAACTCCAAAGCAATAGGAGTCTTATTTCCACCCCTCTGTTCTTCCCATTGAAATACCAGACCTCTCTAACTTGGTTTGACCACATCGCAGCTTTGTGTGTAATTAAGAAGTTTGTCAAAAATACTTGTTTTTTTTCCAGTCAGCATTCTCTTCATGTGGGGTTTTTGCATTATATACAGTGCCACTTGTGCCGAGTCATGTAGTGCATTGTGTGCATGCTTTTATTTGTCTTTTAAACTACCTTCAGAACTTTAAGTGCTTTATCATTAAATAACCAGTAACATATGCAACTAAGTTTAGGTAAATAAATGTTAATCACGATAAGGGATATGATTTTGTGTTTTAATATTGCTGGGGATTAGCTGGCTAAATATTGTGTTTAATTATCTGCATACCACTAATCCAGTGGGAAGGGAAAGACTACAGACATTCTGCAGTATTATTGAATTCATATTTTTTTGCAGGAGGTTACTCAGCAACTCATCCTGTGATTAAAACCTTTTGGGAAGTTGTTGAAAGTTTTACAGATGAAGAAAAGCGCAAACTGCTCAAGTTTGTCACAAGCTGCTCCAGACCTCCTTTACTTGGATTTAAGGTAAGCGCTTGAAATAAACACAGCTGTTAATAAATGAAGATTACTTTTGTATTATCAGTAAAAAGTATTTTGCCAAAGGTGAAAGTGTGTAATTTATATTTGGAATCATAGTATACAACAGACAAGTAAAGCATGGCAAAACAAGCATACTATAAATGGGGCCCATAATTTAATAATTATGTATTGGGTAATACTAAAGTAATTATTTCCAAATATGCGATAAGGGCGTCCGGGCTAGTTCTTATCTCACATGTGCAAGCTATGCTTTACAGTTCGTGACTCTTCACATTATAATGCAATTTGAGGCTCAGCCCAATCCGCAAGGGTGTGTCGACCTTAATAAATATTGAAGTAAGAGCACAGAGCCTACGAATGTGAATGGCAGTGTGTGTTTGGGTTGTACATGGAACGCTGTACATAGAAATCTGCAGCTGCTAGTGTAGTGTAGATTTATAAAGTAATTAGGCATCGTTTATCAAGGTAAAGGTATGGGGCCTCCGATTCCCAACAGGCCAGTGTTTGGAATGAGTGCTGGTTTGACAATTGGGTTGGGAGACTCCACCCCCCTCTAAAGAGCAGAACAGTGTAGTCAGTAGTTTGACAGGGCAAAGCAGATTATTGCAATTGTTTCTGTAGGAGAATACTTGATTTGTAGTTTTTTAGGAAAAAAAGAAGGTGTGTGTGTGTGGTCTTGTCTGCCTCCTGAGATCAGCTGAAAAATACGAGTTTTTCACAGAAGGGACAGCTTGAGGGAAATTATTCGTTCATTCAAATGTGGAGTAATAATTATTTGAATTCAATAAGCGTAAGATGATCAGTGTTTTATGACATGAACTGATAACGTTTGCTTGCAACCCTTAGGCATTCATATCCATAGGGGGAAAAAAAGCTAATACAGTAGCCAGTCGATTTTGTAAGGCTTTTTCTAAGTTATTCAGTGTAATTGAGAATTGTAATTGTCATTTGATAGGTCTTACTATTCAGAATGCTTGTCTCCCTTCTTAATAGTGTAACTAGTTTACCTGTACAATTATACAGGCAACATGGAGACAATAAAAAATCCTGAAGACAAGACATTGAAGTTCTTAATTTTAATTAATATGACTTTGGGACAAATGATCACTCTGGCTTTCTTGATTAGAAAGTAGCCTGCTCTGAGGCTGCACTTTGACTTTGCCCTCTGCTAAAGCTAGCTTATCTTTAATTAGGAGCAGTAAATGTCTAGAAATTCATTAGACAAGAAATAGCACTGTCAGGATAAGCCATTTAAAAAAGATGATGGAAAACCTCTTCTCAAAAGGATCTGTCCCAGAATGACACATTCTCAATAAGCAATGATAGTTTAATGCGTTAATTATCAGAAAAATTGGGTTGTTACAGCAAAGCCTTCGGATCCATTTAACTAGGCTCATAAATTCCTGAACCTGAGCCATGTCTCCTGCATGCCGCCTTACTGCACATTTCCACAAAGCACTGTTTAATTGTGTTTTAGGATTATGCGCTTACTGTAATTATTTGGGGAATACTGTATTGCGGCTCTTTGCAGTGATGAAGTTTCTACTGCACAACACACAAATGGACAAGGAACTAGAATGAAGTTGGAATCTATGCTTTATTTTAATTATTTAAAAATGTCACGCTTCACTATACCCTCATGAGAGGCAACATGTTGTTTTTAAGAGGATCCCAGATCTCCCACACATTTAGCATCCACGCTTTAAACTAATGCCAGTCATCCACACCATATCCCGTACTGACAGCACATGTACTGTATTAGTATTGCATGAAAAATAAATGAATAAACTTGGAATTATGATTGATACTGTAGCATATGCTATTTTCATAGATGTCAGATGTACTGTAGCTAATGCTCGATGCCTTTTTATTTAAAAGATGAAAGCATTTTCCAGTACTTTAAACTACATATTGATATTGTGAAATACATACCTATGGACACCAGTTAGGCAGTGGCTGGTGATTTCAACTAGAATAGCATAGGCTATTTAAATTTAAACTGATCTATTAAATCAAATAAAAAAGACACCGGTCTGATTCCTTCTAAAATGGTATTAGTACAGCACACTTTTTTTTGGACACAATTCCAATGCAAGCACCTAGGAGCTGTACCCTGCGTTTTGTATATGTGTACTTGTGCAAGCATCATGAACTTAGCTGTTAAACATGTCTTTGTTCCCTGCTTTCCCAGGAGCTGTACCCTGCGTTTTGTATACACAATGGAGGAAGCGATCTGGAGCGCTTGCCCAGCGCTAGCACCTGCATGAACTTGCTGAAGCTTCCAGAGTTTTGTGACGAGCATCTGATGAGGAACAAGCTCCTTTACGCTATTGAATCTTCAGCCGGGTTTGAGCTGAGCTGAAAGGCTGTGGAACTGCAATGCCCTTTAAAATAAATATATTGTGCCTATTCTAAGAGCAGCACTCTATTCAGAAAAGCATCATAGCAAACTCAAGTAAAGAATAATACAATATGAATATCAAAAGAAATGCACTGAGAAAATATTGTTTTTATCTTTTTTAAATACCTGACTTTGAGTTTAATAATTGATTTACAAGATAAATAAATATATATATATATATATATATATATATATATATATATATATATATATATATATATATATATATATATAGATAGAGATATATATATATATATATATATATATAGATATATAGATATATAGATATATATATATATATATATATATATAGATATATAAAATTACATACAAAAATAAGAGCTGCTTTTAAAACATAGCAAGTAAAACAGGTCTGTCTGGGTGGGCTGCTGTGTTTAAGTGCCAAGTGGAGCACATTCTTGTAACCTGAAAGTGAACCAAAGAGTCAGCTTTGGCTTAGTGCTGTTTCAAGGCAGACTTTGAATGCAGGCAGTAAGTATATAATGAAGAAAGTTCAGAAGGAAGACTGGAGAGCACGGAGGCGTGGATGGGTGGCGGCCCGTCACTTATTGTTGTGGGAGAACCACAGGAGTTGCTTTGTTTGCTTTTTAATCAAGGAATTCTAAGTTAAAACCAGGCTGTTGAATTGAATGATTTGTTATCCATTGGAAGTCATCAAGAATCCCAGTTTTGTGATTGTTTATTATTATTATTGTTATTATTGTTATTATTATTATTATTATTATTATTATTATTTTTACATTGACAGCATATTAATACAAATGCTTTGACCGCCATAGAGTGGATTGTATCTGGCAGCATTTGAAATGATCAGAAGCAGCCCTTTATCATTTGCGTTGTGGTGATGTGTGTGTGTGTGTGTGTGTGTGTGTGTGTGTGTGTGTGTGTGTGTGTGTGTGTGTGTGTGTGTGTGTGTGTGTGTGTGTGTGTGTGTGTGTGTGTGTGTGTGTGTGTGTGTGTGTGTGTGTGTGTGTGTGTGTGTGTGTGTGTGTGTGTGTGTGTGTGTGTGTGTTTCCACTGCTCTGTTATTGTCCGTTACACTGTAGCTGTGCAGACTTTTCCATGTGTATTGAGTTCCTGTGGGATATACTGTACCTTCACCTTGTGTTTTCACAATTATTAAAATGTACAAAGAGTCTGTGTGTAATATGATTTCATGATCCTGTTAGGGTTTCTGTCATTCATTATTTAGATTTAGGAATCTGTATAAGTACATGACTAAACATTGGTTTATATAATAATAATAATAATAATAATAATAATAATAATAATAATAATAATAATGCAGTAAATTCTCATTAAAATAAACTCTGATTAGACAAATTTAGCAGTCGCTTATTGTAAATGACTTCTTCCAATACAAATTCAGTGAACACGAATTTCCAGGAAGTGGTAATTATTTTGGAGCTCCTGATAATACTAATTGTTCTGCTTGTCCTTTTGAAGTTCGTATTAACGAGAATGACTAATAATATTTGGTCTGAAAAAAAAAAGTCAAGTGTCTTTAGAAAGACATTCTTGTCATATTAAATTGACTACCTTTTAGTATGTGTTCAATTACTTGGGTAAATTACTTTAGGTAACTTTGTGAATTGTATGAAATATCTGTATAACCTGCTCTAGCTGAATTTAAAACTCCACCAGAAAAAAAAAAAATTGTTTGGGCAGTTGTTTACATCTCATCAAATTCCATATCCTTTAACTTCAGCCTCCTTTTCTGCTGAGTCCACCAACATGGCAAGATCTCATTTATATTGTTCTAGGGCAAGCAGCTTGTTACATAATGAACAAAAAACAAACAAACAAAAGAAACAACATTTTGAATGCATTCTTATTAACAGCTCAAGCTTTGGACCTTAGGCATATTTGCATCTTTAGATGCAAGGACTGATAATTCTAAAGCATTCTTCAAATGTTAGCCACACATTCTCAGGGCTTCAGGGCTTCATCGAATAAGCCATGAAAAAAGCCTCTCCTGTTTTCCTCAGTCCCCCACATCTCCAAGACCTCTCCCGTCTCCTGAGCACCTCGCCATGTCTCCAGCACTGTCCGCCCTGGGAGGGCTTGTCTGCAGCCACCTGTTGTGAATATGCCACAGGCAGTAGAAAGGATAGTTTGCGCACCACAGGCTAACGATTGTTGGTGATGGGAGAACGCTGGATATTGCTTTGAGCTGAAAAGAAAATTGCTGCAGTTTGCCGTAACGCCTGGGCTTTTCCACTGCGATCTCCCAATTCAGTGTTATTGTTGTTGCTTAGTCCTACATAGACAGCTACACCAAATGTTCGCAATACAAGATGTGCAAAGCTGTGGAGGGCTGTATCCTAGGAACCGCTTGTCAAATGTTGATTCAGTTATTGCATGCATGGACAATTGAGACAGTTACTGGCATTTTAAAAACAAGCACTCTTGAAGATGTCAGGGACTGGTTACTGTAGTCCATTGACATCCTGATACATTTGTTGAAAATAATCACGGAGAATACAAAAGATGAGTTCCAAACTGAAGATCAAGGGCTAGTTTCACAAAGCAGTGTTGGGTAGCAGTCTGCTAATCCAATTCACTTCCATAAAGAAATAAGAAAATAACACATTTATCCTTTTATCATATACACTTGCTGAGTGGATTTCTACCAAACAACATTCTATCATAATATATATATATATATATATATATATATATATATATATATATATATATATATATATATATATATATATATTACAGTACTGTGCAAAAGTTTTAGGCAGGTGTGAAAAAATGCTGTAAAGTAAGAAAGAATGCTTTCAAAAATAGACATGTTAATAGATTATATTTATCAATTAACTAAATGCAAAGTGAGTGAACAAGAAAAATCTAAATCAAATCCATATTTGGTGTGACCACCCTTTGCCTTCAAAACAGCATCAAGCATCAATTCTTCTAGGTACACTTGCACACAGTTTTTGAAGGAACTCGGTAGGTAGGGTGGCCCAAACATCTTGGAGAACTAACCACAGTTCTTCTGTGGATTTAGGCAGCCTCAGTTGCTTCTCTCTCTTCATGTAATCCCAGACAGACTTCGATGATGTTGAGATCAGGGCTCTGTGGGGGCCATACCATCACTTCCAGGACTCCTTATTCTTCTTTACGCTGAAGATAGTTCTTAATGACTTTCGCTGTATGTTTGGGGTCATTGTCATGCTGCAGAATAAATTTGGGGCCAATCAGATGCCTCCCTGATGGTATTGCATGATGGATAAGTATCTGCCTGTACTTCTCAGCATTGAGGAGACCATTAATTCTGACCAAATCCCCAACTCCATTTGCAGAAATGCAGCCCCAAACTTGTAAGGAACCTCCACCATGCTTCACTGTTGCCTGCAGACACTCATTCGTACGCTCTCCAGCCCTTCGTGAACAAACTGCCTTCTGCTACAGCCAAATATTTCAAATTTTGACTCATCAGTCCAGAGCACCTGCTGCCATTTTTCTGCACCCCAGTTCCTGTGTTTTCGTTGCATAGTTGAGTCGCTGGCCTTGTTTCCACGTCAGAGGTATGGCTTTTTGGCCGCAAGTCTTCCATGAAGGCCACTTCTGACCAGACTTCTCCGGACAGTAGATGGGTGTACCAGGGTCCCACTGTTTTCTGCCAGTTCTGAGCTGATGGCACTGCTGGACATCTTCCGATTGCGAAGGGAAGTAAGCATGATGTGTCTTTCATCTGCTGCAGTAAGTTTCCTTGGCCGACCACTGCGTCTACGGTCCTCAACGTTGCCCGTTTCTTTGTGCTTCTTCAAAGAGCTTGGACAGCACATCTGGAAACCCCTGTCTGCCTTGAAATTTCTGCCTGGGAGAGACCTTGCTGATGCAGTATAACTACCTTGTGTCTTCTTGCTGTGCTCAGTCTTGCCATGGTGTATGACTTTTGACAGTAAACTGTCTTCAGCAACCTCACCTTGTTAGCTGAGTTTGGCTGTTCCTCACCCAGTTTTATTCCTCCTACACAGCTGTTTCTGTTTCAGTTAATGATTGTGTTTCAACCTACATATTGAATTGATGATCATTAGCACCTGTTTGGTATAATTGTTTAATCATACACCTGAGTATATGCCTACAAAATCCCTGACTTTGTGCAAGTGTACCTAGAAGAATTGATGCTGTTTTGAAGGCAAAGGGTGGTCACACCAAATATGGATTTGATTTAGATTTTTCTTCTGTTCACTCACTTTGCATTTAGTTAATTGATAAATATAATCTATTAACATGTCTATTTTTGAAAGCATTCTTACTTTACAGCATTTTTTCACACCTGCCTAAAACTTTTGCACAGTACTGTATATATATACTGTATATATATATATATATATATATATATTTTTTAATCAGGTAAAAATAAGATAGCTTGCTAGCTCGGTGCTAGCAGTGCTTTGTGAAACTGACTCCATATCTCCATCTACAGAACCACACCTTATCTCTGAACCATATCTACATCCACAGAACCACACCTTCTTATCTCTGAACCATATCTCCATCCACAGAACCACACCTTATCTCTGAACCATATCTCCATCTACAGAACCACACCTTATCTCTGAACCATATCTCCACAGAACAACACCTTATCTCTGAACCATATGTCCATCCACAGAACACCACCTTCTTATCTCTGAACCATATCTCCATCTACAGAACACCACCTTCTTATCTCTGAACCATACCTCCGTCCACAGAACCACACCTTATCTCTGAACCATATCTCCACAGAACCACACCTTATCTCTGAACCATATCTCCGTCCACAGAACCACCCTTTCTTATCTCTGAACCATATGTCCATCCACAAAACAACACCTTATCTCTGAACCATATTTTCATCCACAGAACAACACCTTATTATCTGAACCATATCTCCATCCACAGAACCACACATCGCTGAACCATATCGCCACAGAACAACACCTTATCTGAACCATATCTCCATCTACAGAACAACACCTTCTTATCTCTGAAACAATTGACGTGGTTCCTTTTGATATACCTTTTAGTTCTGCCAGTAGTTCATAGATTATGCTTCAAAATCCACTACCTTACCTCTATTGCTTCACATCATCTCTTTGGTTCCTCAAAATTACACAACTGGCATATCATTTCAAATCCAATGAAACCATGAATAGATGATTTCCATGTATGTGCTATCACAAAGGTGTCAGTGTGAAATTGGTTATGAGTGATATCATCTCATATGTGTTTTAAAGTATTGTACCAGTAGAATTAAAAATAGAATTGTATACTGTACATGGTTTAAAAGATTCCTCTGCTGCCATGAAAGTTATTATTTTTTTCTCCTTTGATGATTTCCATCTGCAGCACTGTTAACCAAGGGTCTTCTCCTCTCCATTAGTCAACCCCATATGTGCTGTATCATTTTCTTGAAGAAACTCGGGGAAGGTAATTAGGTCTTAAAAATGGACTTGACCACTAGATATGAATGATGAGCCTCAATTACAAAGTGATTTATTTAAGCCTATTACTTTATAATGGAATGTGGCTGTTTCTGCACATTAATCACTATATTATATCTGTGAGGTAGTGAAGAATATTTAAATGTTTAAAAAAAATACAACACTGCAAGTTAATGAAATAATCGTGAGAAATGAAGATCATTAACAATGTACCGTACAGGAAAGATACATACAGTTTTACTTCACAGGCAACCAGTACAAACGGGACATATAACTGTAGAACACAACCTTCAGCACAGAACCCAGGACCAGAGGAGATATCACTTGGGACAGAGGGAAAGAGATGCTTCTTCAAACAGAGTGGTGAGGGGATGGAATGGGCACCCTGGTCATGTTGTTGAGGCAGAAACACTTGGATCCTTTGAGACCCAGCTTGACAAAGTTCTATAAATTTTGGCCTCCTCCTGTTCGTAAACATTCTTATGTTTAACTACTAATAAGGTACAACTCAAGGTCTTTTTAAAAAGTGAATCCTTGGAAACATTTACTTAAAATAGGTCTCCTGAAAGCAAAGAGCTCAAACCTCTTTTTTTTTTGGAGCTATTTTCATTTTCTTACAGGTTGACAGATCAATCAATATTTATTTTATATAGTGCCTTTCATAATGGACCACCATCACAAAGCGCTTTACAAGATAGTGAGGAACAATGCATAATACAATTAAATACAGTAAAATACAGGGCATATCACATTAAATACAAACAGTAAAAAAATAAAATACAAAATACATTAAATACAGGCATAAAACATTAAATACAAGGTTTGGATGTGAATTCTAAAAATTGTGGATGCGTGTGTCATACGAATAAGATGCATTGATGGTGGATGTCTAGTCATCATGCCTTGATGGTGGATGTCTAGTGATCATGCCTTGATGGTGGATGTCTAGTCATCATGCCTTGATGGTGGATGTCTAGTGATCATGCCTTGATGGTGGATGTCTAGTCATCATGCCTGGATGGTGGATGTCTAGTCATCATGCCTTGATGGTGGATGCCTAGTCATCATGCCTTGATGGTGGATGCCTAGTCATCATGCCTTGATGGTGGATGTCTAGTGATCATGCCTTGATGGTGGATGTCTAATCATGCATTGATGGTGGATGCCTAGTCATCATGCCTTGATGGTGGATGTCTAGTCATCATGCCTGGATGGTTAAGCAAACATTGAACTCGCTATCCGCACATGTGTTATGGCTGTCCTCTGGGCTCGTGGGTACAGATGGAAGCTGTGTTTGTTCAATAATCTGGGGGCTCCATAGAAATACAAATAAAAATGTAAACCATTTAAATCAAACATTGGTTTTCATTATGTCAGCACATCAGCGCATTCTGCTCTGCAGCTCGAACAGCAAGGTGTCTGGCATCATGATGAGGCCAGTCCAGCTCAGGCTTGAAGGTGAAATTCTTTACAAGCCAGTCTATTAAACCAATGACATGTCATTAAAGTTACCTAACATTCATAAGTAACATTACAATATCCATATTTGCTTAAAAATGAAACGCAATAAGTGTATAATCACGTAATCATTGGTATTCTGCTCTTATTAATCTCATCAACGAAGACGCTAAACCACGACGAGTGTCCCATCCTGCAAGAATAATTACACAGGCGTTGCATCTACCAATTTTTACTCGGCCATGTTTTGTGCAATATGTCATTTGTGGTGTCTGCCCTTTATTAAGTAATCCAGTTTAAGCACTAATCCTGTCTTTAGACAGGCTGCCGTGTGTCTGGGTGCGCACTAATTAGGTATTGACCGTGACAGTGTATGTAATTAATAGACATCCATCATTTTCACTGACCCAACTTCACTTTGCATTTCATAGATGCACAGTGATAGGACAAGGTGCACCCATTGATTTTCATTGATGTACACAGGAGAAGTTAAAAGCAGAGGCAGCACTGAAATAGTAGTTTTTATACTGCCTTATAAAATCCACAACTTTTCTGCTGCAACAAATCCATTATTATAATAATAATAATAATAATAATAATAATAATATTAATAATAATAATAGCTTAAACAAAAACACAAAGGGCTAGTTTTTGCTTTATTAGTAAGGAAAATAAAACAGCAAATGTTACTTATACCACTTTGCTTATTGTAAAAACTTCCATATTAAGTGATATGCTGCTTGTTAAACTGTTATTTTCATTAAATAAGTATCGATTTATTTTTTAACTGGATCCAAAAGCCAGTACATTTTGATATTATGTTGTATTTGTGATCATAAAATAATATTATTGAAACAGTAACAAAAACTCTAATATAACAAAATGCATACTTGTCTTAAGGCTATTATAATCTGCATATTCAAGTATCTCCAGAATAATGTCAAATACACTTTGAATATTGTTACTAGTTTCTACTCTACTGTGATGTTTAGTTACTCTTAGACTATACAGAGCAGGGGACTTATATGCAATCCAACATTCATTTGAATTTTTGGATGCATTTTGTTCGGCAGAATGTATCTCATGGGCTCTACTACCATAGAAGAAAATATCTATACATAGTGCAATAGTGACCTCCAGTGGTTAAATTAATTAATTACATGTAGTCACCTATCTGTCCAGCAGGTGTCTCTGTTTTGCCATAACAAGAATTCCTACTGTGGATACAGTAAATTAAGATGGGACTCTAAGATTATTAACTCACAGCAGGATTAAATGACACTGCAGCATTAACCAGTCATAACAATCTGCTATTGGCAGTGTTGCTTGCTACACTTGAACTATGGCATCAAAATCTGTGTGAAATGATAAAATGAGTGAACACTGATGAAGGAGGCATGTTTAGCCTCAGAAATGATGATTTGACTTTGAATTCATGTAATTTAACGTAAGAGTATGTTTTTCTTTATATCATTTCTATTCTGTATTTCATTTGACCTTTTCCTCGGTGCCTCCAGCCTTGATGTTAGCTTCCCGGCTCGATATTTGTTAGGCTCTTTTACCACAGAGACTGGTTTGGATTCCAGGTAG
Organism: Acipenser oxyrinchus oxyrinchus; assembly: GCA_030684275.1. Lineage (NCBI taxonomy): Eukaryota > Metazoa > Chordata > Actinopteri > Acipenseriformes > Acipenseridae > Acipenser > Acipenser oxyrinchus. The sequence continues at coordinate 3,563,753 of CM060250.1, forward strand.
ACGCTAGTGTGTACTTAAGTGTGAAGATGCTGAGCGGAAGCTGGGGCGGGAGTGATTGAGCAGCTTTTCTGACAAGTTCATCTTTCCAAATACATTATCAGTGCATGCCTTAGTTTTAGAGCAACAAGCAAATAAAATAAATGTAATTTTGATGTATTTTATTTCTGTTTAGTCAGTTTCACGTGCGCAGACAGGAATGATGTCAGGCAGTGAATTGTGGTGGTGTGTGTTTGGAGTTACAGGATCGTTACAGGAATGGTTCTAATTGAACAGCTTAATCTGCTCACCTACAATGCTCTTCACCACACAGGTCCCGAGTACCTCCTCAACCTGCTGACCCGCTATGTCCCTGCCCGTCAGCTGAGGTCCTCTGACTCTGGCCTGCTCGTTATCCCCAAGCACAAGTGCACCACACTTTGAGAACGCTCATTTTTAGCTTCATGGCTCTGACTCTCTGGAACTCTCTCCCAGCTTTGGTGCGTGATGCTCCCACTGTTACTAGCTTTAAATCAACTCTCAAGACCCACCTGTTCTCTCTTGCTTTCCATGCTCTTTAAGCCTGACCTCTGCTATTAGTTGTTGCTACTATCATGTATTATGCACTTTCCACTGTATTTAATGTATTATGCATTTTTCACTGTATTGCATTTTTTTTTACTGTATATCATGTATTATGCATTTCTCTGTATTTAAAGTATTATGGATTTTCTTGTTGTTACTGCATCTTGTAAAGCGCTTTGTGATGGTGGTCCACTATGAAAGGCGCTATATAAAATAAAGATTGATTGATTGATTGAAGTTTAACATACTTTGACAGACTAGATGACATTCTCCCTGTTGGAGATTTTAGTTTTTCTAACCTTCCTTTATACGCGCACTACAGGGATACCGCTTTTCAAACTCCAGTATATTACACTGAAGAAACTCAATAGAAAATCACAGGATTACCTGCTATGGATTGCACAGCGGTCCTACGGTAGCCTGCTGATACAGTATGTTAATGCAATGAATTACCAGAATTCATACCACTGTGATACTATTGGCACTGTGGTATAAGCACACTTCCACCAGATGGCACTGGAGATGTTTGTGCATGGTTTGAGGATCATGAAATCCCTGGATCTTAATTCAATTGCGGCTCTGCCTACCTCTCTGCTCCAATGTGTGAAATATTAATGACTGAATCGATTAACATCCCTCGAGACCCCTTCTAGCAGCTTGTGGAGTCTATGCCACGTTGGGCAAGGCTGTGATCAGGGCATGCATTAACTGATATTAGATTAGCAGCTTGTGGAGTCTATGCCACGTTGGGCAAGGCTGTGATCAGGGCATGCATTAACTGATATTAGATTAGCAGCTTGTGGAGTCTATGCCACGTTGGGCAAGGCTGTGATCAGGGCATGCATTAACCAGTATTAGATACAAGTCCTTATAAAGTGAACAGGCAGTGTACACAATTAACAGTGCTCGCTAAAGTCAGGAAGCTTGTCTCTGAAAAATAAAAGGGAGAACAATCCATCCTTGGTGCCCCTTCCCTTCTGTTTGGAAGAGCTGCTCATTCAATGTCAAGCGACCTCTCTAGCATTGATGAGCTCTACCCAGAAAGCACATCAGTGTTAGATAACAGAGCCGGCTTCATTTCTCACATTCACACGATCTGAGAGCCGGTCTCATCAGTTACAAATAGTCATCGCTTCACTGCTGGCACAAGTTAAACTCTCTCTATGCTCATATCTTTGGTTCACAGCAGTTGAAGGCATCTTTCTCCTGTTATTTCACCCACAATCCCACTCTAAACTGTCTTTAACATCACCAACAACAACAAAACAGCTTCTCGCAATTGGAAATAAAAGAGCTTTGAGGGGATTTGGGTCATTAAAATAATAAAGGATCATTTTACTTGTCCTTAACATCAGAAGTGAAGCTGTGAAGACCAAACGCTATGCAGTACCTCTTCAATAAATGCACGTGGAAAGTATCGATATGGGGTGGGGAGAGGTGGCCCCTGTATTATAACATGGCTTATTTTAGGGGTAAGCGATTGCACTGGTCCAAGTATCTTGGGAACTGGTTCCTAAGCTAGGGGTGTTTGTTGGAATGGGCCCTTGCAAAATTGAATCCCATGGGTTGTGTTGCTTTTGTTGTGAGTTGACTGAGGATTGAGCGATTCAGGCTGCTGGACCTATGACACTGGTCATGTGATAGGGAGTTAGGAAAGAAAATGATATGGCAAACATGTATTTTCATTTGAACTAATTAAGTACCAAATGAGATTTTCTTTGAAAACTCAGAACACAAGCTGTGTTTATGTAATTTGATGCATTCTAAATCAAATTATTTTCACAGAAAAAACACGTACTCAAAAACAGCACTTGCACTGCAATTACAAAATTACAAATCTACACACAGCTTTACCAGCATGTGTAGGTGTCGCTGTTTCACATTGAGTTACATCCGTACACAATGAATCTAAAGGTACCGCACTCACTGTAAAGCCGATTCATAAAGTTGTACTTGCCTGTAGAATTTCTAGAGGTCAGCTCTACAGCGCCACTCCCTGGTGCTTTTCTGGTAATTTCCAGAACATTTCCCCTCCCCCTTCAATCTGGTAGTGGCGTAGACGGAAGTGACGTCTTAAACCTTCAGAAACGAAGCCAGCTGCAGTTTCCGGAGGCTCAGAGGAGAAGCGTTATTACCACTGCCGAAGAAAAGATAGCAAGCATCGGAACCGGAGGAGAACGACACCAAAACCGCACTCCACGGTCTTTAGCGTGTCAGGAGGTGAGCGGGTTTACACACACAGAAGGTCGCTGACCTTTACCTGCTTATTGAAGGGCGTTAGTGTCGGGGGATATCGCAAGGCAGCAATTGGCAGTGCAGCTGCCACAGTGTTCATAATAAGTGGATGCTTTGCCAGCATTGTGATGTTCATCTGTATCACTCTGCTACTGACAGTGTCGCGGCCGTACTGCTACTGTATTACAGAGGTTTGTTACACCAGCCTGTGCAGAACGGCGCCGCTAGAATTGTAAAATTGCATGTTATAGATAACACATTGGGCTTCCACAAGAGAATGTCATTGTTAGTGCTGAAAAAAAAAAAAAACGCCATTCGGTTTTTAATTTTTTTTGGGTCACGTCAGTTCGTGCCATTGTCCGTGGAGAAGAAATATCGTTACACGTGAACGGTGATGCATTTATTTCTAGACCTTTCTGGAATTTCGCGTATCGCTTTTATTAACAGCAGCCGTAATGCTTCAGGTAAACACAAGCACACGCACACACTCCTTTGTTGCATGCTTCAAACGACAGCGGTGGTCACATGGTATGGTACATTTTTGGGGGCGGGGGTTGCAGTGTTGCTGTACGAGACGAGCCAACATCATTTAACGATTGACTGTCATTTGCTTGAACTTAGACACATATCATTAACATTCATATATAAAATGTTTCCTTTTGTGGTCAGCCTTTTATTCCGGTTGTAATTCTGCAGTGGCGCCGAATTACATTCCATTCATTTTTATTGCTTTCTGTTGTAATTCGTTAAACATTTTAGCGATAAAGCAAGCGAGACAATAGTGTTATTAGGGAGGGGAGTGTTGGCAGGATTTCCCCAGACGCCGGCATAGATGACTCCCTATATAATATATATTCTGCTTGCAATGTTTAGGAATGTGAATTGCTCATAAAGATATATTTCTGGTTGGTTGTAAACATACTGCTTACTGCGCGTGTTATTCATTTCTACTTACCTCTGATAGCAGGACCAATTGGTGTTGTGTGTGGTATGTATGTATGTATTTATTTATTTAGGGCTTATTCTGGTAAATGTTTTCATAATCATGAGGGGCTGCAGTCTATGTGAAAGCAGCTGATTTAACGCCCCCATGTCAAGAGTCAGTTTAACTGTAGGCAGTCAAAACAAAACAACGACAACAAAAGCCCGCCCGTCAGTGTTACAAATTGCAACTCCTGGCAGGTTAATCGCCAGGAGCTCTATTAACCCTTCCGCTACTGTGAATATTCTACCTGTCTGAGGTCTGACTGACAGCGGAAACTTGACTTTCGGCTCGTGTATCAGGACAAATATGCACCAAATGCATACCGTATTATATATATATATATATATATATATATATATATATATATATATATATACAGTACTGTGCAAAAGTTTTAGGCAGGTGTGAAAAAATGCTGTAAAGTAAGAATGCTTTCAAAAATAGACATGTTAATAGATTATATTTATCAATTAACTAAATGCAAAGTGAGTGAACAGAAGAAAAATCTAAATCAAATCCATATTTGGTGTGACCACCCTTTGCCTTCAAAACAGCATCAATTCTTCTAGGTACACTTGCACAAAGTCAGGGATTTTGTAGGCATATAGTCAGGTGTATGATTAAACAATTATACCAAACAGGTGCTAATGATCATCAATTCAATATGTAGGTTGAAACACAATCATTAACTGAAACAGAAACAGCTGTGTAGGAGGAATAAAACTGGGTGAGGAACAGCCAAACTCAGCTAACAAGGTGAGGTTGCTGAAGACAGTTTACTGTCAAAAGTCATACACCATGGCAAGACTGAGCACAGCAACAAGACACAAGGTAGTTATACTGCATCAGCAAGGTCTCTCCCAGACAGAAATTTCAAGGCAGACAGGGGTTTCCAGATGTGCTGTCCAAGCTCTTTGAAGAAGCACAAAGAAACGGGCAACGTTGAGGACCGTGAGGCGAGTGGTCGACCAAGGAAACTTACTGCAGCAGATGAAAGACACATCATGCTTACTTCCCTTCACAATCGGAAGATGTCCAGCGGTACCATCAGCTCAGAACTGGCAGAAAACAGTGGGACCCTGGTACACCCATCTACTGTCCGGAGAAGCCTGGTCAGAAGTGGCCTTCATGGAAGACTTGCGGCCAAAAGCCATACCTCCGACGTGGAAACAAGGCCAAGCGACTCAACTATGCACGAAAACACAGGAACTGGGGTGCAGAAAAATGGCAGCAGGTGCTCTGGACTGATGAGTCAAAATTTGAAATATTTGGCTGTAGCAGAAGGCAGTTTGTTCAGCGAAGGGCTGGAGAGCGGTACACGAATGAGTGTCTGCAGGCAACAGTGAAGCATGGTGGAGGTTCCTTGCAAGTTTGGGGCTGCATTTCTGCAAATGGAGTTGGGGATTTGGTCAGAATTAATGGTCTCCTGAATGCTGAGAAGTACAGGCAGATACTTATCCATCATGCAATACCATCAGGGAGGTATCTGATTGGCCCCAAATTTATTCTGCAGCATGACAACGACCCCAAACATACAGCGAAAGTCATTAAGAACTATCTTCAGCGTAAAGAAGAACAAGGAATCCTGGAAGTGATGGTATGGCCCCACAGAGCCCTGATCTCAACATCATAGAGTCTGTCTGGGATTACATGAAGAGAGAGAAGCAACTTGAGGCTGCCTAAATCCACAGAAGAACTGTGGTTAGTTCTCCAAGATGTTTGGGCCAACCTACCTGCCGAGTTCCTTCAAAACTGTGTGCAAGTGTACCTAGAAGAATTGATGCTTGATGCTGTTTTGAAGGCAAAGGGTGGTCACACCAAATATGGATTTGATTTAGATTTTTCTTCTGTTCACTCACTTTGCATTTAGTTAATTGACAAATATAATCTATTAACATGTCTATTTTTGAAAGCATTCTTACTTTACAGCATTTTTTCACACCTGCCTAAAACTTTTGCACAGTACTGTATATATATATATAACTGCATCGAGTCTGAAGATTAAGGTAATAACGTTTTCACGCTCTGATTAAATATACCCTACGAATACTTGGTTTGAATGTAAAATGTTTAAAATATACTCAAATTCATTTCTTTAGACATGTCCTCATAGGTGTAATTTAGTGATCTCTTACCTAAAAAAAAAAATAAATAAATAAATAAAAAAAACTGTAAAATTCAGTGGTAGCCACAACCCTCAAACTAGGGTCATAAAGAGTTTTATAAATACTGTCTGGTTTTGATTTTACAGCAACTTGTTTGACAGGTGCACAATGATAGAACCGAAACCTAAGATACTGAAATGCTGCACCGAATAGTAAAAGGTACCTATGCATTTTGATTAGTCATCACTGAATATTTCACTACAGTTAATATTTTAATTTATTTTTTGGTTTATGAACATTTTAGGATGATTTACTCTGATTTCTGGTAAGCTTGAACATGGGATCACAGAATCTCCTGACTGCAAACAAAAAACTAACACTCACCCGTCTAGCTTTCTGTATCTAACTTTACATTCGTTTTTAAAGTATAGAAAACCATCCCTGATTGGTTGTTGAAGCCTTTGGAGATGACAGTCATTTAGTAAGTAACCAGTGGTTGTTTAAAAAGGCTTAAAATGTGTGTCTAACGTCACCATGACATCATCGTTCATTTATGAACAATTTCTAGTGGCGCCGTAGCGGAAGGGTTAATGCAGTGCTGGTTTGGGTTTAATAAAACAGGCTCCCAAGGATTCTGGGACAGCAATAATTAAACAGGGGGAGTTTTATAAATGATATATTCAAGGTCTGGTACACCTTTGGAAACAAACAAAAATCAGCTATTAACATTTTACAGGAGATGTCTGATATTTCACCACAGGCTTTTGCCTTTCTAAGAAATAAAATAATTGGAATAATCAGAACTCTTCAGTACTGTCACAGGTCTGCATAGTTTGTTTAAGGAAGGGTGTGTGGTCAGTTTATTTATTTATTTATTTATTTATTTTTTTTTTTTACACACAGTAAATTTGACCCCTATTGAATCAGACACTCTATATACTGGGAGGGTTGATATTACTTATTATAAGCTAGCCTGTGGCAATTTCAGTTCAATGTCGCTAGAAAGAAGAGATCATCTGACGCGAGCACGAAATGTCATAGACGAAGGCCTAAATAAACCAGGCGGAAATGTATATGCAATTCACTTACATTAGAAACAACATTTCATCTGAAGTACATATGGAAATGTAGGCCGGTGTAAGCAGCATACAGTATGAATCCTGCTGAAATATTAAGTTGGTTTTGGTTGATCTTAATTAGGAAATCCAATAATGGAGTTCAAAGTGTCTGCTGTGCTAGAGCAGAGAACCTGTAGTCTTTCAGACAAGCTTACAAATATTTAATTGCACAGCACAGGGTTTTTGCGAGCTGTTTTGTTTGGTTTGAAATGAGCTTTGACTGTACAGTATGTACACAACTGTATTTAAGCAGGAAATAGAATCCTCTTGGTGTTACTCATTGTTGTGGCTCTCTCTCCATTCTATTCCAATCCGTGTTCCACTGGTTGTATGATTCCTCATTTAAACACCTGGATTTAATGAAACAATTAAAGACCAGAGTGGACCAAGGCTCTGCTCTGCTCCATTCATCCATTCACACTCCATTAGTGTGTTATCAGTGAGTGGATTATGGCTTTTAATTAAGTGAGGATTTTTGTCTTCTGTGTGCAAGTGCTTCCTAAAACTCACTTCCTGCTTCCTTTTTTGCCTGTCTAAAAATGCTTGAGTGGAGCGCTGCCGTGAGTGGCAAGGACTTAAGTTCTAGCGTGCACGTCAGAGAGGGTCGGTGTGCAAGTATTTGAAAGGGCTCGGGGTCGAGTTCGGATTTGTTTGGTCGGGTTCGGATCGGGTTTTAAATTTAGGCCCGAGCAGAGCTCTAATATAGACTGCAGATGTCTGATCAATAGGGTCACTGAGACCAACCATTATTAAAGTAAATGGGTTAACCTACTGTACAGACCACCTACTAGTTAGCAAGACCCATTTTAGAACTAATCTTGGACTACCTGTTGCAGTGTTAATCTGAGTGCTAATCTGGGTCTGTGAAACCAGCAGTTAACATTTCTAAAAATCACTGTCTGATTTTATATGATCCAATAGTTAACCTGAAAAGAGTAAAGCATTTTAAAATTCTACAAACTAGCCTATGTACTGTAGACACCAAGTGGCTGGCCTGGTAAAAGCGGGGCCGCATGGTGGCTGTGCAGGGGGAGGCATGCAGTCGGAGCTGTGCAGGGGGGGGCATGCAGTCGGAGCTGTGCAGGGGGGGGCATGCAGTCGGAGCTGTGCAGGGGGGCATGCAGTCGGAGCTGTGCAGGGGGCATGCAGCGGAGCTGTGCAGGGGAGGCATGCAGCCGGAGCTGTGCAGGGGGCATGCAGTCGAGCTGTGCAGGGGAGGCATGCAGTCAAGGGCTGTGCAGGGGAGGCATGCAGTTGGGGCTGTGCAGGGGAGGCATGGAGTCGGGGCTGTGCCGAGGGGGCATGGAGTCGGGGCTGTGCCGAGGGGGCATGGAGTCGGGGCTGTGCCGAGGGGGCATGGAGTCGGGGCTGTGCCGAGGGGGCATGGAGTCGGGGCTGTGCCGAGGGGGCATGGAGTCGGGGCTGTGCCGAGGGGGGCATGGAGTCGGGGCTGTGCCGAGGGGGCATGGAGTCGGGGCTGTGCCGAGGGGGCATGGAGTCGGGGCTGTGCCGAGGGGGCATGGAGTCGGGGCTGTGCCGAGGGGGCATGGAGTCGGGGCTGTGCCGAGGGGGCATGGAGTCGGGGCTGTGCAGGGGGGCATGCAGTCGGGTGCTGTGCAGGGGAGGCATGCAGTCGGGGCTGTGCAGGGGAGGCATGCAGTCGGGGCTGTGCAGGGGAGGCATGAAATCGGGGCTGTGCAGGGGAGGCATGCAGTCGGGGCTGTGCAGGGGAGGCATGCAGTCGGGGCTGTGCAGGGGAGGCATGCAGTCGGGGCTGTGCAGGGGAGGCATGAAATCGGGGCTGTGCAGGGGAGGCATGCAGTCGGGGCTGTGCAGGGGAGGCATGCAGTCGGGGCTGTGCAGGGGAGGCATGAAATCGGGCTGTGCAGGGGAGGCATGCAGTCGGGGCTGTGCAGGGGAGGCATGCAGTCGGGCTGTGCAGGGGAGGCATGCAGTCGGGGCTGTGCAGGGGGAGGCATGCAGTCGGGGCTGTGCAGGGGGAGGCATGCAGTCGCCGCTCTTCGCTGGAGATTCCACATTGGTTGCCGTCTCTGTAGGTTTGGGAATAGCAAATTCATTAGGGACTGGGTCACCTCACTGTTTAGACGCCTTGTTAGTTCACATGACAGTTGCAGGGCTGGCCATCCTAACATGCACTGATGGCTCCTTGACTCCAGTAGTGGAATTGGGAGATATGTCTCATCTCTTTCAGTGCTGAGTAACTGCAAACAGACAACCATAATATAACTAATTGTATATGTTTTCAGTGTTTTTTATGAAAAATAACTTGTACAGAAACTTTGGAATCGTGAAGACTGAGCAAGTTTAACTTGTCTTGTGTGTTTATTTTTAGATTTACAGCACTCCAGTTCACGGAGTTATTTTTAGATAAATTACACTGATCTGTAAAGAATGAGGCTTCAATGACATGCAGTGGGATACACAGCACTCCTCACAGTGCAGTAATTGATAAACAAAAACAACATTGCTATAAGCAAGTGTTTTTTTCTGAAATGAATATTCATTGTGATTGGCTTGGATCGTTTGGGGTCATGTTGGATATAGAATGGGATTAATATACTTTATGAAGTTGTATATTTTCTTTCATATTTATTTTTAGAAACATTCCCCTCTTCAGCAGACTTTGAAGTTTTGCATCCAAATATTGGCACACCAAATTTTGTTCATTTATATAGATTTTTCTTAGTTTTTAGGAAACTCCCCCTAGAATCTCATAACCGACACTTCATATAAAAAACGATTAAACCTGATGCTGCTGCTGCAAAAAAGTATTTAAACAGTAAACTGTTTTTTTTTTTTTTTTATAAAATGCTTTTCTTTAGTCTCTAATGTACAAAATTGAATACTTTTTTTTTTCAGGCTTTATATCATAAGACACCCATTATAAATGTTATTACACAATTGTTTTTTGTATGAAAATGCCAATTATGTACCATAAACAATGCTTACATAAATATTAAGTACTGTGGATGTAGAAAATAACTATAGCATTTTTTGTTTAATTTTCCTGTTACATTTTGCATAAATTGTCTTTCATATGAATGTCAGTTATGGATGCCTGGTGTCGGTTATGGCATCTTCGTGTTGGTTATAATAATGAGGGGTTTTTGTTTTTTTTGGCAATATGTCTTGCAAATAAAATAACCAGGTTAAATTAAGTAAGGCTTATTATACCAGATAATAGTAAATAGGTCATTCATATAATGCAGAGAAACAAATGAGTCTCTTTACATAGTAGTTATTTCACTCATTTCAGGTTTACTAGCTGCAAGCTCTTACGTAAGCCATTTGCATGCACGTAGAGTTAAACATATTAAATACAGGCCACTGCTTTTCTGCTTCACTACAATTTGTACGAGAGCCTGCAACTCATAAAAGTTGAAATGGATCAAACTGCTATGGATTATTGGCATAACCAAAGTTGGAAAGGGAAGTTAAGAGGCTATGCTATCCGATTGTTTCAGAAAAGAACTGGGAAGATCATTTTCATTCTGTGCGAGATAATAAGATACTCATTTTAAGCTTTCAATAAAAAACAATATCTCAGATGAAAGAAAAACAAGATGAGTTATTGCTTCTGAAATACACATTTTTTTTTAAATAATAAAATGTTGCATGTAGGTTAATGCTGGTTTATTTAAAATGTTATAACGAATGCTGAAGTTTTGCTGACCTAAGTTAAATTGTCAGTTGCTTAGTAGCTCAGAATTAGCTTGTGCAGAAGAGTTCATTTCTTTAAAAAAAAAGGGATGGAATAAAGTTTGTTCAAGTGTTCCCACAGTGGCTTGAGGTAAAGACACATCCATGAAGAATGAGCTCATGAGATTGTCCAATTATGTTTTTATAGTCTGTAAGTTGACTGACAGCAAGGATCGCTCAAGAGATCCTACAGAAAATCAAGTAATAGAATATAACTGTATACATCCTACATTTTTATAAATGTAATGACATCAGAAAGTAAAATTTGAATAAAGATGATGTGGTTACTTTTGTTTTTAATAACCCACAGGAAACATGGGAGTTTTAACCTATTTAAAATGTTTTTGGCCAATTATTTAACACTAGAATTGCCATGCGTGTCAATTTGATGTTTTAGAATTTAAAATGTAAATTACTCTGCTTTGGTGAATGCCATACGGTTGTCCATTGTTGACTCTTCCTAAATATATGAAGTAAATACCCAGACGGCGGTTCCAGCGTTAATGCTTTTAATTTTATTTACAGTGGTAGCAATTATTAGAATGCCATGAATTGAGGATAACTCACTTTCCTAGTAATTTACTTTACTTTATTTTTTCACAAAGTTTTTGGTCAAGTTTCGAATGGTGGAATTTGTTTTGGGCTGGTAGCACAAAATGTGGTTTTATTTGACCATTGCATAATAAATTTTGTTCTGATCTCCAACTGTCGGCCAGTAGAATCTGTCTTTTGCCTAATTTGTTCATACATTTTACTTCGATGCAATCACCCATTTCAGTTGTTGCCATTCCTGTAATGGTTCCAGGATACGCCTCTCCATCATAGCACACAACACACCATTGGCTTACAAAATCATCAGCTAGCTCTTGAATGGGTGTGATTGTCTGCTTCCCCTTCATTTTCCACATGACACTCAGCTGACTGTTGAGTCATTTGAACTGTTACAGGTGAGTAACCGGTGCAAAGCTCAGGCATCTTACAACAGAATGACAAAACTGTGGTTTATAACCCCTGCTTCACATGTGAAAATCTGATGTATTTGCATTGTACCTATCACAGGGTTAAGAGGACTCACAGGCATTTGTTCTTCAATTTTGCTAATGTCTTCTGTAGTGATGAGATCCATAGCAACACTTGTGCGTGGTTGAACTTTTTAATAAAGCTCCTTTTGCGTCTTCAATATCCTCTTTCTCTGCCACAATTCTGTCCTCTGTGGACTTGACTGTGCCTCCAACACCGTCATGAGGACATTTTCCATGGGCCACCTCCATGAAATTCCAGTACACTTCTACAAAGCCACAGAGGAAAGGCAAAGTCAAAAGCAAGTAAAAGTTGCCTTTTGTTCTTGTACTGGGTAGTTGGTCCATCACTCCAGAAATGTGGAGTTTTCACCTTGAATTCTTTCTGCAACCATTTTAAGACTGGTGTCATATAAGCCCAGATGGCCACTTCACAATGACGAAGATCTTCAGACACTGCAAAAGCATTTCTTAAACTGCTTTTATCCTACATAGACTACCACTGTATGGCATGACACCTGTTTGTGGGATGTGCCAAAATGAGCACCTTGAATCTGACTATTAGATTTGCAATTGTAATTTTCTGAGAAATCAACAAGAATTACAGCTTTGTTTACTGTGAGGTTTACTTTCAGTTGTTTCCTCATTTTGAACTGATTGTGAATATTGAATGCGTGAGTACACACATTTTCTGCTTTCCCCGTGCTATACGCTTGAATGTTGTAGTCACAGATTTGCTTTCTCCATTCTTAATTTCTTTTAGCTCCTTTTGTGCAGTCTATTCTTTCCAGTTTATTTCTGTCATTTGTGAGGTCTTCATTGCTAGGATTTGTTTCACACTTGCCAGCTGACTTCAAAAGCACCTCTTAACATTTGTGGATAGTGTATCTGAGTTTGATCAATTCTGTATGGCAGGCAGTGACCTTGATTAGATCATTTAATTTGAAACCATGTCTTATTTTGCATCCGCTCCAGATTCTAAAGATAAAGCTTATTCATTTATAATAAAATGTATTTATATACTTTACTGTAACACCATTCCTCCAGTCATTGTACCTTTCAGCACTCCAATGTGTTTATTGTACCCCGCTGGGCATGCATGTCCCTAGTGACTACAGTATATAGTGAAAGCACCTGTGTGGATATGCAGTATGTGACGTTGCAGAGCATGTATTGCAGGTGTCTCGAACCCTTTTTTGCATGCATGTATTGCAGGTGTCTCTAACCCTGGTCCTAGAGCCATAGGGTCTTCTGGTTTCCATTCCAACCAATTTCTCAATTATGTAATTGAACCAGTTATTAGCTTAATTATTCAAGACTAACAGATGTTCCAGATCTTTAGCCATTGATGATGTAAAGACACCTATAAAACCTGTAGGATTGGGGCCCTCCAGGACCAGGGATGGAGACCCCTGCTCTAGATCAAGGGTCTCCGTTAAACATTTGAATGAATTGATTGATTGCAGTTCAGACACATCCACAGCGCTGGCCTTAAAGCTACACCATTAAGATAATATTAGCAAATAAGACTTTTGAGAACATGTCAAGCGTTTTTCATTCTTCTCACATCCTTATCATGACCATTAATGGGCAACAAAAAAAAAAATTCAATAAAATAAAACCTGTCTATATAGCACTTTTGAGTAATGTAGTTAACAGTGATTGCTTAATTCATTAAGGGAGTCCTTGTGTGTGGTTAGTTCCATTTTGTGTGCCAACGTCACATCCATAATGCTGGAACTTCCCCCATGTTTTATATGTAATGAGACTGGCAATGCTGTGGAGTGTTACAAGGTTATAATGGAAGCCCAGAGCTGACACATTGTTTGAATGAGGGAGTTTGATTATTGCAGAGGAACACAATGCCACAACAATGTTCTTATCACTATTGGGTTACACTACGCCTTTTTAAAGTTATGAGAGCAGGGCTTGAGCATCCCAGTGACGCGTTTCACCAGTAAGCAGTGGTTTCAGCGCAGGTATCGCAGTGTTACTATTTCCAATATTGAGCTAGAACAGAACGACTGACCTCCATTGGGAGAGCAGTGTCCGGTTGCTGTATAATCGAAGATTCAGCATGGCTTCTTGTGTAGGCCTGCAGGTATGAGAAAGATATGCAGTACCATTTACTGATGCCGAGACCTGGTCAGGGACTGTAAGGACCCCTTTAATGACAAGCTGGCAAGCATGTAATGGCATTTAAAGACACTCTTCAATAACAAGCTCCTGCTATACCAGTGCGGCTAGCAGCAGCTGTCTGAGTGGAGGGAGTCTTCTTTTGTTGCAGCTGTTTTCCAAGGCTGCTGAAGGGCTGAATGCTGTTTTTTTTTTCTTTTTTAGTCATCGATGTTTTAAAAGAAATGTAAACTGATTTATGTGTGAAATGTTTCCTTGACGTATAAAGCACAGCATACACAAGGAAACATGTTAACACAACGCCGAGGCACCCTCAATCTGAGTAACACCTATCTTAAAGGAGAACTTGATTTGATAAGACATTACAAATTGACTCCAATCCTTGTCTGTAAAAAAATACATGAAAGTGGTATTTTTTTATGTTTCTTGTTTAGATGACATTGATTCCCTGACTTGTGTGAGCCAGATTGTAACTTCAGTATCATTGTGCACACATTGGCAGAGTAAAAACTCTTAGAGTTAATTCTCGTGGTGTAAATTAGTGACTATAAATAATATTTGCCTTTTTAAATAAATGTCCAAAGAAAATGATTTGGGTATTTGTGCCAGCAGTAGTAATAACATGTTACAGTGAGAAGTTTTCTGATGTGTGAGAGTCAGATTGTAGGGGTGGGGCAGGGCAGGATGGGGACTGTGGCACTGCCTAATTTGAGCATGGCCAAATGACATGGTAGAAAAGCCAAAAGCAGGATTTTGGAAAGGCGTGACTGAAAACAATGCAGTTAATTGCTGACAGCAAGCTGCTGTTCCAGGTACTTATTTGATTATGAATAGGAAATGAGATCTGTGTTCTGAAGTTCACGCTGCAGTTGTGACCACCTGATGTTGCTGAATAAGCACTTCACATTGAAACTACAGTAACAGCACACGCATTATAGTGGGGACAGGCACTTTGTAGACAAATAGGTGGGGTTGTATTCATAAAGCTTTCAGTGTGTCAGTAAATCCATTGTCTTAGTTCAATATTTCTACAGTATCCTAATACTAAAGTAATAAGTATTATTTATAGTCTAAAAAAAGTCAACATTTACTGTCTTAATTCAAAAAGCTTTCCCATAAATTTGCAGTGAATGCTATAAATCCAAAAGAATGGTTTTATTGATGTCCAAGATAAACATGAACATCATACCGTAAATGTTTTCTGTAAATAAATTCTCACAGAATGTGCTGCTGTAGCTTGCCTACTGGATAATCTGATCGCTTGGCTCTTAACATGAAGATTTGTATTCTGAAACTTTGATAAATGATATTGTGGGACGTTGTTGCGGTATAGAACCTATTAGAATGATCGCATCATTGATAGACATGACAAACTAAAGATCTTCCAATGCCATATTTCAGCTTGTATTAGCTGTTTTATAATGCTCTTTGTTTTAGGGTGAAATGATTCATCACCATTGCGTGAATTATCGGATTAGAGGAGTGTATGGGGATGCATAATCAAAGCTTTTATAAAGTCACATTTACTCATCATAGGGATGAATGCGAGCTGCACCCATTTATTAGACATCAGACTGGAATACGTGACCTGTATATCTTGATACGCAGAGTGTTGTGATCTACAGTGCTTGGCACATACTAGCTGTCTATGACTACTACTTCCTTGCAAACCCTGTGCCACACCCTGTACCTGTGCTACTGTATGATATATAGAGCAAGAGGTGTCCACACTGGAGTCATGCCTGTAGTATTTTAGGGTTTAAACGGTAAACATGGATTAAAAATATTTTCGTTTAAAAATTTGTATTGTACGTTTAAACACAACTTAACAGTAAAATATATCGTATCATAATTATGATATCATATCATAATTTTTGCATATTTTCCGCAAAGATGTTTCCCTTTCTATGGTTTTTCCCCTTTTTAAGGAAACCTGACCTGGGAAATGAAGTCTTTATTTTTTCACGTGAATGCGTATGCGCCGTTGTGAAGGGGAGGGACGCTGGGAACTAGTATTGTATCAGACAACGGCTTTGATTTTTAATGAAAAAAAAAATAAAGGTTTTTGGTTCTGGACATGTGTTGTTTCCTGCCAACAATATACAAGTGAATGAAACTAAAAATGTAGTCTTGTCACATTGTTTTAAGTTTAATTTAGTGGGTTTTTTAGTTTTTAAAATGTTTTTTCGATGTTGGATACACACACTTTTTATGGCGCTTCTAGAGAAATGGTACGTTGTAAAATCGACTATGAATGTGTGTTTTTTATGCTATTAAAATAGATTACATTTTAGTGCTAACTTACAGTCCACTTTTGTGCTTTTATGTTTACCATTGTTTGTCTTTAAGTGGATCTATATGGTACACGCTTTGAATAACAAACTGAGGTTAAACTATGACTTAAAATAGTGGAAGTAAAATAAAAAAATATGAAATTAGTGAAACATTAGATTTATGGCCGTTTTAAATGGTTAACGACCGGATTAACAATGGTTTTAAACGTGTAGTCAATTAAACGTAGATTTACAGCCATAATTTGAATATTCATTCTCAATAGTTCCTGTTCGGTGGAATCTTAGGTGAATTCCAAAGTTTAACTGCATGAGCAGGCGAAACTTCCAGCCCTGAACATTCCAAATGAAAATATGAAGTTTCCCCAAAAGCCCATACTGTACATGCCACACCTACATCTGTCATTGAGAAAATTAAGTGTTGTCAATTATTTGGCTACATTGAAAGACAAAATACCAGCTTCAACAGAGAGGGTGTCATTGATTTACATTTTTAACCTTTTTAATTGCCATGTGTAATGTTCGGCTTACAATGTTTTTTTTTTACGTTACCGTCTTTACGCTCATGTCAATTACTGTACAGCGATCTTCAAGGAAAATGTAGAAATTTATTGAGGATTCATTTTACTTTCCATGGTTTTCTTTTTTCACTGTTCTAGAATTGTAATTGTTGCAAAACGTACAGGTCATGCTCTGTTCTAGAACGTCTATTTGTTGCATAACTATTAAGAAGCACTCGTCAGCCTGTAAAAGTTACTTCAATCTCATCACTGAAATCTTGTTGGGTATGTACAGAATATAAAGTTCTTCGTCGATGTTGGATCAGTTAACCTCAGTGTTTCATGAATTTGATGGGAAAGGGAGATCTGTTAAATGTGAGCAGTTTGTTGATGGGATGCTGTGGGCAAGAGACATTATTATTATTATTATTATTATTATTATTATTATTATTATTATTATTATTATTTGTGTATTTAGCAGGCGCCTTTATCCAAGGTGACTTACAGAGACTAGGGTGTGTGAACTATGCATCAGCTGCAGAGTCACTTACAATTACATCTCACCCGAAAGACGGAGCACAAGGAGGTTAAGTGACTTGCTCAGGGTCACACAATGAGTCAGTGGCTGAGGTGGGATTTGAACCGGGGACCTCCTGGTTACAAGACTAATCTGATGCTGTTTCTGTTGCCTCCTGAGTCACGCTCTTTATTTACAGAATTATTCAAGTCAACACTGGGACTGCACCCATCATTTTATTCTCCTAAAATGGGTTTGTTCAGACCTACATTGGCTTATTGCTTACATTTCAATGGTACTGTAATAAGGATATGGATCCCAAACTTCTACCTTTTCTCAAGCTTGCATCTTTTGTATCAATTAAGACCAGGTACTGTACTTTTTAGAAGGAGAGATTCCTATCCAAAAGGTCACAACAGATGCTGCTGACATTAATCTGTTGGTATTAAAGGGGAGGGCCGTGAGTGTTGGGCAAGGTGGGATATGCGTGTTAATTTTGGCTGCACAAAGGATGTCTGTTACAGTTAATTGTCATTTAAGGTAAGGGAGAAGGCAGAAGGAGAAGTCCGTCCGTTAAGAGCAGTGTCACTTCACACACACACACACACGTGATGAAATCCAGCATAGTGTTCTGCAGAGAATGAGGGCAGCAGTGCTACTCGGGGAGGTCAGAGCAAATCCGTACAGACACCACAAGTGGAAAGAGCACTGAAGCGTCAAGTAGATAAAAATAACAAAACAGGATAAGCTAAGATTGGTACAGAATTGTGTGGGTGGTTTGGGTTTTATTTATTTATTTTTAAATAAATTCACAACACCTGTATATTCAACGTATACGGACACCCTGATGGGCCTTATTGCATTTATAATCCAGGTCAAACAGTGGATTTGAAGGAAAAAAAAAAAGCATAAATCATGTTTAAGGCAAAAAATTAGTGTGTGGGGTTGGTGTGTGTGTGTGTGTGTGTGTGTGTGTTTTTTAAATATCCTTATAAAATGGGTCTTAAATACGCTATCCTGATTGGTCAAAACAAGTCACATGGGGGTGTGAATATTACAGCATATTCCCATGGGTTGAAACTTTTTTCGAAAAGGAGCAAATCACTTGTAGATATCCATACGCCACTAGAATTTTGAAAAAAAAAAAAACGGTAGCCATATTTAAATGTATATTAATAAACATGACTAAGCACATTTTAATATCGTTTTGAAAAACACTGACGAGGTATATCTATTTTGATCTTTTGGGAAACCAAACTCAATGAGATTTTGGATGAGTTTTCTGCTAAGCAGTCGGCATCTTCAGGGAATTCTCATGAAGATCACCCATCTGCATCTGAGCCATCTGCTTCTGACTGTACGAGTACTACAGTGACCGAAACAGTTACAAGCAGCAGTAGTGCAGAAAAACGCAAACGAAAAATACATTCTTATAATTTTGAATGGACGATGATGTATCCGTGGCCTGTTTATCGAGACGACAAGATGTACTGTGTGAAGAGCTGCTGGGCAAAAACAAACAAACAAAAAAAGCATATACTTGCGGATGTAGAGATTTTCAAGAATCTTCACTTAAAAGAAACAGACATGGAGATGCAGTTATTGGAATGCAGAGAAATATGAAAACACACATAGATGAAGGCAACAAACCGTGCGTAGAATGCCGTCTCTGTCATGCGAACGGTCTACTCTTAGTATATAAAAAAAAAAAATGTCTGAGTATGTATGTCTGTATATGCCATATCTCTTATATGTACGTAAGAGAATATAGCATAGTGTTTAGACATTAATAAAAATGTACGAAAATGCAGATACCTGGAGCGTATTAGCGTTTGTGTTTTAAAATGTAGTATTTGATGGATAGGACGAAACATTTTGGACATGTGCGTTTCAGGACTGCATGAACAGAAAAGCTAGCAGGGTGTGTCTGTGTGTGTGTGTGTGTGTGTGTGTGTGTGTGTGTGTGTGTGTGTGTGTGTGTGTGTGTGTGTGTGTGTGTGAGTGAGTGTCACATAGATAAATTACCAAATTGTTTTCAATTTATAGACCCAAGTCCTTTCGTCCCCATGACCTATCCAAGACAGCATTACTGCACAGTATGTTGAGTGCCCAAGTATATGCTGGGCGGCTATTTAAGGCAATGACGGTAGGTAGTTTAAGCTTGGATGAGTGCAGAGCCAAGATCACACTAACTTTGTAATGGCCGTGGATCACACAGTGCTGGCACTGCTCTTGTTTACTGCTGTAACCGGCACATACTGTAAAAAGCATTGTGATGATATCGATTGGTCCATGTGAAACACCCTTGTTTAAATATAGATGTTCAACGCGACCCAGTAACAGCTAATCTAAAACAGCAATTCTTTAGGTCAGTTACGTTCCTGAGTTATGACCTTATAAAAATATGCAAATTGTCAAGAGTTTGTTTGTTCGTCAGATTAAAAAATGGGTATGTTTGGATTGTGGGCGTTATGAGCTATGCAAAATGGGTATATTTGGATTGTGGGCGTTTTATGAGCTATGCAAAATGGGTATGTCAATTGGTTAAAGATGCAGTAGAGAGCCATATGAAGGGGCTAGATATGTTTTGAGGATGAGCGTGATGTAAAGTTAGCGGCAATACCAGTACATGGAGGCCTACTAGTACAGTTCTCTAGTTAGATACAGTACTGCAGTCTCTTGTCTGTATCACTAATGAAAACATTAGTCTTCACCTACAGCAAATTGTCAAATTCTATTAGAGTTTTATGAATTTGTGTAAAGGTTAGAATTCCTTTTTTGGAGCATATTATTAAAACCACTTTAATTAAACTGTCTTTAAGAAAATGTTCCCTCAAGGCATTGGGTGATGTGGTTTTAAGCCGTTCTTCCCAGACCTCAAGTAGATTTTAAACTGTATGGAAACAAGTCAGTGCTGGCAGGAATGGCGCTGATAGCATTTCAGAAGCACGGGTATCACAATTCCAGCAATATTACTGCATTGCCTATGCAAATTTCTGTCATGGGAAGTTTAAAGGTAATTATATTAACCCTTTACTGCCCAGGGTATGTTTCCAAAGGTTCTAAAGGGTTAAACATATTTTTTTCTTACTTGAGGAAGTTATGCAAGTAATGGTTTTTTATTATTTCTTAATGTTGTTACTGTTTTTGTTGATCTTAAGTTCTATCGACTTTTGACAGCTTTTTGTATTTCCAATCGATTTTCTTGTGTCCTTATCACTTTTATTTGGGCCACATTTAAGGTGAAATTTTGTTAAAAAAAATAAATAAATAAAGAACCAATAGCTTTTGAAAATCTGGGATCTTTTCAATACAAAATCTGTAAACTGTACAGGGTCTTGTTTGTCAAATGATTATACTGTGGAATAGACAAGAATGAGTCCTTAAGTATTTTCTCTTTCACTGAATGCTATTTTGGCTTTCCATCTTACCATTTCTATATCTCGGAGGTCGCGTTAACGCAACATTTTGCGCCCTAGACGCAAAATAAATCCATTGGACGGAAAAATGTTTTGTGTTCATGGGACGCAAAGATTGGAAAAGGACGCGGACATGTATATTCGTTGTAATCTGTTACACTGCAGCAAAATGATCGTAAAATACTTTTGTTTTAAAAAAAAAAATAAAAATAAAAATAAAATAAAAGTTCTAGAGTAGAACAGCCTTGATTTAATGTACACTCCAGTCCTGTAGGTGGCAGCAATAAGCCTCATATTTGGCTTACGCAGCAATATTAAGAAGGATATTTACTTCTAGATGTTTCTGGCGCCAGATCAGTGTCTGACAATAAGGTGAAGCAGTTGTCAATCTGAAGTTTTTATTTTGTTGTTATTGGAATGCAGAAAAATTTGAAAACACACGTAAATGAAGGCAACAAACTGCTTAGAATTCCCTCTCGTCATGTGAATGGTCTACTGTTAGTATATACTAGCATAAGTGTGTCTGTTCATATATATCTATACACAGACAGAGACTGGTTTAAACTGTGATATATATATATATATACAGTACTATGCAAAAGTTTTAGGCAGGTGTGAAAAAATGCTGTAAAGTAAGAATGCTTTCAAAAATAGACATGTTAATAGATTATATTTATCAATTAACAAAATGCAAAGTGAGTGAACAGAAGAAAAATCTAAATCAAATCCATATTTGGTGTGACCACCCTTTGCCTTCAAAACAGCATCAATTCTTCTAGGTACACTTGCACAAAGTCAGGGATTTTGTAGGCATATAGTCAGGTGTATGATTAAACAATTATACCAAACAGGTGCTAATGATCATCAATTCAATATGTAGGTTGAAACACAATCATTAACTGAAACAGAAACAGCTGTGTAGGAGGAATAAAACTGGGTGAGGAACAGCCAAACTCAGCTAACAAGGTGAGGTTGCTGAAGACAGTTTACTGTCAAAAGTCATACGCCATGGCAAGACTGAGCACAGCAACAAGACACAAGGTAGTTATACTGCATCAGCAAGGTCTCTCCCAGGCAGAAATTTCCAGATGTGCTGTCCAAGCTCTTTTGAAGAAGCACAAAGAAACGAGTAACGTTGAGGACCGTAGACGCAGTGGTCGGCCAAGGAAACTTACTGCAGCAGATGAAGGACACATCATGCTTACTTCCCTTCGCAATCGGAAGATGTCCAGCAGTGCCATCAGCTCAGAATTGGCAGAAAACAGTGGGACCCTGGTACTCCCATCTACTTTCCGGAGAAGTCTGGTCAGAAATGGCCTTCATGGAAGACTTGCGGCCAAAAAGCCATACCTCCGACGTGGAAACAAGGCCAAGCGACTCAACTATGCACGAAAACACAGGAACTGGGGTGCAGAAAAATGGCAGCAGGTGCTCTGGACCTGTGAGTCAAAATTTGAAATATTTGGCTGTAGCAGAAGGCAGTTTGTTCGCCGAAGGGCTGGAGAGCGGTACACGAATGAGTGTCTGCAGGCAACAGTGAAGCATGGTGGAGGTTCCTTGCAAATTTGGGGCTGCATTTCTGCAAATGGAGTTGGGGATTTGGTCAGAATTAATGGTCTCCTCAATGCTGAGAAGTACAGGCAGATACTTATCCATCATGCAATACCATCAGGGAGGCATCTGATTGGCCCCAAATTTATTCTGCAGCATGACAACGACCCCAAACATACAGCGAAAGTCATTAAGAACTAGCTTCAGCGTAAAGAAGAACAAGGAGTCCTGGAAGTGATGGTATGGCCCCCACAGAGCCCTGATCTCAACATCATCGAGTCTGTCTGGGATTACATGAAGAGAGAGAAGCAACTGAGGCTGCCTAAATCCACAGAAGAACTGTGGTTAGTTCGCCTAGATGTTTGGGCCAACCTACCTGCCGAGTTCCTTCAAAAACTGTGTGCAAGTGTACCTAGAAGAATTGATGCTGTTTTGAAGGCAAACGGTGGTCACACCAAATATTGATTTGATTTAGATTTTTCTTCTGTTCACTCACTTTGCATTTTGTTAATTGATAAATATAATCTATTAACATGTCTATTTTTGAAAGCATTCTTACTTTACAGCATTTTTTCACACCTGCCTAAAACTTTTGCACAGTACTGTATATATATATATATATATAAAATAAATAAATCTATTTCTTTTGCAGATTCTTTGGCACTGAGGTAGACAGCAGAAGATGATGGACTACTACCAAACTCTTGGAGTACAAAGAAATGCAACACAAGAAGACATTAAAAAATCGTAAGTAATGGTTCCCCTAAAAATCTATTTTTAAAAAGTTAACAACGGTATCATTCCAAGTACTGGCCGTGTACAGAGCGGTCAACCCTAATAGTTGATTTTACATGGCAGATTGAACTGCAGCAGAACAAAGAGAACAGTCCTTATGTTAATCTTGGGACTTAGTGATTTTTAAAACTGAAATCTCACTTCTGCCAAGGGCAATAACCATTACCCAAGAAGACAGTTTGCATCTCTATTCATTCATTCATTCATTCATTCTCTCCCCAAAAATCATTACTTTGGTTTTGTCGAGACCTTAAACTGCATTTCTGACTGAACAAAACATCCTATTGTTTGCACGTTTTATGCTGAACTGTGAATGTCACACAGCATTTCGAGAATCTCACGAGCAAGGGAAGCATCCTTCAACTCACGCTGGCTTTCAGGATCAGAACAAAAGAACACATTTCCTCCAGTATTGACGGTTTCAAGTGAGCTGTCAAGTACTTTTCTAAATATTTAAGATGACTACTGGGATTTTGGATTTGCCTTGGAATGTCTTTGAAGCAGACTAGTAAAGTTGTGTTGGTATTGCATGTGAAATGCATGGCTTTCTCCTGTTTGATACATAAGAACATAAGAAAGTTTACAAACGAGAGGAGGCCATTCAGCCTATCTTGCTCGTTTGGTTGTTAGTAGCTTATTGATCCCAGAATCTCATCAAGCAGCTTCTTGAAGGATCCCAGGGTGTCAGCTTCAACAACATTACTGGGGAATTGGTTCCAGACCCTCACAATTCTCTGTGTAAAAAAGTGCCTCCTATTTTCTGTTCTGAATGCCCCTTTATCTAATCTCCATTTGTGACCCCTGGTCCTTGTTTCTTTTTTCAGGTCAAAGAAGTCCCCTGGCTCCACATTGTCTATACCTTTTAGGATTTTGAATGTTTGAATCAGATCGCCGCGTAGTCTTCTTTGTTCAAGACTGAATAGATTCATTTCTTTTAGCCTGTCTGCATACGACATGCCTTTTAAACCCGGGATAATTCTGGTTGCTCTTCTTTGCACTCTTTCTAGAGCAGCAATATCCTTTTTGTAACAAGGTGACCAGAACTGAAGACAATATTCTAGGTGAGGTCTTACTAATGCATTGTAAAGTTTTAACATTACTTCCCTTGATTTAAATTCAACACTCCTCACAATATATCCAAGCATCTTGTTGGCCTTTTTTATAGCTTCCCCACATTGTCTAGAGGAAGACATTTCTGAGTACATAAACTCCTAGGTCTTTTTCATAGTTCCCTTCTTCAATTTCACTATCTCCCCATATGATATTTTATAATGCACATTTTTATTGCCTGCATGCAGTACTTTACAATTTTCTCTATTAAATGTCATTTGCCATGTGTCTGCCCAGTTCTGAATGCTGTCTAGATCATTTTGAATGACCTTTGCTGCTGCAACAGTGTTTGCCACTCCTCCTATTTTTGTGTCGTCTGCAAATTTAACGAGTTTGCTTACTGTACCAAAATCTAAATCATTAATGTAGATTAGGAATAGCAGACGACCTAATACTGATCCCTGTGGTACACCACTGGTTACCTCGCTCCATTTTGAGGTTACTCCTCTAATCAGTATTTTCTGTTTTCTACATGTTAACCACTCCCTAATCCATGTGCATGCATTTCCTTGAATCCCTACTGAGATCAGTTTGAGAATTAATCTTTTATGCGGGACTTTGTCAAAAGCTTTCTGGAAATCTAAATAAACCATGTTGTATGCTTTGCAATTATCCATTTTCAATGTTGCATCCTCAAAAAAGTCAAGTTGGTTAGTTAGACACGATCTCCCTTTCCTAAAACCATGCTGACTCTCTCCCAGGATGTTGTTACCATATAGGTAATTTTCCATTTTGGATCCTATAATAGTTTCCATAAGTTTACATATAATAGAAGTCAGGCTTATTGGTCTGTAGTTACCTGGTTCGGTTTTGTCTCCCTTTTTGTGGATCGGTATTACGTTTGCTATTTTCCAGTCTGTCGGTACAACCCCTGTGTCAAGAGACTGTTGCATGATCTTGGTTAGTGGTTTGTAAATAACTTTTTTCATTTCTTTGAGTACTATTGGGAGCATCTCTTCCGGCCCAGGGGATTTGTTTATTTTAAGAGCTCCTAGTCCCTTTAACACTTCTGCCTCTGTTATGCTAAAGTTGTTTAAAATTGGATAGGAAAAGGTCGACATGTCGGGCATGTTGTCCGTGTCCTCCTTTTTAAAAACCTGTGAAAAGTAATCATTTAATATATTTGCTATTTTTTTTTCTTTGTCTATGATTTTGCCATTTGTGTCTCTTAGACATTTAACCTCCTCTTTGAATGTTCTCTTGCTGTTATAATATGATAACGGTTTGTACTGTACGTGTTTTGGTGAATTAAACTGCAAAGTAGCCGCTGACTGACCTATTATCTTTGTTTGAATGTCCTTTGGCACATGGGCTGTTTATTTTATAGATGCATTTATTTTAATCTTTAAAAATGAAAGCAGTGAAGTTCTGAAATGTGTTTTGTTTTATTGAAAAATCCTTTAATTTGCCCATCAACTGAAGTAAATAAAGACAATTAGTTAAATTCAGGGTACTTTCTAGTTGCCGCATTAGGGAATTGAAGGCTAGCTAGCTGGTGTGGTACTTGCATTTCACCACTAATCTGCTGAGGCTGCATTTAAACTTCTCTAGCAGACCGTGTTCAATTCAGTTTAAAGCCCAAGTGCCCCACACTCATGTTCAAATTTACACTGAAATATATTGTCGAGTGCAAACTAACCAAGCTACTGGTAAACTAAAGCAATGCATCAATGACTTGAACAGATGAACATGCAATGTGTTAAAGCCTATCCTTTCAGGTTCTCACAGTGATGAGCAGTTTACTTGCCTAGTTTGCATTGATTTGAACTCCTGCCACTGTAATGCTCTTTTGGGTCATTCATGGTTCAGAGAATAAAGAAAAAAAAAATTCTGCACTGCAGTGATGCTAGACTTAAGTATAATATTTTGTTGTGACCAAAGCTAAAACTTACTTACTGCATTGATTTATTATGTTCATAATCCAGTCTTAATCTCTCAGGTCCCATCCCTTTTCTCCCAGTTGGTCAGCAGGTATTAACTGCAGGTTTCACTGTTCCCAGTTTCAATAATACAGGATGGCATAGATGACACAAACTCTCTGTCCAGCACATAAAGCATGGGGGCCTTTATTATTTGAGGACCTCATCCAATTGTGATCTGCTCATTCAGTTTGGTATTGACGTTGTTTAACTTGATGACCAATTTTTGCATGTTCTGGTCTATTACTGGTTTCGATAACAGATTACGTCTTAAAAGAACTGCTAACCAAGTGTTCAATCTGTTATATTACCTTTCATAGCACTAGCAACCTTATCCCTGCTCCCCCTTTTGTGCTGAAGATCCTTTGGGTCTACCAATATAGGACGGCTGTCCTGCAGTGTTGTCATACCTATTATTTTAAATGCCATTATCGTTACAAGTTAAATTGGACACTGAATTGTAGCAATACATTTTTTTTACTTTTTATTTAGGTTTTTTTTTTAAACATTTTATGAAAGTCAGTGCAGTATTTTACAGAAGTGTCTGTATTTAACATCTCCTATTACAGCACATAGGGCCTTTTTTTCCCCCATTCTGAAATGCACTAGCCTTCCGGTTACAGTATTAAGCGCTTTGGTGACACGGTGTGTAATGGCACTAGGCGATTTTTGGAGAGCTAACAGTATTTTGTAAATTTAGATTGCAAATATTGAGAGGCCCCTTTCCACAAACTGACACATGCTAGTTGAATGCAGCTCTGATACAATTTTTGTTGGCTCTCAATTTCAGATACAGAAAGTTGGCACTGAAATGGCACCCTGATAAGAACCCGGATAACAAGGACGATGCAGAGAGGAAATTTAAAGAACTGTCGGAGGCATATGAAGTTCTATCGGATGGTACGTGACACCAAGCTCAAACACTTGCATGCTTAAGGGAGAGTCCTTGATACAATGAAAGGTTATAATTTAGGCTACCGTTGTGCCACTATCTATATGCAGCTGCTGGCATTGTTTCCATGTTTTACAGAAATTAATTTTATGCTGAATTTGCTCATTCTTTATTACAGGGTTTGACTGATACTTGAGCATCTTAAATGGCATATGCCTATAAATCCCAGTCTACTGCAGTAACATGGGCTTTACTATTGTTATAGGTTTAAGATAGTTAATGTTTCTCACTAACTAATGAATTTAAAAAGGTTGCCAAGAAAGTCCACAAGACATTGTAGTGACCATCTTTTGAATAAAAAAAAAAAACTGGAGCATTACATTTCTCCAGCATTTATAGAAGTGCATCCCAGGGATTTTCATAAGTGTGGCAGATGGGGGGAATCATTAGTATTTCTGGATAATGGCTCAGTAGTACAGGACTTGGCATAGGTACTTCTAGGTATTATCACACCCTGAACTGGGAGCGCTGCCAGGTGTACAAGATCAATGTAAACTACCAAGCTTCGAGTCCCCTTGTAGCTGAAATATTCTTAGTTTAGTAGTGTTTTTTAAGCATTCGCTGTATGCCCTTCTGGGTTTATAGATGGATAATCTGCAATATCAGTTAGCCAGGATGTTTCATTTATAATGTAGTTAATAAGTTGAATGCTCATTGAGATCCTTGCTGTAGGTTCTCTCTTGTAAGTTGCACTAAATGATGTGTTTGTACTTGCTTATCACACAAGGGTTGCAGCACAAGACAAAATATGCTGGAGCACTTGATTAAAAAGAGTTCTGTTGCTTCATTGTCCTTCTGTCAGCATGTGCAGTTAGAAAAGTCTGCATTTAACTAATCTTGAAGCAGGAGTACCTGATGTTAACCCGTTGTTCTTTACACTTGTTTTTCCTTTAACTTGCAGCCAATAAACGTGATGTTTACGACAGGTATGGTAAAGAAGGCTTGATTGGAGGAGGCGGCGGAGGTACGAGTAATAAAATGTCAACTCATTTGCATGGTGGGAATAATGCTAGCTTAAACTCATTGCATTTTTGTTTGCTTATAAAACACTGGGCTGAATTCCTCTGAATGTAAACTTTAATACTTTTTTTATTGCCATTTAGAATTGTACTTTAAGTGTTGAATGTTATTGCCTTTTCCTATAGTCTGTTTCAGTCTATTTACAGGATCAGTTTGTTTGTTGTTTAGGTGATCTGTTTTGGTTAGCAGCTCTGCTGAAGGAACATGCCTAATTCTGTATTGCAGACTTAAAAAAAAAAAACACTCCAATAGATCCACATCCTAGAGCTCCCACAGAGAAACAGTAAACCAAAAGAAAATCCTTGTAATAGGAGGTACTGTTACTGCTGTAGTCGCTTGTGCTTTAACAGGGAATGCAGTTTTATTTGCACTCCCTTTGATCCGTTACAGGATAACACCTTCAACATTTCAGTGTGATCCAATTATAATTTGTGTTTAAAACTCACAAAGGATGTCCCTTTTCTTTAGGTGGAGGACACTATAACAACGGCGGCTTCGGGTATGGATTTTCATTCCGCAACCCAGAAGAGGTGTTCAGGGAATTCTTTGGAGGAAGAGATCCTTTTGCAGATTTCTTTGGTGGGTGACATTCTGTTCTGCTGTATATAAGTATGGATCTCGGGATGAACTTTCTCCCAGCTTCTGGGAACACTGGCAAGCTCTTCTAGTATGCGAATAGGACACTATGGTTGTATATTACGCTGCCAAAGTAAAGATGCAGCATGACCCGTGTATTTTGCCTTGCGAAATGTACAATTTTAGTTTTTATCATTCTTCCGTTAGTTATGACCTGTATGATTCTGCATTTTTGTTTTTTTGTGTGTTCTCTCTGACCCAGCAGACAATACAGAATCTTTGTGCGGAACCAAATAACTGGTGAGCACAGTTCCAACACTGTATTGACTGGTCTTTTAATCTTCAAACAGCCCTGTGCCTCTTTTTTAAATGGGTCCTGTTTTAATAATGGTTTTGTGTTGCTCAAGTGCTCCAGCACTGTATACAAGTTGTGGTCTTCCCAATCTTGTGACTGCAGCCAATGCAGTTTGCATTATCGTCAGTTTTAAAAATTAAAACCGAGTGTGAACTCTGTAGAGTTTAAGAAGTTGCCTTGCCAAAA
This sequence comes from Acipenser oxyrinchus oxyrinchus, assembly GCA_030684275.1. NCBI lineage: Eukaryota > Metazoa > Chordata > Actinopteri > Acipenseriformes > Acipenseridae > Acipenser > Acipenser oxyrinchus. The sequence continues at coordinate 3,592,823 of CM060250.1, forward strand.
CTTTGAAAAAAACATGTATGAATTATAGAATTGAATCTTAACATGCTACAATTATGCATGCAGTGACTGAAGGGCTTATCATGTTTTATGTGGTGGGTTGAGAGTAGATTACTACATATGAAGTAGTTTTATGAATGTGTCAATCACTGCTTTTTATTGCAGTGAAGCACTGCAAGTACAAAGGAACAAATATTGCACTAGGAAGTTGATTAAAAGTTCTAAAATGCAGTACTAAAAAGGTGCTCCGCACCGCTGGTGATGTTTATGGCAGTGATGCTGGCCACTGACTGCAGGACATTACTGTCCTGTTGCTATGATGCTGTGGGATGCTAAATGAAAACACATTTCAGTGCGAGTTACTGATACCACTGAGCTGGCAGAAGCATGTTTATCATTTGCCAAGCCCAGTGTTCATGTATCCGAGGTTAACCTAGTTAGTCAGCCAGCAGAGAGCCCATCTCCAATAATTACACTTAATGGTCTTTCTTCAGCTGATCTTAATGGCAGCAGATCTCAATACCAGCACTGTTTTAGATCGTTGGTTTCCCAGGTGGAGCCTAGATACAGACATCAAATGACCATGGTAATGTTGCTTCTGCATTTGAAATTGCCCTGCATTCTGAAGATTTGAAGGATGAAGGGTCTGCAACCCAAAACGTATGTGGTTCCTGTGTGGCTGATTGAAAAGGCCAGCTTCTTGATACAGTGCCAAACCAGTACTAACTTTAGATGAAGGCTAAATCTGTATACAGGCTGCACAAAACACCTGGTCTTGGCTTTCTTGAAGCTGTTCCTCTGGATGCAAGTTCAAAACTAATGCTGGTATTGAGTCAACACCCAAGTGTCAGTGCTTCCTCCAATTGAAAATGCTCATCCATCATACTAGAAGGGACCATTGACACTTGAGTATTGAATACTTTCATATGGCTTTCAGGTCATTACTTTTATCAACCAGATCCCCTAGTCCTGCTGTGTGCAGGAAGTTTAGGACCGCAGTCGAACGAACCTTTGCCATCCACCATGATCTACTGACTGAGTTTTTCTTAAATGAATCAGTATTTTGCAGGAAATCACCTAATCTCTTGTTGAATTCTTTTGAAAAGTACCAATGAGAGGTTGTAACTAACATGCTCTACTTCAATCTGAACTACAGCAGATGATCCTTTTGATGACTTCTTTGGAAACCGAAGAGGCAGTCGTGGTGTGAGCAGGAGCCGTGCAGGGGGCCCGTTCTTCCATGGATTCGGTGGCTTCCCTCCCTTCGGTGCAGGGTTTTCTGGGTTCGATCCAGGTATTATTTACATCCTGTTATGTGGCATATGGAAAACCAGGATGTTGGCTGGTTTCGTAGACCCTGATTAGCAGTAATCTTGGGCTACCCAGCATTTGGGTAAGGTTGTCCAAAATGAGATTCTGTGAAGCCAGCCATTACACTTACTTTTGATAATTCCATTATCATGGTACCTGGTTCAGTAACATACTTTGTAATACTTTTGTTTAGGGATCTGTTATAAGATTATAAATAATCTATAAACATGTTAATTATGATATTAACAGTAGAATATGATTAGGAATAATAAGACTATACACTTTTGCTATTTGTTTTTTGCTGTTTTACAATCGCTTATAACGGATCCCTGAACTAAAGTGTTACCCGTACTTGTACATTCTGCTGGTAACGTGAGTCCTGTTGTGTGTGTTTTTTTTGTGTTCCTCTCTCTCAATTAGGCTTTACTTCATTCGGGCAAATGGGCGGCGGTGGATTTGCGTCTTTTTCTTCCACTTCATTTGGAGGAGGAGGAGGAGGAGGTGTAGGTGGCATGGGTAACTTCCGATCAGTTTCATCATCCACCAAAATAATTAACGGCAGAAAAATCACCACAAAAAGGTGTGTGTTTCTAATCTTAAACCAGTTAAACTGGCAACTGTGACTTGAGGTGGTTGCTGTACTGGAGTCATGTGACTTGAGGTGGTTGCTGTACTGGAGTCATGTGACTTGTTCTGGTTTCCGAGTGATACTTGACAGTTCAAGATGGCTTCATACTCGGTACAGACACACATGTTCTCTGATTCCTGAAGTTTGATCCTGTGTGTCGTACTCTTTTCCCAGCTTCCCCTGCCATAGCCTGTCACTTCTCGCATGGCTTTAACCATGTTATTGATACAGTGTCTTTACAAGATGCTCTCAATAAAAGTCCATTACAGGTGGTGTCCAGTGGAAATTAACCTTTTTCACTGTCACTTTGCATCTCAGAGAATTTAATATACATCAGACATATTTCATACTGTAATATAATTTGCGCTAATATGTAGATTTTCATTTATTTTATTAAATTTCAGTTATTTAGTTCGTAAAGTACCAGAGCCAGGGAGTTATTAGAGGGAAGTATGGTAAAATAAAGGAGCATGTATGTTTACATTTGATTTTACATATGAAGAAATCTGCCAATTTTTATAAGTTGGGAAATATCCTAAGTAATTTGTTTCTGTAATAATATTCTAATCAAAAGTTGTCAATGGGCCTGTAGAAACTGAAATCCTGATCATGAATGCTGATTGGAAATGTCCTCCTGATTTTCTAAATGCGTTTCATACAGAGCTGTCTCTTTGCATGAAAATGCTACAGTCTAGTGCTTTCAGAAAGACATGTGACATATGAGCTGAGCTGTGTGATCCTTGCCAAATTGAGTACAGTCATAAGAATATCCTGTCTTGTATAATATGCAATTCAGGGATTGAAATCCGATTACTTTTGCATAGCAGTTGCACCCATCCCAGGTTTTAATACAGGCTTCATTAGCCAGTGTGTATGTAACAAGCTCAGGTGTGTCATATTAAACTCATAGGCATGGATTAAACTGCTATGCATTTGTTTTCTTTCCATCCCTGCACCTCTTCTATACTACCCGGTCATAACCTGCATTGTAAACTATATATAGAATACATAATATATAGAATACTGTTAACCAGCTGTATAATGCGATGCCTGTCTAACACACATGAATTCTTTCAATATGTAGAAAAGGGTATGTGCTGTAATCTGACTAGTTTAAAATGTTTATTTTAACCTGTTTCTTTCAGAATCCTAGAGAATGGCCAGGAGCGAGTCGAGGTTGAGGAAGACGGGCAGTTAAGATCTCTCACTATAAATGGTAAGGAGCAGCTCCTACGGTTGGATAACAAGTAGCTCCACGCAGCACGTTTGAGTCAAAGCGAATGCTTCAACAATGTTCACCTTTTCTGTTTAATATAAGGAGGTTGTTTTGGAAGATACCTTGAACGGACTGTATTTCCACAATTTACCCAATATATTTCTGAATTGGAGCCTGTGAGATGTTGCGTTTTATTCGTTTGCTTTTCTTGGGACCATATTCTACTTCTAGGACCATAATATTCCTGTTTGTTTGTTCATTTTGATGTTTTTTTTTTCTGTAAGCACTTTGCTGTGTTGCAATTCTTTCCTTAGGTGAAGCATGGTTTTTTTTTTGTTTTTGTTTTTTTTTGCTTTTTCAGACTAGAAGTTTGAACCCTGCTTTAATATTAAACTGTTTTACAACTTTCTAACTTGTCTTTTGTACATGCTATTAATAATGATAATAAATTAATAGAATTAATATGCATTGTTTTATTTTTGTTTAAGCAAGCCAACGGTGATTCATTTCTGCATGAATGCCAATACTAAGCACTGTTAAATATTTAATGTTGCTGTTGCATAACCAGGCTTAATGCAGGAAATGAACATATTAAATACAATTAAAAAAAAAACACATCAAGATTTTTTTTTTCTGTAATTTGCAAAACAAGTCATTTGGAATCAATAAATTGTTTGTTCCATCCTTCTAGGGATGTTGTAATTGTGGAGTCTGTGTGATGATTTAGAAGTACCGTGACACTAGCATTTGATGTCTAGTACCCTGCTCAAGGTGCACAATAACACACTCGGAGCTGCAGAAAGTAGTAGAGGAGAGAGGATCAGCTTGGAGGGGAAGCGAAAGGTGCTGGGGGGGAATGTGATCAACTCGCAATTGAGTCAAAGCAATGCAGGCATTAGAGAAAGGGAAGCTATATCATGGTCCAACCAGGAGGGTTTGCAACAGAAAGAATGTAGAACGAACGACTCAAGGACTCGATCCTGAATGAGTGCACCATACAAGTTAGGTTATTATTTTTATTAACTGCTAGGCCAGCCTTTTTAAAGCACCTGATCACGTCTCACGTTTGTGCTTCAGTGTATATGCTGCTGTCGACTCTGCATTCACGTTTTTCATGCATTCGTTCTCATGTCAAAAATGTCTGCTTAATGGAATGCAACATGCATTATTGGACTAAATGTAGTGTGTGGCGCTTTACTAACTGTAAACACATTAGATTGGGTGGTCCCAACTGTAAGATTGCTATTACAGTTGACTGAATATTTACTAGGTTACAGAACACTTTGAGCTGGTCTCACACTGCTGTGTTTTTAAAGACCTACAAAAAAACCCTTCCATATTATTTTTTTAAACTCTGTTTAAATAATTTTCTGGAGCTGGAGCACTTTCAGAAAAGGAGGGGGTGTCAAAAATGGGCTTGGATCATCTATTTTTGGTGTTTGTTTGATCATCTTTTTTTTGTTTTTGTTTTTTATTCCAAAATGTACATTTCTCTTTTGTTGGCTAATAACAGGTGCAACCCAGTTAATATGCTTAAAGATGTAAATCAGTACCTTTTACATACTGTATAATTAATGAGTTAAAGTATGTCCTTAATGTACCACACAGCAAGAAAACAGTTCCAGCCCAATGCCAGTCAAGTCTGGGGATATAAACAATGAAATTAACACAGTGCTACTGTATTTAAAGTACATTCAACTGTATCATAGCAGCCTAAGTTCAGGGGGTGCATCCTTTTTTTTTTGTTAATGCAGGTCAATAATGTTGATGTCACCTTCTGACATCACTGTTCTCTAGGGGTGACATGATGAGGATATAATTCTACACAATCCCTTACAGTGATGATGGTTTGCATTAGTTAAAGTGCTTTTAAAAGGGTTAGTGTGCAGAAACTGGCAGTTCAGGAAGACACCCTGGAAGTCTCAGAGTACTTCAGGAGGAAAAATGCCATGCTCTCCAGACTTTAGCAGGTTTTTTACATGAAGGAAATTAGTACCTGAGGTAGCTGTTACCAAGCCAGAAAAAGAAAAAAACACTGGGCATTTCATTAAGAAGCTTGTACAGCAGGTAGTCTTCAGTTATTTCTTCATTATTGTCGTCTATAGAAATGAGGCACAGAATACTGAAACAATGCAGTCCATTCATCATTTACTCTGTTTCAGAAGCCAGGATTGTGTGAAATGTTTGACTTTAAAATCCGTGTCAAAAAAATACTAGGGCACGCCTGTGTTTTCAATGTCCTCATAATAGGATACTAGGTGCACACGTGGTTCTTGCTGCATTTGAAGTAAATCTGCGAAAGAGAAATGCATCCGCCTTCTGTTCTCTTAATATAGGAGTGGAACCGTTGATACGATTTGGTTATCATTTTGTATAAACAAACAGTTAGCTCTCAACTTGGTTCCTATTCATTTCCAAGGAGAACGGGTAACCTTTCTTAAGGCACAGTACAGATGCTTTGATAGTGTTATGTGTGTAAGATAATGGCTGTAGATCCAGCGATACATTTTTCTAGTTGTTGAATTGTAATTGAAAAGAATTGAATGGAGTGAAAAGATTTAAAATTTCACCCACTAGGCTGTTCTCCAGAATCGTACTGGTACATTTGCAAATATATAAAGTGTTGATAAGCAGTCACAGAATATTAAATAAGCTTTGAACTAGGCTGAATGTTGTGAAATCCACCCTGAAAGGAATGTATGGCCTTGCCCTGAAGTCCTTTTGAAAGCAGTTTTCAAGCAGGTACTGCATTCCTTGCTATTGCCACAGGGATAAATTACAAGTACATACAAATGATTTATTGCAGTAGGACATTTATTTGTGTTTCTAAGTGTATTCAAGTAAAACAAATAATACTTGCGCTTGTGTGATATACACAATACCAGCAATCACACACCCAGTGTTTAATTTTCAGGCTAGTTTCGGTCTTGGAAGGTCATTTTGTTTAAATGGGTCTCCCTTGTAATGTAAAATTGCTTTCGGTACAAACACAGTGCAGTGACCTTTCCACAACTCATTACTGTTAATGCAAAGTCCTTCACTTGAGCGGCAGTCTTTTGCTTTTAGCAGGGTTCACATAACTGGTACGTATGCAAACCAATAAAGAAAAATGCAGACTTCCATATTTTTCTTTAAGGTACAAAGACGTACCGTACGTCAGTGTATTTAACAGGAACGCATTTTTCATAAAAGCAGCAAGGGTGCTCGCGCTTGCAAGATGAGCCATACCTGCCCGGAGTCTCCGGGTCTGTCAACAATCTCCGGGAGGGTTCCAATTTAACTACAGTCCCTCCCTGCTAGCGCTATCATTGGCTGCTTCAAGTTATTACAAAATGGATAGATGGAACCATGGTGGAACCACTCCAGTTCTTTTAATCGGCACTTGAAACAACCAGTGATAGCAGGGATCTCTAAGCCGTCCATTCAGAGAAGAGGGATGCAGTTAAGGAGAGTGGCATTAAGGAACTGAGCAGGGGTGAGAGGAGGTGTCGATGTTTGAAAACTGTTGCATTTAAATGTGAGTTTAAAAACATGTATTTACTTATTAATTTTAGTTAAAATTAATGTTTTTTTACATCCACAGTTATATCCTTATATAAATACTGGTGTGTCGTCAAGCTAACATGTTGAACAACACTAATAAAGTGACAAAGTGTTTGGGTTTTTGCTTTCGAATCCCCAGGGTGGCAATATGGGCTGAGGATAGAGAAATAAACAGAATGTGTGATGATTTGTTAAACATTGTAATGTATTAACCAGGAATCTGGACTCCTACTTGCATTCATAAACTATTGCTGTGGTCTGTGACACTGCAATCCCAGTTGCTTGAACTGCCTGAGGAGGAGGTGGAGCTAGACAGCGACTTGGATGATGACTCCTCATTTTTGGTGCCTATCAAACCATTTGTCCTGGTACTCCCGTGAGAACCTAATGTTAAGTCATGTGAACCCCTGACTATAAGCTTAGCATGGTGTGGTGGAGGAGTTTAATACCCTTATTAACCATATTGATCCTCTTGCAGTACATATTGAATTTGCACTAGTATCTTCCAGCTACTGCATTTTGAAAAAGAATAACTGGTTATAAAAAAAAAAAACAACAACAATATTACGTGGCCCTACATGGTTATTATGGGTATTATTCCTGACAAGTGGCGCAATATAGGCAGTAGCGTTAGCACACTCTAGGAGGCAGGAAACAGCTGTGATACGTGCCCCCTGCGTGCATCTCCCTGCGACTGATTCAGTATGGTGGCCGGAGCTGCTAGAAAATGAGTTCTTGTTCCTGGAGTTTCTCATTTAATTGCTTAATTTTCTTCACATAAGGTTGCCTGCTCCAGAGCTCCTGTGCAAGTCTCTGAGCTGGGGTTAAGCTGCCAGTGAAGGCTTTGTGTGTGTGTGTATATACAGTCACCTCCAAAATTATTGGCACCCTTGATAAAGATGTATAAAATAAATAATACCAGTACTGAGCTATATTGTTATTTTCCAACAGGTGGAATATATTTGACTTTATTAATGATTCAATGGAATCATGGGTGGCAATAATTTTGGAGGTGACTATATATATATATATATATATATATATATATATATATATATATATATATACACACACATACACGCACCAAAATAAAACTACAGAATTAAAACATTTAAAAAGTGTAATTACAGCATTAAAAAAATAAGAGAATTACAATTATATATATATATATATATATATATATATATATATATATATGTATATGTATATGTATATGTATATATATATATATATGTATATGTATATGTATATGTATATGTATGTATGTATGTGTGTGTGTGTCTGTATGGTAGCGTACAGAAACAGCACAATATGCCTTAAATTGTAAAATATCAGAATGAAGAGACTACGCCAGTTCAGTGCGATGAGGCACAGAACACATTATAGGATACCTTCAGGTTCTTTTAATTCAGATAACAGATCTCAAATTTCAGAACAAGGTCGCCAAGAAAATTACACATAAATTCAGTAGAATTTTGTTTCTTATAAAAATCTAATAGCAACTCATTGTTTTAAAAAAAAAATCTAAAACACATGCAATGTCCGTACGAGAGAGAAGAGAGAGAGAGAGAGAGAGATAAACCAGCATCACAATATATTTATTCTGTTTCACTTCCTAAATTCCGGTCGGCTACCGACAGACTAAAAACACTCAAATTGCTCACGTTCACTATTCAACACTGGCATGCAGTTTATTGTCGGGATGCTCAAATTACTAGTCCGTTTCACTCTTACTCATCATTGCAAACTTCAAACGCTTCGTTCACACTCCTGCACAGACAAAACACAAACCCCAGGTGCTTAAATGTATCAATAATTCAATTCGTCTGTGCTCAGTAAAGCAGATCAAGGGAAACAAGTGGAGAAGCCAACATAACGTGATACAAATCAATTATAAAGTGTCAGACAACATAAAGCATGCACTAATCAAATCAATAAATTATAGAAATAATAACATGCAAGTGTAAAATAAATGTGAACAGGGCATTATTTACCCTGTTGCATGTATATATATATATATATATATATATATATATATATATATATATATATATATATATATATATATATATATATATATACACAGTTGTTCTCAAAAGTTTACATACCCCAATGGAAATTTATAATTTCTAGAAATTTCTCAAAAACAAAGAATTTTAGGAAAAAACTTTTGTAGCAAAAGTTTTGCTTTTGTGGATTAGGAAAAAATGTTACAAGAAATAACTTGCCAATTCATACCCTTTGATGCTATAAGGTGCTAGAAATTTCAATATGATAATGCAGAACCTAATTCTAGAAAAGTCTAGAAAATGCTGGATTGTAGGTGAACATTCTTAGAGAGTATAAAAGGGTAAGGCATAGGATGATTGTTGTCATTACCAATAAGTCAATATGGGAAAAAGTAAAGAGCTAGCTGAAGACCTTAGGCGGAAAATTATTTATTGTCATAAAGCTGGAGAAGGATACAAGAAGATTTCCAAGCATTTGAGTATCCCAATTTCAACTATTGTTTCTATTACCAAGAAGTACAAGGCTCATGGTACTGGCACAACTCTCCCTCGGTCTGGAAGAAAGAAGGTTCTTTCACCAAGCAGAAGAATTGTGAGGAAGGTTAATAACAATCCGAGGTTGACTGCCAAAGATATTCAAAGGACTGGGGTTTCCATTTCAACCATAGGTTGAGTATTGCATGATGAAGGTCTCAATGGTCGCAGGCTAAGGAAAAAGCCGCTCTTAGGAAAACGTCACAAGGACAATCGCTCAAAGTTTGCAAAACGGCATTTGAATGATGGATATGAGTTTTGGGCAAACATTTTGTGGAGTGATTAAACAAAAATCGAGATATTTGGTCACGCTGACAGTCGTTACATTTGGAGAAAGTCTGGTGAGGTGTGCAAAGAAAAGATCACCATACCTACTGTCAAGCATGGAGGTGGTAATATCCTTCTATGGGGCTGTTTTTCCTCTAATGGCACAGGAAATTTAGTTCCAGTACATGGTAAAATGGATTCCATTAGCCAATCATCTGAAATCCTCGCAACTGGACGTTCCAACACAACAACGATCCAAAACACACATCAAAATCTATTTCAGAATGGTTAAAGAAGAATAAAATCAAGATTCTGGAATGGCCTAGTGAACGTCCTGATCTAAATCCGATTGAGAATCTTTGGTATGAGTTGAAGAAGGCTGTGCACAAGAGAAGTCCACAGAATTTGAATGAACTGGAACAATTTTGCGTTGAACAATGGTCAAAAATCACTAAAGAATCATGCCAAAAACTCACTGACAAATATGCTAATCATTTAAAAGAGGTTATTATTGCTAAAGGTGCCTCAACTAGCTATTAATTTCATTTCTTTATCAGGGCATGAATACTTTTGAATTAGCATTTTTGGAGTTTTGCAACAAAAAAAGAATGCTGAAATTGTAGACATCTATTTCTTGTAACGTTTTTCCTCATGCACAAAAGCAAAACTTTTAGAAATTATAAATGTCCATTGGGGTATGTATATATATACACACACACAGTCGCAGAGAAACCACAAAGAAAGTGATTTCTGTCATTTCTAATTGTTCTATTGAAAGATATAAATTAAAGTAGAGATTCAGCTTTATAATAAAATAACAAATTATTACATAACATGCATACATGAAAAATAACATGCAAAAACTAATTTCATAGTTTGACAAAAGTATTTAGGCAATCAATATATTTCGTATGAAACCCATTCGTTGCTAATTATTGACAATTATCATGATTGAAAACCAACATAATCATCAAGTGCTGAAAAATAAATTGGAAATTTGTGCTTTAAAAAAGCAACAAAAATGGTTAAAACTAGAGAGTACAGCAACAATCTCAAAATTTATTTTTTATTTTTATTATTTATTTCTTAGCAGACGCCCATATCCAGGGCGACTTACAATTGTTACAAGATATCACATTATTTTTTTATTTTTTTTACATACAATTACATTATTTTTTACACATTATTTTTATATACAATTACCCATTTATACAGTTGGGTTTTTACTGGAGCAATCTAGGTAAAGTACCTTGCTCAAGGGTACAGCAGCAGTGTCCCCCACCTGGGATTGAACTCACGACCCTCAGGTCAAAAGTCCAGAGCCCTAACCACTACTCCACACTGCTGCAAATGGCAGTGATACAACCAAACGAAAAAGGAGAAACTATGAAAAAAATAGCAAAGACTCAGTTTACCGAAAAGCACTGTGTGGGCTATTATTTACAAACACAGGAGAACAGGAACTACTGCAACTAGCTCCAGGTGTGAAAGACAAATAAATATTTCTGCATGATCTGGAAAAATCGTTCGAGTAGCCTGGCAAAATCCTCTGATTACTGAAAAAGATTTGAGACAAGAGAGATGGTCAAGTAATTCACGAGCGAACAATTCAACGATACCTTAACAAGATGAATGTCCATGGGTGAAAACCAAGATACAAACCTTTGTTAAAAACAATACACAAAAGAAAGTGATGGGAGTTTTCCATTGAATACTTGAAAAAGCCTTATGATTTCTTCAACCAAATTTTATGGTCAGACAAATCCAAAATATAACTTTTTTCACCAAGAAAGCAACAACATGTTTGGAGAAGAGAGGAGAATTGTGTGATGGGTATGGGCTTGTTTTTCTGCCTCAGGGACTGGCGACCTTTGTATTGTAGAAGGATCAATGAATGCTGCAAAATATCAAGAAACTTTGAACTCTCATTTGTTACCCAGTGCCAGAAGGCTTATTGGACGGAAGTTTGTATTCCAGCAGGATAATGACCCTAAACATTCTGCGACCTCTACAAAGGAATTTCTGAAAAAAAGTAAGATTACAGTTATGAAACCAAAGTTGATTGCAGAACTCAAAGCTGTATGTGTTGAAGAATGGGCAAAAATATCTCCAGAAAGATGCCAGGAACTGGTTTCAAAATACAAAGAAAGACTGCAAGCTGTAAAGGAAGTGAAGGGTGGGCACACAAAATATTGATGTAAGGGTGCCCAAATACTTGTCATTTTTCGTTTTATGCATGTTATGTAATTATTATATTATACTTATATCTTTCACTAGAACAATTAGAAATGATAGGAATCACTTTCTTTGTGTTTTTTCTAATTGTTTTAACCTGCCCAAATACTTTTGTCGTGGATTGTATAATATAGGTTTGAAAGCAGGTATAACTGCAGTGTACATAGCTGAAGAAAGCTTTTGTCTGAAATGTCCTAATATATATATATATATATATATATATATATATATATATATATATATATATATATATATATATACAGTACTGTGCAAAAGTTTTAGGCAGGTGTGAAAAAATGCTGTAAAAGTAAGAATGCTTTCAAAAATAGACATGTTAATAGATTATATTTATCAATTGACTAAATGCAAAGTGTGTGAACAGAAGAAAAATCTAAATCAAATCCATATTTGGTGTGACAACCCTTTGCCTTCAAAACAGCATCAATTCTTCTAGGTACACTTGCACAAAGTCAGGGATTTTGTAGGCATATAGTCAGGTGTATAATTAAACAATTATACCAAACAGGTGCTAATGATCATCAATTCAATATGTAGGTTGAAACACAATCATTAACTGAAACAGAAACAGCTGTGTAGGAGGAATAAAACTGGGTGAGGAACAGCCAAACTCAGCTAACAAGGTGAGGTTGCTGAAGACAGTTACTGTCAAAAGTCATACACCATGGCAAGACTGAGCACAGCAACAAGACACAAGGTAGTTATACTGCATCAGCAAGGTCTCTCCCAGACAGAAATTTCAAGGCAGACAGGGGTTTCCAGATGTGCTGTCCAAGCTCTTTGAAGAAGCACAAAGAAACGGGCAACGTTGAGGACCGTGACGCAGTGGTCGGCCAAGGAAACTTACTGCAGCAGATGAAAGACACATCATGCTTACTTCCCGCCAATCGGAAGATGTCCAGCAGTGCTATCAGCTCAGAACTGGCAGAAAACAGTGGGACCCTGGTACACCCATCTACTGTCCGGAGAAGTCTGGTCAGAAGTGGCCTTCATGGAAGACTTGCGGCCAAAAGCCATACCTCCGGCGTGGAAACAAGGCCAAGCGACTCAACTATGCACGAAAACACAGGAACTGGGGTGCAGAAAAATGGCAGCAGGTGCTCTGGACTGATGAGTCAAAATTTGAAATATTTGGCTGTAGCAGAAGGCAGTTTGTTCGCCCGAAGGGCTGGATACCGAATGAGTGTCTGCAGGCAACAGTGAAGCATGGTGGAGGTTCCTTGCAAGTTTGGGGCTGCATTTCTGCAAATGGAGTTGGGGATTTGGTCAGAATTAATGGTCTCCTCAATGCTGAGAAGTACAGGCAGATACTTATCCATCATGCAATACCATCAGGGAGGCATCTGATTGGCCCCAAATTTATTCTGCAGCATGACAACGACCCCAAACATACAGCGAAAGTCATTAAGAACTATCTTCAGCGTAAAGAAGAACAAGGAGTCCTGGAAGTGATGGTATGGCCCCCACAGAGCCCTGATCTCAACATCATCGAGTCTGTCTGGGATTACATGAAGAGAGAGAAGCAACTGAGGCTGCCTAAATCCACAGAAGAACTGTGGTTAGTTCTCCAAGATGTTTGGGCCAACCTACCTGCCGAAGTTCCTTCAAAAACTGTGTGCAAGTGTACCTAGAAGAATTGATGCTTGATGCTGTTTTGAAGGCAAAGGGTGGTCACACCAAATATGGATTTGATTTAGATTTTTCTTCTGTTCACTCACTTTGCATTTAGTTAATTGATAAATATAACCTATTAACATGTCTATTTTTGAAAGCATTCTTACTTTACAGCATTTTTCACACCTGCCTAAAACTTTTGCACAGTACTGTATATATATATATATATTATATATATATATATATATATATATATATATATATATATATTTTAACACTGAAACCTTTTGTGTACATAAAAAAAAAAAAAAAACTTTTCATTTTTTCATGTATATAGACAGTAGAAATGTGCTCTTAGGTGTTGCAGTACCCAGATCAGGGCCATGTGTAATGAACACAATGAAAAATATATCACCTTCAGTCACTGCATAATTGTACCACGTTAAGTTTCCTATCTGTGTCTATTTTATAATGCATATATGTTTTTTCAGAGTTAACACAAACTCATTTTTTTAAATTAATTATGGTAATGCATACCTCAAGTATTGTTCTAAAGATAGGCTGGCTCGAATGTAATTTAATTGAATGTGTTAAGTTCTGTTCTAATCCACATGTTGATGACTGATAAAAGTATTAGCGGTGTGGCATTGCCATTCATGCAGCTGGTTTAATTCATCTTCTTTCACACGTGTGATTCTGCTGGGATGCCTGCCAGCATGGCTTAAACCTTATCTCAGTAAATCCCACATCAGTGCTACTTCAACATGCATTTAAAACAAGATATAATTGGATGTGGGTTATGAGTGAATGTGTGTAGGCAGTGCTTAATCAAGGGGTACTTCAGTGTGCAACCGTCTCCGCGGTAACCTGGATATTCCCGCTGTGAATTCCATTATCCTGTCGCAGAAAAGAGAATGCTGTCATTACAGTCCAGGGGGGCTTGAGAAACAGATTGCAACATTATAAGTGAGCAACATGCAATTTGACCATTTTTTGCTGCACCACAGTATATGTCACTATTTTTCTATTGGGGATGAATTCTAGTTAGGCATGTGTGTTAGGAAAAGACATGCTGTACCAGCCAGTTCATTCATTCAGTCTAGATGGTACAGTATCCTTGCTTTTGTTTTGATGGGTTGTAATGGCCTTTAATTGCCACCAAAGCAAAAGACAGGTGCTTTAAAAAAATTTTAAAAAATGCTGTCCGGTCATCATTAGATCACTCTTGGATGCATCAAACAATCTGGATCATATGTTACTGATATAGAGGGCCTTGTGATGGAAGCAGGCTGTGCTTTTAAACAATGGAGTGCCTGTGGCACTGCTAAAGGGCTCTGTGTATGCCCTTAAGCAAACATGGCATGGAAGAGAACAGAGGCCCAGTGCATTCAAACTGCACTCCTTCCTGCCTGAATGAATCTGTCAGCCAGCAGCTTTGATAAAGGCTAGCAGTGACAGTGAGTGCTAAATATGAACACAGTACCCACTTAAACCACCGGACATCATTAGCACCTGTCTTGCTGTATGTGACCAAGCAACTAATTATTTTTCAGGAAACCCAGATTTGAAAGTCATTGTATGCGTATATATGTGACACCAGTGATTGAACTCCAGTTTTGCTACAGTATGCATGCAGTGCTCATTAACACTTCTCTTCAAATGAAGAGGTTTGTGGTTGAGGTGCGTTGAAGTCCAAGAGGTTTGTGATTGAGGTACATTGAAGTCCAAGAGGTTTGTGGTTGAAGTCCAAGAGGTTTGTGGTTGAGGTGCGTTGAAGTCCAAGAGGTTTATGGTTGAGGTTTGTTGAAGTCCAAGAGGTTTGTGGTTGAAGTCCAAGAGGTTTGTGGTTGAGGTGTGTTGAGATCCAAGATGTTTCTGGTTGAGGTCCGTTGAAGTCCAAGAGGTTTGTGGTTGAGGTGTGTTGAGGTCCAAGAGGTTTGTGGTTGAGGTGTGTTGAGATCCAAGAGGTTTGTGGTTGAGGTGCGTTGAGGTCCAAGAGGTTTGTGGTTGAGGTGCGTTGAAGTCCTTATCTCGTTTGGTCTACCAGTATGTCTTCAGTTGCCTCTCTGAAAAGGGAAACAATCTTGATGTAAGATAGTGTAACAGGGCACACCAAGCTGGGTTTGTCTGCATTCGGGGTTTTAGAGCTTTTAGCCTCATCTACTGTCTCTCACTGATGGGACGGGACATCATCTGTAACGGCAGTGTATCACACACCACTGCCCATTATAAGAGCAGATTTCAAACTACTCTCACAAACCCACAGATTAGTGATGAGACAGGACATCATCTGTAACGGCAGTGTATCACACACCACTGCCAGATTTCAAACTTCTCTCACAAACCCACAGTTTAGTGATGAGACAGGACATCATCTGTAACGGCAGCGTATCACACAACACTGACCATTTCAAGAGCAGATTTCAAACTTCTCTCACAAACCCACAGTTTAGTGATGAGACAGGACATAATCTGTAACAGCAGCGTATCACACAACACTGCCCATTACAAGAGCAGATTTCAAACTTCTCTCACAAACCCACAGTTTAGTGATGAGACAGGACATAATCTGTAACAGCAGCGTATCACACAACACTGCCCATTACAAGAGCAGATTTCAAACTTCTCTCACAAACCCACAGTTTAGTGATGAGACAGGACATAATCTGTAACAGCAGCGTATCACACAACACTGCCCATTACAAGAGCAGATTTCAAACTACTCTCACAAACCCACAGATTAGTGATGAGACAGGACATAATCTGTAACAGCAGCGTATCACACAACACTGCCCATTACAAGAGCAGATTTCAAACTACTCTCACAAACCCACAGATTAGTGATGAGACAGGACATCATCTGTAACGGCAGCGTATCACACAACACTGCCCATTACAAGAGCAGATTTCAAACTTCTCTCACAAACCCACAGTTTAGTGATGAGACAGGACATAATCTGTAACAGCAGTGTATCACACAACACTGGCCATTACAAGAGTGTGCAAGATTTCAAACTACTCTCACAAACCCACATTACAGTGATGGCATCTATTCAAGAGCATCCACTTATGGTCAATTTGATTTTCTATACAGAAAGTCAGTTCTCCCCACTGCAGTCTCTTGAGACTTTTTACAAATACAACCTTGAAACAGTAGCCGCTTCTCAGTCACAGTGCACACAGCCAGTCCTGAAGTTGATAGCAGTTGCGCAACATGTGTTTTCAACATACCTTTCAACAAAGCCTCAGTTTCGTTGACACGTTGTTATCAAATGTTCCTACTTTACGTACTGCGCATGCTCAGATTTGTTTTCCTCTTGAAACAGAGGACGCTCATCATAACTGCTGCCTATTTTTTTGGATGAGAAAGTACGTGTTTTGTAAAGTTACATTTTACACCACATGTAATAATTTGTTTTATATTAAATACGGACAGCTGGTGTTAATGAACGGTAAAGTGCACTATCGAGCTAGGTACATTTTGTAAATAAAAAAGCAAAAGATAAGGCAACTATAAGCAAATTATTTACGTTGAATCGCAGCGTTTTCTTAACACTAGTATAAGTAACCCTTAAGTACACCTTTGTAAACTTGTTTTTCAAAGGTATTATTATTATTATTATTATTATTATTATTATTATTATTATTATTATTATTATATCTAAGTTATATTGACAGCTAATTTGAAAATGCACGTCTATCAGTTTCATCAACACGATTAGACAGGCATGTTGAAAGTACAGGTCGGTTTCTGTTTCATTCAATGGCTGACAGGCTGGTAATTAGTTACCTAGGACACAGTTGCCTAGTAAACTAATCTTGGGCTATTCTATGTACTATTGAATGGATTTCTGTAACAGTGTAACACTACCCTCTACTGGTTACAATGAGAAATACACCGCTAAAAAAGTACAAATACCAATTATTATTATTATTATTATTATTATTATTATTATTATTATTATTATTATTATTATTATTATTTAAGAATTACAGTACAATTAAGAGCAAAATGACTTCAGTCCTAATAAGAGCAAATACAACTGATATCGGGGCAGTTCAAGAGCAGATACCAGTGTTGATAGTGTGATAAATACGCAAGAGTAAGCAGTAATGCATCATAGAAAGGTGAGGTTCTATAGTGGCATTACTGCAGGGCAATTTATCACGAAGAGAATTGTGTGATACGTCTTTAAATTACCCCACAGAGTAGCTGCCACAGGGCTCCACTTTCTGGGATGGCTAAAGGGGTTAATTAATAGCAGCTGGAAGAGAGGTACGGGACCGAACAGCAACAGGGCAGTCTGTGCAGGTACGGGACCGAACAGCAACAGGGCAGTCTGTGCAGGAGAGAGCGTTATTCTGTGTATAGAAACGAGTGTTTGAAAAAGTAAGCAACGTGACCAGGAGCGGGGGTTTCGTTTACAATAAAGCATCAGACCAGGAATAAACGGAATACTTTGGAGGATACCAGCGAAACAAACTGGACACGGGAAGACAACTACGGTGCAACAAGGTAGCTGAAATAAACTTCTAAATATTATAAACGGGAGTGTGGTTGGGAGTTTAGAAGCAACCCTGTGTTGTTTGTTTTTACGCTGGGAGCTGTGAGTGAAGAGAGCAGCCAAAGACTGTTTTATTCCTGTTGTAACACGAGCGTGGAGGGTGTTGACTTTGTTTTTTTTTTAAAGCGTGTTAACTGAACTTGGAGTGCATGGTTCAGGAGAAACACTGCTTGTAAAATAACGCTGGCACCAGAGACTGTGTACCATTTTATGATAAACAGCACTTTGCTCAAACCGTGCCTGTTTAAAGGAGTGTGTTCTATGCAAAAGGATCACCAGGTCACGCGGTGACGAGAAATCCCTGCAGCAACTGTGTGTCGGAACCACGAGTAATGGACTGTTTGATAGAGAGTCAACACAGTTAAGTTCAAGATTTTTATTTTTAGTTGTTGGCTGGAACAAGTACGTGGTATTTTGAGTTGGCTTTGTTGGAGAAAACGAGCCTTGTTATTTTCTTTATTTGTACTTTTATAAACGCTGGGATTACTTCATCCTCCTTGATCGGGACTTACCTGCAGGGGGCACCCTTGTTCATCGGTGGAACCTGGAAACAAAGTTTGTGCACAGCCCTGAGCACGGATAATACAATTGCAAAGACTAGAAAAGAAAACTTACCTGGGAGTCCTCCTGGTGGCGAGTGGTGGCTAGCCTTGCCCAACTGTTAAGACTAGGGCCCGGTGAGTGGGCTAGGTTTTTATTTTCTGGAACCCTCTTGAAAGTTGTGTTTTTCACTGTAAATAAACCCTCACTTAGACTTCATTTCCTGCCTCTTGTCTGGTCTCTCATCAGGTTACCACCCCAAAACAGAGCCCCAAGCTCACAATAGTTACATCAGGGTTAGATACGCGTGCAAGTGAAATACAAGATACTACACATTGGGTTAAGTGCAGGGTTAAATACAGTAAAATAGGGAGCAGATAAGTGCAAGTTAAAGTGCATTAAAGGCAGAGTGCTATATTGTCCAGAAGGGTAGAGTTGAGTTTTACAGGTGTTGTCTGAAGAGGTGAGTCTTGAGGAGGCGCTGGAAGGTGGTCAGGGACTGGGCAGTCCTGACATCCATAGGAAGGTCGTTCCACCACTGCGGGGCGAGGGTGGAGAAGGAGCTGAATTAATAATGCTGAATTAGGAAGAAAAATAATTGTCCAAATACTGCCTTTCGTTTATCATATATTTTATTGTGATATAAGGATGTCATTTTTATAATGGTACTTGTTTGCCGATAGGTGTTAAGGGAAGTTATGATAAGAATTAAGTATTTCTCAAATACCAGTTTCTGTCATTCTTGGCCATCCAAAGGCATGTCCTCTCCTACCTGAATTGTTCAAAGTGAAATCAGTTGTAACAGTCAGCAGTGAATATGTCAAACAGTCTGTAAGTAAATGTTGTGTTTAAAATATTTTCAACACAGGTTTAATAGACTAGCGGGTGTGGTACTATAAGGTGTTAAAGAGATTGCAGTTCAAAGTAACCCCTCCTTCACTACGGAGTGGGGGCTGTGCTTACAGTGGCATTACTCGTACAAGGGATTGTGTGTCCACTGTTTTGTACAAACCCTTAGAGGATGCTTTCTGTGTCACCTGTTTAAAACTTCAACTTTATAAGTTCAGCAAATACAATTTTTCTAACAACTGGAATTAGGAGGAGGGGCATTTTATTACTGGTGTTTTGTAGTTGTGAAGACTTTGGGTCCCCCTTGTGGCCATCCCATAACACAGCAGTACCATCAGACCAATTACTTGTACTCTGCAGCAAGGTCTCTGTGGTCATTTATGAATGTGCTACATGTAATGCTAACCAATAATTCAAATTAGTTGCCTAAGATTAAGATTGGGATTGGGGTTAGGTTAGGTTGCAAAATCAAAAATGATTATATAGTGCTTTTTATACAAAAGTATTGCAAAGCACTGTACAGTACATAGCAGAAAAAAAGAACAAACCATGTCGCACATCCAACTGCCACAGTCAGACCATGTAAATAACAGTATACACATAGTACAAAAGCAGCAATTTTAAAGTTACATTAAAACCCACTAAGATAAGAAAGCCATTTTATAAAAGTGCGTTCTTAGTCTTGACTTGAAAACTGTAACGATCCCAGCTTCCTTGACAACGAAGGCAGAGCATTCCATGATTTAGGAGCTCTGCAAGAAAAAGCCCTACCCCTCCCGTGTCAACCCTAGGAATAACCAGCAATGTGTTCTTATGTGCCTTATTCAAGGGTGGATCAGAATGGGCTAGGAAGTACGAACCAAGATTTTTAAATCTTTTTCATTTTATTTTATAACACTAGCAATTATCTCTGGACCCCCTTCTCTTCTGTCGAAGATCTTTTGGCTCATTTCTTAAATTTTGTACATTAATTTAGAGACTGCAGATATTTAAAAAGCAACACAAAATACTCTTGCATGTTCACAGTACTGTAAAGTGAAGGCATTTTGATGCATCCTTTTTGAAGTGCCCCAGAGTTTGGCAGCACTTGCTGTGTCTGCCAAATAAACTAATAATAATAAAATATGAATACACAAATCGCACCAGCATCTAGCGTTGTTCAAAATCACAACATGGGAGACCGGGCACAATGCAACACAAGCATTTCTGCATTTGCACATTGCAGCATTATAAAGAGTTTATCAGAATTGAGCCCAATGTGTTCTTCCGACAGATTGTTTTAAATAAAATATACATGAATATTGTCCCATTCTATAGGACAATATTAGTTTGAGAGAGCTGCTAGCTACCATGGGATAATATTGGAGTTTCCCTAGCAGGAAATATAAAAAAGGCTCCTTTCATTAAAAAATACATCTTGAATCTTTGCCGCAGGAATCTACTGGTACACCCAGGGGGGAAAAAAAAAAAAATCGCTAATGAATATAAAAAAGAGTAGCGCTCGTCTATCACTGATTGAATCTATTTGTAATTTCACGCTCTAGACTTCAGAAAGGATTGCATTTGAACATACGCTCATCGGTGCTCATCACAGCCTGATCATTTGTGCAGCAAAGCTGGGCTGATAGCAGGCTTATGAAAACTTTGCTCATCACAGAGATAAGCTGAACCAACCAAATGGGACGCACACTGTGTATATCTGAAGGAGGCTGATGGTTACATCTCTATGTAAGCTAATACGGCACTGAAGAAATAATGCAATAATAATAACTGTAACCTAGTTAGTGGGTTTCTCTGTTACATAATAAACACAATGGATAATAATAATACAGGATAGCCCAGCTGGTTACAGCAGTGGGCTTATTCTTCTGTCCATTGTACAGCTGGGTGAGGATGCTGTGTCACAATCAGGTCAACTTTCTTACCCAAACAAATAGATTTCCAAGACATTTGAAAGGTTTAAATTACAGATTGATTTGCCTCTTCAAAGCCGTGGCTCGCTGATGTGGAGGGATCTCTTTAGAGCTGGTCCTCAACAAAAGATAACTTCATTCAGCCTTTACAAAAAGAACAATAAAAACGCGACCCTACCAGGTAACTGTGATGTTTAAAATGTCATGCATACGTTACAATGCAGGGCACCGTGGCTGTGCTTTGTAGTCTCAATTAAAATGCCCTTTGATTTCAGAAATAAAAAGGCTTTGAGTATTAAAAGATCTCATTTTCGTGGACTCTTTGATACTTTGTAATTTTATGATAATACATGGATTGTGTTGCTGTTTGTGTTTTTTTCTTGGGGTGTTTGTTTTATAATTCAGTAAGGATCCTATAATTGAAACAGATATCGAATAGGAACGCTATTTAAATAGGAGTTTTGTATTGTCAGGCCTCCAGCTATTAAGAGGCAAGAAGCTTGGGATCTGAATGGGGGAGTCTGCCTTTAAGTATTTTTGTTTTGTGTCAGTGAGCCAAATTTACCAATTAATAATAATAATAATAATAAAAGCCTGTTTAACCTAGTTGTTCACTAGTTATGCGGCATGGTTTCCATTCACTAACATGTCTTACTTCTGAAATGACTTGTGCGATGCAAATTGTAATGTTAAAAACGTTTTTGCATTGTTTTATTTTTGTAGAGGAATATAATCTGTTTCCTTTACCAGGGAACAGGTGGTAGCTTTCTTAAAGTTGGTCCGATAATTGAACAAGGTTACAAAGTGTCTTTTGCTTTGTGCAATACATGAGGAATTTAAACAGTTACTTAAGCAATGTGATGCAGAATTGATGTTATTGGGTGATCTAAATATTAATTGGATGTATTGGGCTAATAAGAAAACAATTACAAGAAGTAACATCTACATTTGATCTGTGTCAAATGATTAATTGACCTATCAGAATAAAACTTGACCCAATATTTTGTAATAAACCTAATCGTACTAAAAGTACTTACAGTTTAATCACTGGTCTATCTGATCATAATCTAGAAAACTGACCAGAAAGCGTTTTCATAACTACTTAAGTAAAAGTGATAAAAAAATAAATAAAATAAACATATTATACCAAGAACAAATCTCTCGATCTTTGAGAATGAAATGAAACCGATAAGAGAATTTCAGGATGTTATTGATAGATTCTCAGTACCTACTAAAGTCAACCCAAAATCAGCCAACTAAAGTCAACCCAATGAATTCATATGGGATCTTATGAAGAAAAGATATTTTGCATTAAAATCATTAAAGTGGAAGAGAGGATTTTTTAAAGGATTAAGAAATAAAGTAGTTAGGGAAATACACAAAGAAAAGGCAGAATGTTTTATTAATATAATAAATGAAGCTAGGGGAAGCAGAAAATGATATGGAGACATTTAGACTGTCTAAAAGAAAAGGATGAAATGTCCATGTGGGATATCAACTACAAATTAAAGATAAAATAGTGAAACTTAACGATTGATTCAGTGGAGGAGTTGGCTTTGAATTTTGAAGAAGATAAAGCACAAGATGTTGAACTAATTACCAAGGGGAAGCCCATTTTTGTTCTAAGAAAGGTATCTGAGGTTGAGGTGACAGAAATGTTGAGTTCTTTAAATGGATCAAGGTCTAGGGACTTGTACGGTTTGACGCTGTCTTTGTAAAGAATAGGGATGTACTGGCTAGACATTTGACTTATTTGATTAATCTCTCCATTTCGAAAGGTATGTTTCCTGAAGATTGTAAACCTGCTGTAATCATAAATATATAAATCTGTGGACCCTCAACAGGTGATGCATTATAGACTGATCAGTATTCGTCCAACATTATCTACAGTCTTAGAAAAGGTAATAGCTGGTCAGCTGATAGATCATTTGGATTTAGACCCAAGTACTAGCTGGGAAGCTGTATGTGGGAATTGTAAAGTGGAAAGGCGCAGAACAGCATGTGCCCAAACAGCTCTCTCTATAAGAGGTACTTTATTCTGGAACTCACTTCCTTCAGAAAATTAAGATCTTAAGGGATAGTTTGTAATAAATGTAAGGCTTGGTTGAAACATAATCAGTTATGCAATCATTAATTTATTCAGGGTGTATTTGAATTTGAATTGTGTATGTTGGATATTTATATTATATAAATTGCACTGTAACTTGATTTATGTAAGCTGCTGATTGTTATGCATGTTTAATAGGTAATTTATGACTTTAATGTTGTATGTATTTTTAATCAAATATTCAATAGGAGGTTATTGCTATAGAGTAGAAGTAATATGGAGATTTATTGCAGTTGTCATGAATGTCTGCCCGGGGACTGTCAATGGAAATTAGCCTACTGGCTGAATTGAAAATGCAATGCATTTTGTGTCATGTAAGAGACACTTCTGTTCTAATTGTATGTGTCCCTGATAAATAAATACAATAAACAAACAAACAACCAAACATTTGTATTGGACTTTTACTGGAGCTGACTGATCCGAACTGCACATGCTTGAAAGTTATCCAAATGGAAACAAACTGTCAGAAAGCTCTCGAAGCAAAGAAAATCATGAGTGGAGGCACAAGGCCTTTTATTATCCCTATGGACTTCACCTCACCCCTTACTTCTGTTTGGATATCCACTCCAGTCCTGACCCTTGAAGTGATAAACTGCACCTGTACAACTGTTATGTGTCCATGGAAAAGACTTTGAATAAATAATAAATACATAACCGTGGACTGCACACAGGCTGCAGTATAAACACTGAATCTGATGCTTCACATCCATGTCTCTGACAAGGGTTAAACATTTCACACCTGGAAAAAGTGTTCAACTTTAAACTGTTAGTATCGCTACTCTATTTAACAGGGTACGTTTTTAGTGTATTAGGACAAAAGGTGAATTAATCAAATGCATTGTGTAATGGTCAGTGTTGTGTGATACACTGCCGTTACGGATTGTGTCCCCTGTCGTGAGATGAGACGAGCCCGGCTCTTTTGCATTGTGGTTCAGATGCTCTTTTGCATTGTGGTTAAGACACTCTTTTGCATTGTGGTTAAGACACTCTTTTGCATTGTGGTTAAGACGCTCGCTTGCGGTGTGCAGGGTTGCTGGTGCGCACCCAGCCTCCAGCCCTCTGTTACAATTGTCAAACCCATGCAAAGTTCCAGTTGGGGGAACTGCAAAGCATTCTGATGTCTTGGTGTCTTGGAAATATTATATTGTACATTATCTAAAACCCATTTGCAATTTTGATAAATCAGTGATGTGATGCACTGTATTGCAAACACCTTTCAAAGGGCTTTTAAATATTGAAAGGTTTCTCTAAACGTATCTGGGACCTTCCTAAATGAAAAGCGCCCTTGCTGAGGAGCATCTGGCCTCCTTTCTTCCCCCGTTCTCTCTTTAATTACACAGCAGCACAATGGAGATGTGATCTGCTTAGAATCTCTCAGCATAATCAGTCTCCTTCCTAATTCAATATAAATGTAAATTGCCGAGTGAAAGGACGGGAATCTCTTTGTTATGTGTAGGTCTAATTACAGGCCCTATGTGATATGATATATACAATATGAATGGAAAGGAATACTTGAATGCTAAAGTGTGCATCTAAGAAGCTTGAATGGGTATTTGTATTGCATCACCTTCATCGTGGATCTTCTGGATTCTAATAATGTGTTTTGTATATTTTGAAGGCAGCTGTGAATTTGTTGTTTTGTGTCCCTCTCCATCTTTCTTTATTCAGATTTTTCAGGCTTTTATGTGTTGCTGATACTAACAAGTTGCTTATGTTTTGTTATGCTGTTTTTGTGCATAATGGTGGATCTTGCTTTTCAAGTAAAGGTAATGTATTGAACTTGTTTGCCCATTTCTTTCTAAATCAAAATGTCTTCGAAATATTCACAGGGAATGTCTGATATTTTACAAAAAAAAAATTTAGACATTTTATTTTTACATTTTAAGTAATAAAATCCTTAAACAGTGACATATTAACTACTTTAATATGCATTAAATATATATATATATATATATATATATATATATATATATATATATATATATATATATATATATATAAAAATTAAATAAATAAATAAACTTTAATGTTAACCATAGTGTTTAACAGTAATAATAGGTTTAATAAAAAATAAAGTTTACCAATAACAAAAACCTACTGCTTTAGGATCTGCTTGGAGGTTAGTGCACAACAATGGTTGGGGCGGTGTAGAGCTGCCGTTTTTGAATTGGGCTTTACATCTTAATGATGTGACTTCAAGGTTATAGCTTAAGATAAACATGGTTGCTATTTATTTGCATTGTAGGTTAGTATTCACCTTGCAGTTTTGTACTGTGAAAGATTAAATAGCTTGGAGAAAGGTGACACTTCAAATAATGACATATCATTTTACCATAGAGGCAGCTTTAAGCATATTCGCCAGAACCCCAGAGCATCAGAGAGGTAGACCGGATGATGTACTGCATTTTAAGAACTCGGCTGTTTTCCAAATACAGTCACCGTATTTTGAACCGATGAACAATACCTACTGTACATTTAACATTTAACATCAAACATTTTAGTCTTGTACTTGATCATTCATAAACATGGGGAAAGCGTAGTAAACATTACAGTTACTGTCCAGATGCACTATTTTACAGGGGAAAAAGCAATGGTTCAAGCACATTTTAGGCGCTTCCAATACTAGCTTCAGTTTAGAGATGTCAATCAAATACCTAGTATCTTATTTATCCTTCGATTAAATGATACGTCCAATGATCGGCAAGGAAGGGATTTATCTTAACTCAATCCATTACGTCCCTGCTGTGCGCCAGAAACCCCCCCTCCCATCCCAACCCCCAGCCTCCGCTTGCTTTTTGGCTTTGTCTAACGGGGGAGGGCAGCTATCCTGCCCTCCTGCCCATGTGTCCCTACAGTCAGTCTCTCTACTTATCTGTGAGCTAATTTATGGGCAGGGATACCACGAAACGTGAGGCCACAGAAAAAATATAAATATATATATATACAGTACTGTGCAAAAGTTTTAGACAGGTGTGAAAAAATGCTGTAAAGTATGAATGCTTTCAAAAATAGACATGTTAATAGATTATATTTATCAATTAACTAAATGCAAAGTGAGTGAACAGAAGAAAAATCTAAATCAAATCCATATTTGGTGTGACCACCCTTTGCCTTCAAAACAGCATCAAGCATCAATTCTTCTAGGTACACTTGCACACAGTTTTTGAAGGAACTCGGCAGGTAGGTTGGCCCAAACATCTTGGAGAACTAACCACATTTCTTCTGTGGATTTAGGCAGCCTCAGTTGCTTCTCTTTCTTCATGTAATCCCAGACAGATTTGATGATGTTGAGATCAGGGCTCTGTGGGGGCCATACCATCACTTCCAGGACTCCTTGTTCTTCTTTACGCTGAAGATAGTTCTTAATGACTTTCGCTATATGTTTGGGGTCGTTGTCATGCTGCAGAATAAATTTGGGGCCAATCAGATGCCTCCCTGATGGTATTGCATGATGGATAAGTATCTGCCTGTACTTCTCAGCATTTAGGAGACCATTAATTCTGACCAAATCCCCAACTCCATTTGCAGAAATGCAGCCCCAAACTTTCAAGGAACCTCCACCATGCTTCACTGTTGCCTGCAGACACTCATTCGTATGCGCTCTCCAGCCCTTGTGAACAAACTGCCTTCTGCTACAGCCAAATATTTCAAATTTTGACTCATCAGTCCAGAGCACCTGCTGCCATTTTTCTGCACCCCAGTTCCTGTGTTTTCGTGCATAGTTGAGTCGCTGGCCTTGTTTCCACGTCGGTGGTATGGCTTTTTGGCGCAAGTCTTCCATGAAGGCCACTTCTGACCAGACTTCTCCGGACAGTAGATGGGTGTACCAGGGTCCCACTGTTTTCTGCCAATTCTGAGCTGATGGCACTGCTGGACATCTTCCGATTGCGAAGGGAAGTAAGCATGATGTGTCTTCCATCTGCTGCAGTAAGTTTCCTTGGCCGACCACTCGTCTACGGTCCTCAACGTTGCCCGTTTCTTTGTGCTTCTTCAAAGAGCTTGGACAGCACATCTGGAAACCCCTGTCTGCCTTGAAATTTCTGCCTGGGAGAGACCTTGCTGATGCAGTATAACTACCTTGTGTCTTGTTGCTGTGCTCAGTCTTGCCATGGTGTATGACTTTTGACAGTAAACTGTCTTCAGCAACCTCACCTTGTTAGCTGAGTTTGGCTGTTCCTCACCCAGTTTTATTCCTCCTACACAGCTGTTTCTGTTTCAGTTAATGATTGTGTTTCAACCTACATATTGAATTGATGATCATTAGCACCTGTTTGGTATAATTGTTTAATCATACACCTGACTATATGCCTACAAAATCCCTGACTTTGTGCAAGTGTACCTAGAAGAATTGATGCTGTTTTGAAGGCAAAGGGTTGTCACACCAAATATGGATTTGATTTAGATTTTCTTCTGTTCACTCACTTTGCATTTAGTTAATTGATAAATATAATCTATTAACATGTCTATTTTTGAAAGCATTCTTACTTTACAGCATTTTTTCACACCTGCCTAAAACTTTTGCACAGTACTGTATATATACAGTGTGTGTAATATATATATATATATATATATATATATATATATATATATATATATATATATATATATATACTAATGTTGTCTATTGTAAATGAATAATGTATGGCATGAGCTTCCTGACTGAACTGCGAATCTATTTCCTCCCCAGGGGTGGCGGATGAGGAGGCTTTGGCTGACGAGCGCAGGCGTCGAGGACAGTATTCCTTGCCAGCCCAGTCACCTCACACCCGGTACCTGAGAAATGGCAATCAGAATGACGAGGAAGAGGAGCGTGGCACGCAGGCTGGCAGCCCCGGCTTAGCCAGAGGTGTGAGCCCTGACAATGCTTTTACACCCGCAGAGGAAAGGCCTGCGGGCCGGAGTCTACACAGTAAGAGTAGGGTCCCGGGCAGGAGCTGCTGCTTAGTGGTTTAAGGTTTAACACGTTGGTGACAGACACAGAGATCAAGAACACAGCTTTTTCTGATGGACATGTCATTTAGTACAGTGTTCTCAGTTACATAATGATGCTGTATCTCAAAGGTAGTGTGCACAGCAGGCCCTGTCTATTATGGTATTACCAGACGGTCTTATCTGGAGAACATTGGTGCGCAGGAGCTGTAGACAAGCAGTTTTGTGTGAGTGAAAGCATACGATACGGGGTCAATCCTACATATTAACTCTCCAAATGATATTGAATTCAAACTAGACTGTCTCCAGCATGCTTTGATAACACTGTGTTTCTGTCTCTAGCATGCTTTGATAACACTGTGTTTCTGTCTCTAGCATGCTTTGATAACACTGTTGTTTTCTAGGGGTTAAGCAAGCCAGTGGGCAGCATATTGTATTTGTTTGTTTTTGCCTTGAATTGCTAACTCTCTTCAATGAGGTGAGCCTATCTAAACTGCTGCTTCTAATTCAATTGCTGAACACATTTGGACCAAAGGAAGTAATGCTGTCTTTCACATGTGGTGCGATTCAGAGGCTTATTGGATTGGATACCAAATGGAAAGTCTAGAGCAAGGGTGTCCAATCACAGTCCTGGAGGGCCATTCCACTCCATGTTCAACAGGTAAAATGAGATAATGAGCTGCTTCAGAGTCTGGGTGCTGGCTTCATTGGTTCAGTTAAACCATTTAGAACAGGGTTGGAACAAAGACCAGGAGTGGAAGGACCCACTTTGGCCAGCCCTGCTGTAGAGAATCTTCAACACATGTTGGAGAATGTGTGTGATCATGGTAGGAAGCATGCATTGGAACATGTTGCAACTGTGAGCAGTGTTTATATCAGCCGTGTTTCCCCAGGACACATTGATGGCAAGAGGAAGAAACTGAGGCAAAAGGAAGAGGCGAAGAAGAAAAAGACGTCGAGACTGACTCATCGGGCAGGAACTTCTTTTTAAAAATGTATAACTTTAGCAGCAGCACCTGTGTGAGTCTTTTAAATAGAGATTAAAGATACTGCATCTTTATACAAGCCATTGCTGGCCAGCTGTTTGCCTCTTTAATGCCATAACTTATACATTATTTATGAAGTCACAACATACTATATGTGTAATCTCATTAACTATACAGTCTTACACATTTTGCCATTTTGCTGATTTTTGGAAATGTACTGATTAGTCAAGCAAACCACTAAGACATGTGATCCTATTAGAGGGTGACTGCATATACAATGCAAGGATTGAAGACACTGCACTGTTTTAGGTCTTGTTTACCAAGTCTCATTAGTGTGGGTTTGAAGTGACAGAAACCCCTTTCTGGGCTAAAAAATAACATGTGGGAGTTTAGTTTTTCCATAAAATGAAAACTTAATTTAAAGAGTGTTGTATACACAAGCAGAATTACATACATGCATAAAAATTGGACAGAAAATGTGAAACCTAGTCAAACATGTTTTGAGACTGTGTTCCTCCTGAAACCAACGTAATGTGTGCAGTTTGGGACACAGAGACCCCTGTCAGAGCATTTCTCTTGCCCACAGTAACAAAGAGAAATAACTTTATTATATTACAGACTACATTGCAGGGGAGTTATTTACATTACAACAG
Organism: Acipenser oxyrinchus oxyrinchus; assembly: GCA_030684275.1. Taxonomy (NCBI): domain Eukaryota; kingdom Metazoa; phylum Chordata; class Actinopteri; order Acipenseriformes; family Acipenseridae; genus Acipenser; species Acipenser oxyrinchus. The sequence goes on from CM060250.1 coordinate 3,622,737, forward strand.
TCTCAAAACAGTATTTGCTTACACATGCATACAGTACATGTATTTAAACATTCTAAAAACCGGGAATTAAAAAGGTTGAAGCAGAATTGAAACAAAATGGAAACAACATTAGTTTAGAGATGTGCAATGAAATCCAACATTGTTGCCCAAATCTCTATATTAGCATTACACATTGTTAATGACTAATTCATTGTGTCATGCTGTACTGTGTGTATCACATGTTTTCTTTTTTATAAGCGCTGATAATATGATCTCTTCTGTCTACATCTACAATGACTCTATGTCTGTGCTGTTACGGTTTATAACGTCACCAGGATGTCTACATTGATTTGGATACTCAGATGGATGTACAGTAAAGTATTCTTTGCATTATCCCTCACTTGATGGCTGTAGTGCTTGTGCTACAGAGGTTATATTAAAGCAAAGCAGTGATTCTGTCAGGGAACTCACTTTAACCTGAATCAAATCATATAAACATCAAGCATATTTTAGAAGCTTCCAATACCACATCACATTCTCAATCGAATAGCTAGTATCTTATTTGTCCTTCGATAAACGATACGTCCAATGAACGACAAGGAAAGGATTTATATCTTACCTCATTTCATTGCGTCCCTGCTGTGTGCCAGAGCTCACCTCCTCCTCCCCAGCCTCCACCTGCTTTTTGGTTTTGTCTAACAGGGAGGGCAGCTATCCTATCCCCTTGCCCATGGCTTACCTACAGCCTCTCCACTTATCTGTGAGCTAATTTATGCGCAGGGGTACCTCGAAAGGCGAGGCCAAAGGCCAAAGATGTAGTGTGAAAGCATACACAACGCAGTCGTGTTGTCTAGTCTAAGCTTTACTAAATAATCTATCGCATGAGTTTCCTGACTGAAATGAAGCATATTCCTCCTTCCGTGGATCACCCTTCTTACCTTCTGTTTTGTGTTATTTTACATCCCAAAATAAGGACATTCACTACAAATGTAATTGTTCACAAGTTTGAGCATGACCCTTTTCAGTATCCACCAAGTAACACCTGGACTAATATCATTCTGCCCTGTCATAATTAGCACTACTGTACATTGTGTTACACCAAGTTTGTGAAGTCAGATACGACAAGGACAATATAGAACAGTATACAGACAGCTCATACGTCATTTATTGTGTTTGACAAGTCCTGCGTGTCAGATATTTAATAGAGGTTAGCTGCTGTGTACAAGTATTTCACAGGTACGGTGGCGAGTTGCACACATGTCCTCCTGTCAGGGATTCCAAAGGTTCTCAATGTAGACTTGACTGATTGAAAAAGAAAGTTCAGTAGCACTTTACATGGTGTTTCTAATTACTGTGTATTTACACAGTAGTTACTTAGCAAATACATGTGTGCTTACAAATCATTACAGTGTTATTATGTATAGCTACAATGTACTTAAGGTGTAAATCATTTTGTACGCTATATGTAAGTACACAATTGTATCAGAATCGGGTTAGGGTCATGATTAGGGATAGGGGTAGGGTTATATCGTGCAAAATAGATTACACATTAAGTACATTGTAACTATGCATAATAACATTGTACTTATGTGCAAGTACACATGTATTGGAACTACTATGTCAATACACAGTAATTACTGGACTGTGTTGTTTTCACCTGTGTCCATCACACACCTGTTTCTACTGCCTCCGATTAAGGATTATTACTGATTCATCTTCCCTGCCATTGTGAGCGGCAGCGTGTGCAGCAATCGTGTAGTCGCATTGGGAAAGGACACTGGCTGTTCTGGGGTGTGTCTTTGTTATGTGTTGTGTTATTTTATTAGTTAGTTAGTTAGTTATGTATTTTAAATGTTTATAAATCTTCATTTGCTTTTATATGTCTGCCGTGTCTTTCCATCTGCCATTTCTCTCTCTACAGATCCTTAGATTTCTTTTTTCTTTTTTCTATTTTATTTTTCCTTATACAATTATCTGATGCTTGGATCATATTCCCTTCTGTATACAGTGCCTATTGAAAGTCTACACCCCCTTTTCACATTTTGTTGTGTCAGTGCCTCAGAGTTTCATGCATTTAAATGATGATTTTTTTCCACTTATCTACACACCATACTCCACACAGTTAAAGGGAAAAAAGTTTTTATTGAGAAAAATTATATATGTTAAAAATACAGATCATAATTGGATAAGTCTCCATCCCCCTGAGTTAATACTTGGTGGAAGCACCTTTGGCAGCAATTACAGCTGTGTCTGTTGGGATAGGTCTCTACCAACTTTTCACACGTAGATTTGGCAATATTTGACCATTCTTCTTTACAAAACTGTTCAAGCTCTGTCAAGTTCCTTGAGGAGCGTTGATGGACAGCAATCTTCAAGTCATGCCACAAATTTTCAATTGGATTTAGGTCGGGACTCTGACTGGGCCACTCAAGGACATTTACCTTTTTGTTCCTTAGCCACTCCAGTGTAACTTTGGCTGTGTGCTTTGGGTCGTTGTCATGCTGAAAGGTGAACTTCCGTCCCAGTTTCAGCTTTCTTGCAGAGGGCAGCAGGTTTTCCTCAAGGACTTTGCTCCATTCATTTTTTATCCTGACAAGTGACCCAGTCCCTGCCGATGAGAAACATCCCCATAACATGATGCTGCCACCACCGTGCTTCACAGTAGGGATGGTGTTCTTTGGATGATGCACTGTGTTGGGTTTGCGCCAAACATAACGCTTTGCATTTAGGCCAAAAAGTTCCATTTTAGTTTCGTCAGACCACAAAACATTTTGCCACATGGCTACAGAATCTCATGAGTGTTTTTTTGCATACTTCAAACAGGATTCAAGGTGGGCTTTCTTGAGTAATGGCTTCCTTCTTGCCACCCTACCATATAGGCCAGATTTCTGGAGTGCTTGGGATATTGTTGTCACATGCACACTGACCAGTCTTGGCCATAAAAGCCTGTAGCTCTTGCAAAGTTGCCATTGGCCTCTTGGTAGCCTCTCTGATCAGTCTCCTTCTTGCTCGGCCATCCAATTTGGAGGGACGGCCTGATGTAGGCAGGGTCTTGGTGATGCCATACACCTTCCACTTCTTAATAATCGTCTTGACTGTGCTCCAAGGGATATTCAAGGCCTTTGATATTTTTTTATACCCATCCTCTGATCTGTGCCTTTCAACAACTTTGTCCCAGAGTTCTTTTGAAAGAGCCTTGGTGCTCATGGTTGAGTCTTTGCTTTGAAATGCACTATCCAGCAGAGGGAACCTACAGGAACTGCTGAATTTATCGAGAAATCATGTGAATCACTACAATTTAACACAGGTGGAGGCCACTTAACTTGGTGTGTGATTTTGAAGGCGATTGGTTACACATGAGCTAATTTAGGATTGCTATTACAAGGGGGGTGGACACTTATCCAACCAAGCTATTTCAGTTTTTATTTTTAATTAATTTTCTACAAATTTCTAGAATATTTTTTTCACTTGGAAGTTGTGGGGTAGGATGAGAGATAAATGAAAAAAAAAATCTATTTTAATGCATTTTAATTCCCGGCAATAAGGCAACAAAAGGTGAAAATTTTGAAAGGGGGTGTAGACTTTCTATAGGCACTGTATGTTACTTTATTTGTATTATTTTCTGTTTTTGTGTTTGTCCAGGGACTGCCAATGAACTATTTGTTTCATTGACACATTTGCACATTTCAGCTCTCAAATAATTCCATTTCAATTTCATTTTTCAATTTATTCTATTTATATAGCGCCTTTCATACCACAGTATCTCAGAGCGCTTTACATGTCGGTGAAAACAGAAAGAAGTATGAAATATCAAGCAGTAGTAAAAATGACAAAATAATAATAATAATAATAATAATAATAATATAAACAGGAGATGAATAAGAATGATAAAACACAAAAATAAACAAATAAAATAGATAAAAACTGATGTTTGTAAGTCAGGTCTTTAATCTTGACTTAAAAAAATAATTCTGAACACTTATTTAGTTTTTCACACATCCTGTAGTGTGTCTTCACTATTACCCAATTAGTTTTGTAAAGTAGAATACATTAAATATGAAGACAAGAAACAAAAGCCCAACTCCAGTGCTGTTCCAGTGTGCTGATTTTTCCACAGACTCAAGAGGGTTTTAATTGTACTCAGAAGAACTGTATGGGATGATTGTTAGACACTTCAGGCAACATTACTTCCTTTTTCCTTTCTTTTCTTCTTGCTTTTGCATATTTATTAATATTTGCATGCTTAACAGATGTATTGTTCTTGAGACACTGTTGGAATTGCACAGCTTGGAACAAAATGAGAACTTGCAGTGTCGAACATGTGCCTCTGATCGTGTTTTTTTTTGTAACTTGATAAACGAGTTGATTATATTTTTGTTTGAGTGAAATGTCTTTCTTAATGCTTATATCAGAGCAGCACGAATACTGTCATGCTGTTTTTTCCCAATAAATCTGTGATTAAAAGCCCCTTGAGTGTCATTAACTGGGATCCATTTGGGCTGTCCTGAGTTCAATTTCAAACTCTCACAAACAGCTCAGCAATGGCTTTAAGACATTGAATTATCCACAAGGACATTTTTCTAAAATACTTTTTTGCAGTGTTTCAGTGTAATCTCTGTCCAGCGCTTATTGCACAGCCCTGCGACCAGCATAATAAATTGAGAAATTTCCACCAGTTCTGCTGAAAGTTACCCTGTGAAAACATACAGTCCTACTATACAAATATGTACTGTTGAAGATCTTGCTGCTGGTAGTTTTCCTTGGAACAATAAAACTCTACAATGAAATACAGTTCTTGAAACCTGGTTCCAGGAGACTGGAGACCATGTTTGAGGCAACTCTGCTGTATCAAAACCCCAAGTTTCAGTGGCTTGAAACCTCACCTCCTGAAACCATGTTCCAAGCCACAAAGTGACTCTGTGTTCCCTTAGCTTAACAAGCTTCCTTAAGCAATGCCTAAGAGGTTAAACAAAATGGTTACAAGCACAATGAACCCCCACCTCTCCATCAATGTGACCGCCACCCCTAACATAATAGTATTTCCTGGTAGATTTAGTAGACACACATTATTAACACTATAACTTAACATGCACTATGAAAGTAACCTGGTGTTGTCAGGAAATCACAATTACTGGCTTTGTTGCATAGTTTTTATTACCATAAACTGTGATGTGTTCTACCATAGAACCACCAGAGGGCAATGTAGTCTGTAAAAGAGAAACCGCACTTTCTGGACTTTTTAATGCGAGTACACTGGATACACACATGTTGACTTTCTTCAGTAAGTAACAGTATGGGAGAGCATATCAATTAAAACCAGTGGTACTATTTGTCACCAGAGTTGGTTTGCTAGCATGTGAAAGAAGATCTTGAAAGTTTGCAAATCTTAAAATTGAAGCGGCTAGGTTGACAAGCCTGGGCTTGAATCCAGTAGTTTAAAGATAGTCCCTGAGGACGTCAGTCACTATCTCAATCCCACCATGCACAGCTGTCAGTCTCTGCCTGTGATAGACCCAGGACATTGGTTTATACTGCAACATGCCAGTATTCCCCACCTGCCACAAAACCCATTTCACTTATATGCTGTGTGTGCAGTGAAATACCAGCAGCACCTGCAGTTGTAAAACCCAAACGCCCTAATGTTCCTCCTACTGGAGTTTAGTGGACAATGTAAAATGAAATGGGGCAAAAGCTTTTTCCACTGAATATCTTAGTTGCTGACTTGCAGAACTGGACATGGAGTTGTTTTATTCACTGGAGGCATGAATATGAATCAAGCTTAGTGGTCTTGACTTACAACATAGGCACACTCAGAAAGACAGGGACGGGCTAGCATGGAGACCGGACTGCTTAAAACAGGGCAGGTAGTCTTCCTGGGGTGTGAAATAGAAAGGACTTCAGCTGCCAATGATGTGATGCCAGCATATTTTATGAAACACACACACACACACACAAAACAAATGTATTGGAATAGCAAATATTTTTTCTCAATATTTTAATGCAAGACCATGAAGCTTGCCATGTTCCTGGCAATTAGGTTATTCATTTAGAAATGCTGCAGTATTGCTAGTAAATGCACTTTTTTTTTCTTTTTATTTAATAAATGAATTTCCCAAACAAGGATATTGCTGTGTTTGTTTCACTCAGTTTATTTGTCAGTTCAGTATCCTTATCAAGCTGACATTAAGATATTTCTGTTTGAGATTTGTATTGGATTTGATGATTGATGTCTGTTGCTAAGCTTAAACGCCCTCTGAGGGGCTCTCCACAGGAAACACCCGGCACTTCATTATTGCAGAGCTCTGATTGGATGGCAGCTCGATGAGGAAAGGGACTGCGTGTGGAGACAGCCCCAGCCAGCGAAGGAGATTTACAGCTGTGTTTTCAGACTATAAGCAGACCACAGATCAATCCTGAATCCACAAGGTACACTACGCGGGGCAGCATTCACAATGAGTCTGAAAGCTCTAATACATTTATATAGGAACATGTCATATAGCACCAGTATGTTTAGTTCAGTAATGTATTTTATTAAGCTTTAGCAATCATCTTTATAACTAATATGGTTATGCTATTGCAGTAAGAACTTTTATAGTCAAATACTCTTCAGCAATTGAATGGTCATATCTTAATGGCATGCAGATTTCTGTGCCACAAATCCTGACCCGATTCCCTTTGGAGGGTAATGTATGCTGTACATGCAGTGACTACAATGTAAGTTAATGGACTTATTAGATTTGGACATGTTTATTGGGTCCTCCATAGAATTAGCTTGGTCTTGGAGTGCTCCTGATGTGATGAATAAAGGAATACATTTCAGGTATTCATTGAATGAACACACTAGATAATACCCTGTCTTTATTACACCTCTGCACCTCGCTGCACCAGCTGGGATGGTGTGCTCTATGGAGTTTTACATCCAATGAAAATACCGGCAGGAAACACATTCATATTTCTCAGCTGGGTTTTAAAAGCAGGCTGTGGACATTACAATGCAGTGATGACCAGCAGTGGCAGAACCCTACAATCAGCCCACAATCCTTCAGTTTTATTCAGACCTGACTGTCTTGATTGTCTCAGGGGTGATTGCTGTGACTAACTGGGGGCTATTCCAGGGAATCCTATACCTAATACCTGAGAAAAACAACCTTTTTAGAAATTACTTTCATTACTCGAATTTATTAACCTGTTGTTGTTAGCAATTCTATTATATAACACAAATTACTAAAGCTAAGTATTTTGATTAAAATTACTATAATTGCTTTCATATACAATTAATCTGTCCATTCTTCAAGTACAACAAAAACAGCTTTCATAAAAAAAAAACCGATTGGCACCATTTTTTGTGAAAGAAAAAACAACTGTTACATCTTAGAAAGATAGTCAAGTTAGGTACAGTATAGACTTTAAATGAACGATCTGGTTGGCGTGTGTAGGTTGAAGTTTTATTTTCCTTCCATAGCAACTACATAATTTCCATCAAAAGTCAATAACTGGGCACAATTAGAGATATGTGGTAATTCATAAGCTAAAGGGTTGCAGTTAGTGTATGTGTGCATTTCCATATTGCTTTTTGAATTACCTGTAGAAATTTGTAAAAAGGACTTGTAAAAAAGTAAATTACTGTTGGTTTTATGTAATAGATCATTCATCCATCCATCCATTATCATTAACCTCTTACCCCTTTACAGGGTCGTGGTGAGCCGGAGCCTAACCCGGCATACACAGGGCGCAAGGCAAGACTACACCCTGGACGGGACGCCAGTCCATCGCAGGGCACCACACAAACACTCACTCACACACTCACACAGAGGGCAATTTAGAGTGACCATTCAATCTGGACAGCATGTCTTTGGACTGTGGGAGGAAACTGGAGTACCTGTAGAAAACCCACGCGAACATGGGGAGAACATGCAAACTCCATACAGACAGTACCCTAGGCCAGATTCGAACCCAGGACCCTGGCGCTGTGAGGCTGTAATAGATCATTCACTAGTTAATACAAAATATGTCAGTGATTATTACAATATGTGATATAGGGTTATAGGACGTCTGACATTAGGGAATATCGTCAAGGTTTTTCTGAGCTCTGAGTTTAATCAGCCAAGAAATTTCAGTAACAGACACAAAGATACAATGCTGTCAACATATGGAGGCCAGTGGTTCTTACTTCTGGGTTTTTTCCTACTTGGTGAATGAGCAAAGCAGTGTTCGAGTACATATCACCATTTTATAGATGGATGGACTGATCAATGGCGTTGTTCCAGGCGCCAAAGGCACAATCAATGCAATTTTACATTTCCACATATGAAACCGTAGCTATATCTTATTCAATAATTCTGTATGTAGGCATTACTTTATATGGTCTTGCAATTCCTTGGGTACTTCCCCACAAGAGTGAAATTGTACCAATCATTTAAATGTCTTAATTCCTGTCACTAAATGACCAGCTGCTTCCCTAAATGACTTACAAGCCTTACAGTCAGTGACATGCTTCCATCCCAAATGCACTGCTGAAACAACCTGGGAAATGCAGGAGTAACACACCACCTGAATGCATGCAGCTTGAAATGCAGGAGTAACACACCACCTGAATGCATGCAGCTTGAAATGCAGGAGTAACACACCACCTGAATGCATGCAGCTTGAAATGCAGGAGTAACACACCACCTGAATGCATGCAGCTTGAAATGCAGGAGTAACATACCACCTGAATGCATGCAGCTTGAAATGCAGGAGTAACACACCACCTGAATGCATGCAGCTTGAAATGCAGGAGTAACACACCACCTGAATGCATGCAGCTTGAAATGCAGGAGTAACACACCACCTGAATGCATGCAACTTGAAATGCAGGAGTAACACACCACCTGAATGCATGCAGCTTGAAATGCAGGAGTAACACACCACCTGAATGCATGCAGCTTGAAATGCAGGAGTAACACACCACCTGAATGCATGCAGCTTGAAATGTGGAATGGCTAAATATTCTTGTTGTTTATGTGATTTGATCTAAGGTTAAAGTGAGTTCCCTGTCTGAACCTCCTCTTTGCTTAATGAATGGTTACCTACTGCGGTGTCCACCAAAAAGTGTAGATATGATACCAGTTTCTATCACTGTAAGTTTATTATTAAAACTAGCATGTTTACATACCAGTAAGCTTATTTCAGGGCATCATATTTCATTTATTCTGTTTTGGTTAACTCATGTGTTCAAAAGCCTTTGGTGTGCATGTTGTGAAATCCTGCAAAGTGTAAAAAAAAAAACAATTTCAGGAAACCCTGTAAATCAAAACAAATACATATAATAAAACTAGAAAAAAACAATTCTGTAAACTAATCTGCCTCCACAAGATAATAGCCACACGATCCAATCCTGCTGCAGCCATATGGCAGAGATGATTCATTGTGCTTGTTTATTTAAATACAGCAGGAATTATTCATTTGTCTCTTATTTAAAAATCCATTCAAAGATCACATGTACAGCCCTCTTGTGTTTCATCCTGAACCAAATTACCCAGGTGCCACCAGGGCATATGGCAGAGGAGGCAGCACAGTGATAATAGTGCTGCTGCCCACTCACAAATTCACTGAGATACTGCATTTAGATCATATGCACCCTGAATCATGACAAGTTTTCATGCAACACTTGAGACTCCAATGCTTAGGTTTCTTAAGCAGTAAATTAAGCAAAGTGGTGGTTCTGGCAGGGAAGTCACTTTTAAACAGACAGAGCAATAAAAAAATTTAACAGAAACTTTACATGTATGTTATAGCACATACGGTTACTTTAACTTTTAACCTTAGATCAAATCAAGCATATTTTAGGTGTTTCCAGAACTCAGAACAAACAAGCTAGTATCTTATCCATCAGTCAATAAATGATATGTCCCATGATTGGCAAGGAAGGGATTTGACCTCTATCCATTACGTCCTGTCGTCAGAGTTCACCTCCACTTCCCCAGCAGCTATCCTGCTCCTCTGCCCATGGCTTCCTTACAGTCAGCCTCTCCACTTATCTGCAAGCTCATTTATGGGCAGAGGTACCTTGAAAGGCGAGGCCAAAGGCCAAAGAATGTATAATGTAGTTGTGTTGTCTAGTCTAAGCTTTAATAAATAATCTATCACAGGAGTTTCCTGACTGAACCAAGGTAATGAACTGGGTAATGAATCTGTTCTCCATCTCACGCATTCGTAATTTAAAAGGTGTTTTCATACGGCTGGACTGAATCGCTGATGACGGCCAGCTAGCAGGCGTACCTACCGGTCCATAACAACAGCATGGCAATCCTTCATGACCTTCCACTGTTGTGGTTCTTTTTAAGAATTGCTAGGCACTAACTTTTCAGATGTGGATTCCGAAGGAGCCAGTAAATGTTTGAAAGATAAAGAAAGGAGTAACACTTTACATTGTGTCTCTGATTCCTGTGTTATTACATAGTAGTTAATTAGTAAATACATGTGTACTGACTTACAATGCTATTATGCATAGTTACAATGTACTTAATGTGAAAATCTTTTTGCATGCTATAACCCTAACCCTAACCCCTTTGTAATACAATTGTGTACATATATTGTGCACAACAATTTACACATTAAGTACATTGTAACTATGCATAATGACATTGTAATTATGTTTAACTACACATATAGTTGCTAAGTAACTACCATGTAAATACACTTCATGTAAAGTGTTACCAGGAAAGGTTTGTTGTTTTCGTTTCCTAAACAGGTTTATCTGTGTGTAAAGCTTCAACACTTTTCAGTTGTACAATCGTATTATCTTATTTATTGTCCAACTGTCTCTTAGCAGAACTCATATTTTACATCCTGATTATTATTTTATGTTTTTAACAATTATAATATCCAATCTGAAGTTATATCAACTGAAACACTGTGATATTATTCTATGTTAATTAAAAATACAAATAACCCCCTTAGTAACCCTAAATGTATTGATATAATATTGATACATCTATTTATCCGTTAGGTGTGGCATTTGTAATAATGAGAAGCCACTTCATTGCTCTGTCTGTTTGCTTCAGTGACCCAGGAATCTGTAAAAATGTATTAATGTTGGACAAAAAAGAAAAATAAATCTCAAACTTGTGGGGAGGAAAACAAATATAAAGGCAGCAGTGTGGAGTAGTGGTTTGGGCTTTGGAGTCTTGACCGGAGGGTTGTGGGTTCAATCCCAGGTGGGGGGACACTGCTGCTGTACCCTTGAGCAAGGTACTTTACCTAGATTGCTGTGTAACAATAGTGTGATATCTTGTAACAATTATAAGTTGCCCTGGATAAGGGTGTCTGCTAAGAACTAAATAATAATATGATCTGTGCGCAACCCAGGGGTGACATAACAACAGCTGTATGCTTGTATCTCTACCTACTTGTATAGAAATATACAGCCACCTATTAGCCATTTCTCTTTTTCCCTCTTGTTTGCTTGTAAACCCCTGTCTCCTATTGCACCCGGAGCCCCATTCCCAGTCCTATTACACAGTGCTTCTCGACTGCTCTGCTTTCTATCATCATGCTGCTGTGCAGGTGCTTTACCTTCTGCTGCTCATTCCACAATGAAACCACATAATCATCACAGTATAGCCGGAGATGTCTGGGTGCTGTAGTGCGGCTGGCTAGTGCAGCACAGTGTTGTCATACAAGCACGTCCTTGAGCGCAACACTCCAAGGCATCAAACAAACAGTTTAATTTAGTTCTGTACAGCACACACCAGGCAAAAACAAACACCACGTTACCAGGACAATAGCACACATCTTATTGAGAAGAATGACATAGCGTCACTACAAAGGTATGTAACACTTATGATAACACTGTAAATGACTTTATGTAGGATGAACAATAAAACAATTCAACAGAAACTTTAAATGTATGTTATAAAAACATACGGCTAGTTCTCAAAGATATTTACTCCAAACCATCATTAGCACAATTTTACTGACAACCTGATGCTGTTTTCTGAAAAACAAACAAGCTAAGGGTGATTTATAGTAAAGAGCTTTAAGAATCTAGCCCATAGCTCTCTCAGCATCAGTATGGCTCACTTCTATAAGAATCTAGCCCATAGCTTTCTCAGCATCAGCATCAGCATCAGCGTGGCTCACTTCTTTAAGAATCTAGCCCATAGCTCTCTCAGCATCAGCATCAGCATGGCTCACTTCTTTGATAAGCAAATACAGCTCATTAACAACACACAAATCTGGTCTTGTGTATTTACATGCTTGATACAAATCCTGTTTCTAAGCCAGGGCCATAATGCACTGGCTGAAGTTTTAGAGATGGAATTTCTTTCAAATCTACATTATTGCAGCTTCCTCAATGAGGAGTTTGGAAGCAGATTAGCACGCACCTAGGCACAAGTCTGTCTAGCCAGTGATGAGGATGACAACATTTCATTTCTTCGCTCGAGCTTCCCAGTTGGTTAAATGAGATCAGAGAGCCCAGCCCCTGATTCTGGGGGATGGGAGGAGGGTGGTTGATGCTGTTGCTAGGATTCTGTTGCTAGGGTTACTGCTGTCTCCAGGCTCCGCGGCAGGAAACATGTCATGAATTATGGATGGTTGATTTTCTCAGAGCGGGCTGATCTGTAATGCAGATGAGCTCAATGTCACCCGCTTCTTCTGGGTTCATTAAAAAATCCACAGTTTGAAATCAGGAGCTGGCATTTGCGTAGTCCTATTAGCCATGCCGGCGACTCCTGAATACTGATGTCAATTCTTATGCAAAGAGAAGGCCAGGGGTCACTGTCTGTTATTTGTTCAGGAAAAGCTTGCCGGATTTGCGTTGAACTCCCTGACCCTTTGGGGGTATTTTTTAGATGCGAAACACAGCAGGAGAACATTTTATTTTAGAAATATTAGCGGCACAACATTTTAGATGAGTTCGGAAGAAGTCGCCCACAGGCATTCTGCTTGTCAGAATTAAGCCTGCGGACCCTTACACCTGAATGGGCCAGACTTAAGTCTTTTGTAGCCTGACATTGTCTGGGGCTGCAAAGTGCTGTTTGGAAACAAATCATCAGCCTCAAATGAATTACTGAGGAACGTGTTCACAGAAGAGTTAACAAATCCTGTTTCCACTTGTGAGGGCTGTGAGGCCCCACACCTAATATAGCTGATTCTGGCCCGACCGATCGAGGTGTAGTTGGGGTTCACAATGCTGCCAGATGGATATAGAAATGTAAGTGAATGTAAATCCAGCAATATATTGATAAAAGTAAAAGAAAAAACATTTTAGTTGTAAGGATGCTGTGACTTTTTTGTTACCTTGTGTTTGAAATGCAAATCCCATGAGCATTCATAATACTACATTTACAATAAAAAAAAATAACCTAACTAAATAACAATCTAATTTAGCCACTTTCCAGTCTCTGCATCTTAAAAATACTTTATTTTCTGTCACAATTGCTTTCTAAATAGCTACACAATTGCAGATGTTTAAAGAAATTGCCAGTCCAGAGAACATGACCTGGCAGGGTTTTATTATTCAGTTTAGTTTTTATACCGGTACAGCAACATTAGACAAATGATTTGGGCGCCGTTGTAATAATATCACCCATACATGTTACATGCTAAACAAAGCAGCAAGCTCCACACAGCACTGCTCAGGCAAGGGCAATCCTTGCGTCAGTGATTTTCCTGAAGGTAACAATTACAACAGTATTCAAGTCATTGATGCTGTAACAAAAAAGAATGAACACTTTCTGGTGCTAGAAAATACAGCCTTGTGTTGCTGAGCCTCCTATTGTCGCTTTGAATGAAAGCATAGTATCTAGCTGCATATCATTGTACTCAGTGCAATCTGAGATGGGCAGCAGGTTGTGTCAATCTATGCAATATAATAAAAAGAAGGGGGGAGGACAGGGAAATGATATTTCACAGACCCGTGCTGACATACTGTGCCACAAATACCACGTTTGCTCTAAGAGTAATACTGTACCACACAGTGCAAACGTGGTCATTATTACATCCCCTAGGGGCAGAAGGTTACATGGGGCAGGTTTATGGGGTTACATCCTGGTATACCTGATGAGTTTAGACATGATTCCAAGAGCTCTATTGAGACCATAGAATTGCTTTAAACCAAGAGCTCTATTGAGAACATAGAGCTGCTTTAAACCAAGAACTCTATTGAGAACATAGAGCTACTTTAAACCAAGAGCTCTATTGAGACCATAGAGCTGCTTTAAACCAAGAGCTCTATTGAGACCATAGAGCTGCTTTAAACCAAGAGCTCAATTGAGACCACAGAGCTACTTTAAACCAAGAGCCCTACTGAGAACATAGAGCTGCTTTAAACCAAGAACTCTATTGATAACATAGAGCTGGTTTAAACCAAGAGCTCTACTGAGAACATAGAGCTGCTTTAAACCAAGAGCTATATTGAGAACATAGAGCTGCTTTAAACCAAGAGCTCTATTGAGACCATAGAGCTGCTTTAAACCAAGAGCTCTATTGAGACCATAGAGCTGCTATAAACCAAGAGCTCTATTGAGACCATAGAGCTGCTTTAAACCAAGAGCCCTACTGAGAACATAGAGCTGCTTTAAACCAAGAACTCTATTGAGAACATAGAGCTGCTTTAAACCAAGAGCTCTATTGAGACCATAGAGCTGCTTTAAACCAAGAGCTCTATTGAGAACATAGAGCTGCTTTAAACCAAGAGCTCTACTGAGAACATAGAGCTGCTTTAAACCAAGAACTCTATTGAGAACATAGAGCTGCTTTAAACCAAGAGCTCTATTGAGACCATAGAGCTGCTTTAAACCAAGAGCTATATTGAGAACATAGAGCTGCTTTAAACCAAGAGCTCTATTGAGACCATAGAGCTGCTTTAAACCAAGAGCTCTATTGAGACCATAGAGCTGCTTTAAACCAAGAGCTATATTGAGAACATAGAGCTGCTTTAAACCAAGAGCTCTATTGAGACCATAGAGCTGCTTTAAACCAAGAGCTCAATTGAGAAGCAAACATAGAGCTGCTTTAAACCAAGAGCTCTATCGAGAACATATAACACTGCTTTAAACTAAGAGCCCTATTGAGAACATAGGGCTGCTTTAAACCAAGAGCCCTATTGAGAACATAGAGCTGCTTTAAAGTTGTGGAGTTAAAAATGTCCAAACGAAGACTGAAACAGCAAACAAATCTAAAGGAGGAGAAGAATTTTCCAGTTAGATAATTCGATAAATCTGATATTTCACAAGGGAGACACGGTGGTGCAGTGGTTAGAGCTGCTGCTCACAGCTCCAGGGTCTTGGGTTCCATTCCAGCCTCAGGGGTCTGTCTGTGTGAAGTTTGCATGTTCTCCCCGTGTTCGCGTGGATTTTCTCCCACAGTCCAAAGACATGCTGGCTAGGTGGACTGGCCTCTCTAAATTGGCCCTTAGTTGCTCTGCGATGAACTGGCATCCCGTCCATGGTGTAGTCCCGCCTTGCGCCCTGTGTCTGCCGGGTTATGCACTGGCTCACCGTGACCCTCTATAGGATTAAGAGGTGACAGATAATGGATGGATGGATGATATTTCACATCAGAGAAAATGTTTCAACAATATGTCTTTGAATAAAGAAGTTTTGTTTGCCTTCCCTTAGTACTAAGGTATATAGAGCAAGAAGGCTATGGACTGGAGCACAGATTTCTCCCCTGTGATGTTAAACCTTGTTCATTAAATGGCAGGAATATGTGCTTATTACTACAAGCTAATTTGTAGTAAATGAGCTAAGAAAGCTGTGATTGCTCCTTTCTAGGTAAGTTGGCTGTAGTTTCTATTTATGTGAACTCTAAAGGTAGTGTGAATGAGGAATTGCACAAGCTATGTCTGAGCCTGAGTTCAAATTCCTATTCACATTTGAATTGAATTAGTTCAATCAATAAAGCAATTCGTCCATGTCTCCAAACCATTAAGACCTGAATTAGATACATACTGTGTGCCCTGGCTGACATGTCATGTGATTAAAAAAATGATTTTATTTTCCATTTCCCCTGGTGTACAGTACTGTGCAAATGTATTACAACACCTCTAGATTTATCATTTCTATCCCTGCTTACATGAAAACCTCAGGGTGTGGTATAGAACAACTGACACTCATGGGTGAAAATGTTAGACACTGTGTGCTTTGATTAGGCATCATGTTCCTCTTTCTAGTTGAAATTAGTTGCATGTGTGGCCTATTAAAGTCGTCACTCACTAATGTTCCTATTTTGACAATCTTCCAAGATTTTTGGTTCCAGGGCTTTGGTTTCATACCAACACAGCAGAAGCAATGGGGTGTTCAAATAACTTTGCACACTGCTGTATGTATGCTTGTTGTGTCGAACTTTCCCCTGCAGTTACAACACAACAGAGCAGCAGTCCTTAGTGCTTCTCTGTGCTCGCCGGGTGCCGTCCTCATACTTTCAGTGTAAACCCACATGAAGGCTACTCTAGTGATTGTTTACAGAGTGTTTCCAGCACAGACAACAGATTAGAAATGTATTGCTGAAGTAAACAACTTAATAAAATGCCCTCAAATCCAATCAATGGTATATTTATGCTGGTGTTCAAGGGCATTTTAGGCTGCAAAAAATGTTCAGGCTGCAAAAATGTGCCCAAGGCAATCACCATACATTATGTATGTGTGTGTGTATATATATATATATATATATATATATATATATATATATATATATATATATAGGGAAAAATCACCTGAACTGTCCATAAGAGAGATTCCACAGCACATTGCAATGTACAATGATTGTATGTATATTTACAAGATTACAAATATGGCTATATGGCTAAGAGATACAAAATAATATCTAAAGGAAATACCAATAATATCTTTAAACATGACATGTATAAAAACTGTGGTAGAAGAAATACAATCACAAAAATTCAGTCATTTTTTACGTTTTTTTTTTTTTTTTTAAACATTTTCAGGATAGTTGAGTTAAATAGAATAATACTGAATTTGTCAGATTTATTGAATTTATTATTATTTTTTTTTTTTATTATTTTTTTTAACTAGGAAACTCCAATCCAATATTCACGTTCCTCAGAAATGATAAAAGATAGCATGTTTAATTTCCTTTTTATATATCTTTGAAGAAACATATACAGTATATAAATAAAATATTAACATGTTGTTCTAAATAAACATATTAAAGTTAAGTAAATTATATTGCAATTTTTTATAAGAGAAAATATATTTTATGACACAAATGCAATTCCAGTTAATTGTAAAGCCACAGCTGTATTTCACTCCACATAAAATGTGCCCAGTGTATTAACACCAGTAATATGCTGTTATCTCCAAGACGAGACCGGGGTTTTATTGAGTAATGAGTCTAAAACAGCAAACCAATAAAACTATCCAGATATCTCATGAGAATCAAGCAACTGGAAAACCTCACAACACAAATGTAAGCTTTACATGCACAATACAATAAACTAATTAAAGTTAATATGCAGAGCGTAATATATTTGAGTTCCTTAATTATATTGTATTATTAAAATGGAATACAATTAGAATTCCACTCAGTTGTTTTATTTTGTACTCCTCGTTTTTATGCTGATTTGAAACCTGACGGTTCCTTTGTCTTCCGACAGCTTTTATAAAGCATCAATACTGCAGCCTCCTCCACAGCTGCTTATACTTCTAATATAATACAGCCCCCACACATTCATTCATGTGTATTTTTGGGTAGTCACTTGTTGAAACATGTGAAAAGCATACAAACTTTTCACCCAAAAAAGGGGCCATATTTGTTAATGATTATTAAGGTGTCAGGTGTTCCTACAGTAATGACAATATAGTATTTGATTACTTAGAAAATAATCATTTTAATTATGATTGTAACCATGGTTTTGAAATCCCCTTTAGTGCTTTCTGTCAACGGCATTTGGGTTATTACATTTATTTTACTGCATTTATTTTTTAAATTTGACTGTTGTCAGCAGTGAGTTCTGTCAAGTGCTATGTTTCCATTAGGTACACATTCGAGTCTCATCTGGAAGTCAGAAACCTCTCACCATTTACACCTCACTTGAGTGCACCCCTCAGAGATCACCATTGCTTGAAATTCTCCTGACTGAAATCTGAACCTGTACTTTTTCTGTGAGTAGTCATTTGCTTGTGATAGAAACACATCACACACACACAAGGTTTACTGAGTCCATGCATCTTTGCATTTTAGCTCTGGTTGTCTGGTTGCTTGGAATAATGGGAGAGTCGTGAATCTGGAGGTTCTGACTTGGAGCATGTAACACCTCCCATTAAGTCACTGCGTCTCAGTCTACGAGTACAGAATGTATATTCATTTGACTGCAGCCCTTTAAATACTCGCTCATATGCTGCGGACTCGCTTGCAGAGTTTCTTTGGAAATGGAGCTCTGTGTGAATCATAAATGTTTTTAAAGCTAAGAGAAGATATTTTGCAGTGTTGTACTAAAGCCCCAGAATAAACCACCTGCTCTACTATTATTATTGATGTGGATTGTGGAGGCTGTGTGGTCCAGTGGTTAAAGAAAAGAGCTTGTAACCAGGAGGTCCCCGGTTCAAATCCCACCTCAGCCACTGACTCATTGTGTGACCCTGAGCAAGTCACTTAACCTCCTTGTGCTCCGTCTTTCGGGTGAGACGTAATTGTAAGTGACTCTGCAGCTGATGCATAGTTCACACACCCTAGACTCTGTAAGTCGCCTTGGATTGTAGGTCGCAGATAGCTGATGTCCTGTATACTTGAATAAAGAAATAAACAGAGATATCAAATTCTGTCCTGAGAATAACATCAATTTCAAAGCAATTTGAAAGAAAACAAGTCTTCTCAAGTGTACACTACAACACACAACACTAAAGTATTACATATCCCTTTAGGTATGAATACAAACAGAAATGTAAATCTGTTCAAATCTCAATTCAGTGGCAGTGTTTATCATTCAAGCAGGCATGTTGTGTTGTTGAAGCAAGAAACACAAACATGTTAAAATGCAGAGAGCTTTTCCGACCTTTGTAAAAAAAAAAACAAAAAAAAAAACAGCTAGACGTCATAACAGCTCCAAGCATTTTAATAACATGTTATTAGATCTTTACAAAATAACGACCTCTATTTTTCAGGATTTAACATCAGCACATTAGGTCTGTAGTTATTTCCCTTTTATAGGCAATATATTTTCAGATCAAGACGGTGCAGCTGTTACAAATACAAAAATAACATGTAACCATCCACAGATATCCTGGTCCTCTATAGGCGAGAAGCCCAGATTGGTTAAAAGCTGTCAGGGATCACTGCTGTATAGTAATGGTCTGCTGCACTGCATGGCTTTGGAAACAGGGCATACTGAGATGCATTTGTGAATTTGGTAATTGCATTTTACCTCAGAAGACAGGCGCATTCTACAACTCCAGCTTCACAGTTTCACAAGATTAAGAAGCTGAGAATTTGTTATCTTTGGAAGTTTTCAAGGTCTGTCATGAAATGTACATGTTGCTGGAGCCTGAATTAAATCTAGGCTCGTGGGCTTGCCAGTGTAGCTATACTTTATAATGGGGTATGGTGATCACAGGTGTGCTTCTACAAAGAATACAAGAAGGGGCTTATTCAAAAGCTAGCATGCTCGCTTCTCAGGCTATTTACAATGACCTTGTGTTAGTATATATAAAGTATTCACAAATCTAAAGGGTATTAATTACAGCAGCAGTTCTAATTCTCAAACATCTGTTTTATGTTAGGAAACAAATGCAATACCCCTGTATCCAAAGTGTTAATCAGTTAACCAAGTAGTCAAATCTAATTTGCAAACGCATTTTTGTCCTTTCTGAAATTACTAATTAACGCCACTTTTAAGACTGCTTTATTGGCAGATTCTTAAGGTAATAGGAATTCGATCATGCTATGAGGTTTAGCACATGAAACGTGGAATATATTTCAGTAATACTGCACAAAGAGTAAGAGCCAAGATGAACGTGGGTAAAATAATATGAAACTTTCCATTCTATGAATATGCAATCCGTACACACGATTGTAGATTAAGAGTGCTGTTAAAACTGTCAGTATTTACCAGTAAATCTGTGTAAATGCACTAATGAATCAGTCCACGTGTTTGTGAATCAGGGGAAACTTAGCCTCTGCATACTCTACTTTTAGAGTCCAGATTGCTTACCTCTTACATTCCCTCAACGCAGATTTGTGAAACCTGCATGGCACTACTGTCTGTCACTCTGTGTGCTAAATAAGCTTGTAACAGTAATTATTATTATTTGTTTATTTAGCAGACGCCTTTATCCAAGGTGACTTACAGAGACAAGGGCGTGTGAACTATGCATCAGCTGCAGAGTCACTTACAATTACGTCTCACCCGAAAGACGGAGCACAAGGAGGTTAAGTGACTTGCTCAGGGTCACACAATGAGTCAGTGGCTGAGGGGGGATTTGAACCGGGGACCTCAGAGCCTCCCAGTAATGATATAATAAAGGTCTGTAACTCAGGAACCAAAACAGAAATGTCTTGCTGACTGTATATTTTCCATACATATTGTGTTTGTTATGCTAAGGACTTTATGAACTACCTATGGTCTCATAATTATAAAATTATTTTACAAATATGGAAAAACTATTTTAAAAACGGTACGGGACACTAAACATTTAGTGTACAGTGAAATACAAGATAAGATCATTCAAGGTATATAGTACAAAAGACATTGACAAAGACACTTTCTTCTACAATTACCGGCATTACTTAATTTTTTTAAGTAACTTTCTTTTTAGGATTACTGTACATTTTTGCTTGAGTGTTTATACGGTACAAATCAGTGACAATTTATCAGGGAAACTATTTTGCTAATGATTCATAATTAAGGAATATGCACTCAAAATCTTTCAAAGGGACTGTTGTTTTTTTTTTGTTTAAATGAACATAACAATGAAATAATTATTTATAAATCTAAATATGTAACTATTTTTTTTAAAATCCAACTTGCAAAACAAAAAAAGAAAGAAACATCTATTTTGTTTTAAGTGCTTCATACATACAGTATCTATTGGGCTGGCCACAGTTGACACTATTCTTATTTTACCATATCTATGTTTATAAATTGTTATGTAACATATTTTTTATGTGAATCCAGTTATTTTGCAAGACCTGTTGACCATACAGGGTAATTACAAAATCGACCAATTTTTACAGTATCTTTCTGACAATTGGTATTAAATAATTGATGTGGGTTTATATTAGGCTTATTATTATACCAGTAGAACTGATAAGCATGATAAACGTACAGGAACACATGGTAATGTCTTAAATACATATTTAATCAATATAAACTTGGTAGTTTACTGCTCCAGTAAAAAGACATACAAGGAGTGGTATGCAGCATTACGATATTATTATTCTAGAAGCTATTCACACTACCTAAAAAACTGCATTTAAACCACATGATTGTCATTCACAATCACGATTTCAAATTGTGATGAATTGTGTATTTGTAGCTTTACATACCAGTCTTTGTATGTCCTTTTTTTTTTACGAACAGGAAACTATACCAACCGCCAGCGTCACCACTGCCGGAGTGACCAGCACCCAAGAGGGGTGATCCTGAGTCTCCAGCACCACTGGGAGAAACCCCACTGTCTCCAGCTCTGGAGGGGTAGTGGCACCAGCCTCCAGGGTTAGAGGGAGACGACCTGCTGCTCCCGCCTCCACCGCTACAGGGAGAGGAGCTGGAGCTGCCTCTGCCTCCACCGCCAGAGGAAGAGGAGGGTCTTTCAGTGCTGTCAGCAATAAAACCTCCTGCAGAGCCTGAAGATGTTTTTAGAAACAGGAAAAAGTTCCTCTCCTAAATGTCCAGTTCATCTGTGAGGCTTGTTGCCGTATCACAAATGTATTTGCTAATTTCCCCGGATCGTGTCATGATTTAATTTTACAACAGAGTGAAACTTGGATAATGTTTGAGAGTGGAGAAATCATGGAGTGACAGTATTAGGATATTGTTATATTTAATTACTTATTATTATGTATCTGTAACTTAACAATTCTGCAACATGTTTCATGTTATCTGTTGCAGGTGACCGTGGCTATCCTTTAAATAAGTGGCTTCTGACTCTAGTGACTGGTCTGACAATAAGAGCTGAGGAAAGATATAATGAGGCACATAGAAAAACACAAAGCAGAATCAAACATACCTTTGGTACGCTTAAGAGCAGCTTTTGTTGCCTAAATAAAGAGAAGAGAAGCATAAAATACACACCAGAAAAATGTTGCAAAATAATTCTAATTAGAAATGACCCACAAATTTTGCAGAGGAACAGAAGACAAATAGCAGCTTTGGAGGACCCAGATGTTCAGCCCAACAGAGATCAGCCACCCATGAAAGCCACACAAATCAGACAGAGAATAATAGAAAATGTATTTTCAAAAAGCACGTCTCATCAAATGTGCACAAATAAAACACACCCAAACAACCCAGATGCATTTGTCATGTACTGGTTGTTTTTCTTTAAATTGTTTTTTTGTCAATTAACCAGCTCTGGTGCCTTACCAAAAGAAAATTCTCAAATTAATTCAATTGAAATGCCCAACTTTTTCTTTGGACTTGTGAAGTTGTGTAGTTTGCACTCTGGTTTTTCCTCTTTTTTCCATATTTTCTTGCTTCATCAATTTCAGTGAGTTTGGGGAAGTTGTCTTCAAGCTCTATACACTTCTGCTCTTCCTGGGAATTTTTAGCTTTTATTGATTTATTTTAATTGTGAAACGCTGTTCTGCTCCATTTTACGTTTGCGTACAGCATTGCCGTATGTGGAATCATCAATCCCATAATTCATAGTGAGTACTTAAAAATGTAGTGTAACTGTTTTGGGCACCCATAAATGATTATTCATTACAGGGCAGGGCCAGGGATTTTACTTTCAATTAGAAGACACTTACTCAACACTTACTCAACTTTGTGTTGCAATGGAAAATTGCAACACAAAGTAATAAACATACAGAACCCACATACATATTGTAGCTTCAGACGGGGTCATAATATCATTCTGTGTATGAAAAGCAACAGAATTGAAATATACAGAGGGGAATCTTAAACCATCCTCTGTGTCTTCTTGGTTTCTGGTCACAAACTCCACCACTGACAAAGAATGCTTTTAAAAAGAGTCATAAACTAACTGCTGAACAAATGACTTATCTTTCGGCGTCGCAAGACAGACAGTTCTGGGTGCTTTGACACCTAAGACAGGAACCAGTCCATCACATAAATCCAGCTGACAAGGGGCGGAATAGCGGACCAATGGAGAACAAGGGACCACGTCGGAATGAGAACACCCATTGAAAAACACTCCACGTGGATTCAGGCACCGCCCAAAATAACCAAACTATCCAATCACAGGGGTAAAGAGAACATTACAAAAGTATGAGCGCGACACTCAAACAGGGCTCCCGACACGAAATCCAAGGTTCTGATACATAAACCAGTCTTTGAAGTGTGACAATCTGGAGATCCAGCCTCCGACCAGCTGGAACAGAGATACCATTTCCGGACACTCTAATACGAGATAACTATTCTAGTGTTTGCCTTGGTGTGGGAGTCCACTGCGTAAGACGTCTAAAATCATAAAAGTACTCGTAATCAAATCTCTAACTTATCCCCGATTGATCACCGGAGAAAGAGTTGGATGAACATTTGAAGTCGACATAAATTGAAATATATTCAATTTATTGAGCTATCAGTGCTGGAGTTTGAGGTGGACTATCCCAGACATATCCGGAAGAAGAGTGCACATATTGGTAGAGGAATTACTGTTACAGTGGAATACCTAAATAGTTAATGACTCTTGTTCTTAGCAAAGACATTTGTTTCGTACCCTGAAGTGGAGACGAAAGGCGAGGAAGGCAGACCCCAGAACCTGGACCTGTCCTTGCCAGCAGGAGAGCCTTCGAGCGCCTGTATTGTTGAAGACACGGATTGTAACCTTTAAGGGAAACTCCCATAGATAGATTGCGTTGGATCGCTGATCAACCAGCGGGAGTGGGGTGTCGTTGTTTAGATTTTCTTTTCTGTACTGTTTAGTTTGGTTAATCCTTCTTTTCTGTATTATTTTATTTTAGTTGTTGCACCTTTAATATTTCCTTTATTTAGTTTTATTTCTAATAAAACTGTTCCTTTGTATTCACTAGAAACGTTGTCTAGTCTGATTATTTCGATAAAGGTCGGGTTCTACATGACTTGAATTCAAAACAAGGTATCTTATTACAATTTAAACTAGTCCAAATACAAATATACCTTGCACACTACAATATGAAATATGAGCTCAAATGGCAGTCTATTGATAGATGCACACACGCATGGTATATCTATGGACTGTTTATTAACATGTACAACTAAACTTCAGCAAATGGTTCATTGCATATTAATGAAATAATTATTTATGGCACTCACAGAAGGTGTACGCTGCATGTGCAGGATGTAACATTTGAATATGATATTCATATCTGTATTAAAGACATCCCAACCCACGTGATAAGAATTTAGTATGTTCTTTGCCAGTTAAGTAAGTCCTCCAGAAGTACATGGTAAGTTACTGCACAGGTACTGCTTCTGGCCGTTGACTAAAATAATTAGGCAGTCTATCTATCTGGATTTATTACATGTAGCTTATCATTAACATGCCATATTGAATCAGATCCCATTGATCTCTGTAGTAAAATATTCTAACTACCATAGTAATGATTGAGATTAAACTTGACATCATACTTAATCTTTGTTCAAGGCAGTTTTTTCTGCAGATCCAAGTGTGTGATTAGAAAACCAGCATGAAAAATTAAAAATTATTTCATTACTGAGTCTTTGAAGATGCAGTGCAAGACAACCATGTTCAAAGTGACACTAACATATATTTAGGGCTTCTGTTTTTCCAGTTTTATTAATTGTATTTTTCAGTGCTTATTTTGAGCTAATTTCGAGTTTTATCTAAATTGTTTTTTTCCAGGACTTTCGTTTTTGATATACTGTATGAAATTAGTGTTTTCGGTTACTTTCCAAAATGCTTGAGCATTTTTTTTTGTGTCAAAATATGTATAGTAACTCGACAGTACTTGCACACTTAAGTTGTACCTTCTTTCCTTTGCTGTCTTCCACAACAAAATCCCTATGGTCACAGGCACATTCTTCTGGGGTTTTTGTCTGGAGGCATTTTTGTACATTTCGCCACAATTCTGTTTTAAATCTTTTGTATCTTAACTGTAATACAGCTTGAAATCCCGCTAACAAGCCTCCATCCTGATTGTAATCTCGTTTTAAATCTCACAAGCGGAGTCTACAATAGAAATGTAGGAATGTCCTGTCACTCAGCAGTTAGGGCGGGTTTAAAGTACTCAGAACGAATCAATGATAGATACAAGTCAGGAAGGCGGGACATTGCCCAGCAGCACTGGGAAATGTATTTATTATTATTTTTGTAGTAGGTTTTATTTTTTTAATGGGAAAAGGGTAAAGTCAACATGAATAGATGAATCATTTCCACAATTTTTCCGGTGTTTTCCAGTGTTTATTGGCTATCCACCGATTTAATTTTTTTGTATTGGGGGTGTTTTATCGGGTACATCAGTTAAAGCCGAAAATCAGAATCCCTACATACTGTATAATCCCTTGGTATCGGTTCACTACACATCCTTATAAAATTTAGCTTTACTTTTACAGTGCAGTTTGCTTACCTCTTACATTCCCCAAAAGTAGATTTGTGAAACCTTCATGTATACTGTATGTCACACAGTTTACTAAATAATCTTGCAGCAGTGTGACATAATACAGGTCTGTAACTCAGAAGCTAAAACAGAAATGTACTGCCGACTGAGTATTTCCATAAATATTGTGTTAGTTATACTAATAACTTTCTGAAATACTGGCGGGTCGTGGTGATGGTGGGCTGCCTGTTGTGTATTCACTTGATTTTAATCTAAGACCGCTATCTGTCCCAGTTTGAATGTGTTGTGTATTTGCTTGATTTTAATCTAAGACCTCTATCTGTCCCAGTTTGAATGTGTTGTGTATTCACTTGATTTTAATCTAAGACCTCTATCTGTCCCAGTTTGAATGTGTTGTGTATTCTCTTGATTTTAATCTAAGACCTCTATCTGTCCCAGTTTGAATGTGTTGTGTATTCACTTGATTTTAATCTAAGACCTCTATCTGTCCCAGTTTGAATGTGTTGTGTATTCTCTTGATTTTAATCTAAGACCTCTATCTGTCCCAGTTTGAATGTGTTGTGTATTCACTTGATTTTAATCTAAGACCTCTATCTGTCCCAGTTTGAATGTGTTGTGTATTCTCTTGATTTTAATCTAAGACCTCTATCTGTCCCAGTTTGAATGTGTTGTGTATTCACTTGATTTTAATCTAAGACCTCTATCTGTCCCAGTTTGAATGTGTTGTGTATTCTCTTGATTTTAATCTAAGACCTCTATCTGTCCCAGTTTGAATGTGTTGTGTATTCTCTTGATTTTAATCTAAGACCTCTATCTGTCCCAGTTTGAATGTGTTGTGTATTCACTTGATTTTAATCTAAGACCTCTATCTGTCCCAGTTTGAATGTGTTGTGTATTCACTTGATTTTAATCTAAGACCTCTATCTGTCCCAGTTTGAATGTGTTGTGTATTCACTTGATTTTAATCTAAGACCTCTATCTGTCCCAGTTTGAATGTGTTGTGTATTCACTTGATTTTAATCTAAGACCTCTATCTGTCCCAGTTTGAATGTGTTGTGTATTCTCTTGATTTTAATCTAAGACCTCTATCTGTCCCAGTTTGAATGTGTTGTGTATTCACTTGATTTTAATCTAAGACCTCTATCTGTCCCAGTTTGAATGTGTTGTGTATTCACTTGATTTTAATCTAAGACCTCTATCTGTCCCAGTTTGAATGTGTTGTGTATTCACTTGATTTTAATCTAAGACCTCTATCTGTCCCAGTTTGAATGTGTTGTGTATTCTCTTGATTTTAATCTAAGACCTCTATCTGTCCCAGTTTGAATGCTTGGCTCTTACTTTCCTCCTTGCCTCTGGTTGTGATTCTTATTTACCTCCCCCAATGGCCCATTGTCAGTTGAAATCCTGGCTCTCTTGGGTTGCTTTGGGTTTACACAGCATGTAAATGTTCTAACTCAATCAGGGTCACATCTTAGACCTAGTTATTACTACTGGTCTACCGGCTTTCAATCTGCAAGTCCTTGATTTGGCTCTCGGACCATACAGTTAAACTGCATTCAATGAGGCTGTTTTATCCACACATCTTTTTGATGATCACCCTTTTACATTGGAGGATATGGTCAAGTCTTACAATACAAGTCTGCTAAATGTCCTTGATTGTTTAGCCCCAGAGAAGACACGCCTAGTTTCATACTCTCGTTGTTCACCTTGGTATAATGACCAGCTATGCTCTGTGAAAGCAGTAGGGTGTAAGTTTGAATGCAGGTGGAGGGACATTGGCCATTGGACTTGGAGGCAACATCAGTTCTCCTATAGGGATGTGATTAACAGCCTGTTTTTAGTTTTAGTTTATTAAGCTGTAGTAATCCTAGGCATCTTTTTTCGAATGTTACAGTCAAACTGCAAGCCCTCACTATCTGGTTCTATATATCAGTGTAATAAATTCTTAGAATTTTAGACATCAACTTTTATCTCTCACTACAAGTATTGTTTTATCAACTGTTATATCTGAGTTTACAGGGACCCCTTTGACTGGCACTTTATCCACTTTGACACTCTTGGATTCTAGTGCTGCATTTGATACTATGGTCATGCTATTCTTCTAAGTCGTTTGGAGACCTGTGTGGGGATTACAGGCGCTGCTCTTTGCTGGGTCAGAACTTACCTGTCTGACAGAAAGCAATCTGTTTCAGTGGGTGGTTATTATTTGTTTATTTAGCAGACGCCTTTATCCAAGGCGGCTTACAGAGACTAGGGTGTGTGAACTATGCATCAGCTGCAGAGTCACTTACAATTCCGTCTCACCCGAAAGACGGAGCACAAGGAGGTTAAGTGACTTGCTCATGGTCACACAATGAGTCAGTGGCTGAGGTGGGACTTGAACCGGGGATCTCCTGGTTACAAGCCCGTTTCTTTAACCACTGGACCACACAGCCTCCTGGTTATTCTATATGCTGCCACTCGGCCAGATAATCCATTTCCACCCATATGCAGCCGACACTCAGATTTATTTACAGACTAAACCTGACACTAAAGTGGTTGTTTCTGTACTTTCACACTTTTGGCGGAAATTAAATTATGGATACAACAGAACTTTTTGCGTTTAATTGTGAAAAGACAGAGGTAATGCTACTTGGCTCTCCACATCAATTGCGTAAACTTGATAGCTTTAACATGGTTATTGATGGGATTGAAATCAGGTCTAGCTCTGAAATTATGAATCATATTGTCATTTTTGACCCGAGTTTAACCTTTGAGTCTCACATGCAGAATGTCACCAACGTGTATTTTGTTATCTTTGTGATATTGCTCGACAATGACCTATTCTCTCTCTACCTGATGTGGAGATGCTAGTACATGCCTTTGTCTCTTCTTGATTACTGCAATGCCTTGCTTGCGGGTGCATCACAAAAGGTCTCAGTAGGCTACAGTATGTACAGAATTCTGCAGCTAGAGTTTTAACAAGAACTAAAAACTAAAAACATATAACACCTGTTCTGGCATTATTATTATTGCACTGCCTGCCTGTTAGGAGGAGGGTTGATTTTAAAATCGTGTTGTTGACCTATAAAGCATTGACTGGTCTGGCTCCAAGTTACATTTCCGTCCTTGTAACTAGCTATATTCCTGTGCGTAACCTGCGCTCTGCAGCCTCTGGACTGTTAAAAGTCTCCATAACCAGGCTCCGCTCTGTGGGTGAGCGGGCATTTTGCAGTTACGCACCTTGAAATTAAGGACTCAGAAAGTGTTGCTATTTTTAAAGAACGACTGAAAACATACTTTTTAAAACTGGCATTTGTATCTACTTAAATTGTATTTATTTTATTTAAATTGTTACTTTTTAATACTGAGATGTAAGGATTTTGCCTTGGACTTGGGCAATTGCCAACCCTCTAAAAACTTTGCCCCTCTTTTACAAGGTGCAAATCATTGTAGAAGCGAGTAATGAAGAGCTGTATAAAACCACACACTTTCAGAGAGAGACCTGCTGTGGCTGCTGTGGTACACTTCCTGATGCGGCGAAGCTTGGCTCTTGTTGAGGACAGGCAGGAAAACCTTCAGAGGAGAAGGGCAAGACAGAGAAGACTCTGTATATTCAAACCCAGAGTCACTTTGTTTGAGATGCCGGAGGATGCAGTGGTAAGGCGTTATCGTCTCACTTCGCAGGTCATCCTAGACCTAATAGCTGAATTTCATCTTTTCATCATCTGGTTGACTGTCCTCCTGGTAACACTGACAGCATTGACTTTCTCCACTATAGAGGATCATATGGCCTCTTTGGTAGCATAACTGATGTTGGCTGAGGCTTTTCAAATTAACTCAATTTCATTCTGACCTCAGCCGTAAGGACTCTCAGCTCTTTCTAAGAAAACTTTTCTTTTCCATGCGCTAAGAGGACTTTGCTGCCCTGACATATTTTTTTGTTTGGTTTGATTTTCATGCTTCACAAATCTTATACAGTGGCTACTGCTCTCTGTACGCTTACCTCACCTCTGGGCTATAAGTGCGGCCGCTAAATAGCCTGTTGCACAGCCGGTGCTCATTGTGACCCTCATTATCAGGATCGCAGTTCATTATTTGTGCGTGTTGATTACTTTGCATTGCTCTTATGCTTATATCGACCACAAGGCAATTTGGATTTTGCAGCTGCAATTGTTTCCACTACACCTATCCTTACATCAGCCCTTACCTGTACAGTGAAATACAAGATAAGATCATTCAAGGTTTGTTAGTAGTTACAGTGTCCTTATAAAATTAGACTAACCAGCAATAATTCTTGAAATGTATTTTTTTGTTTATGACTGTAAGTCGCCCTGGGTAAGGGCGTCCGCTAAGAAATAAATAATAATAAAATAAAAGTTGTCATTTGTTTTATGATATTTTAGTACAACACAAAAGACTTGATAAAGACTTTTTTTTACTGAAACACTATCATAGTAAATATCATGTTAGTGTAATTATTAAGATCATTATTCAAAATGCTAAATGCTTATACTAAATGCCAGTATTTTATAATCAGCATTGTGAGTGAGGTATCACAAATAAAAATGACCATTTTAAATCTTATACTCACAGACATTGCTAAACACCCATGGTCAGTATTTTTAAAATGGTCTGTCCTCCAATTTGACCTTCACATTTTAAAATTTTCAAAAAATGAAAATATGTTTGTATTATTATTATTATTATTTTATCTCATTTCCGATGACATCATTGTCAGCAAGCCCATTATCATTAGTAATTATTCAAAGCAGGTCTCTTTTTTTCACAGGGAAGAAAGCAATTTTAATATGTAAATGGTTAAAATCCCCTGGTGGATTGCGATTAGATACGTGTTGATAAACTCACTCATGATGAGTGACAGTGCGCAATATTGGGGTCACGCCGGTCACTCAGCGGATGACACTGATGAAAATGATCAGCTAAATGCCAGAAGTGTCCCAGATGCATGCTGGGATGAAACAGTGTTAAATGTCAGTGTCTCGCCTCTTCCTATTAATACATCAATAGGACTGGGTATAATGAGCAGAGATTTTCATAGTGATTGAAGTGCTGGCTTCTTTTTATCTTCCAGATGTTTGCTGCTCAGAAATTCATCTCTCTCTTTTACTGCTAAATGCAAGCTGATCTTTTTATAAACTTTTAACTACTACTTACAGCTGTATACCAGCCTCTGTCATCCTAACAAAAGGCCCATTATTGACGTATACAGAATTAGCGATGCCCTATAGCTATGCCCTATTCATTTGCGCCAATCTATGGTTGCTGCATGCTTGCTTTCTCTTTTTCTCACTGCTGTGCTGCAAGTAGCTGGCATGTCGAGCCACTGATCCCTCATGTTCCACACACAATGACATTCCTAAGACCTGTGTAGACCCTTTAACTGTGGCCACCATATTCCATTTCGTTTGTAATTGACTATGTGGGGACCAAGTGCTTTTTGTTCTGCCATTATACCCCATGGGGTGATATGTTATTTTCTCTTCTTTAACATCCTCTCGAATTCAGATGGCGGTCGGTCGCCAGTTGGGGGTACAGTATTGTGCACATTTTTGGGGAACTCTCAACCTCACTCCAGCATCATTTTCATGGAGGATTAAGTTATAGAGAAACAAGCTGCTCTTATTTATAGTAGCATGCACCAAGATTAAAAATATGTGTATAGTTAACTATGGGAACAACATGCAGATATGATCATCACAGTCTACATGAGGATGAGAGTTAGCCTCACTTATATTTGGTATATATTCCTGTAGGTAATTTCAGATTTTTCTTTGCTCATGCCTGAAATCATCCCCTGGTGCAGTGCATAGCAAACGCTGAAAGAACATATCAAGAAACCTCTCTTTAAACACAGATAAGACTTATTTTGATGACATACAGTATTTAGGAAATACCACTGAGATACTAAAATACTGTACCAGTAAAATACCAGTGTGTTACCCTAAAAAAACATTTTATGTTGCTTTTTTTTATTTCAGTATAGCTGAAACAATCTTAGTTGTCCAATACAGTAAGTAGTGTAATGGTACCATATATAAATCTTGCTGTTAGTGGAACATATTGCTGTTACATATTAACTGACTTAACTCCTTAAAGACTGAGCTGCTTTGACATACTTTAGTTGCCTGTCTTGGCCTGATCTGAACCAAATAAATAAATACATTAAAAGTCTAACACACCTACCTATATGTTTTTTAAATGCTGGTGTGTTACGATCACAAGATAAATGCCGGTGTCTCAGGAGCTCTACTTAACACATTCTTTATTTTCTTTGTTTCCCATAGCCTCGCTGAACAAAAGGAACCCAAGGGATCTTTTAGGTTTCAAATACAGGCATTCAACCCAGTCTTAGCAATCTATACAGGAGCAAATATTCAAATCTAAGTCTCCTAACTGTATTTTTATCTGAAATTGAAGGCTAAAGTTTAATGATTTAAACAGAGGCAGTGTAATACAGTATTTTCGATTTGACACAGTTCAGATCTTTCAAAACAGGGCCTATTCATCCACCAGCCGTGTCTCTCTTTATATGCAATGCACAGAGACAGGTGGTACAGCAGAATCACATTCCTACTTCAGGGTAACCTAGCTTCTCCATGGTCTTTGCAATAGCAAAGCAGCATCGAATAAACCAGCGTGTTAATCCTAAATGTACCTGACATATCTAATGGCAAACTGGTGTGCAGGCTTCAGTCTGGCATGACAGACCCTGTTAATATTTGGACCGTGTCCAACTCCCATCCAACAGGACTCCACATTCATGCCCAGATGGGCTACCACTTTGAAAGCGACTCCTTTCATAGAGTGGGTGCCAAACATCTGGTCAATGCGAACCAGCACAGGACTCTTTTAGACCTCATCCATAATGAGTAGTAATACAAAAAGTAATAATGCTAAAAGAACAAATGATATGAAATGTTTCAACTAAAACTCAATGCCTTAAGTGTTTGAATTGAAGACATTGAGAAAGACAACCAAAGAAACTAAATAGTTAAACAAGCTGTTAAATAGTTAAACAAGCTGTCACTTAGCTGCTCTTTTATAGCATGTGGTCAGGTGTAATTGGTCACCAATGAATCAATTAGCACCTGACCATATTCCACATGTTTCCCCAACCCTGTCACGTTAAAGAAAATACAAATATTTCAAATTCTTATATTAATTTAAAGAAACACAATTAAACTCCATGATTATATAACTTCTCAAAGGTAAAATTAAAATACAGTTGCAAAATGATACAGTAAATATTGTAGTGAAGTGTCCATTATACTACCTACAATTTCATCGTACAGTTTTAAGGGTAAAGGGTTTATATGAGCGACAAAACAAAACATAAAAACCCTAATGCAATGAAGCGATGAAAGGGTTAATGAGAAGTTTGAGCCGCTCCTCTAAACACTTCTGCTTACAGATGATCTATCCTGGGGTCATCATGATGTGCACTGTCATCCTTCAGCTGATTATCCTTCACACCCACATCCACAAAAAAGAAAAGCGGCCCCAATCAGCAATCAAGAGTGTCCTTTATATAGAAAAGCTTGGCTTAGGTGGACCATGAAAGCGTAATAACATCTCAGCAAAGTGTAATCATAACAGTTCAGTACAATCACTCACTGAGATTCTAGCCCTCACAGTCTAATGGCAATCTCAAGTGTGTTCCAAGCAAATCCTGTGCAAATCATTTAACACAAAAAGTGATCGCATCAAAACTGGATAAGATGGAAGACAACCACAAACCTCTTACATTTTTTCATAATTAAACAAAGACTCCAAAGCATAGGTCTTTTTCCCCCTTTATCTGGCATTCAGCTAAATTACCTGAGATAGTCTGAGTGTACTGTATAAAGCATTAATCTCAACCATTTGGGCATGTCCTGATTAGTATAGAAAATAAGTATCTTACAGCAGCTTTAAAACATTGAATTAGTAATGAAAGTCACTATCGCCACAACCAGTCTTGACAGATGCTTTGCAGAGTAGAAGGTAGCATGCTACTTGGAATTAATCACCTAAATATAGCCCACATTTTGTATTGATCAATTCTTGCAGTCATACTTAATATTATATTTATTTATGTATGCAGATGCAGAGAGAATTAATTAAAAAAAACAAATCCTTGAGGTGTGAATAAAACAGTGCAAGAGAAGGCAATACTGTATTTCAGGATTATTGCTGCTTGTCCGTGGTTAAGATCTGGACTATTATTAAAAAAAAAAAGGAGTGATAAGTACCACCTACTTGCAATCCCACTGCCAGCTATTTCGCTTCAATCAAACATGGATATTCCGCCCAGTACCTCTTCTCTACTAGATTTCGGAGATATCCCTCATGGTTTCCAGCCATCTCTTCTGCTCCAGCTCCAGCAGCTGCTGCCATTCCTCAACCCCACTGCAGTAAGAGATCCGCTCCGTCTAATCCATCGCCAAGCTGCCTCTTCTTCAAAAACTGGACAACCAATAAGTTACTTAAATCATTGTTCGATCTCGGAATATCCATACCAGCACGATCTGACAGGAAATCAATGTTTTTCCTCCTTTGCAAGTTCCAGTCAGCTAAACTGGTCTTTCCTACCCCGGCAGTGTCAAGAGCCCGCCCCTCCTCTTCCAAGGCGCAGTCCCACTCAGCTGCGCAGTCCATGGCATCTGCAGCCAATCTAGCCACCGCAGCTATGCCAGCGCTCCAGCTCCCTGCCCAGCACCTTCAATCTCGGCGCCAGGCTCCAGTTACTTTCTCTGTGCAATCCAGCCCAACTCTCTTTCTCTCCCCTAACCTTCTCATGGATCAGCCTGCAGTCGAGCCTGCAGCAGCAGACAAACATGCAGCCGACCTATCCATGCTTCACAGAGAGATTTTCTCAGACATCAAAGGCCTACTGCAGCCTCTCGTCGAGTCCGTTTCATCTCTCTCCTCCCATCTACAATCCGTCGAGGCACAGCTCGGACATGGACCCACGCCAGTGCCTCCTGCCTCCGCCTCCACCTCAGCCTCAGCCCCCACCTCAGGCCCGGTTCTCCCAGCTACCGATTCTGAGGCCCCGCGGTACAACTTGGCCATAACTGCCTCCGCTTCCTCGTCTTTCCAGCCTTCTTCTTCCTTCAGACACCACTTCATCTCCTCTAATCTCTGCCGCCTAATCATCCAGGGTTAGGACATCAACCTTGTGTCCATCCTCACTGCAGTCTCCGAGAACCTCGACCATCGGGTAGTGGATTGTGGTGACCTCTCCGCCACCCTTAAGTCCCACGATCATCACCTTTTCAGCATACAGCCTACCCTCACAGGCGCCAGGAGCTGTCTGTCAGATATGGGGGTACCATATTCTACGCTTACCATAAAGCTTTCTCTGCCAAAGCAACCACAATCCTGGAAACCGACAACGTCATCATCAACTGGGCCACTCCGGATATGGATTTATTCAATCGGATTTTCAGCAGGCTGCGATCTGTGCTTCGACAGCCCACTCTTTATCTCTGTGCCCCAGAGCAGCTTCCTACAGCTCTCGCACCCCGCTGCTTCCTTCTTCTCCACCCTCCACCCATCGTGTCTCTTTCATCAATCCTATCCATGGCTCAGCATCCCCATCTGCATTTCGCTCCCAGGATAAATAAGGCTGTTCTATTAAATTCTCAGGCGCCTGGCATAGCTGCAATAATTTCATTACTGCAACCTGCCTGGTCAAAGGATGTCGCTATCTCCACATATGCAGGTTTTACACCGACACCCACTCCCAGTCCATCTGTCCCATGTCCCGCAAATGACTAGCTGCCCTCCTTTTAGTTTCCACACCCATAAAGATCATTGTCTTAGCCTTAGCTCTCAAACCCCACCAAGAGCAACAGCTCGTCAAATACCTAATCAACGGGCTCAAATACGAATTTTCCACCAGTCTCTCCCACCCGCCCTCATCATCACTCATCTGCAACAACCTTCGCTCAGCTACCAGAGCGCCAGGTCGTCTCCTCCCTTATTCAAGTCAAAGTCGATCAGGGTTTCTTGGTGGGGCCCTTTCCAACCCCTCCCATTCCTCAATATCGAATTAACCCAACATCTCCGGGAAAAAATGGCAAATTATAGATCTGTCCGCCCTGAGAGGCTGTACAATCAGCAACATTAATGCACTGATCCCGCATGATGAGTTCTCACTTCATTATATCACTCTTTCAGATGCCATTAAATCCAGCAAGCAGGCAGGTCAAGGAGCGTGGCTAGCTAAAACGGACATTTTGGATGCGTTCAAGGTGATGTCCATCCACCCCTCCTTCCTTCACTTATTCGGTGCCTACTGGAACGGAGGATTGTATTTCGCCACCCAGCTCACCTTCGGTTGCCGCAGCAGTCCGAAGATCTTCGATACCTTATCTGTAGCACTATGTTGGATTCTGCTAAACTCCTGTCACGTTCCTTTTCTCCTCCACTTTCTCAATGACTTCCTTCTCATCAGCCCTCCTTCGCATCCCCCCACCCAAGCCATTGTCTATACCTTTTAGGATTTTGAATGTTTGAATCACATCGCCGCGTAGTCTTCTTTGTTCAAGACTTAATAGATTCAATTCTTTTAGCCTGTCTGCATATGACATGCCTTTTAAACCCGGGATAATTCTGGTTGCTCTACTTTGCACTCTTTCGAGAGCAGCAATATCCTTTTTGTAACAAGGTGACCAGAACTGAACACAATATTCTAGGTGAGGTCTTACTAATGCATTGTAAAGTTTTAACATTACTTCCCTTGAAGAATCTTGGCTCCTGAGATAATCCACTTCTGCAAAAAATGTCAACTCTCATATCTTCATTCCTTCAGATGCCAGAAAGGATATAAAAATGTGGTGCACTCTGCTCCAAAATATTGGAAAGGCCTCTCCTTCTACTAGGATTCTACCAGGATTTAATCGCAGCCCCAGACCTCGCAGTCTTTACATACGCCTGCTACCTCAGATTCGGGGGCATCTTCGAAAAGCAATGGTTCAGCAGCGAATGGCCCCCGCAAATCCAGAACCTGCCCCCCAATGGAAGTCCTCAACACTCCTTGAGCTCTACCCAATCGTCACAGCCGCTCACCTCTGGGGCAAGACTTGGGCCAGAAAATCTATTCTATTCTTTAGCGACAACCTCACAACAGTCCATATTATCAATAAAGGCAGATCCTTAGTCCCTCTAATCATGCAACTCCTGCATCGCCTTGTCTGGCTATCAGTTTCAAATAATTTCCTCATTCAAGCTCACCATATTCCTGATCCTTTAATAACTCTGCCAATGCTCTTTCTCGCCTGCAGGTAGCCCGTTGCTGCCAACTGACGCCCTCTGACGCTCCCTTCCCTCCCTCTCCATGTACCGGAGTTCCATCAACTGATCCTGGACTGAATTCTTCCTTGTCCGCTCTGCTCGGCTCAGCCCAACAATACATGTCAGTTGCTCTCGCTCTGACCACAAACTCCTCCTACACTACAGCCTGGTCAGTCTTCTCCAGGTTTTTCGCCCAAAACCAAATCTGTCCCACTTCATTCAACCAGAACTGGATACTGGCTTTTATCGTCTCTCTCAGGGACATCCTCCACCTCTTCCCTTCTTCAATCAAGTCCTATATCTCCTGTATTCAACACTTCTACCGAATCATGTCTATTCCAGCTCCTACTCTCCTCTCAATCCCAGCCTTCCATCTTACTCTGCGCGGGATCGAAAGAAGTCTCCCTTCTTCCTTCCCAACCAGACTGCCCATCATCCAGCAACCTCTTCATCATTAAGGACCAACATTTCCTCCTTCTTCTCCGATCCTTAAATACTGACCAGCTTTGATCAGGACACTGTATCCAGCTCTCAACGATCAATTCCCCTCTCTGCCCTTATTCATCTTTGCAGAAGCTACTATCAACCAGGAAACTTTCACCCTTCAAACCCCTCTTCTCCGATCTATCCAGAAACATTTCACTAGGCATTGGTTCGCCTCTCACCTCTCCTCCCTCATCACCAAGGCAGGCCTGCCCTCCCAGTTCTACACACCCCATTCCCTTAGAATTGGAGCAGCGATGTCCACAGCAAGAGCTGGACTCAGCCAACATGCCATCAAAGTCCTTGGTTGCTGGGCATCATCAGCAGTTGACCTCTACATCAGAAACTCCCCAGCAGACATTGTAACTGCCCACTAGTCCCTAGCTAGCTTGCCCAGAGTGGGGGTGCCGTCTCTGCCTGGTCCAC
Organism: Acipenser oxyrinchus oxyrinchus; assembly: GCA_030684275.1. Lineage (NCBI taxonomy): Eukaryota > Metazoa > Chordata > Actinopteri > Acipenseriformes > Acipenseridae > Acipenser > Acipenser oxyrinchus. Next base: position 3,660,594 of record CM060250.1, read on the forward strand.
CAGAGGTTTCCTCCTAAAAGGGTTTTTTCCTCTCCACAGTGCGGACGGCTTTCCTTTAGGTCGTCAATACTAACCTCTCTCTTTGTCTGATTTGTTTTTCCCCCACTTACGTCTATGTTGTGCAGTGGCTGCAGTCTTTTCTTTTCTATCCTCACAGGTGCAGTTCTTTGGGGGGTTAGTGAGGCTCACTTTTCCCGGCCTCCCTGGGCTATGCCCTTCAAGCTGGAAGTTCTGTGTTGGTTCAGAGGGGACCCCCAGCCACACTCTCTATCCTGTCGCAGCTTGTGTGCTCATTCCCTATTTTAATTTCTAGAGACTAACTCTCCTTCTCAGCTGTCGACACAAAGTCTGTCTCGCAGTCCTTCGATCTCTTTCTAATCTCTCTACTTCTTATTGCTCCAGGACTCCTGGAAACTCCGTTCCTCAATCCCAAGTCCCTCTAACTTTTCCTTTCAAGGCTCTTCTTCGAAGTTCCGTTCGTTCCGGTGGTTATCTCCGTTCCCAAGTCGCTCAGCTGCAGCACCTGTCCGAGAGTCAGGTCCTCTGTCCCCAACAGCTATGTAAGTAGCTCTCAGCAGAGTGGGGGATTCTATCTATGTTTTTTTGGCTCTTAAGTCGCCGGACCAGCCTTCGGCAATAAGGTTCTCTATCGATGAGAGCAAGACGCCTGTTCCATCCCTTTATCTCCCTTCAAGTACCCTGGCACTCTCCGAGCTGTCATGAAGCACTACACTTGCTACTCACCATTGTCCCCTGAATTATTATTATTATTATTATTATTATTATTATTATTATTATTATTATTATTATTATTATTATTATTCCAGTGTTTCAGATCTGAAGGAACTAGTCTACAGATCTGAAGGGACTAAATGTATGTGTTTTTTTAATCATTACCCCCCAAAAATCCAGTACCCAGGAATTTTTCACGGCGGGTACCCGATTGCGGATTTTCTACACAAAACTGTACTGTTAAACCCCCTTATGTAATCTAAACCTTTCACTTAGAGATCTTTTCAAGGAAGCTGGTCTGCAGAACTGATTCTCTGTCTTCTCAAATACTCATGGCAAATGTATGGGTGGGTCAACTAAGTGAACTAAGGCACAGAGAAAGTATCTTTAGATATGTTTAACCAATTAATTTAAGACCCCCTCCTCGTGGGATATGCACCCCCTGCTAAAATATGCAATATGAAACCTGTCACTCAAAACTGGATTTGTAAAGCGACAAAGATGCTGGCAGTATTTATAAGGAAAGTGAAAATAAACTGCAGGACCCATCCAAGCAAATTCTGCTTTGAGAGCCTTTTCAATTTTTTTGTTCTCTATTTTAAAAAAAAATAAAGCATCCTTATGTAGAGTAGAAATGCCATATGAAAGAAAATGTTTATGCTGAAATTGTTAATGCTGAACCAGTTTGCTCCAGGCATAAGTAGAGTTGCTAAGGTAAGGTTTAAAATGATGGGAGAGATAAATCATGTGCAGAATTGTATGGGGAAGGAAATATGGTAAACAATTAACCACAGCAGCCTTGTAAAATTAGTTAGCGGATTGTTGCACTTGAATGGAGTAAAAGATGAAAAATGAATTTCTATTATAATTAGGAAAATAACAAAAACAAACTGTAATCACGTATGTGCTGAGCCTACACAGACAGAGAAGCTTTTAATACCTCCACGATCATCGTGGACCATCGATGAATCAATCTGAAGCTGTCTCTCCAGGGGCTCAGGTAATCTGGTCAACTGCTGTCTCTGTTAATACTAGTGGCAGATATTGTATCTAAACAATAACCTTCAATGTGGAATGTAATGGGGGTATTTGGAACTAATAAATGGTAAGCATTGTTAAATTTGTAACATGGTCTAGTATCATCCTTATAGCATAACAAAGTAGTTAATTCCATGTTTACCTTCATTCATAAACCTTACACTTAAGCAAGAGATTAAATAACTGGCATACACTGACGTGTACTGGTAATCTCTCGTGCATACTGTGCAATTATTGATTAAATTAATCAAAAATTTAACAAATACTTTAAATACAGAACAAACATCATTTGAAATATATATATATATATATATATATATATATATATATATATATATATATATATATATATATATATATATATATGTTTCAATAAATGAATGAGGCACAGTACATTACAAGCATGAAAAAGGCAGATAAGAAAAAACCCTTTTGAAAGAATAAACCTGAGTCTCCTGTGTAAATTGTAACTGTGAATATGTTAATGCTTGAAGCACACACCCAATGGAAGCTTGTAAAGGATATGGCAGGAATGTTGATGCAATCCTATGCAATGTTCCGCTTTCAGGATTAGCAGTACACTCAGAGCTGTGTATGACATCACCACTTTCTCTCGCGATTGATCCATTTTTGCTCCTGTAGTTTGTCTTCCACTATGGTTTAATTTGTCCCTTTCTACACCTTTAATTGATTTTTCTCCCTGTGAATGCAATACAACCAATTTTTTTCTTTTTTCTTTTAGCAAGGTCTTTTTTTTTACTATTAAATTTTAGGGGTCATTTATGAAGTTGTTTGGCTCTTACCATCCTGAATCTGCAAATCATATTATTTTTTATTCATTTTATCCAGTCAATGAATGTGATAGGGATGGAGGCTGGCTCATACACTGTACATACATCACTACTTTTTCAAGGTTAAATGAATGCTGTAGTTTACTTAAGCACTGTTGCAGATCAAGACCATCCAACAATGCCGCACTTGTACCCAATAGTTGTGGTCCAGTGGTTAAAGAAAAGGGCTTGTAACCAGAAGGTTCCAGGTTTAAATCCCAGCTCACTCACTGTATGACCCTGAGCAAGTCACTTAACCTCCTTATGCTCCATCTTTTGGGTGAGATGTTGTTGTAAGTGCCGCTGACGCATAGTTCACACACCCTAGTCTCAGTAAGTTGCCTTGGATAAAGGCATCTGTTAAATAAACAAATAATAAAACATACTGCTGTTTTTCTGAGGCAGTAGGACATGTTAGTGGCACATGATTGTGTTTTTTCTAATTCATCAAGTGGGTTTAACTGCATTTCCGTGACAGTGACAGTACCATGTTGACAAACCCTTTTCATTTGCATATGATTTAACAATATGATTCCCAAAACAATATGACACAAGTAAATGGTTTGAAAACATGATCTGGGCTGCCAGTGAGCTGACACAGATGATGGTACACAGGTGGGTTTTTTTGTGCTTTTTTTCTTTTATTTCATCACTGATAGGTAGCTTTTTTTAAATCTATAGGTTTACCTATATAGCTGCATGTCTTCTCAGGCAGACAACCAATTAGCCAATATGTATTATGCACAGAAATAATAGTTGTACGTACGTACTGATGCTTTCCGGTGCTTTAGTAAAATCCTTGCAAGCACATTTGGCAACATAACACATTACAATAAATGATACAATGCATGTAATCCCAAGTTAGGGTAGCTGCTCTGGTGGTATTGCACAGTCCCAAATTCACTGCAACTCGGAAGGATTAGAAAACAATGGTCACCCTTTCAGATGTTTTCTTCTCAGCTCTGTTGCTGTTTTACTGTATGTATTTGTAACAGTCAGGTCACATACTTTTGTCTAGTTTTAACAGTCACTTGTGTTTTCAATAATGGAACACTCAGTAATGGAACACGCAATAATGGAACACTCAGTAATGGAACACTCAATAATGGAACACTCCTCGATTCAGACAGCAATATAGCACAGCACTATATTTATCCTGATGTTGGCTTTATGAATCAGCTAACACAACTGTCACTGTACATGACCAGGATGATCTGGAAACACTGCCTGTTTTTTTTATGCAGAACCCCACAATATTGATTACGGCTTACTACTATACATTCATATTACAGTATGCATAACTCATTGGTCAGAGAAACCTGAAGAGGGGCCTGGAACTGGGTCTCCTATGCCCACTCCTTTGAGCAGTGTATTCATTCAGCCTCTGTTGATAATATATAACCAGTGGGAGGGTCAGACACTAATGCAAAATGATAATGTCATTGCTGTAGACATGCAGAATGAGTCACTATTCTCAATGCAGAAAAAAAGCCCACTGCAGACTTTAAAAAGACTGCTGTTAGTACAGCAAGTACATAAAAAAACATTGTAAGGGACCTTCACGCTGCACCATCCGAGCAAGATGTATTGATGACCCTGCACAGACCTGAAGCACAGCACTGCGCTTGTCTGTGGTAATGGACCTTCAGTTACACAGCTGACAAGACAATGGCACTTTACTACATCATTTCAGTAATGGAGTCTGAAAGGTTCAGGTAATGTTGAGCAATGACATCCTGGCAGCGGAATGGAGAATGAACACACCAAAGAGAAAGCCACACATAGAAGAGTCCACTTCATTGCAGTATTCACAGCGCAAACCAGGAAACTTTATTCACAAGGGATTCTTTTTTTTTTACATAGGTAGAACAAAATATTTTGTATAATTTGAATCGATATGTACAGATATATAAGCTGAAATTAAAAATAATTAAAAAAATAGCACAGGGGCAGCAGGCCAGTATAATTGTTTGAAAGGCAAAGAAAACAAGAACGTGAAAATATCTCAGTCATCTTTCTTCTCGGCAAGAGAAGATCATGTTGGTTTAACAGTAAGCTTTATCAGGCAATGTCTTTTTTTATACTCATGTTTAATTCAAGAGGCAGCACAATGGCAAAGGATGTGCTTGGTGACCCAATTCTATAAGGAAGCTGCCCTGTAGAGGGGAGGCTCAAGCAATGGCTGTACCTCCAAGGTCTTCACTGAAACTCAGGGGGAAAAAGAATGCAAAGAATCTTCTGCATATAGAACTCAGGGAAAAAAAAAGAATACAAAGAATCTTCTGCATATAGAACTCAGGGAAAAAAAAAGAATACAAAGAATCTTCTGCATATAGAACTCAGGGGAAAAAGAATGCAAAGAATCTTCTGCATATAGAACTCAGGGAAAAAAAAGAATACAAAGAATCTTCTGCATATAGAACTCAGGGAAAAAAAAAGAATACAAAGAATCTTCTGCATATAGAACTCAGGGGAAAAAGAATGCAAAGAATCTTCTGCATATAGAACTCGGGGAAAAAGAATGCAAAGAATCTTCTGCATATAGAACTCGGGGAAAAAAAAGAATACAAAGAATCTTCTGCATATAGAACTCAGGGGAAAAAGAATGCAAAGAATCTTCTGCATATAGAACTCAGGGGAAAAAGAATACAAAGAATCTTCTGCATATAGAACTGGGGGGGGGGGGAGAGAATGCAAAGAAAGACTCTTCCGCATATATAGGATGATTGTTTAAAAGATTATGTTAAGATTGACTGAGGGGCATTGTCTTGGCTTTAGAATTATATAAAATGACAAACAATTACCTAAACTCAATTTGTGTGTGTGTGTGTGTGTGTGTGTGTGTGTGTGTGTGTGTGTGTTTTATTTTGTTTTTAATTTGCCCATCCTGCATGATAGTTATTATATATGATGGTTAACCAAGCAATATGAAATTCTAAATAGATTTTGACACTATCGTATGCTTTGATATCTCTTGTGTTGAAAAAGATCTAACCATCCTTAGTATGGTATTAAAAAATTCATTAAAAAAAAAGCTTTTATTTTTTAGGGCAAAACCTAATCTCAACAAGTAGTTGCCAGCTGGAATGAAATGTTTTTTGTAACAGTCAGACACAGGTGTAAATGTCAAATCATAAAATGTACATTTAAACAAAGAAAAGCCTCATATCATGATCACTGAAATGATCCTATCCCCTTTCTGGACAGACTTCAAACAGGTCACAGTGCAGCGTCACACTCAGGGATGGGTTTCTGTAAATCTTAGGTGAAAGCCACACTACCGTGGGTGGAGGACTAGTCTACAGTTCTTTTAGGTAAAAGATTTTCACTCAGTCTATGATCTCAGCAGAAATGAGTCTGGTCATCGTAGTTCATTCCCTGACAGACTGCAGCCCGCATCAAAAACCCAAGCGGGAGTCAAAGCAAGTGGCACAGGCAGCCAATACTACAGAGGCCTGTGATCTACAGTACAGTGGCCCTGTGCAACAACAGAGAAAGAGCCTCAGTGTTCACTGTGATAGCTCTTTCACTTAATTCAATGCACACGGCACCTTTTTTGTGATTCAATAAAACAATGATCTTTTATTAGTGTGTTCACAGAGAGGTAATCACTGGCCTTGCTGAAACTACAGTGACAAAGAAAAGTTACCCCGATCATCAACTGGATCGCCAACTGGTTACTGTGACAATGGGTTACTTTTACAGTGACCCCAGAAGGCTGTGTCAACGACATAAAAGAATGAAAGCACACATACATAACGATGCAGGAGGCTGCAGCTTCAATAGCCTTATTAAAATAGAGAGTTACATAATGGGAACCAAATTATAATACTTAAAGAACATTTCACAAATTAAAACACAACACCCAGCCAGCTTATAAATCAAAAGCAGGGCACCATGAGCAGTCTTGTGCAGCTCTGAGAACCAAACCGTGACATGGTGAAGCTACATGATCAGTCTTACATTACTAGACTATATACAGACAAAGACTATTCTTGAATTGCAATTAACACCACTTTCTGCAACTGTAGTTAATAATAAATGTAGTAAAACCAAACACTTTGGATTTCTACCAATATTTTTACTGATATTGATTATAATTTAAATAGGTCAGAATAATGAAGCTTTCAAGTGTGGATCAGATCAAGCTTTCATGATGAATGTATTATTATTATTATTATTATTATTATTATTATTATTATTATTATTATTATTGGGTTTTAATCACTGCAATGGCAGAATGTTTACGTATTTTATATTAAAAGGCATTAAAGGATGCCTACAGTATGTCTGTTACATCCTCACCATATTGAAATGCCCTGGCCAGAATATAATGGAATTCAATGGGGCCAAGCTCTTGGAAATAGCACTAAAATGCCCTTTTCATTTATTGAACTGATCCACAGCTGGCAGACGTATCTAAAACAATTTTAGCTTGGACAATTTATTATTAAAAAAACCAAACAAACATCTCTTGAACCTTTTTGAGTATTTTTTTTTTTAACAGATTACAATAAAAAGATACACTGTTAAGAGATCAGGTCCATGTTTTTCGTACAACATTGACTGACAGGATACAGAACCTAAAGAAGAATCCTCTGGGAGCCTAAGCAGCTCTGAACTCTCACTGTGGAAGAGCTTTGAGTATCGCGTTCACCTCCTCTGCAACGGCTGTCAATGCAAACTCAAACTGCTCCTGTGAAGGGAGAGAGAGGGCAACATTTCAGCACTGGATCATCTTGTTAGGATGAGCTTTTTAAGCTATTATTATTATTATTATTATTATTATTATTATTATTATTATTATTATTATTATTATTATTATTATTGGGTTTTAATGTTTACTCCTCAGGATAGCAAACAAAAGTGGTAAAGTGGGGTCAGCTTGCTCTTGTGCAAGAAAGGATGGATGTTCTGTGTCTGAAAGCACATTGCTGACACAAAGAGAAACTAAGCTAGCAAAAACAAGGGTTAGCTTCACACACACACCATTAGGCAAGATATAGAAGACAGGCATTTGACAATGATCTTTCCACGACTAGCTAGCCAGTTAGGTCTTCCGGTTAGATGTTCAGCAGCTATCTGCCTCTATGCCAATATCACAACATAAAAATACTGTTAGAACACATTCAGACTCTGGGCTTAAGCCAGCTTGCTGAGCCTAATTACCTAGAATTGTCCTATAAAATAACACTTATATTCTAGTAAAGGATCAGGCTGTACAACAGGTCCTGTGTACCTATAACATTAACCTATATGCTGGCAAGTCAAAAGCTGCTTCGTGTTTTATCAGTGCAGTAGCTGGAGATGAAGAAGGTACCAGGGCTCTGTTTTTAGCTTTTCCTCAAACGTATTACGGATTTATGGCGCCTAACTTCAAAACAGGTATTTACTATAACAAAATGTTTTGGCCAGCTGTTAGTTTCAGGACTTTAGTTTAGTGCAGTTTAGTGTACACAGTAAAAAGAATGACTTACTGTTCCATAGTGAGGAGACATCAGGAGTTTAAATAACTAGTTTTACTAAATGGGGCCAGTAGGTGGTGCCAAAACACATAGGCAAGGGAGAAAAGAGGCAACTTCAGTACGTGACTGATTCAGGGTATAAACCTTCTGGAATTAAATTAAGAATTGCTCTAAATTGTATTCTTGCAAACAGGGATGATATTACCATGAAGGTGCCACCAAATTAGTACTTTTTTATACTGTGGCATTAAGCTGTTGGGTTTTAAACAGAATTATTTTTTAAATGAATAATCAGTTTGTTAAACTCTGTCAATATTTTATTTTTAAAGTATTACAAATACCAATTCACACAGAAGCTAAACAATGCTGTATACCCTCAAACACTGTTAGCTAATCATGGAATCTACATGTTAGATGCCTCTATCCATAGTCAGACTCGGCAATGCATTCAAAACAACAAGAAAACAACAAAGGACACATCCAAATGTCTTTAACTGCCTTGTTATACTGCCTGGCTTCTAAAATAAAAAGAACATTTAATTAAAGGAGGACTTTATAAAACCTGTATGTAAATTCTGGAACACTGGCACACTTCACTCCAGAAACGGAATGGCATTTACAGAGTAACAGTGTCTAATTGTGCCAGAAGACTCGATGTAATTGACATTTCCAACCTGACTTTTAATCCACAGTCTTAAATGACTCTGAAAGCCTGTTATTACTCATTTGTATTCAGCAGTGAGAGTGCATGGTTTGTTTAAACCCATCAAAACAAATTCTCCAGAGAGGGAGTGAAAGAGCGTCCTGCTGGCATGTAATCAGATATTTTAAATTTGCCACGCGTCTGGATGAATGAATTAGGTACTTACAATTTTTTATTTGGTTTTTTAAATGGCCAGGAATTCAAGATGACACCAGAATTTGGTGACGTCTGAACGGTTTCACAAAGGAATAAGCACTGTTCTAGTTGCGTGCTCCACATGTCAAGGAATAAAACAAGTTCTGTGTGC